>CM053773.1:48013840-48075821 GCA_028658325.1 Potorous gilbertii
ATATATATATATATACCATATCAAAATATAGACACAGGTATACATTATGTATATATAAGCACACATGCAAGGATATATATAGATACATATGGATACATATGCACATGTGTGTATACTCATATGTAAGCATCTATATTTTATACATATAGCAAATGATATGCATATATACATGTAGTATGCATGTGTGTATATATGCACATATGGATTGTTTTATATATGTACAATCTTAACCCAAATTCTAAACATCTATCTAAAATTATAACTTTGCTGAAGATAGGGACTCTGTCTGACAGCTACCTTGACACCTAATACAGTAATTTCCATGTTACTGCCCCTGGATAAATGTCTACAGCAGGAGGTGGCAAACTAAAGTCCAAGGGCTAAATCTAGCCTGCTTCTTGTTTCTGTACAACTCCATCCACCTATCTACTAAACTAAAAATGATTATTATACTTTTTAAAATGTAAAAGAGACATGCCATATTTGATAGAATTTTTTAAAGGGTGATTGTCCATCAGGACTTCTTAAACTTTTTCCACCTGTTTTTCCCCTTTCATTGTTCAGTGGTTGTGTGGTCTGAGGGTATGCACAGTGCAAAGTGCCCATGCTTTGTGTTCAGAACCAAAGTTACAGTGAGGTAGCTCAGTGCAACACAGACAAGCACTGCTAGAAACACTTCGCATTCATTATACATTTAATTTTTAGTTAATTATGGTTGTTGCATCTTCAAAAATCTCTTACAATTGCCAAATTTTTCATAACCCCATATAGGGTTGCAAGTCACAATTTAAGAAATGCTGGCTCTACATCAGCATTTCCCAAACTGTGGTCATTTTTGTATATACTAATGAAAATAAACTGAATTTGTGTTGCCTATTATGGTTTCAAATCACTTTACATACACTAGTTCACAAATTTTGAAAAAGAACTTCTTATTAAACCATAATGCGTATGATCAAGTGGAGTATAGAGGACTGTATGGAGTATACATCGAGGACTGTAAAAATAGGACAGTTAGTCACCTATATTGTTTTTATTTTTGTCCTTCATTTTCAAAGAGGACTATGACATCAGAGAGGTGATGCCATGACATGCTAGTGAATTATTGGGTAACACCTGTATTGAGTGGTCATATAATAATCATACTTTAAAGGAACAAATTAGATAGACTTAAATGATCATTAAAGGTCTTCTCCAGTGTCATCATCATTGACAGGGCATCTAACCAAGGCATACTACAGTGGTTATATGCAATGCTATAAATATGATATTTAATGAAGGATTTTACTGAAGCATAATTTCCAGAATGAAAAAGAAAACTGAAGATTAGTGGAAAAAAATACTGTTTCATTTCACATTTTTGCTCTATTCACATAAGGTCCATCTAGGGATATTTATTGGTATTACATTTCCAATTGCAATAATATAACAATTATTAGGTGTGCTCAAAATTTTTGCATTTGGAGACTTCATTATAAATAAAAATTCTTCAGCACTATTTATGTATTTAAATGATTTCAATATTTAATGCTACTAGTGCCAAAATAAAACTTTTTCATAAATCTTATATTCCATATTAATTTTATTATGAATGTAGAAGTTCAAACAACTTAATAAACTTGTTTTTTTATTTTATAATGATTATTTTATAATTTCTAGCAATATTAAATGACTTAGTTACCCCCTGGGGGATACTTTACAACAATGTTCATTAATTTTACCCTTCACTTACATAAATTAAGATTTCAGGAGATTATATCAATTCATCATATTTTTGCTTTAATAATTCATAAAATTATTTTAAGCCAACTAAGCAACAAGAATTTATTGGGTGTTTACCACATGCTAGGCACTGAGGATAAGATGATTACATTAAAAACATGGAAAAAAACATGTAAATAGATAGTTACATATAAATAGTAGATGGAAGGCAGTCTTAGAAAGGAAAGTATTAACAACTGGGAATAAGGAGGAGGGATTCAGGAAAGACCTCCTGCAGAAGAAGAGATTTAAGGGGAGTCTTAGAGGAAGATGTATCTTGAAGATAAAAGTAAAGCTAAAAAACCTAAAAGATAAAACTTGATGACAGAGTAATTCAGGAAAGCAGAACGTTAAATGCAAAGAATAAGAGATATAGTGATGTGTTTGATATCTGGCAAATAGGCTAGTGTGGCTGGATCATGGAAAGAGTAGAAGAGAGGGGGTAGAGCCAAGATGTCAGAGTAGAAGCATTGACCTGATTGAGCTCTCCTCCCAAAGCCCTTAAAATGCCTATATAAATTACTCTAAACAAATCTAGAGCAGCAGAAGCCACAAAATGACAGAATGAAACAGATTTCCAGTACAAGTCAGCCTAGAAGGCTGACAGAAAGGGTCTATTGTACTGGACTCAGAGCAGAGCACTGCCTAGTGTGGGCCACTCTTGCATAGATGGGACTGGAGCAGGTTTCAGGGTGCTGAATCATGGGCAGCTGCTGTGGATTCCAGATTTCTCAACCCACAGACACCAAAGACATCTTCAAAGGTCAGTGAGAAAACTCTTTCACTTGGGTGAGGGGAGCATGGTAGGGCCCCAACCCCAGCTAGAGCCCCAGGACTGCAGCAACCATTGCTACATCAGTATCTGCTTCTGGAGCTCTCAGCCTACAGACCCTGGGGGCATCAAGCAGCTGATCTAAGTCTCAGTCCTGAGTGGCAGTCCTGGAATGAGGAGGAGTGCTGGCAAGGCAGAGCAGGTGGCAGCTGTGGAGAGGGAATCCTACACACATTTCCAGAACAGAAAGGAGTGCTTGTGGTTGTCACAGACCAGAGAACAGGCCAGGAGAGGAGTAAATGCCTCTCCCTTGACTATGCCACCTTGGAGGAACTGAAAACTTATAAGTCCCTAGAGATATCTCAGAGAATACCTGCACAAAACCTCTGAAGTCTCAGGTAGTATTCCTTCCACTTGACAAGAGGACTCAAAACTCAAGTAATTGGCTGGGAAAATGCCCAAAAAGGGGGAAAAAATAAGAATATGGAAGGTTACTTTCCTGATGAAAAGTTATTTTCTTCCATTGTTTCAGATAAGGAAGACAAAGGATACAATCAAAGGAAGACCAAAGCATACAACTGAAGGAAGACAACAAAGTCAAGGCTTCTACATCTAAAGCCTCCAAAACATATATGCAATGGTTTCAGACCATGAAAGAACTCTAAAAGGATTTTGAAAATAAATTAAGAGAAGTGGAAGAAAAATTGGGAAGAGAAATGAGAGCAATGAAGCAAGAAAATCATGAAAAATATGTAAACAGCTTGCTAGAGGAGATTCAAAAAAATGCTTAAGAAAATAACACCTTTAAAAATAGACTAACTCAAATGACAAAAGAGGTCCAAAAACCTAATGAGGAGAATAATGCCTTAAGAAACATAATTGGCCAAATGGAAAAGGAGGTCCAAAAGCTCACTGAAGAAAAGTCCTTTAAAAATTAGAATGGAACAAATGGAAGCTAATGACTTTGAGAAATCAAGAAATTATAAAACAAAACCAAAAGAATTAAAAAATAGAAGACAATGTGAAATATATCATTGGACAAACACCTGACCTCAAAAATACTTTCAGGAGAGATGATTTAAAAATTATTGGTCTACATGAAAACTATGATCAAAAAGAGGGCATAGACATCATCCTCCAAGAAATTATCAAGGAAAACTGCTCTAATATTCTAAAACCAGAGGGTAAAATAGGCATGGAAAGAATCCACTGATCACCTCCTAAAAGAAATCCCAAAAGGCAAACTCGTAGGAATATTATAGCCAAATTCCAGAGTTCCCAGGTCAGAGAGAAAATATTACAAGCAGCCAGGAAGAAACATTTCAAGTATTGCAGAAATACAATCAGGATAATACAGAATTTAGCAGCTTCTACACTAAGGGATAGAAGGACTTGGAGGTCAAAGGAGCTAGAATTAAAAACAAACGCAACAAAACTGAGTATAATACTTCAGGGGAATAAATAGAATTTCAATGAAATAGAGGACTTCCAAGCATTCTTGTTTAAAAGATCAGAACTGAATAGAAAATTTGACTTTCAAATACAAGAATCAAGAGAAACATGAAAAGGTAAACAGGAAAGAGAAGCTATAAGGGACTTATTAAAGTTGAACTGTTTACATTTCTACATGGAAAGATGATATTTGTAACTCATGAGACGTTTTTCAGTATTAAGGTGGTTAGAGGGAATATATACATACACGTATATATACACACACACACATACATATATATAGGTGTGTATGGGTATGTATGTATGTGTATATTATATATGTGTAGGTATTCATAAGTACATGAGTATATGTTTATGTATGTATATATGTACATGTGTTCATATATACATACATACACATACACAGAGGGCAGAGCATGAGCTAATTATTAAGGGATAATACCTAAAAAATGAAATTTACTGTTGAGTGGAATGTACTAAGAATAAGAGAAAAGGAGAGGTAGAATGCAGCAAATCATCTCACATAAAAGAGGAAAGAAAGAGTTTTTACACTGGAGGGGAAGAAGGGGGAGATGAAAGGGAATAAGTGAGCCTTACTTCCATGAGATTTGGCTTAAGGAGGGAATAACATACAGTTAATTAAATATAGAAATCTATTTTACCCTGCAGGAAGGCAGAGGGGAAGGGGATAGGAGAGGGAAGATAGTAGAAGGGCAGCAAACTGGGGAAAGGGATAATCAGAAGCGAACACTATTGTGAAAGGACAAGTCAAAGGAGAGAATGGAATAAATGGAGGGCAGGATAGGACAGAAAGAAATTTGGTTAGTGTTTCTATAACTATTATGGATGTTTTACATGACTACACATGCATAACCTATAACAAATTGCTTGCTTTCTCAATCAGAATAGGTAGGAAGGGAGGAAGAGAGAGAATATGAAACTCAAAGCTTTAATAACGAATGTCAAAAATTGTTTTAGCATACAACCAAGAAATAAGAAGTACAGGCAATGGAGTATAGAAATCTGTTTTGCCCTACAAGAAAGTAGAGGGGAGAGAGATGTAAGAAGGGAGGTAATAGAGAGAAGGACAGACTGAAGAAAGAGGTGGATGGGATGCATGATGTCCTGGGGTGGGAGTAGAAAGAGATGGGGAAAAAAATTTGAATTCAAATTCTTGTGAAAGTGAATGTTGAAAACTAAAAAGTGAATAAATTATATATTTTTAAGATATATAAAATTTTTAAAAATTTTAAAGAGTAGAAGAGAGTAAAATATAAGAAGACTGGAAAAGTAGGAAGATGTCAGATTATAAAGAGTTTTAAATGCCAAAAGAGTTTTTATTTGACCATAGAGGTTATGTTTATATTTGATAATTATTTCATAACGTACTTATAGTACATAATATATACACATTATGTATTGATAGCAATTTTCATATTATATTATGCATATCATATATTCAAAATATATTTAGAATAATTATATTTCTTTTTTACCCTAGAAGGTAGATGTTAAACTCACTGCTCCCTGGCTGCATACACTAGCAAAATGCCTACTCAGAACCAAATTAAAATGAGGAAATATTTAACATAAATAATAAATTATAAGAAAACAAAACTAATGCTAATTCGTTGTTTTCTAAGTCAATATATGGCCAGCAGGGAAGGGCTTCCATTTGAATTTACACCAGTGTCCTTGAAGAACTACTAGAGCCTAATAAAGATGGGGAACCTGGGGCCCCAAGGCCACATGCTACCCTCTGGGTCCTCAAGTGCAGCCCTTTGACTGAATCCAAACTTCACAAAACAAATCTCCTTGATGAAAGGATTTGTTCTGTAAAACTTGGACTCAGTCAAAAGATTACACCCAAAGACTTAAAAGGCCTCTAGACCTCAGGTTCCCCACCCAGGTATTCATCAGTGGTTAGCATCTCTGGTCTGAGGCCTTTTTCAGAGCTCCTTATCCATCCTTGGTGTCCACCAGGTTCACTCAGTTCTCACCTGTGACTCCAAGAAAATGTAGCATGCACAGCAGCCACAAATTGGTGAAAATTTCTAGTCAGATAAGTTAAACCACGTTGAGGGTAACCAACATGCATCAAGTCCATCAGTGAGTTAGGGTAATATCTACAGAATGGGCAGATAAAAACTACTTGTTCTAATAGCCATAAAAGTGGCTGATGTAAGCATTGTGGGGCACTTACAGCTTGGTCAGACATTGAAGACACCAAGGTTATACATTGCATCCTGGGTCATTGTCAGTCATCTTGACTTTCGTCTTGCCACAAGACATGGATGACTCTGGAAGAGAGCATGAGGCTGATAACTTTATGCAACTCTGCTTTACTTAAATCTAATTCATTTGCAAATTAAGACTTCACCTCATAATGCCATTAGTCCTCTTCAAAAAAGGAAGGACAAATGATAACATCATGCCTTTATAATATTACCATTCCTGTGGAACTAATTTTCTGTGGTTCAAGGACTGAACTAGACATTGAAGCTACAAAGATAAAAATGAAATTGTCTGTCTCCCAGGAATTTATATTCTTCATGGGAATAAAATGTGAAGAGATAGAAGTATGATATGAAGTAGAGTGATACTATTAGGTAGGGATGGCAGAAAGATTGGATCAGGTAAAGAGCTAGGGGAAAGGAGGGGACAGAGTACTACAACTGAGGTTATCAAGAAAGCATTCATAGAAGAGATAAGACTTGAGCTGAATCTTGAAGGAATATAAGGATTATAGTGGAGATATAACGTGAAGATGAGTAGGAAATGAATTCCAGTCAAGAGAATTGATCTCTGACAACGCAGAGTATAGAGGGGTAGATGGAATGTAATATTTAGAGAATGACACATTTCCTTTTCACTGAAACATAGGGTGAGTGAAAATGACTGATATAAAATGAACCTGAGAGGATAAATTGGAGATAATCAATAGCCATCAATTAATAGCCAATAATTACCTTTCTTTATATTATTCTAGAAAATAGATTTAAGGGTATTTGTTTCATTGTCAGAATCTTAGTTAACAACTTTGTTTCTTATTCAACTGTATTTAATTTTACCTGATTATCTGTAATGTGTATTGGTACAATAAACACATAGAGTTAAAAATGAGTATAAATAGACATGGATAATTTTACATATATATTCTGTCAAAACAAGCAAAATCCATTGATCAAGGGAAAGGATAAAGCACCTACTAAGCTCTAGGCACTATGTTAAGTGCACTATAAATATTATCTCCTTTGATCTTCCCTACAATTCTGATAGGTTGATGCCATTATTCTCATCTTACAGTGGTACAAACCGAGGTAGACAAAGGTTTAATGTCTTGCCTAAATTCATATAGGTAGTAAATATCTGAGGTTAGACTTCAGTTCAGGTCCTCCTGACTCCAGGCTCAATGTTCTATATACTGTGCCATTTAGCTGCACCTGGGGTACTTTTAATTAAGTGTCTACATTATTGAGTGGGTTCACTAACTTATTCTAGACTACTAGGATGCCAGAACGTTTTTTTACTCTTCTCTAATTGTTCTTCACATGAGCTAAATTCCATTAATGACGCAAGATGAGAAAACAGTCAAGTGGAAAAGTCTGCTTCCTGCATGTCTTTTTTTTTTATTTTTTTATTTTTAACACAGTTCATATCACATAAAACAATTCCAGCTTCGGGTCGGGTGATACTTCTTTTAAAGTATTTACAATATAGACCACAAATGATTTTTTTTTAACATTAGCCAATTGAAACACAAATAATAACTATGTATGCTAACTTCACAAGCCCTTGACCTATTTGCCTCCATGCTATTACTAAGAATTAAAGGACCCTAACTTATTGTGGTTGGTCTAAAGTCCCAAGACTAATAGCTTAATTTTAGACTTAACCTCAGATTTTTCCCTACCAACACTCTATAATTTAATAGATCTGGTATTAAGCTTACAAACCTTTTGACTATAGGAAATTGTCACTAAGAGTAGGGACATTGCAAGGAAACAATATCTCCCAACTCATGTCAGTTCTAGGCAGGAGTAGATTGTCAACTTGCATTCAGTCAGGCTTAAAGTCTGCCAGGTGTCAGTGGGGAAATTGAGTCAGGAGAATCCTATCTCAGCCCAAGCTGCAGTTCCTACCAGCATCCCACAGGCTTACTGGCATCATGGATTGGAGGCTCAGACCACCTTTCTTGCTATGCATACCTGGAATTAGACTCAGAAGAACAGTAAGTTATTAGCCCCATAGCATCTTAAAATAGCAAGTTCCAATAACCAGGTTTCAGATATGACTATAATTTCACATTGGCTAAGGAATATCTTTTGAGGCAAGTCTTAAGTGGCTTACATGACTTTCTATACATGTTCTAGCTCCTGATTAAATAACAATCATAAAATCAAATTTACCATTAAAACCTTAACTTTTTCATCAATGCCAAATTTTACCTGAGGTTACCTGCCTCTACGAAACTTAGACTAAAATTCTTTTCCCCAAACTAAAGATGTCTCTGATTTAATTTTAGTAATTAATTCAGTCAATTGTTTTAGTACTAATTGCCTTTACATCACTTTGTAAAATTTCCAATTTTTCTCCCCATCTCTCTCCTCCTCCCACCCCCAATACCTTGTATTCTGATTACCCCTTCCCTCAATGTACCCTCCCTTCTATCACACCCCACCCCTTCTTCTCTCTTTTCTTGTAGGGAAAGATAAATTTCTATACCCCATTACCTGTGTTTCTTGTTTCCCAGCTACATGCAATAATAATTCTCAACATTCATTTCTAATCCTTTGGATTCCAACTTCTCTTCCTCTCTCTCTCCCTCCCCATCCCCACTGAGAAGGCAAACAATTCAATACAGACTAAATATGTGTCATTTTGCAAAAGACTTCCATAATAATCATGTTGTGGAATACCAACTATATTGCCCTCTATCCTACCCTATCCTCCTTTATTTTTTTATTCCTTCATTTGACCCTGCCCTTTTCCAAAACTGTTTATTTTTAGTTACTCCCTTCTCCAATTTTCCCTCCCTTTTATCATTCCCCTCACCTCATTTGTTGCCTCTTCCCCTACTTTCTTGTACTGTAAGATAGATTTTCATACCAAATTTAGTGAGCATGTTATTCCCTTCTCAAGCCATATATGAAGAGAGTAAGCTTCACTTTTCCCGTCTCCCCTTCTCCCCTTTCTCCTCCATTGAACAAGATTTTTCTTATCTCTTTTATGCCCCCTTCCTTTTCTCCCTTTCTCCTCCCAGTATTTTCATCTCTCCCCCCTTTAATTTTTATTTAAATTTTTTTATGGATATCATCTCTTCTGATTCAACTCAACCTGTATTCTCTGTCTATGTGTATGTGTGTGTGTGTGTGTGTGTGTAATCCCTCCACCTACCCAAATACTGAAAAAAGTCTCAAGAGTTACAAATATTATCTTTCCATGTAGGAATGTAAACAGTTCATCTTTAGAAAGTCCTTTATGATTTCTCTTTCCTGTTTACCTCTTCATACTTCTCTTGATTCTTGTGTTTGAAAGTCAAATTTTCTCTTCAGTTCTGGTCTTTTCATCATTAATGCTTGAAAGTCCTCTATACCATTTTTTCCCTTGAAGTATCATATTCAGTTTTGCTGGGTAGGTGACTCTTGGTTCTAATCTCAGTCCCTTTTGCTTCTGGAATATCTTATTCCAAGCCCTTTCATCCCTTAATGTTGAAACTGCCAGATTCTGTGTTATCCTGGTATTTCCACAATACTAGAATTGTTTCTTTCTAGCTGCTTGCACTATTTTCTCCTTGATCTGGAAACTCTGAAATTTGGTCACAATATTCCTAGGAGTTTCTTTTTCAGGTCTCTTTCAGGAGGTGATCAGTAGATTTTTTCAATATTTATTTTGCCCTCTGGTTCTAGAATACCAGGGAAGTTTTCCTTGATAATTTCATGAAAGATAATGTCTAGACTCTTTTTTGATCATGGCTTTCAGGCAGTCCCATAAACTGTCCCATAAATTGCCTCTCTTGGATCTATTTTCCAGGTCAGTTGTTTTTCCAATGAGATGTTTCATATTATCTTCAATTTTTTCAAACTTTTGGTTTTGTTCTTTAACTGCTTGGTTTATGTCATAGTCATTAACTTCCCTGAACTCTGTTCTCTCTTTTAAAGAACTATTTTGTTCAGTGAGCTTTTAAACCTTCTCTTCCATTTGACTAGTTCTACTTTTTAAAGCCTCCTTCTCCTCATTGGCTTTTTGGACCTCTTTTTCCAATTGAATTTGACTCTTTTTAAAGGTGTTATTTTCCTCAGCATTTTTTTGGTTCTCCTTTAACAAGCTGCTAACTCACTTTTCAAGCTCTTCTATTGCCTGAACCCATTTCACGTTCACTTTGGAGGCACTGGAGGCAGGGGCATTGACTTCCTGTGACAGTGTATTTTGTTCTTCCTCATCTAAAAGAATGAGAGGGGACACTTGCTCACCTAGAAAGTAACCTTCTATGGTCTTATTTTTCCCCCTTTTTGGACATTTTCCCAGCCAGTTAGTTGACTTCTGAATCCTTTGTCCTATTGTCCCTCCTCTCCCCAGTATAGTGTTCAAGGCTGAGATCTGACTCAGCTACTCGATTCCCCAGGACTTTGGGTCTGGATAGGGCCATCATTGAGGGCTGAGATTTAGATCAGCTGCTCCCTACTGCCAGAGGCTTTAAGCTGAGCTGCCTGGACAATGGACCCAGGTTGATTGTTGGCCCCTGTAGCTTCCTGCCGCCTGCTTCTACTGCTGCTGCTGCCACCTGGAACTATTGCTGCAGGGACCCCGAACCCTCTTGCCCAGATAGGAAAGCCCTCCCACACTGACCTTTGTTGCTTTCTTTGTTGCTTGTGGGTTGAGGGATCTGGGACCCTGTTGGAAACTCTACCCTGGAGGTCTGTTCAGGTCCTGTTCCTCCTAGTGCCACATGGCCAGAGCTGAGCTCTGCTCAGCATCTCATGAGATATACCTTTCCTGTCGGCCTTCCAGGTTGCATTTAGCTGGAAACCTTTTTCATTCTGTTGTTCTGTGTCTTCTGCTGCTCTAGAATTTGTTGAGAGTCATTTTTACAGGTATTTTGTGGTCTGTGGGAGACGCACTAGAGTATCATCTTTCTACTCTGCCATCTTGACTCTGCCCCCTCTGCATGTCTTTCATTAATTTTTTTCTTTGTAAAGTCTCTTTGATTGCTTAGAAGAATAATAGAATTCTCTTGAACCCATTGCCTAGAAATGCTGGTATAGACAAATTCTTTTTCAACTTACCTGAAAGATATTGAATGACAACCCAATTTACTGTCCCTGGTGCAGATACAAAGATAAGATAATTGTCTTACTTTTAAGGAGCTTGAGATCCAGTAGAGGAGCTTTCATTATGTTTTTATATATACATACAATTTAGACTCAAACATCTGTTATTTAAAGTAATAAAAATAAATCAACTTTGGACAGCTTTTATAATAGAACAGCTTTATCACCTCAGATTATTAATGATATTTTTCCTCAGTGGAATGTGAATATAATCAACTTTAGACTATTGGTTTAACTGGCAGGTGATTACTGAAGAAATATCAAAAGTCATCAAAGAGTTGAATTGGGGCACATGACAATGGCTTGTGACTCTTTCTTTTGAGGCTAATAAATTTGAGAAATGACACTGCAGTTAACTGGAATCTGAAAAATAATCCATGGAGGGATATGACTAAAGAATAACTATAATAAAATAAATTATTTAAGTTAGTTTAGTTTGTGGTTAGTAAGGGAAGTAAAGCAACAAAAGGGTACTAGATTAAATGATAGAACCAATATATTCTATTGATTATCTCAAATTAAAATAAGAGGAAAAAAGGCAACTGAGGAATAAAAAGCAAGAAGATCAAATGAAGTTATAAAATATGTACATCTTGGGTAATTTTTCCAAATCTACTAAATTACAGGCTTAAAATAATGAATTTTTATTCTCTGCCTCTTCTTCTAAATGATATAGATATACCAGCACATATCTTGTGACATTGCTCTTTTGCTTGATCACACATTAATTTACATGAGCAGGTAACCTTGATTTGTATTAAAACTACTTGTGTCATGACTTGATGCTTAGGGATACTTTGTTTCAGAAAATGAAAAAATATTATGAACATGTCATGATTTTTCATACATACATTTTCATGACTGCTTCTTTATCCCATCATATATTACAAAAAAAAATGGAATCTCAGTTCAATGCATACATAGAAGGTTAGTAAAGTCAGACAAGTTGACAAACAGTTATTAAGCACCTACTTTATTCAAACACTGCGCTAAGGGCTAGGGATACAAAGGCAAAAACCATTCCTTACTCTGAATGAGTTCAGTCTTGTGGGAGAGACAACATGCAAACATCTATGTATGGCTAAGATATATGCAGGACAAATTGGAGATGATCTGAGGGAAGAGCACTGGGAAAGGTGTCTTGCAGAAAATAGGATTTTAGATGAGACTTGAAGGAAGCCAGAAGATGAAGATGGGAGGGAGAGAGTTCCAGAGAATGTAATAATCCAACAGCAATCTTCAGTACATCAAAAACATCTATATTATTTATTCCAGGTCTGGATTACACATTTAAGGAGATATAGATATTTTCACATAATTAAAATAATATTTGGAAGAGGGAATAGACATTGTATGTAGCTTTAGAAAGCAAAATTAGCATCAAAAGATGGAAGATACAGGGATACAAAGTTCAACTGAACATAAGGAGTAAATATCTAAGAATTAGAGTTCATCATAATTAGTATAATAAAATTCCTGCCACTTAATATATTCAAACAGAGGCTAGAAAACAATGCATTGGAGATTTTGTAGAGAAGAGTCACGATGGCTGGGAAATTGGATCAAATTACCTCTAAATTTCCTTCCAATCCTGATATAGTTTTAGTCCTTTATCTCAAAATTAACCTAAAAATGATCACAGGTACATTTTGGTCTATAAGTAATGCTGCTTTGGTCAAGTCAACATAGCAACAAAAATTTATTAAGTAGCCATTTTAGGTAGAGCATTGTGGAATTTATAACTGGTGGAATTTTTTAATTGCTAAATACTGTCCTTTATCTTCATTAGGCTGTAAGATGGTTGTACTTTATAAAGCACCGGATTTAAAATCGAGAAAACAACAAATAGTCCCAAAATAGTTCAAATCTCAAACATACTGGGAAAGTCACTTATGCAACATCTTCCTCAGTTTCCTCATATATAAAATGGATAACAGTACCCACAACACAAGGTTGTTGTAAGAATCAAATAAAATAATGTACATAAAACACTTTTCAAAGTCTAAAGTTACATAAATATGTATATAAACTTTATATACACATATACATATACGTATGTGTTCGTGTATACAGATATGCCATTATCATTTATTAGTGGAGATTACAATTTCATAAAAAATGAATAAAATAGTTTAGTGAGGAGATAAAAACATACAAAAGTAGATATGAACTATAATCAGTCAATAAATATTTAGTACTGAGTATACAAAGAAAGGTAAAAGATAATTCTTGCCCTCAAAGCTCACAATCCAATGAAAAGGGGTAAGGTAGGGAAACAAGTATTTATAAAATACCCACTGTGTGCCAGGCACTTTACTAATATTATCTCATAATGGAGGAGAAAATATGCAAATAAATATGTGAAAACTATATGTGCGTATACACATATATATGTATGCATATTATATATCTATATATATGTATACGTATAACAAATGATTAGATATAGAGAAATGAAACAAAATGCTACATGAAGTCCCAATGAGAAGGGCGGTTCTAATAGGATATGCCTTCAGGAAGGAGGTAGTAGTTGAGTTAAGCTTTAAGAAATGGAATGGAATTTATCATTTAAGTAGAGAAGTTGGAGAATATTTCATATATAGAAAATGGCTAAATATATATCTAGATAGGACTTCTGAGGACAGAGCCAAGATGGTAAAGTAGAGAACCACTCAGTCGACCTCTCCAAGCACCTTTAAAATTATTTATCAAGTCAAATTTGGAGTTGCAGAGCCAACAACAGATCAGAGCAAAATTTTCTTCTAGCCCATGACAATTTAGGAGATTACAAGGAGATATCTAGGATCCAGGGGTGGAGGCTGACCTGGAGCTCAAATGGATGCAATACCAGTGGTGGGACTAAGTGGTAACAACAAAAGGAGCAGTAACTTCAGGAGGTCTCAAGTCCAAGATGGCAAGAAGACCCGGAAGCTTGTCAAAAAGAGCTTATAAGGGTCCCCTGTGCTAACCTCAGATGCATAACTGGAAGCTATGTGGTAACTCCATTGCCTATATCTGCTTCTAGGTCACCTGTCAAGGGTAAAGAGGAACATTTACAGTAACAAAAAAAAAAAGATTAAGGGCCTTAGAGAGCAGTATCATTTGTGAATCACAAGGCAGCAGGGACATGAGAGCTGTATAACTTTTAATTCCATGGGAACATGTAGCCTGAGGAGCAATATCAATTGCAACCCCAGGAAATCAGGAACCATTCTCAGTTAAGGATTAGAACATAGTACAGGAGAGCAGTAACCACACCTTTTCCCAGATCTCACCATATTGAAAACACCAAAAATTTGCAAACCTCCAGAATTAATTTTGAAAAAAATAATGCAAAAAAACCTGAAGCTTGTGACAATGCCCCTTCCTCTTCTGTACTCTAGGAACAGAACATAACTTTAAAATAAAATTCAAAGTAAAGAAATAGACTGGAAAATAAACAAATGACAAAAAAGAAACCTGACAATAAAATGCTACTAAGGTTAATAAGGAAAATCAAGGCACAAACTCAGAAGACAGGGATTTCAAAACAGCTATAAGCAAAGCCAGAAGGAAAAGTATAAATTGGACACAAGCCCAACAAGAATTCCCAAAGAGCTTAAACACTTTTTGGGCATCAGATGACAGTGGTAGAGGGAAAGTTAGTTAAGGAAGTGAAAGCTAATTAATAGCTTGGAAAAAGAGGGCAAAAATACTGAAGAAGAATTGGCCAAATGGAAAAAAGAGGTAAAAAAATGGTACTGATGAAAATAACTCAGGAAATAGATACAGGAAAAATAATTTAGGACTTTTTGACTTCCTGAAAGCTATGATCAAAAAAAAGTCTAGATATTATGCATGGGAACAATAAAAGTCACATTTAATGAAGGGTTGTGGAAGCATAGGTAAAAAGGTGATTGAAAATTAAATTATCTAATCCTCAAAAAAAAAGATGAGTGGGTCAAAGAAGAAATTATTGAAACAATTAATAATTTAATTAAAGAGAATGATGACCACAAGACAGTCTAGCACAATTTACGGAATGCAACTAAAGTAGTACTTGGAAAAAATTTATATCTCTGAATTCATATGTCAATAAAAGAGAAAAGGAGTAGATCAATGAGTTGGGCATGAAACTGAACTTTAAAAACTAGGGAAAAAAAGAACAAATTAAAAATCCCCAATAAACATCAAAAGGGAGATCCCAAAAATCAAAGGAGAGATTAACAAAAATTGAAAGTAAAATAATTAATAAATTAATTTTGATTATTAGAATTAAACTTTATTATTAGTTATAATATAATAATTAATTATTAGAATAACTAAGAACTGCTTTAAAAAAATAAAATAGATAAGTAAAATAGAAAATAAATAAAAAGTAAAATAGATAAATGATTGGTTAATTTTATTTTAAAATAAAGATAAAAACCAGATTACAAATACAAAAATGAAAAGAGTGAATGCACCCAATGAAAATGAAATTAAAGCAATTATTAGCAATTATTTTGTTCAATTACATGCTAACAAAGCTGAATGTGTGAAATGGATGAATATTTACCAAAATAAATGGACTAATTAACAGAGGAGGATATAGAATACTTAAATAACCCTATCTTCAAAAAGAGAAATTGAATAAGCCATAAATAAGCTCCCTAAATAAAAATCACCAGAATCAAATGGATTTACAGTTGACTTCTACCAAACATTAAAGGAAAAATTAAAGCCAATACTAAATAGACTATTTGAGAAAAAAGGTGAAGGAGTTTTACCAAATTTCTTTTATGACACAAATATGGTACTGATATCTAAACCAGAGAGAGCAAAAGGAAAAAAGAGAAAGAAAACTATAGGCCAATTTTCTTAATAAATATGGATGCAAAAATTTTAAATGAAATGCTAGCAATGAGATTACAGTACTATATCACAAAGATCATTCCCTATAACCAGGTAGCATTTATTCTAGAAGGGCAGAGTTGGTTCAATATTATGAAAACTATAAGCATAATGCAGTCAAAATTAGAAGAGAAACAAAACCAGGGGAAAATTGTACAGCAAGTTTCTCTGATAAACAGGCTTCATTTCTCAAATATGTAGAACCAAATTTATAAAAATATGAGCCACTCCCCTAATGATAAATGGTCAAAGAATATGAACAGGCAGTTTTATTTTAAGAATATATGTGTATGTGTGTAGATAATTAGACTAAACACTTTATAAACATATAATGTAAGTATATCATTTAAGCATATATTCTACATATTCTACATATGTAATGTATATATTTAGGATTAATCCTCATATAGGTGGTAGAGGAAGCCATGGGAAATAAGTGAGATTGCCAGGGGAAAGGGTATACAGAAAGAAATGGTAGAAAGGAATGATTGGCCGTTATCAAATGCTGCAGAGAAATTTTGGAGGATAATAGCTTTAAAAAAATGTAGTGATTAATATGTCCCCAGTGATGTTTCAGAGAGCAATTTCAATATAGTCATGGGAATAAAAACCAAATTACAAGAGAATGAATGGCTCATTTGTATTTAGAAGAATTAGGGGTTGACAACTTTTTAAGAAGTTCGTAAGTAAAGGAAAGGAGAGAAGGTGAGATGGTAACTGAAAAGAAAAGAACAGATGAGGGAAGATCTTTTTTGACCTGGGGAGACTTGATCATGATCATGAAGAGGAGCCAAGGATTTAGGAAACACTGATGAAGAATGTGGAAAAGAGAATTAATGATTACTTAGAAGACCCTGGATGGATTGGAATAAAGGATAAAGACATTAGGATTAATGAACAGTAAGGATATCTCTACTTTTGTGACAAGGAAAAAATGTGAAGGAATAAATGATGAAAATGAGTGCTGAGAAATATCTAAGTAATGGAAGAAGGGAGTTGAAGGAGTACTTTATTGGATAGGGTCATCTACTAATCAGTATGCAGGAAGGTGTGATGTAGTTGGAGCCTGAAAAAAGGACAAAAGGGTATAGAACATTCATTTTGGGAAATGAAAGGGAAATTTATGTAAGGTCTGCCCCTCTACATTTTTCAAAAGCTTAGGAAGACAAAGCTTTAAAAGGTGTGCTAATATGGCCATATGTCTGCTTTCATGCTATAATTTATAGTTATTTTCTATAAATCACAGCTTGGCTACATTGTTTCTCTAAGTGGTGAGAGACATATAATACAGATTAAAAAGCATTCTAGACATTGCATGATATTAGGAAAGCCATCTAATCTTTCTGGGCCTCCATTTCTTTATCTGTAAAATCAAGTGATTGGACTAGATGACTTCTCAAGACTTTTTCATCTCTATATCATATAAGCTTCAAAATTTTTCCCATAATTAAGAAGATAGTACAGGGCATTTATCTGATCAATAAAATAGGAATTTTAAGAACAATTATATATATATATATATATATATATAGTGTGTATATATATCCATATATATACATGCAATATTTGAATTATAGGTTCTAGAGAAGAAACTATGAAGAATAAGGATTTTTTCTTCATTTTTTATAATGAATGGTGCATTTCAAATCTGAATTTAACCTTATCTCCTTTGCTTCTACCTTAAGTCATATGTGTATAGGTAAAATGTTACTGTATAGAACGGAAATTTCCATAAATTCCTCTAAGTCAACTAAAAAAATTGTCAACTTTCATCTTCAATGTCCTGTTTTCTTTTCCATTGATCTTTTTCTCTCTCTTCTTTTGTCTCCTCCCTCTAATTCTCTCTCTATGTTCCACCCATAGCTGCTCAGTGCCCCATGTTGCTTCCTAGATTCCCAGAAATCACCACTTGAGTTTTGTATCCTATTCTGCTCAGATCCATTCTCAGCTAGCCATGACAAAAGAAAACCATATGATTAACTAAGGATGAGCTAGTGATGACCGATAAGGACTGGATACCTGGAATATGTTTTATGTCTTAAACAAATTGAATGAATTTCTAATGTTAGAATTATTGACAATAAGGTGAATTGATTAAAAAAAAGAAAAGCTGCTTCCCCCATAATCATCAGACTGTTTATTCTGTGTCTGTCTAATGGCAATCCCTATGTCCAGAAAGGATTCATTTCTTTGTAAGACCTATATCCCTTTATAACCACTGTAGCTCAGTTGATTTCCTCAAAAAACTCTTTATCCAAGAACTAATGACATAGGAAAGAGATTGTAATCGGTTCTCCAGCAGAGAACAGCCACATTAAAAACTTGATTTCTGTCATAAGGATTGACAATTCAATCCTTTCTATATGCTACAAAGAAAGTGAAGACTTTGTTTTGGTTAGACTATTTGTCTAATCTTTATTGTATTACAAAATAGAGATTTTTTTTCTTCTATATAATAGCTATCTAAGAAAAGCTCACCTTAGCTTTCCCATTTCATTTCTGAGAAATAACCAAGTCAGAGAAACTAATAGAGTAAGGATTAGAATTATTTGCTTTAAATTCTAATTTAACTTTTTCATTCATCTAGCCCAAACTATGTCAGAAGAGAATAAAGCAAGGGCAGGAACCGACATTTTCTCTGTTGTTTATATATTTGTATAGAAACTTACAGAATAAAGTTAATAGAGTGAAAACTCTTATTAGGAGTTTTGTTTTAGAATTGTCATTAAAATTATTGCAATAATATTACAAAAAAATATTTTAGTAGCTCTTTTCATAGTAGTAAAAAAATTGGAAACTAACGTAATGCCCATTTATTGGGAAATAGTTAAACAAGTTGTTATATGAATATAGTGGAATATTATTGCGCCACTAGAAATGAATAGATTAAAAGCTAGGAAGATATACGAACTTATGCAGAGTGAAACAAGCAGAATCAGGAAAGCAAGTTATATACTGACAACATTATAAAGAAAAGCAACTTTGAAAGACCTGAGAACTAGAATCAATTCCCTAACAAAATGGGTTCCACAAGATTGGTGATGAGATAAGATACCTACTTCCTGACAGAGATGATGAACTTAGAATGTAGAATACGAAACATGCTTTCCTGGACTTGGTCGGGCAGAATCTGTTTCAATACACTGTCCATAGTTGGTATAACTTTTTTCTTTTTTTCCTTTTTTATTCAATTGGGAGGGTATTACAAGATGAGAAACAAATGCTTGTTAGTTGAGAAAATGAAACGGTAACACTTACTTTATTGTAGGGCATTTTAGTCTTTTTTGTGTCATGGATCCCTCTAGCAGTCTGGTGAAGCCTCAGGACCCCTTTTCAGAATACAATATGAAGAGCATGAATAAAATACATAATATTACAAAGAAAATTTAATATATTCATGTATAGTTATCAAAATAATTTTAAGTTGATGGACCCCAGTTTGGAAAAATGCAGTATATTAAAACCCAAGGCAAGAGTTATCTTCCTCTATTTCCTCCCATCCTATCCCATCCACTCATGATTATAAAAGACTCCTCACTACTTATAACCCAACAAAGAAAATAAACTTCCCCTCTACTTGCTAAGGAAAGAGTTTCCCTTCCCTGGAAAAGATAAGCAGGATGTCTTGACCTCTGTCCAAGGTGCCAAATGCTGGAGGCCTCCTGTCTGGAGCCAGGTCTGATTATGGAGCACAGTATCAGATAGTCAACTCCACTAAGGTAACTGGGGCACAACCTTGAGGTAAGGAAAACTTGTCAGGATCCATTTTTTAAATTCAGCAGAAACTGTTGTCAGACAAATGAAGCCACAGTGATAAACTGATTTAGATAAAATGTGATAGGAGTCAAGCAGCTGAAATCAGTACCAATTATACTCTGACACAGAAGAACCAACTTGCACACATGTGCACATGTTCCCACTGAATAAACAACCTGCCATGGGGAAGTTGGGACTCTGTAGTGACATAAAATATAAATCTCAGCTGTGTTATTAAGAGGGTTTACGTATTTTCCAGCTGCTACCATACTGTTTTCTAGGTTTAAAAGAGTAGAGATCTTATTGCAAATAAGATGACCCTCAGTATAACTTTAAGTAACCCTGCCCCTTCAGAGAACCACCAAATGCTACCTTTAGCGATCAAGAGTCAACAACTAAAGCTTTTACTGGAGCAGCAAAAGCAGCAAACGAGCAACAGACTCCTCACTGTGACCTAGATACTTGATGGGAAATGTGTATGTAAACATATAGATAGATAGATATAGATATGTATATATACATACACAATACACACATACACTTTTACATGCAAATATTGCATGTATGAATGTATGTATGTTAGTAAAATTTTGACTCAGCACTTGTTAAATGACTCCATGTTCCCAAATGACTTATGTTTAATATGCAATCTACTTGCTTTTGTGTGCTTTCTTTATTTTCTTTATAAATTTTGCTGGAAAGTGACATAAGCTGGAAGCATTAATCATAATCTAATGCATTAAACTTGGAGGCAATTCCAGACTTCTGACCTTAGAATGTATTGACATCTTGAGATTTGTCATACAACCTTTTAGTATATTCAGAAATTCATGACAGAATAGTTAGATTTTGTGAGTATATCAAATACAAAAATAGGATAAGTCATGTTTAAACAAACTTTTTAAATGCAATTTTGGTTAAAAAATGTGGGGAGAGGAGTTTTTGAAAGACATTTATCTTTTAAAAGAAAACGTATGTTAAACAAAAGTATAAAACCGTAGAATACTTTTTCATAATCATATTTGAGAATAAAATTATGGATTATGGAAACAAATATTGGAATAACTGTGACATTGTGCTGGGCATTGTGCTAGGTGCTCAAGATAGAAAAAATTACATACATATACATATATCTATAGCTATGGTAGATAGCTATAGATATAGATATACATGATGGTCTCTGCTCCCTCACAATTTACAATTTAGGGAGGAGAAAAATACTATTATATTATCTTATGTTATATTACATTAATTATATTATAATATTTAAATAATGCATGGTGTTTACTAAATCATATTGACTGCAGAGTCCTGCCTCTGACACAAATATATGAACTATGTGACCCTGCAGAACTCACTTAAACTCTTAATATTCCACAAAATTCACTATAATTTACAGAAAATAGGCAAATTTTCATCAATAGAGGAAATTTCTCACCTGCAACTCCCTAAATTGACGAAATCAGGTTGGATTTTTTAAATGCATAAATACAAACACATAAAGTGGCCAGTGTGTGACATCAATAATTAATACTAATGGAGTTGAAAGGAGAGAGATGACAGGTCATTATGGGCAGATATAATTAAGAGATGTACCATGTCAAACTCAAAGCAAGAGCTAAGCCTTAAAGGAAAGCTAAAAGTTGGCTAGGCAAAAGGTGCCTGAGAGACATAGCCTGTGTCTGTTCAGAAAATCATGAGTAGAACAGTTTGGCTGAGTCAGACGGTACACGTGAGGAAGTCGTAAGCAGGAGATGATTGAAGAATTAGAGCCCAAATCATGAAGTGTTTTAGAAGCTGAGATAATGAGTTTTTTCTTTGTCTTGGACATAACTGAAGTTTTTAATTGCTTTGTTTGATTTTGTGAGATGAAAGAGAAGTGATGTGAGCAAAGAGAAATTTTAGGAAAATTTGTTTACCTGGCAACAATGTCTAGGATAAATTGACAGGATAGCCTAAGAACAGGTGTACTAGTGATGGATCTTGGGGCTAAAAAAGGATAGTGTCTATATGAACAGAGAATGAACAAAATAGTTTCTAAGATGTGTTTTTAATTTGACTTGTTAGTTCTTTCTTAAGTGTGAATTTAAATTATGAAGACAAATCTAAAGCAAATACCTTTTGGTAACCTCCAAGACTAACCACTGAGGCCCTTCACCCAGCTGAGCAATTCTTCACTTCTGCAATTGATTTTCCTACCTCATTAAAATTGCGCCGGATGTTTTTAGTCTTTTTGAAGCCTCCAGCCTCAGATCCGACCTCCACATTTAAGGAAGCTGACTTAACCTCTGAATACATGGAGAATTTGAGGCCATCCATAGGTTGTTCCCTTAAGCCTCTCAAATCATTTCCCCTGTTAAGAATCTTGATGTTATCTTTGACTCTTTCCTCTCATTTCAGTTAGTGGCTGACTCTTGGTTTAACCTTTACAATGTCTCTGGATCATTTTCTTCTATCTTCCTACTGCCAAGCTACCCAGTATATGGATATGGATGACTACATGAGTCTCTGTATTGATCTTATTTTCTCAGCTCTCCTCTTCTATCCTTTCTCCTCAGGATCATAGGAATTAAAAACTAGAAGAGACCTTAGAGAACATCTAATTTCAACTTCCACATGTTACAAATGGGGAAACTGAGATACAGAGAGGTGAGGTGACTTTTCTAAAGTCACACAGGTAGTAAGTGTTGGAAGTGGGACTTATACCCAGATTCAGTGCTCAATATTCTTTCTACTACACGAAAGTCAAATTCCTTTTCCTGACATAATATTTGTCCAAACAACTTTGTCCCAACAGCATCAACTTTTAAAGACATCACATGTTGCTCATATTATTCTTCTTGATATTCACCATATTTCAGCAGAACCAAATTCCTGTTCATTTCTTCACTTTCCTGGTTCTATACCTTTGCTCAAGCTATTCCCTATTCCTACAAAATCTTCCATTCCTTGTTGAAATTCTACCTATACTTTTAAAACCAGTTAAAATTCCACCTCTTCCATGTTCTGAATCTCACACACAGTTATTACATACTATTTTGTGTGATAGTTACTCTTAAATATATAGTTCCTAATAATCCCTTTTTATAGCTGAAACTAAAGATCATGTCTTCATTAAGTTTGCATCTCTTCTAGTATCTGGGGAAGAGCTCTATATAAAAAAGATATTTAACAACTATTGGTTGCATTGAACCATAATTATTAAAATCACCTTTAAAGTTGAAATAGTGCATATAAACTAAGTAGAATAAGTTTTCAGGGAAAATATTCTCAATTTTTAATTTTATTTCTTATGTGTATAAAATCTAAGGAAACACAAATTTTATCAATTAACTTGTAAATGATCAATTAACCTCAGTATCAGTGATCTCTGATCCATTTTTCAAGTTTTTGAAAATATAAAATTGCAGTTTTTATATAAGCATTGTTTTATGCTTTTGACAAAGGCCTGGAGGGAAATAATGTTATAATTACAGTTTATTCATTACATACCTGTCATGCATGTATTTATATAAGACATCAGTTACTCAAGTCTCCATTTCTGACTGATAGTAAAATTAGTCAGAAACTAGAGCATCAATATTTAGACCTATTGCTGACTATTTTATGGGAGATGAAAATAAATTAACATATTTGCAAAATCCACAAGGGAATAAATTCTAAAACTTGAAAGGGAATAGTTATCAACTGTTTTCCCTGAGGATATATGCAGTTTCCAGGAAACAAGAGGTTGTTGCTGAGACAACAACCTAGCTACAATGCAAACAAGTAGATCAGGCAACTATTTGGATTTAGCCAGCTCTGATAAGAGCAGTAGCAGAATGAGAGTGCTAAAACATCAAAGAAAAAATAATTGCCATTAAAAGGAAGAGATTTTAATTAATTACCTCATTCAGGTTTGTGAGCTTGGTTTGTTTTTCCAAAGCTAAAGCCAACCATCTAAAAAGTACAAAGTTCAATTGATCCAGGTTTTATTTTCACAATGCCAACCAGGCCTGATGGTTAGCACAAAATAGGAGTATAGTGTTATAGAACACTAAAAGAAGTCGCTATAATATTTTGTCATTTTCCCCATAAAACTTAGAAAATGATAATTTTGTAAACTCATCAGAACATTGAATAATTGTACTTTTAGAGTGCCTGGGAATATGACCTAAGAGTAAAGTAACCTGTTTCTATTGAAGCAAAATTGAGAGTTTACATTGAATGTCATAATGACCCAAAGTCGAAAATAATTATAAAAGACTAATTGCTTTTATAATCTCATTCCAGATAATTTCCAAAGTACATTTTCACAGGACATATCATCACACTTTTTGAATGCCAAACTTGTAAATTTTTAAAATATTTTAATCTTTGAAAAATATTCAAAAAGCGTATAACAGATTGTGCCCATCCTGTCATATTGATAGCCTTGTACAATTCCCAGCCATCCAACTACGCACTACATGGAGAAGGTGCCTAGTAAGGCACTGTTTTGTTTTGTTTTTTTGCTTTGGATGATTGAATGAATAAATGAACCAGCTGGTCATAATGAGAAAATTCCATTTATGCCGGAGAGGTTATGAAATGGATTTTAGGTTATTTATACAATCAGTTCTCATTTTAAAGATTGAATTCTTGAGAATGTACCCTTTCAATTTACTGTAATTATGTTTCTGCTAGTTATTATATCAAAGTAAAATTAAGATTCAATTAAAGAGGAAATCATTTAGGTTCATCAAATTTTGGGCACACTACTTAATTTTTACAATTTAATGTATTTTGGTCATATTGATTCCATTTCAACAAGGTCAAAAATGACCTGTACAGCTGTTTTATTATGAGGTAATATTTAAAAAATCATAGAAATATAGTGCATATATTGTGCAAACTTCATTAACACAAGATTCCATCTTGCTATAATTAAACTTGAATAGCTGAAGCATAATATACAGCTTAATTCTGAAACAGAAGTATTTGGTGTGATCAAACAGGTTTAACTTAAAGAAAGGCCAGTCCCAAAACAAATATCTTCTTGAAAATTGTGATTGTTTTTCCTTTCCCAAGTGCTAAGCAAATATTGTTATTCTGTAATGGTCCTCCTACATTTGGTCAATCAAGTACCTGAATTATTGCATATAAAAATGAAAATCTTAAAAGAAAAGAGTGTAGATGGTACTGTTGTTTCTCTATTTTTCACTTTTACTGGTTTTGTTTTTACATCACAGTTACTTTTTTCTTAAATATGTAAAATCTAACCCCTCCTGCCAAACACTTTTGTCTGATAGAGTCAACTCTCAATTATTTATGCCACTACAAAAGGATTTTAGCATAGAAAAGTAACTCCCAAAATTTTATGGAACTCTTCACTTTAAACAAAACTTCAACATGATCCTTTTAGAATCAACTGTTTAATGTTTGCTTTAAACAAAACTTTAAAGGAATCTTTGTAGTAAAAATCTTTTCACAGTTTTCTTTCAGTTATGACTCAGTGGTCTAGCAATGTGGTTGATCTTTAATTCTGTTTTAAGATCAATTTTATTCCAAAGATAGTAGTGCACAAAACTTCCTGGAAAAGATTTTTGGCCATCAATTAAGAATGTATTGAATTAGTTATTTTAAAAAAATTTCATTGTTTGTTACATCAAATATTGGTTGTTTCCCCTGTAAAGAGAACTCTGTACTGAATTAAGGACAGAATAAAAAGCAAGGAAAATTTTTATCAATCTATACATAAAACCTTAAAACTAATCATTTACTTATTATTTTAGCACTTCTCCTTCACATTTAACATGATATTTTGGATAGACAGCTCACAGAGGAGAATAGCCTTGACAGAGGACCTTGAATCAGGCTACATGAGGAAGAGTTGGTAGGAATGAGTAAATGGTATCTAGAGAAGGGAAGAATTAAAATAGACATAACTTTTATCTTCAAACGTTTCTTGAACTGCCATGGGAAAGATAAATATGTTCTGTTTGGCTCCATAGGGCACAACTTAGAGTAGTTAATAGATATTTCACTCAAACACAAAAAAAAATTATTTTTGATAGAAAGGAAAGCATCCTAACAATTTGAAGATATTCAAAATTGGAAAATGTCTGCTTCAAGAAGTAATAGGACCCTACTCCCTGGAAATCTTCGAGTAAAGGCTAAAAGACCACTTGTAAAATATGTTGTAGAGAGGATTCCTGTTAAGTATAGGTTGGAATAAATGGTCTCTGAGCTCCAGTCTATCCCTGAGATTCTGCAATTTTAGAAATCAGTTTTATGACTAGATTCAATATTGAATGCAATAGTTCTTTGTAAGATTCTTTGCAATAATTTTGACTTTAACCTTTTCTTAAGCTGGTAATTTTTTTAGTATTTCAACTCATATTTTGTTTTTAAAACCATTATATTTTGCATCTAAATGCCTTTCCATGTTGTAACCATTGAATGTTTGCATTCTTTGTTTAAAAATACATACTAAAAACCATTATTAAAAGACAGGAATGTATATTAGAGATTGCTATATTGTAAGTGTTTCCTCTATAGTTGGGATTTGGTGCTCAAACATGTTGTGTAGATCTTTTTTCATCATTGTAAAGGTCTTGGTTATTTATGCTCTTATTTATTGAGACTTCTTAATTTTATCTAGCTTGCCATGATGAACAATGGGTGTCAGTTTTTTGTCATACGTATAACTAGACTACATATGATATATATGAACACACATTATTGTATATTCCCTTTGCTATGACCAATTGCCTAACATATGTCATCAGGTCATTTGGAGACATGGACCAATAGAAAAATACAATTTTGGTCATGTAACCAATATAGACCAATCATTGATAGTTCTTCACATCAACTGAAGGCACATATTGTACATGACCAACACAGACAGAAAAATAGACTGGCTTGCTAGCTTTGATTTTCTACCATCACAACTTTTATTTCCTATTCCCAGATTCTTTGGGGCAATTTTAAAGAACTCCAGTTTAGAAATGCTGGTACTGAATAGAGAAACCTATTAATTATCCAAATATCTGACTGCCAGTGGTATAACTAGGGTGGGGCAATAAGAGCACTGAAATCAGAAGTCACAATTCTGTCTCCTAGTGGATATCTGACTCTCTGTCTCAACCCTCTGAGGTCCTCCTATGGTCCCAGATGGGACCTTCCTATGGCATCTCTTTTACAGAGAAGTTGCACCTGGAGACTAGTGACTTACACGAAAAGCATCCATGAAGCAATTATGAAGGTTTCCCTATGCCATTAACATGGGATACCAAGACCTTCCCATACTGCAAGTGGTGTTTCTCAAGCCCTTCTCTACCCTAATTTACCTCCTGTTGGCACTTTCCCTAGCAACAGTGGCATAGGGTCTCTTCCCACAGGAACAATATAAGATTCTTTGTTCCTGCACATAGGTTGATATAGCATAATCCTTCTCATCATGAAACTTTGTGTCCTGAATCCTTCTCCAGATCTATTCATAATGGTCTACTGAGAATTCCCCAGTTACAGGAAGTTTTAGTTACAGCTCCGGTGACTCCAGGAGCCAAACTATGGTACCAAGACCTTTTTTGCTAAGCATCAACTTCCAAAGTCCCAACAATAGCCTACATCTCCTAAATCATGTATATATGATTCAAAAGTCAATACAGACTTGTTCATATGTGTATTCCAGCAGTAAGGTCTCACTTTGTCTTTAATCGATCTGAATTGAAGAATATCTACCAAGTGCTCGCTAAGGGCATTTATGACTGAATCCTGAGTGCAATAGATATAGCAGGTCCTCTAGAATGCTGGGTTATAGTGACTATTTCTCATTTTTAAAAAGTGAAGAAATATGCTGAGTTACTATCATTTGCTATGATTCCTAATTAAAATTATGGAATTTGAATTCAGAGAATCAATAGCTAATATAAGAATGGAATAGTACATATAATCTTTGTCCAGTGAAGCAATTCAAAAGATTTGCAAGTCAAAGCAGGAGTACTTGTTAATTTTGACTGCAGATTCAAAATCTGCAATAGTTCTCAAACATTGATTGTACCACTGATATTTAAGTTGGA
The DNA here is from genome assembly GCA_028658325.1 of Potorous gilbertii. Lineage (NCBI taxonomy): Eukaryota > Metazoa > Chordata > Mammalia > Diprotodontia > Potoroidae > Potorous > Potorous gilbertii. Next base: position 48,041,830 of record CM053773.1, read on the forward strand.
GATCAGTGGCAATGAGGAGAATTTTTTTATCGAAATAAAAATGTTAGCTTCACTGTATAATATTCAAAAAAATGATTCTGCATGCTGAATAAGACATGCATTCTTGAATTTACAGCACATTCCTCCTCAATTTAATTATATTTTTCAGTACTTCGTTCAGTCGTTAAAAAAATAGAAAGCTTTCTAAATCACAAGTTTGGGTTGGGGAGTTTTGACATCTTAGAACACGAAGTTTTTTGAACCTAGCAACGACTGAGGTTTCCATTTTCTAATTACTCAAAAGCAAAGAAAATCAATTAAATTATATGTCAGCATTTCAGGGATTTAGACTCCAGGGTTAATAAATCACCAGGAAGTACAGTATTCATAAGTAGAGTCTTTTTGAAATTGAGGACAAGAGGTCTCCTAGAATTCTCCTGATATGTGTGAGAACTAATTTTTCCCAGAGGATGAGCATTAAAGCAGATAAGATGATGCCAGGAACTTGGCTGACAGCTTTGGAGAGACACAGTCAGCCAATCTTGGTGCCAAACAATGAGAGACACTCTAGTACAAGCAGGGCAGACACTTTTTTGGAGATCAAAGAGGTGGTGGTGAGTGTGGGTTACTCCCAATAGATTCCTCTGCTCTATACTAAACTAGGTGTCCATAGTTGTTCCTTCAAATTAATTTTTCCTTGAACTAAGAAATTTTAAAAAAGTAAAAATTGTTGTAAAGTTATTGAAGTCAGTATAATTGATGCCTTTATGATTACAATTACATACAATGTAAAGTGGTTACTTTATAATCATTGCTCAAAGAGTATTCATACTATGAATTTCACTGAAGATTAAACTTCATTCCACTTTGAGATGAAAAATCAATCTATCGACATTCAAATTAGAGGAGCTCCTTGTGGAACTTTACAATTGGGATTGTTTTTAGATGAAAGTAGACTTTTTTTTTCCTTGTGGAATCAGATGATGAGGGATTTGGACACTTGTTTTTTATACCTCCCATTCTGTCTGGAAGGTAAATTGTTAGGTGTTTACAAAGTAATACTAAATAAACCTCCACTTAATGAAATACCTAGAAGTTGTAATTGAATTAAGTTTATGCCATAATTAGAATTTAAATGTATTAAGAAGTTGAAGTGTAAAAGAACTATGTAATGTAAGTTACCATCCTTTATTTATCTAGTTTGTGAGTCTGCCAGCATTTGTTGCAATATCTGGCTTACCTAAGTGGAGGCATACCTCTAACTTCCATTTGCAATACTGTTTACAGCAATGTTTCATTTAAAACATCTAAAGATATCTTACATAGAAGAGGATCATAGATCTGGAAGGAGCTTTAGGGGTTATTAAGGTCAACTCCCTCATTTTAGAAATGAAGCAGAGGTTCAAAAATATTAAATGACTTGTTCAGGGTCACATAGCTAGTGAATGTTTGGGGCAACATTTGAACTCAGGTTTTCTGAGACTGTATCCAGGATTGTCTCCATTATGCCAAGTTACTGTGTTCGTTCAACAATTTCCTAATGGAAATCAACACCTAAAATCTGAAGCTCCGTTGTTGTCTGTTTTCTGTTACCAGAATGAAAGACTTCTGAATGTTTTCAGTGTTACTGCTTTTTAATCATGTTTGACTCTCCATAACCCCATGTGGGGTTTTTTTGGCAAAGATACTGGAGTGGCTTGCAATTTCCATCTCCAGTTCAATTTTACAAATGAAGAAACTGAGGCAAACAGGGATAAGTGACTTCTCCAGGGTCACACAGCTAGTATGTGTGCAAGGCCATATTTGAACTCAGGAAAATGAGTCTTACTGACTTAGGGCCCTAGTTTCCATCCATTGCACACCTAGCTTCCCTAAACATTTTCATATAGCTCAAATTTAATGATACTTCAAGGCTTTCAAAGTACTTTTCTCAAGACAACCCTAGGAAATAGGTAGTGCAAGTATCATTGCAACAATTTACGATTAAGGAAACACTCTTTGAGAAGTAGGATGCCTAAGATCCCAAAGATATTGTTTTGAAAGTAAGGGTTAAAAATCAGGCTTCCAAGATCTCAGCAATATTTTATCTGTTGTACCATGACGACTTTCATATTCAAGGAACTTGTAATAGGCATCTTGATGTAATCATGTTAAGAACCTATATTCTACGGACCTACAGTTTTGAACTCAGTCTTAAACATGGTACTTCTTTAACCCTCAACAAATCACCTCTCTGAGCTTATTGAGATAATATTTTACATTACTTATATCATGCAAGGTTATTATAAAAATGATGGAGAATTTTTAAAGCACTATAAAATCGTGAGCTGTTATTAATAGTAGCAAAACACTACATTAAGACTTTCGAGACATTCTCTGTTTTATGAAGTCTTTCCCCTTTTTGGTTTTATCCCATGTTGAAATGCCATGACCTCAAGGATAGGAGAGTGATACGTGACATTTTTCAAGTGCTTAATCATCTTGCCCTCTGTTGTGCATTGTAACATATAAAACTTATTTAATAGCATTTTAGTTTTTCCAATTATGTGTAAAGACAAATTTTAAGGTTTTTTTTAATGTTTGAGCTCTAAATTTCCTCCCTTCTTCTCTCACTTCCCCCCTCCCTAAGAAGGTAAGTGACTTGATTTGGTTTGTACATGTGCAATCAGGTAAAACATTTCTATATTAGTCATGGTGTGAAACAAAAAAACAACAAAAGGAAAAAAATATACAAAAATAGTGAAAACAGTTGCTTCGATCTGCATTCAGATTTGATAGGTCTTTCTCTGCATGTAGATAGCATTTTCCATCATGCATCCTTTGAAATTGTATTGAATCATTGTATTGCTGAAAAGAGCTAAATCAATCATACTTGACCATCTCACATTGTTGCTGTAACTGTATACAATGTTCTCCTCGTTCTACTCACTTCACTCAGCAATAGTCCATGTAAATCTTTCCAGGTTTTTCTGAAATCTTCCTGCTCACCATTTCTTACACAATAATATTCCATTACACTCATAAAGTAAAATTTTTTCAGCTATTCCCCAATGGACAAGCATTCCCTTAATTTCCAATTCTTTGCCAACCCAAAAAAAGAGCTGCAATTTTTGTATGTGTAGGTAATTTTCGCTTCTCTATGATCTCTTGGGATACAGACCTAGGAGTGGTATTGCCAGATCGAAGGGTATGTACACTTTGATTATTCTTTGACCATAGTTCCAAATTGCTCTGCAGAATGGTTGGCGGAGTTCACAACTCCACCAATAATGCACTAGTGTCCTATTTCCTCTTCAACATTTATCATTTTTTTTTCTGACATATTAGCCAATCTGACGCATGAGAGGTACATTAGAGTTGTTTTAATTTGCATGTCTCTAATCAATAGTTATTTAGAGCATTTTTCCTATGATTATAAGATTTCCATATGATAACATTGATTTCTTCATCTGAAAATAGCCTATTCATCTCCTTTGACCATTTGTCATACAGAAATGAATTATATTCTTATAAATTTGACTCAGTTCACTATATATTTGAAAAATGAGGACTTTAGCAAAGAAATTTGCTACAAAATTTATTCCCAGCTTTCTCATTTCTTTCTAATCTTGGTTGCATTAGCTTTGTTTATGCAAAAACTTTTAAATTTAATATAATCAAAATCTTCTGTTTTGCATTTCATAATGCTTTCTCTTGTTTGACCATAAGTTCTTCCCTAATCCATAGATCTGACAGGTAAACTACTTCTTGTTCTCCTAATTTGCTGTCAGTATCACTCCTTATATCTAAATCATATCCCCATTTTGACCTTATTTTGATATGCAATGTAAGATGTTGGTCTACATCTAGTTTCTGCCATACTGTTTTCCACTTTTCCCAGCAGTTTTTGTCAAATAGTGAGTTCTTGCTCCAGAAGCTTCAGTCTTTGGGTTTATAAGACACTAGATTTGTAATATATTAAAGTTGAAAGTGACCAGGTGCCCCGCCCCTTTCATTAGCCCTTAATAGAGACAAACCTGAAAATGTAATTTGTTCATGAGCTCCTTAAGGAGCTAAGCTGGCAATTACAACCATTGACAAAATGATTCACAGTTAGTAGTTTATCTGCTGCTTGTAGCTCAAGTTAAATTTTGCTCATTCACACAAATGAAGCCTTTCCAAGTCTGAAACAAGTAAATAATTTAAAACTCCCTTGTATCTCTTTCCATAATGGTGAAATTTAGGGAGTGAGAGGCAGAGAGAAATAAGGAGAAGGTGGAAGATAACAATCTAAACAAAATAAGAATTTTTGTTGTTCAGTTATTTCGGGTGTGTCCAACTCTTTTTTGGCAAACGTACTGAAGTGGGTTCCCATTTCCTTCTCCATCTAATTTTACAGATTGGAAAACTGAGGCAAATAGACTTGCACAAGGTCACACAGCTAGTAAGTGTCTGAGGCCGCATTTAAACTCAGGTCCTCTTGACTCCGGGTCCAAAGCTCTAGCCTCTCTGCTGCCTACCTGCCCCTAAAATAAGAACAGTGAATATTTAAAACCATCAGCAAGCATTTTTTCAATGAGGATAGACTAGACGCCTTTTGAATAAGATCAGTGGTGATATAAGGACATCCATTATCACCATTAATATTCAATATTATATTAGAATTGTTAGCTTTAGCAATAAGAGAAAAAAAGAAATTAAAAGAATTAGAATAGGCAATGAGGAAACAATACTATGACTCTTTGCAAATGATTTGTAAGTACCCTTAAAGAATCCTAGAGAATCAACTAAAAAACTACTTGAAATAATTAACAACTCTATCAAAGTTGCAGGATATAAAACACAAATCATCAGCACTTCTATAAATTACGGACAAAGCCTAGGAGCAAGAGATAGATAAATTGCATTTAACATAACTGTGGACAATATAAAACATTTGGGAGTCTACTTGCTAAGACAAACTGAGGAGCTACACAATTGCAAAACACATTTCACACAAATAATTTCAGAGCTAAACAACTGGAAAAATATCAGTTGTTCATGGGTATGCTGAGCTAATATAATAAAAATTACAAAAAATGACCCAAACTCGTTTATTTATTCTGTATCATACCAATCAAACTACCAAAAATTATTTTATAGAACTAGAAAAAATGATGAAATTCATTTGGAAGAATAAAAGGTCAAGAATATCAAAGGAATTAATGAAAAAATGCAAAAGAAGGTAGCCTAGCAATACCAGATATAAAACTATATTATAAAGCAGCAATCATCCAAACTATTTGGTACTGGCTAAGAAATAGAGGGCTGGATCAGCAGAATAGATTAGGTACATGACACAGTAATAGTGACTACAGTAATCTACTGTTTGATAAACCCAAAGACTAACTTCTGGGATAAGAATTCATTGCCTTAGGAAAAACTGCTGGAAAAACTGGAAAATAGAAACTAGGTGTAGATGAACATCTCACACCATATACCAAGATAAGGTCAAAATGGGGACATGATTTGGACATAAAAGGTGGTACCATAAGCAAATTAATAGAGCAAGGAATAGTTTACCTGTCATATCTGTAGGGAAGGGAAGAATGTGTGACCAAATAGAGACAGAAAGTTATGAAATACAAAAAGGATAAAGAGGCCAAGGTCTCCTATTGCATCCTGGGTCATCTCCAGTCATCTTGATGAATATCTGGTCACTGGATTCAGATGGCTCTGGAGGAGAAGTGAGGCTGCTGAGGCACAGCCCTCCCTCACTCAAAACAAAGTCAAGTGCGAGTCATGTTATCATTTCTCTGATGGCATGGTCTTCTTCGGCAATGAAGGACAAACACAAAAAAAGCCCTTTGATCCAGCAATACCATTCCTAGGTCTGTGTCCCAAAGAGATCATAATGTGTTGGCAAAGAATTGGAAATTGAGGGAATGTCCATCATTGGGGAAAAGCTGAAAAAGTTTTAGTATATGAATGTAATGGAACATTACTGTGCTATGAGAAATGAGCAAGCAGACTTCAGAAAAACCTGGAAAGACTTACATGAACTGTTGCTAAATGAAGTGAATAGAACCAGGAGAACATTGTATACAGTGACAGCAACATTGTGAGATGATCAGCTGTGATATACTTTGCTCTTTCCAGCAATACAAAGATCCAAGATAATTCTGAAAGACTCCTGACAAAAAATGCTATCCACATCCAGAGAAAGACCTGTGGAATCTGAATACAAATTGAATTTTAACTTTCTTGCTGTTTTAGGAGGTTTTGCGGCTTTTCCTTTTGATCTGCTTCTTCTTCCCCAACATGACTAATGTGAACTAATGTGGAAATATATTCAACATGATTGCACATGTATGACCTATATCAGATCACTTGTGGTCTTGGGAAGGTAGAGGGTGGGAGGAAGGGAGAAAAATTCGGAACTCAAAATCTTATAAAAATGAATATTGAAAAATATCTTTACATGTAATTGGAAAAAATTAAGTACTACTTGCCACAAAAAGAATATTTGATATTTATACAACCCTTTAAGGTGTGCAAAGTGCTTTACAAATATTATCTCATTTGACTCTCACAATAGCCCTGTGAGAAATGCAAGATATATATTATATCCATTTTATAGAAAAGGGAAAGAAATAGACTCTTTATATTTCTTATTATTCTTTGAAGTATTTTCATGAATGCAAAACCCAGCCTTGTCATTCATAGAATCCACATAATAATTTGATATTTCATAAGATGAAATTTCTCTCCCGTACTCCCAGATATTTTACTATTCTTATTTTATTTCAGAACAGTTTTAATAAAAGTGAAGTTTGGCAGTGATAATATGTAAATACCCAAGTCCTAAATAAATAATGCTGTGCCAAAGAGGCCTGAACTAATATTAGAATGACATCCATTGGAGTTTCTCCATTGATTTTATATAGAGATTGAAGGTCTACATGAGAAGGGGAAACATACCCACCTTCATAGCCTGGGTAGTTTGTAAAATTGTTTGCACTTATAATTTATCAATCTATCCTCTATATGAGTTTAACAGAAGAGATATAACTTTCTATGAACTCCTATTGTTTTCTGTATTGTAAGATAGATTTACAGATAGAAATGTCATGCCTGGGAGCACCTATTTCTCTTACATAGGTCCCCCCAGACAAATTATTCTGGGTTGAAGATATTCTGTCATTTTGCACCTACTCAAAATCATAGCTCTATAGCCCCAATTAAAGTGCTTACTTTTACTAACCCAGAGTACAAATTAGTTCAAACAAAAGCACTTAATGAAACAGTGCTAGCACAGAAAAAACAATAAAGCATTTCCTCTGTAATCTAGAGCACAGTCTCTCACAAATACATGGGCAATTAGTGAGAAGTTGATATATGTATTGAACACTCATGGAGAGGCATATATGTAAGATATATATGTGATCAGATCATAAACATAGAGGAAAAACCGATTTGTCCAGTAAGGTCATAATGCTTTTATCACTGGGATTATTCTCTGGTTGTCATTAATGTGACAAGTGTGTAGCAAGATGTTTCTGCCAAAAACACTGCTCTCTGTTTATAGGTAAGCTAGGTGGCACAGTACAGAGAAAGCTGGGCTTGGAGTCAGGAAAACCTGAGTTCAAATCCAGTCTTAGACACTTAGTAACTACGTGACCTCGGACCTTGATTAATTTAACCTTGATTGCTTCAATTTCCTCATCTGCAAAATGATCTGGATTAGGAAATGACAAACCATCCCAATAGCTTTGCGAAGAAAACCCCAAATGGGGTCATGAAGGGTTGGACACAAATGAAACTGAACAACTACAAACAGCTGCTGGTCTCACAAAGTCACTGCTTGAAAGGGATCTGCTGGTGCTGGTCATTGCTGGTCTCTCCCAGATGTGACTCCACTGAACTAAGGGAAGATAAATCTTTTCCTAATCTGAAAGGGAAGAAGAGATAAGAAAATAGAATCTTCAGACTACATGTTGGTCAGTTTTTTTTTTACTTCAATGCCTTACAGATTTCTAGGAAATATTTTTTAAGCAATTCTAAACATATAGAAAAAGAAACCATGATCAGAGGAAGCCAAAAATGACCACTAGAATATGTCATGCCACACTAAACATATTCCTTTCCTTGATAGGGTTACTAAACTGATAGATGAGGAAAATTCTATAGGAAGAGAGAGAGTTTACCTAGATTTTAGCAAAGCATTTGGTGAAATCTCCTGCTTTTCTTGTGGAAAAGATGGAGAAATGGGACTATATGAAAAGATAATTGGATTTGAATGATCAGAGCTGATGAGAAGCCATTAATATATAAAATACAAAGAACACTGGATCGAGAGCAAGAAGATATGAGTTCAGTTCCCACATATGCCCTTAGTACCTGTGTAACCTTGAGCAGATTGTTTACTTCTTTAGGCTCTTTAAGCTTCAGTTTCTTTATTTGTAAAAGGCAGGAGCTAGACTAGATCAATGTCAAATTCAAGTAGAAATTAGGGGCCACTGAACTGTACGTAAGTATCCCTGGGGGCCTCATATTGACTCAGTTCAAAAATGTAATATTATCTGTATTTTACTATATTTTAATTTATTTTGTTAAATAAATACCAATTATATTTTAATTTGATCCAGGAGCATTGGGGTTCCATATAGACTGTAAGCCACATATTTGATCCCTTTAAATTAAGTGATGTCTAAAGTTCCTTCAAGTTCTAAATCTATGGTTCCATATCAACTTGAGAGGATGTCTCCAATTGGTTTCCCTAGGGATCTATCTTTGTTTATCCACCATTTACCAGATATCTCTGGGAAATAAATGCAAATTTCTTTTCAAAAATGCCATGTAAATAGTAAGAAAATAGCACATTTTCCATGTGTGGAGTTTGGGAAGAAAAATATTTTTTAAATGTAAATATGGCATTTCCCTGGTTCTGTTAACCTTATCTGATAGATCATATTCAACCTTTCAATCAATCTGGGGTTCTCTGTGAACGGGCCCTATTATATTGTAGAGTTTGAAATTATGTATCCAGTATTCTATGCACTTCAAATTTAATGGGGTAATTACCTTTTGGTTATAAGGCAGGGCACTCCTGAATTTCCCTAACCTCCATAAGTTTTTCTCAGAACAAAAATTGAAAGCCTGGCTCCAGTCTCTGTGGTAATTCTCAAAAAAGGAAGAAACAGATACTGCTGAAGAATGTCAAGCCTGATACCTGTGTTAGTTGAGATTGTCAGGGGAATTGCTGATAAGGAATCAGCTCATCCTGGGCTGTGGCTGGCAATGCCACGGGTATTAATCAGTCTGCCATTTCCTCAACAGGGGCCAGTTTCACAAATTCTGGTCCCTAGAGGTCTGATCAGTACATTAGCTTCCCCAGGAAGAGAGGCTGCTAATAAAGTTACCCTGATCTGTGCTTGCTGGCTAATGAGGTTATTCCATATCCGTTATTGAATCAACAGTGAAACCATGACTTGGCTCTCCTCTAAGATATCACTGGGCAATGCCCACAGCCCCTTCTATCAGTTCACTATGTAGCAGATTGCAGTTGAAGAGAGTTTGTAGCTCTACTGATTTTATATCACTGGAATCTGCAAAATATGGCTTAAAGTATTTGGATAGTGAGGTGAAAATATACCTGATGTTAAGATAGAGTAGATGCTTGATAAATATTTAGCGAGTGAATTAAAAAGCATACATTAGGACCTCTGTGTGTCAGACATTATGCTAAGTGCTGAGTTTACAAAGAAAGGCAAAACTAGAACCTCACATTTTAAAAGGGGCAGACCAGGGGTGGGGTAGATAAGAATATAATTAGATTTTTTGTTTGTTCAGTCATTTTTTTAGTCATATCCAATTCTTTTGTGACTCCATTTGGAATTTTCTTCACAAAGATACTGGAGTGGTTTACCATATCCTTCTCCAGTTCATTTTACAAATGTGGAAACTAAGGCAAACGGGGTTAAGTGACTTGCCCAAGGTCACACAGCTAGTAAATATTTAAAGTAAAATTTTAACTCAAGTCTCCCTGACTCCATGTCCAGTGCTTTATCCACTGTGTCACCTAGGTGTCCATACAATTAGATACCTACAAAATAATTAGATATGGTGCAGGGGGCAGATTTTAGAAATGACCAAATGAACTGTTCCTAGGCCACCATTCTGTGAGTCTCAAATGTGATAAAGGATAAAAATCACAATTGTGACAGTTAAGCATAATACAAATATATTTATTAGGGGCAGCTAGGTGGTGCAGTGGATGGAGCGCAGTGCAGGAGTCAGGAGGACCTGAGTTCAAATCTCACCTCAGACACTTGACACTCACTAGCTGTGTGACCTTGGGTAAGTCACTTAACCCCAATTGCCTCATCCTGCATCATCTCCAGTCATCCTGATGAATATTTGGTCACTGGATTCAGGTAGCTCTGGAGGAGAAGTGAGGCCAGTGACCTGCACAGCCCTCCCTCACTCAAAACAAAGTCAAGTGCACATCATGTCATCATCTCTCTGATGGCATGGTCCTCTTCAGCAATGAAGGACAAACACATTTATTATTATTAATTCACTTTCAAAAGATCATTTCTCAGATTTCTAACATTTTCCCTCAAAAGACAAACGTACAAAAGCAAAGGCAAAGATGCTTCTTTGGAATTGTGATTCAGCTCTTATTTCAGCTAATCAACTGATTTCTCTTAGACAATGGGGATAAAATGGTGAAGCCAAGGGTAAAATAATTCCCAAGCATCTTTTCAAAGATTTTCCCTCTTTGGTCTTTCCTATTCCACTAACATTTCTGTTGGCAATAAGTCTTTGAGGGCAATAAGTATAAATTTGTAGAATAATTGTTGTGAAAAATCAAGACTCAGCCAACAACAATGAAAAATCTCATTTATTTTTACTGATTCTAAAAATATTTTCTGTCTAATTGGGCAGCAAGATTAGACCCCATCCCTTCCTCCACCTGCCACCCATGGATAGATTCACTTTCTGAGAAAGGAGCATGCCCTGTCTCATTATTTTTCCTACTACAATGACAACTAATAATAGTCACAGTAACTCTTACTATGGTAACATTTTTGTTACTGCCATCTTGGTGGCACAGATTTGTGTTTTCACTGGTGTAATGGAAACATAATGCAGAAACTTCCTTCATTTTTTTGTAGATCAGCTGTTTAACTCAATAAATTGATCACTCAATTAATCAACATGCATTTATCAAGTGTTTGCTGTGTGCTAACCTGGTGCTATGCACTGGGGATACAAACAGCATAAGCCCAAGGAGCTTGTATTGTAACAGAAGAGACAACCAGGACATATACAAATATAAACTGAAGAAATCGAAAGAAAATTAATAAAACTAGATAAATACAAAGGAGTATATAAGCAACAGCATTTTATAATATAAACATATTTTTATTAATAATATATTTAAAATATATTGTATATGATATAATAATATAAATATAACAAATATATATTTCTAACATAAATATATTTATTTATAAACTTAACAGTTTATAATCTTAAAGATTTGTTGGGGGTCAGGTAGCACTTGCATGGTCACAAAGTTCATTTTTGTCAGAGGTAGGATTTGAACCCTTTCTTCCTGAATGCCTGGCTGGATCTCTAGCCATTATGCCGTATTATCATACATAACATATCACACATATAGTTTTATAAAATAATTTTAGTATCCACAAATCACTTTGAAGACATTTCTATTGTGTTTGGATATTTACTTCCAAATTTGAAGAGAAAGATCATTTTTTAAATGAAATATCATTTAAAAGTGACCCAATCTCTGATTGTGATGCTTTCCAAGTCAAGATGCATTAAAGAAGTGCTGCTGTATTCAGTGATGGTAAGTAAACAGAAAGACAATCCCAGTCCTTGAGGAACATACTTTCTAAAGGTAAAGGTGTGAAGAAAGCACTCTGTATGAGAGCATGGTAGAATAAGTCCAGAGATTCAATACTCTGGAGAGTAAAACAAGGGATATAAGAGGAACAAGCTAACCAGAGCAAGGAACCGCAGGAGTAGAGTTTGCTTCCAATTTGAGAAACCAGGGTGGAATGAACTTTCTGTATTGTAATATTGTAGAGAAAGTCCTTCCAGGTGGTACAGTGGATAGAGTACTAGGCATGAAGTCAAGAGGAGATCTCTCTGAGTTTAAATCTCTCCTCAGATGTTTACTAGAGATGTGACGCTGGGAAAGGCACTTAGCCTTATTGCCTCAGTGTGATGCTCTGTAAAAAGATCTGGAGAAGGACATGGCAAACCACTCCAGTCTCTTTACCAAGAAAATCCCAAATGCGGTCACCAAGAGTTGGATACAACTGAACAAAAATAAAGAGAAAGTCCAGAGGATCATAAATGGAGGCTAGAGAGAAAGGAAGACATACTGGCCTGGGTGTTTTGTTTTTAATAAAGATTCCGGAAGGAACCACTAATTTATGGTTCCCGATTCTGACACACACCCCTTTCTCTCTAAACACCCCTGAGAAAAAATTATTTAACAAGCTTTTTTCATTCTCTTCAGCTTTTGTCAATTACTTCAGGCATCCACATTCATTCACACCACATACCTCTCCAGGTTTGAGTAGCCTGATCCAAGAGACAAAATTATATATTTTCATTGCATATTGGTTTATATAGCTCTAATTATAACTGCTGATTTTCCTAGCCACTTTAGATCTACTTTCATAGGTGGATGGAAGATCTCACAATCTCGTCCTTGTAAAAATATTTTAAGAGAGATCATAAAGTATATTTATACAATATTATATCCACTTCACAGCAGAGAAATTTATGACCAAAACTTTTTATGAGTCTTCCCTTCCCCCCAAAGCATCACATAACCCATATTGTACAATAAATCATAATTGTTATTCACTTACACTGACCCACAATAAACTGTTTTTGTTCCCAGACATGAGGGCAAATAGTTAGCTCCAAGCTTCGTATGGGTCATGCTAACAACATATCATATAATGCTGCTTTACACACATTCACAACTCAGATGACCAAGGACAAACAACAACAATCTCTAAATAACAGAACTGTTTTTTTCTCACTTGTGGAAGTATTTTGACCAGAAAAAACCTAACATAATATATATATAGAATTAAATTAAATTGATAGGTGACAGCTATGTATGAACACTATGCAGTTTTATTCTAATATTAAGCTTATTCCAGTTAGTGCTCGAAACTTGATAGTGTTCATCTCATACACCCCTTCCTACTAATACAAAAGCAAGATGGTAACACAAAACATCTATAAGGGTAAATATGTCAAATCTGACCTACACTATGGACATGCCATTCCCTAAAGTATTTAGAACAATGAATCCTACAACACTTAATTTAATACTGCACAAGCAATACTTAATATAACATTGTACATGCACTACCATATACATTCCTGGAAGGCTTCTGGAGTTTCACATTTTCTTTCGGGTGAACATGACAGAGTTTGCATTTGTTTTTCTTATGCTGTGCTCCAGATCCCTCAAGCAGAGAGCTATCTATGGCTGACATTTCTTTGAGAATATTGGGAATACATCAACACAAGGAAAATGGGAATTAGCAAGGGAAGGACTTCTGAGATCTTCACTTCATAAATTGCCTTGCTTTGAAATTTCAATTCCAATTCATGCAGTATGTCATTTCCCCTTTAATTTTCTTGTTCTGTTGTTTTACACTTACAGATAAAGTTAGAGTAAGTGCTGTCACTGCAGATGGAAGAGTCAGTCTGGCAAAGGTTAATGTCAATTAATTAGGAAACCAGGTTGGCTAGCTTGGTCAGACCAATGCATCACAGTGAAAAGATTTAGATTCATTTGAGTGCAAGTGAAAAGACTGCCTTAGATAGCATGTTTATGATTTTTTTTTCTCTCCACTTCTAAAGCGAAAATTGTTCTGTGGATCAGGAAATAAGAAAACTCGTAGATTAGCTTCAACAGAAGACCGCATAAATGCACATTTTATATATCTATATATATATATATATATATATATGTGTGTGTGTGTGTGTGTGTGTGTGTGTATGTATTCATATCTTTTAAATTTTCTGTGTAAGCTATACTAAAAACTTAAGAACTATTTAATTTGTTATCTGGACTTGAACTAGTACTCCTACTACAATACATGTTTCTATCAGGTCTTATTTTTTACTGTTTTATATTTTTGTATTAAATTTCTGCTGTTTCCAAACCATACATTTTGATAAGATATGGGAGCTCTCTAACTTTAATTTGGTAATCAAATCTCAATTATTTTCCCTCTATGTTTTAATTCTTAACATTATAAAAAGCAAAGATTTTTAAAGTTCCATATATCCTTTGACTACTCAAAAAAACTTATCATGGACTTGAGACAATATACCAAAAGAAGAGTCAATTTTTCATAAGCTTTTAAAATACATTTTATGCATTTCATTAAATATTTCCTAATTACATTACAATTTTTTAACATTCATTTTTATTTAATTTTGGGTTCCAAATTCTCTCTCTTTCCTGCCCTTCCCCAACCCTTGAGAAGGCAAGCAATATGCTATCAGTCACATATATGAAATCATACAAAACACATTTTGATACTAACCATTTCATAATCTTGTATACTGGGAAGTGGAAGCCTTAATTTTCTACTAACTAAAGTCATGCAGGAGTGACTGACAAGTGTATTGCAGGAGATGCCAAGTCCATCTCATCCCTCATAATAGAAAGCATTAGTTTATATTATTAATTAAGCTCAGCATTTTCTTCTGTATTTGAGCTAGAGAAGTATTATATGATTTCTGCTGAACCTTGCAAAGAAACCATTTTCATAATGGATCCACATTCCAAACAAGGATTGAGATTAACCAAAGGCATACCCTGAACACAGGAGTAAGAAATAGTTCAGTTCATTTCAGCAGACAATTACTAATCCTGATGAGACACTGATGAGACAAAGACAAAAATCAAAGTGTCTCCACTCTCAAGGAGTTTAAATTCTATTAAGGGAAATCATTTACAAACATATCAGGAAATATAAAATAAATATTCAAAGCACTTACACAATAATTATTTCCCAGAAGAGACTGGGGCAGCTAAGGCTTCATCTTGGCAGTGGAACTTGTGTTGAAACTCAAAGGGAGGTAGAGATTCAACCTCTGTTAGCCCCCTATATATTATTCACTAATTTTGTGACTTTTTGCAGGCTAGTTTGGTGGGTCAAAAAATTAAAGATTCATTACATCTAGACCTGGAAGAAAATTAAGAGGTCATTTCATCCAGACATCTGACTCCAGATTAAGTGTTCTTTTTCTCTATACCATCAACGCTTTTGATCTTTAATTATAAATTCTGATACTCTGTCCTAGAGCAAGGGTGACACTAGATTCTGATTTGGTCAAATGTAGAGTTTCATCCAAACTCTCAGCTTAAGTCAAGGATTCTTAACCTGGGGTCTATGAACTTGAATCTTTTCTTTTTAAATTTTGATAATTGTACTTCAAAATAACTTGTTTCCTTTGTAATCTTAGTTATTTCATTTTTTGCAATCAATATTCTGAGATGGGGTCTACACCATTTACCAGAGGGAACCAAGAGACACAAAATTAAAGGCTGACACCCTTTAGTTTGCTTAAGCCAGAAGTATACATCTTTATTCTTGACTCTCTGTATTCTGGAGCAGAACTTGGTCTGCTGGTGATCTGGTAAAGGAAACGGGAAACTGACATAATTCATAGTATGCTTAGAAATTGTGGCAGTAATGGAAGCATGTGTGACCTAAAGAAAACCAGCATGCAGATGTTTGGGCAGGAGTATTTATACCAGGAAAACAATGTGTGCAAAAACTCAGTATTAGAGTGGGAGGCAAATAAGGGTAGTTAAACACCTCTGATTACCACATCTTCCTCTTTATATAGTTACAACAGAGCCATTGATTTATGCCAGAAAAGGATCTTAGAGATCATTTAGTCCAACCCCTGGGTCTCACAGATAAAGTCACATAGGTAGGAAGGAGCAAAATTAGATTAAGGAATTCCAAAGTGAGTACTCTTTTCATTCCTGCTTTCCTACCTGCCAATAACTGAGCTCCTCTCTATTAGGATGAATACTCCTTCAGAGCAGGGGCCATGTCTTAACCAAATTTTGTAGCTCCTCGGCACATACTGCATACTACATACTGTTATAAGCAGAGACTAAATCTTTTTACTCTTTATGACCATTTCACTTGAATGCAGTGAATAATCAATAAATATGTATTAGAGATAACCAACAGTGATGATTATGCTAAAATAATTGAATTGTATTGAATTCAGTCCAATGAATTGGATTGAAAAACCTCAAACACTTGAACTCTCTTTAAGGCAGATAAGTGGACCAGTAGATAGATGGCTGGACCTAGAATCAAGAGAACTTGGGTTCAAATTTGACCTCACATACTTATGGGCTATGTGAATCTCTGGAAGTCATTTAACTGTCTGCTTCAGTTATCTTTATCTGCAAAAAGGAGAAAATAATCACACCTATTTCCCAGAATTGTTGTAAGGGTAAAATGAGATATTTGTAAAATACTTTCCAAAACTTTCCAAATATAAATGTTTGCAATTAGTGTGGTTACTACGGTTATTGTTATCTGGCCTAATTCTATTAGATTTAGAAAACAATGGAAAGTAAAAAGAGAGGATGGAAAGATTCCATTCTAAGGGATAAGAAGCAGCAGTAAGACATCGTCTTCTTGTTTAAGGAGTTTATAAACTAGCTTGGAAGCCAAGATATATATATATATATATATAAAACAATTAGGAAGCAAGCAAAATAATATATACAGAAATGCAAGAGAGTAAGGGATAATTGCATTAATTAAAGTTTTATAGTTTAAACAGCTGTAAATTTGATTTTTTTTCCAATTTGAATCTTAATCTTAAATTTATGGAATAGTACTCTGATTAATTTTAGTCCTTTATTTAAATTTTCTTCATTGCTGATTTTTAATTAAAATTTCAATTAACTCCCTTTATTAAGGTGATTAATCCTTAACATTTTTAAAGCAAAAATAAAAATTCAAAAATACTCTCTGCAAAGCAATAAACTCCTATATGGGATAGCTGTTAAATGGCCCATCTATAGGTATAAAATTTAAAAAAAATAAACATCCATCACCTCACCAAAGCTAGATATTTCTGGGACAGATACCATCAATGTTAAATATCCTGCTCACTTTCTGCATTTTTGTTTCATTTTTCAAACCATTTACAACACATTTAATAAAATTAACCATTCCAATGTGCTGTGTGTGTCCTACTGCAAAAGGCTGGCAAACATGTGGCACAGGGGGCCCCACAGGATGCCCCACCCTGGCAGCATAAAATGAATGTGTTATCAAAAGCCTAAGTCCACACTCCACCCGACTATATATGCAGGTCAAGAGACCTACCAAAAAAAATGGGGTGAGTACAAGGGGCATATACCTACATTTATTCCAAGCTTGGAAGATCCTCTAAGGAGCTTTCTACAAATGAACACATAAGGAAAGGGTCTAGACCATGTGTCTTATGTTCAATTGAACAAACATTTAGTTGGAACCCAGGGTGTTTAAAGTACTAAAGAAGAAAAGTAAAGGATAGTCCTGTGCCTTATTAGTTTATATTCTGCTGAGGCAATAAGTTAAGTTGATAAGAAAATATGAAGTAATTTGAGGAGGAAAAAAGTATTAACTACTGCGGGGGAAGGGGAAATCAGGGAAGCGTTCATAGAAGTGAGGGCAAGTGAGACAATAGATTCTGAGAGGTAAATATGAGAAGAGTATATTGCAAGCATGGGGAGCTGGGCGGGGGTATACAAATGTCACAAGTGGGAGGTAGAATATCAAGTTTTGAAAACTTAGTACTTTGATTTAGCTGAAATCTGGAGTAATGGGTTTCGAAGTGAAAAAAGCTAGAAAAATAAATGACAGCCACATTGTAGAAAACTTTGTAGTTTTATCAGACCACAGGGGTCGAGTACAGGATAAGGGGGTGCTGTGGCAATCAGGTTTGGGGATATTTTAAGGGTAGGATGACTGTCCTTTTATGTTCAGGTAATATTTTATATTTCAGCAATTTAGTATGAGCCAAGCCAAAAAATGACTGAGTGACCCAAAAAGGAAAGTATTGTTAAATACCTACATGTTCACCCATCTCCAATTCTTTCTTCATCTTTTCTGATAAGAGAAATCTACAGTCGCTTTTCGCTCTTTTTTCAGAGCAGCTTCAGCCCTAAATACTAGTAAACAATAAAGTACAATGTCTGCCCTGAATCTTGAGCAAGGTGTGCTTATGGTAGCAGCTTTGGGGGCCTGTTGAAGAGTTTGATTTCACCAAACCTGTTTATTAGATGTCACATATTGAGAAACTTAAAAGTCCAGGCAAAACAAAGGCAGGTTACATACCTGAAAGTCCTGTGGACACTATTAGTCATAACAAGACCCTTCACCATCACTGTTCACCCTAAAATAGACACGCCATGAATTTCTGGGATTTCTAAAAGAACAATTTTCACCAGCATTCTCAGTCATCATTCAGTTTTAAATTTCACATAATTGACATTCCAGTGAGTCAGTGGGTGCTTAGGTTCAATTACTGTTCCATCTGTCTCCGCTCTGCGAATTTAGGAACTTCTTAGATGACAAAGTGTGATTTTCTTGCATGTACATTCTTAGATGAATCACTTCAGTGGCACCACTTGAATGAGCTAGATTTAGTCATTATAACATTATAAGAAAAGATCATAGTTTCTGAAATTGCATCACTGGGTCATTCCAAAATTAAAGAAGTAGCTTCTGATATAAATATGAGTACAGCTGCTTTTTATGACTGGGGTAATTAGGGCAAAGTTTACCAGCTTAACCTAACCTTGCTCCCAAATTAATTTGCGTGGAAGAAAGGTTGAAAAGAATCTGCTTTCTCCAGATATATATTCAATTACCTTGTTGCCTGATAAATGACTTCCCATGGGATCACCCGATGGGGACCCAGTCTACTGAGGGAAGAAATTATGGACCATAATTCAGTTAAGACGTTGTTTAATTAAACAATGAGTGGCAGCTGAAATAAAAGAGAAAAAGGACAGCATTTGGATCCCAGTTATGTGCCAAGCACTGTGCCAAACACCTTATAATTATAATCTCATTTGGTCCTTACAGCAATCGGAGAGGTAGATGCTATTTTGCAGATGATGAAACTGAGGTAAACAGAGATTGTGAGTTGCGCAGAGTCACACAGTCAGTGTCTAAGATCAATTTGAACTCAGATCTTCCTGACTCCAAGCTCACTTAGCTGCCCAAAAGACGCTCCATAAATATATGACCAATCATATATCTTGGAATGTGTGTTCCCTTTATATATCCCCTCCTTCTTTGAGTAATGAGATAACTTAGTACAAAACCTTTATTGTCACTTATTTTGTGGTGCTATTTGATGAAACTCTTTTCACGTTGAATAACTGAATTCTCTGATTGGCCTCATAAAAATATTAATGAGATGGGGTAGTACATAAAAGATATCTGTAGCACACAGCTTATAGAGCTTTGCCCAACTAAGTCCGCAGACAGAGGAAACACCTGCTCCATAATCTGGATAAATTAGTCTACATATACCAAGTAAAAATATATCAATATTAGGAATTCTGGTTCAAAAAAATAGAAAGGTGGACTTTTCAAGAAAGGTCAACCAGTTTTAAGAGAACATGTCATTCAAAATCCCCTCATTTGGTATCATATGAGTGTAATTAGAACACTGAAGTCCTGGAGTTGTGACATATTCAAGTACGCCTGGTAAGGGGCCTTGCGAAGGCATTGCAAATATCCGTGAGTACAAGATACACCTTTATTCCCATTGCGTCTATTTTCCATTTGAGAGATTTTTTTCTACACTCTTCTCTCAAAAGGTCCTTTTTAATGTTATTGGGAGCAGCATAGTATCTTCAAGATTGCAATGACGGCTTTTGTTGGAAGCTGTGATGTGAGAGTGTGGTGTAATTCCTTAGCAGAGAGGGTTCTTGTCATCATTGTTGTTCAGTCACTTCAGTTGTACTCAACTCTTTGTGACCCCATTTGAGGTTTTCTTGGCAAAGATACTGGAGAGGTTTGCTACTCCTGCCTCCAGCTCATTTTACAGATGAGGAAACTGAGGCAGAGTTAAGTCACTTCAGTAGGGTCACAAGGCTAGTAAGTGTCTGAGGCCAGATTTGAACTCAGGAAGATGAATCTTCCTGATTCCAGACTGGGGAACTCTACCTACTGCAGTGCCACCTACCTGACCATCATCCCCGTAAAGGCACAATAAAAGGATATTTTGGGAAGCCCAACACTTAGAATCTGCATCTAGGACATTCAAGGTAGTATCCAGACAAGCACTGTGTACTATTGGCACACAGCTAATGTATTAGAATCCTTTTTGGATGATTGTAACTAAGATTGAACATCTAAAAAACCATCACTCCTGATAGATCAGTTCACCTGATCCAAGGCACTCAGTTTGCAAAAGAAAATTATCATGAAACAACTTATTCAAGAAGCTATATTGGTTTTATGCAATTGTTACAGGTTTGGAGGGAAAGCTTGTGTGTGTGTGTGTGTGTGTGTGTGTGTGTATGCAAGTAATAGAAACTTGAAATATTTCTAGTTCTCTCCAGATCTCTGCTGTAATAATCATATCTCTATGTCACAATGCTTCCTCCCTCCAAAAAAACCCAAAGAATTCATGAATTCACAGGCACTTTTGTTTGTAACAATGGATGTGCATTTATCTCAGTGAGCTGAAGGAATTTGTGGAAAGGGAAGCTTATATAAGCTGTCACCACCACAACTCAAGTAAATGACCAGTCACACTAAAAGTAGCCAGTGTCATCATCGTCATCATCATTGCGGTTGTTTGTTGCTGTTATTTGTACTTATAGCCAATAATAGTGGAAGTGTAGTATGGTGGAGACAGCCCTGTATTTTGAGGCAAAAAACATGACTAAGTCCCAGCTCTACTACTTGCTAAGCACATGAAAATGGGCGAATCCAGTTTCCTCATCTAAATAATGAGTGGGTTTTAGATTACATGATGTTTAAGATGCCTTCTTGCTCTACAGCTATTCACTTATGATCATCTACATTAATAGCTTTGCCATGAAGCAGATTGAAGGAAATTAGCCAGCAAGATCTGCCACATTTTTCACCATTTTATTGACTACATTTCTTGTTTAACAGTGTCTGGATTCTTTGATCTCTGAGAAACAAAATTTCACATCCTTTGATATAGGTACTGATCAAGAAACTAAGGAAGGGCTCAGAAGGGTTTTAAAATATTTAGCCATCACAATCTTCTGACAGTTACCATTACATGTTATCTGTGCTCATTGTATTGTAACATAGGAAAGCACGAAAGATAGTCTCAGGTACTTACACAAACATTTTAGGTGAATACAAATATAGGCACTGAAAGCCTACAGTAAAATTACCAAGGAACAATTGAGCCCTGGAAGCAACCACTTCTGAAACTATCAAAAAGAAGTCTCATCATGCTATTTTGGTTTTTTTCCATTTTTCCTCTTTGATAAAATTAGTTTCATGACTCAGATAATCCGGGCCAGTTAAGAAACCCTAGGTCTTTCTGCTTTAAATCTGGTGCCTACTGTCCACCTCGAAGTAAAGTACAGTAGAGTGGAGATTGCTGTCCTTATTAGAGGTATTAGCAATAGATGTTGGCTTCCTAATTTCATAGAACGGGCAATTAGATTTATTCCTACTAAGATAATTTCTGTATTTCAAGAATTACTACAGATTTAACTACTTACAAGTTAATGGAAAACATTTTATGAATTCTGTTATGGTCACTCACATTTTTTAATTTTTTTGGTCCATGAGAGTCATTGCTATTAGCTATGCTCCTGGATTCTGGACTCTGTGTGTGTGTGCGTGTGTGTGTGTGTATGTGTGTAATTGAAAATCCAGAATGCTAAGCAAAACCCAATTAACATTGTCATATCAACTGGTCTCCCCCAAGGTATGTTGACAAAACAATCATCATCATAAGTATCTTTTACATTATACTTTCCACTTTTTGTACTACTTCTGATGAGAAGCAGGTGAGTTGGTAGAAGTATTATATTTCCCATCAATGAAGAAACAGGAAGCCACAGTGGTTCAATGACTTACTTCACAGTTAATATGCATCAGATGCATGACCTGAACTTAGATATTCTGACTATAAATTCATTGTTTATTCCATCACATCCCTCTTCTCAACAACAGACTCATGTAATCTTTCTAAAGACATCTGGAATCAAAACTCCAGCTCTACCTCCTAAATGCTATACCTTCAGAGCCACAAAAGGAAGGAAACAATTGTCCTTTTCTAATCATAGAGACAGCTGAAGTGGAATAACCTAGTCTTTCCACACTCACTAGTCCAATTATAAAGATCCCTGTGGACTACATCTTGGCCTAGTTATACAATGTAATGTTATCTGTGTTTTATTATGCTTTATTTTATTAAATATTTTCCAATTATATTCTAAATTGGTTCCTATTCATGAGGTTGGGAGTTGCATGTTTGATACCTTTATACTAGCCTAAACCAGAGAAATCTCTATGAATGGATATCTTCACCTGGTTAAAACATAATTTTATTGAAGGTAGGGCATTATTTATGGGGATGATAGCATGTTCAATAGTTACTTTGTCCTTTTTTTAGTTTCTTTAGTTTGTAGGCTACAATTATTGATGGTAGAATTAGAAAAGGCACCTAAAAATATTTTACTTGAAATACTTCAAGTATAAGCTCCATGATGAACTATTTATCTGTTCTCAGAGGAGCAGTATAGTTAAGTTCAGAGAGACTCATTAATAGGTTAGATCAGGGTGATGAAAGGTTTGGGCACAGAAACTTTCAAAGCCCATCTTCCAGGGTGAATTCCATCAGTGGGACTACAGCTGCACAGATGGACTCTAGATTTCTAAGGTACTACTGATGAAGGATAGCTTATATGAGGAAAAGGAAAAAGGCTGGGTCATTCCTTTCTTATTTTTACTCCTACCCAATACAACACAGAACAGAGTCCATTCTTGGTGCAAATATCCCTTGCAAGGAGAAGTGTGGGATTTTAGGCTAGGGGTACTCTTTGGTCAACCTGAATGCTTCAAAAAAGTGAGTTTTTTGCTGGGAAATATCCTAGATGGCCATACGTACTTAAGGAAGGTGTAGCTATTTCATATTTTGAGTTTTATGAACTACCCAGGGGCTGTCCAAGAGTATAATGCTTATTAAATGGACATTTGCATGAAGTGTCCCAGGAAGTAGGAGACCCTCCCCAACCACCCACAGTAGACATCTATGAATAGCAGCTCCTCTCCTCTCCTCTCCAGCTCTGCCCAAGGGAAGCTAAATTCCATGGTCAAAAACTGCTTTTTTTCCCTTTGGGTTTACTGACTACATTTCTTGCTCAAAGCTCAAGCCTTCAACCCCATTCACTCTGGGGCTCATAGACTGGACAACAAGTCCCACCCATCTAGCACAGAGTTGATGCAATCACTAAATGGTAATTGTTTCTCTTTTACCCAGGAAGCCTGAGGGTCTTCCTCTCCCATTTTGATTTTTTCTCACTCAAAGTGAGAATGCTATTAGACCTTAGCCTGAAAGAGCCAGGGTCTCACATTGCATCTTGGGCCATCTCCAGTCATCCTGATGAACATCAGGCCACAGGATTCAGATGGCTCTGGAGAAGTGAGGTTGGTGATCTTGGACAGTGCTCCCTCACTCAAATCAAAGTCAACTGCAAGTCATGTCCTCATCTTCATGTCATGTTCCTCTTTAAGAACAAAGGTCACACATACAACATTAAATGGAATATTGTTAACCTAAGAAGAAAAGTTGATTGGTATACCTACAAAACATAAACTTGTTTATTCTACTTTACCATCCTGGTCTAAACTGGAAATTGCAAGGAGGACCATCAATTGGGGAATAGTTGAACAAGTTGGGGTATATTATTGTGATGGAATATTACTGTGCTATAAGAAATGATGAACTCAATGATTTTAGAGAAGCATGGAAAGATTTGCACAAAATAATGAAGAGTTAAATGAGCAGGACCAAGAGAACATTATTGTATACAGTAAGTAATATTTTTAAGAATGTTTTTAGAATGACTTTGAGTGGATAAGTTATTTTGACTATTATAAATTCTCAAATTAACAATAAAGGATATGCTAAGAAAGACTATTTGCATCCAGAGAAAAAACTGATAAATAGAAGCATCTATGGAATACTTTCACATATATTTACCCATTTGTGTCTAATGGTAGCCATCTCTGTGTGGAGGAGAAAGGGAAGAAAAAAAGAAATCTACATAATAATTTTGTTGTACATTTGAAAGGAATAGCAAGTTTTGCATATTAGATTTGCAGTTTTATGTACAATCATCTTTTTATACTGTTATGGAAATGCTTATTTTATTCTGTTTTTTTTTTAATTTAAAAAGTGATAAAAAATTCAAAACTGTCAGGGATACCTGGGTTCAAATCCTAACTCAAATACTTAGGAGGTGAGCAAATCAGTTTCTTTACTTCAGTTTCCATATCTGTGAAATTGTACTGAATAAAATAAAGCATTTATTAAAAACTTACAGTTTGCCAAGCCTTGGGCTAAGCACTAGGGATACAAATACTAAAGCATAGTTTGTACCTACTCTTTATGAGCATATATTCTAATAAAGGGAGAAAACAGATACAGAAGAGTAGAGGCTAGGGAAGAGTATTTGGTTTGGGAAACTACAGGAATGGTGGGTAGATCCTTTGGAATCTCACGAGGCACCTCCAATTAGGACATAGAGGAAGAATGGGGGACAAACTCAGGATGGGAATTCTGGAGCTGAAAGGGTTAAGTGCTCCAGAATTTGGTCTCTGATCCTTCTGTAGTATCTACCCACAAGGTTGTTGCAGAGCTCAAACTAGATAATACATGTAATGGTATTTGCCACTTTATAGTCCTATATCAGTGACAAGTATTATGACCATTAGCAAAAGGTAATTTAAACCAAGTTAAATAGATCAGAGTTACGGCTTTGGGGGAAAAGTGGGCAGGGAGTATATAAGATCAAAAGGAACCTGAAAAAATCCTAATTGTCCGGCTTAACTAAAGTCTTTGGATACTTAATCCTTTTCAAAGTGAGCTTATTTTCTTAAAATTGTGCATTCAGACAGAAGATCTGGCTTCCTTTTTTCACAAGTGCTGGAGAATGTCTGCTTCAATAACTTATCACCATAGCCTTCTTGCTTTGAAGCTAAGCACATGATAACAATGACATGGTAAATTATGTTACCATGGCACAGAGGCTTCCAATGGCTGCTCGTATTTCAGTTGTGGGGACACTGAATTTTTATCACACTTGGGGTCAAAAGGGCCATGACTATTATCTGTGTGACATAACTTTGAATCTCTTTGAACTAAGAAATTCTTGGAACTTAATACTAGACAGACAGCCTGATACAACACGAGACTCAGAAGAAAAGAAAAGAAAGCCTGGATCTGAGTTTCATCTCTACCCTTATTTCCAATAAAATCCAATAGACATTTAGTAAGCACCTACTATGTGCCAGGCATGGTGCTAAGGGCTAGGGATACAATTAATAAAAATAAGGACAATCCTTACCCTCAAGGAGAGTATAACCTAATAGAAATAGGGGAAAGAGACTGGAAATGAGAGAGGGGAGCTCAGAGAGAACCTTGGGGCAGCTAGGTGGTGCAGAGGATAGAGCATCAGTGCAAGAGTCAGGAGGACTTGAGTTCAAATCTCACCTCAGACACTTGACACTCACTAGCTGTGTGACCTTGGGCAAGTCACTTAACCCCAATTAATCCTGGTCATCCTGGGTTATCTCCAGTCATCCTGATGAATATCCGGTCACTGAATTCAGATGACTCTGGAGGAGAAGGGAGGCTGGTGACCTGAACAGCCCTCCCTCACTCAAAACAAAGTCAAGTGCAAGTCATGTCATGGCACGGTCTTCTTCGGCAACAAAGGATGAACGCACACACACAGGGGGGAGACAGACATCTTGTTATGTGGAATTGAAACCAGGCAGAGAAGTAGAGGCAGAGTAGGGTGGTCTGTGTGTGTGTATGTGTGTGTACACAAGAGAGAACCAGAGAGAGAAAAGACAGACAGACTTTTGAGCAGCTCACCTAACCTCCATAAAGCCTCAGTTTCCCAACTTCCCAGAAGGACATAATAATGCCTGGACTACCTACCTCAAAAGGTTGTTATGAGGACAGGGTTTCTAGACCACTACAGTATATGGGAGCCATTACTAACAACTTCTTCCTTTAATACCACGTGGTTTTTCTGGTTTTGGTTGGATACCTCCAATGAAAGTTCTCAATTTCTAGGTTTTTTTGTTATCTATCCATTCAAATGCATTCAAAGATACCTTACTCTCTTAACTTTCCCCCACACATATATTCTCTCCTAAGACCTCTTCAAATAGCATTTCCAATCTTACTCTATCCCCTTAGGAAGAGTTTCTGTCCAGACCAACTTCAAGATCTGGACAGCAAGTATTCCCAAAGGGAGAGAGTAAAAATGACTAAGATGGAATACAAATGACCAGTTTGGGTAGGAAGGACACAGGTCTTATGCAAGAGCTCAAGCTGAAGAGATAGTAAGTAGATAGATGTGCATGTATATACATACACATATACATATATACACATGAATATATATGGTATATATAAATAATATATAGTTATACTCAATACCAATAGTCTTTGTTTTACTTTTATGAAAGTGTTTCTAACTAGTATAAAGAATTGATAGAAATCCATAAACAGTCAAGACAATTCTCTTTTCCTTTTCACTGAATTTACCTTCCTTCCTAGGATCTTTTAAGTTCTTCAGAACCATAATCCTACATTCTAACAACTAAACATTAGAGGAAACCCATCTCAATTCAAGTAATATCACACCCAAGAGCCCAGAAGTGTGATAAGTTGGCAGATTTTGACAACAGCAGCAAAATTTTTAAAGAAATATAAGTATGAATCAAATAGAAATACTAAGGCATGGTGGAAAAAACACCGATGCAGTTATCAGGAGGTTGGATTCTGCTAGCTAACTTTGTCACTAAGTAACTGTGATGTTGGTGTAAAAAAGACTAAAATATAGGAAGAAGGCAAATTGTGAAGAGCTTTAAATGCCTAACTGAGGAAGCTACATTTGATTCTAGAGGCAACTGAAAGCTCTAGAATTTGAGTAGGGGGTTGGACTGATCTTGGAAAGGAGAGGGGACACACAATTTAATAATTGTTGACTTTGGAAAGAGCAATATCAGTTGAATGATGAGATCCAAAACTAGAAAGACAAGATAGACTGAGAACATGGAGTGTAGCCTGCTTTTGAGAGTAGTTTAACCAAAAGTGAAGATATATGAGATGACAGCTCGTGAAAATGGTAGGATCTATTCAGGAATTTTAAGAATGGGGGATACACTGGCATATTTATAGGCAGCAGGAAAACAATTCAATCAATAGAGATTGAAAATTAGAGCAAGGGGATGGTGTTGGGGACAGACTGCTGGTGAACACAGAAGGGGGTGGGATCAAGGGTATAGGCAGAGGGTTGGTCTTGGCAAGAAGGGCCACTTCATCAGAGACTGAAGTGAAGGATGAAATAATGGGAGATTAAATCAAAGAAATATGAGATGAGAAGAAATAGAGGAGAGTTCACAGCAAATGCCACCCCTTTTTTTGATCTAGTATGAGTCAAAATATTCAAGGGATGCCATAAGTGACTTGAAGAGAAATTCAAACAATTGCTGTATTGAGTGGGATATTTATTTAGGTAAGGAGTAGGATTTTCTGGCTCTGTTGAAGACCCATTTGAGATTAGGTAACATAAATTTGTAGCGGACCCAGCCAGAATAATTCTGTGGCTCATCAGATTGTATATAAGAGACACTATACCTTTGCTTAGGGAGCAATAATACCCCAATTTTGACATTACAAGACATATGCTAAGTGTTTTCACCCACTCTACCTTTCAAGGGACAACTCAGTTTTGAATTTAAATAGACTTGCCTTGCTAACAACAGGAAGATGCTTCTTCACTTCCTTTTAACTCATTGGACCTACTTTCCTAAGAATTTTGATTATGAATGGATGACATGAGGCAAGTTTCTTAGAAGAGAATGGAAGCCATGGGAAATTTGAAGATGGATGAAAAGTTTAGAAAAGCCACTGTGGAGAGTGGGCTAGTGACTCAATTAGGGAAGTGTAAAAGAATTGCCTTGCCTCAGTGAAGGCCCATTTGAGATTATGCTACATACATTTGTAGTGGACTCAGTCAGTTTGATTTCATGATTTTTTTTCGAGAAAGCAAAGATCATTTTGGACTGTGGTAAATTGAGAAGAGTTCATGAAAGAGGGGAGTTTTGATCCAGTCACAAAAGAGGAAATAGTATGTGTCTGAGAGACAAAAACAAAGAAGAGTTAAAGACCTGTGTATTGAGGATTAGTTTAAATGTCCAACTGATGGCCACAAAGGACAAACACAATCCTGTGACACAACTGGCTGAATGGGGACCCAGCTAGCTGGGTAACTTAGGTCCTCCTCTTCTGTCTGCCTCCCCCTCCCCTTCCTTCTCCTCTCCAAATGAAGGTAAATTTGGATGGCCAAATATGCCCAGTTGAATTGAGTTGTACTGACTAGTGTCTTTACCCTTCCCTTTCCCCTTCCCCTTCCCTTCCCTTCCCTACTCTTCCCTTTCCTACTTTTTCCTTCTCTTCCATTCCTTTTCTTTCCCTTCCCTTCCTTTCCTTTTCCTTCTCTTCCCAAAACCTTAAATATACTGCAGTCTCAAGCTGGGCCACCAATGGGCCCCTATCTAAGGGCTCTTCTGGACCCTACTAGCTTTACAATGATTATCAATAGTAACTCTTGCTGTTTCCCTCCCAGCCTGATATCTTTCTTTTTCTTGGCCTCATTAAATGAATGGGCATTACCTCTCCCTAAGCGAATTCCTGCAAAGACCTTGGCCCAAAGGACCTAAAGTCTCTCAGTGCATCCTGGGTCATTTCCAGTCATCCTGATGAATATCTGGTCACTGGATCCAGATGGCTCTGGAGGAGAAGTGAGGCTGGTGACCTGCACAGCCCTCACTCACTCAGAACAAAGTCAAGTGCAAGTCATATCATCATTTCTCTGATGGCGTGGTCTTTGGCAACAAAGGACGAACACACATGGCATAATAGTGATAATAGTGCTGTGAGAGATGATCTCTGAGAATCTCTCTCAGGAATGAAGCCTCTTCAAGTGGTTAATTGTTTCTTGTCTTGTTGAAACATTTGCAGCAGGTTGACCTTGTATAAGAAATGTTTCAATATATTCTGTACTTTCCCAAGCTACTCCCTATATTTTCCCAAGACTTCCCCCTTTACTTTCCCAAACTGCCCTCTGTATTTTCTCAGCCTTTCCCCCGCTTGTTTTTAGACACATAGCAGGGAGGAATAACACCTCCCTCCCCACTTCTCCTTTTTAGGGCTAATATGTGAAACTGCTAGGTTTTGGGTTTTTTGTTGTTGTTCTCTGTTGCTGAGGTAGATTGTGGGGAATAGATTGTACCCTTAGGGCTTACATCAGTGAGCCCTGAGGAAGGGGGCTAAGGAGGCAGGATTGTGGTTAGGGCCTATATAATCTGCTGAGCTAGAAACACAGCTCTGCTCTCTTCAGTTGGTGCCATTTTTTGGACTCGCTGAGGGAACCCTTTTTTGAGAAAGTCAATGAACAAACTATTCTTTTTGCTGATATCTCTGAGTATCTGATTCATTGATAAGGGTCTCTGTATCCCACACAGTGCAATGGCAAACGTATAATGGTTTTGTAATTGTAAAGTACAATATGAAAGTTTTATGAGTTTTTTTCCATAAAGCATTTACAGTGTTATATAACTGCTTGATGCAACCCAACTCAAGCTATTTTTTTTTCCTTATCATAGCAAGCAAAGCCACAGCTCAAACTCAGCAGGAGGGATTTTCAAATGTTGTCCTATCTGACATCAGGGAGAATGGTACTATTTATTCCTTATGTCAGGGGTTTTTGTTTTTGTTTTTCACTAAGGTAGCTTGGAGTCCTTGCTATCCTAAAAAAAGGTATCACAGGACACATAGGCTAATTCACAGTGAAGAGTTGCTATGTGGAGGAAATTAGGAATTTGCTGTGCTCAAAATAATTCAGATGAGCCAATATTGGCCTATTTTATAAAAAACAAAGATATTGATGAACAGATCACAGCTAAATTAAAAAAGAAACTCAATTGCTCTGATTTTCAACTAACTCCTATGACATTATTTCCATTTTTACTGGGAGGAAAATTTTGTAGCGGAAAGAACCCTGGATTTGGAATGAGAAAACTTGGGTTTGCATCTTGACTCTAATAATGATGTCACTCTCTTTGACTTAGTGTCCTCATCTGTAAAGTGTGAACAATAATGCATTATCTTATCACCTATTTTATAGGGCTGTTGTCAGGGGAGTATTTTGTAAACCTTACACAGCAATACAATAATAATCCATATTTATATAGGGCTTTAAGATTTGCAAAACACTTTGTTCTCTCAAATATGAGCTGCAATTAACTCTATTTCTCTCCAAGTTCTTTGTAGAGATTCTCCAAAACCCCCCAACCACCCACCCCACCCCACCCCTGGTACCTCATTCCCAAAACATTGCCTAATAGCAAACATTTTAACAGTCTAGGCAAATTAATATTATTTCCAAAGTGCCTAACATAGGTAAGGAAAATCATTGTCACCCCTAAGTTTTTCCCAAAAAAAACACTCAGAACTTTATTCTTCACTTATAGAAACTATTTTTCACCATTATAAACTGTTAAGTAGATAACTCTCATGTTATTTTTCTACATCATTCTACCAATTATTGACCCAAATCAAATATACTTATTTCAAAGATCTGTAATTAACACTGGGGGTCTCTCTTCCACCAATGCAGGGTTGAAAACGTAAACTCCAAGTTTTAGTAGGTTTTTAATGAGCTGCTTTGTGAAGGAGAAAAATCATCATTCCCTTAGGAGTTGCCCTCTGTTGATGAACTTACTTAAAAGCTTGGCCCCTTCAGATAGCGTGCGTGCAATATGCTACCAGGATTGTCTTCATGGGTCTTTACAGCTTAGCAAAAACTACAAGAGCTTGAGACACATGGCAGAGACTTTGAGAAGCCAGGGATCAACTCATCACCAAAATGGCATGGAAGATTAAGATGTGATTTTTAAGATTGTTGCCAGTAGATGAGTTTCACCTCCTCCCCCAGTTTCTTTTCTCTATTTGACACCATCCCATCTTATCAAGAAATCATTCCTTGTGTTCAAAAACATGAGCAGGCAGGGGACTTGAGTTTATTAAAAAATTGTGCTCTTTAGAAAGTATACAACAACTTTAAAAAACCTCATGGTTGTAATTTTCAGTGGCTCCTTCTTTTCATTAACTGATTCATTGCTCTTGACAATTCATTTGGTGCCTCTATTTGGGCTCCTATGGGGAATAGTTTGCTGCTATTTGGTTTCCTTGTATTAAACTTGAAGTAGTACTCACTTTATAGTAGTGTGCATCTGGTAATGTGTAAACATTGCAGTCTATCTATTCCTCAAAATTGTTCTACACTTTATCTACTTAATCTTCATTTTTCTATCCTACTTCATACCTACTGCCGCCTTACATCGTAGTAATATAAAGATTGGCTTTGAAGAAATCACAAAAGATTAATGTATCAAGAGTTTGGAAATTATGTTGCCACTTTGCTACATGCAACCCCTATGGTTCCAACAGATGTTCCAGTGTTTGTTCAGTAGCTTACAGCAGAATGACTGTATAATCCATATGACTACTGGCGTCCACCATTTGTCTACCCAGGCTTTATGCTTAATGAGGAGAGAATGTTGATTTTTTTTTTACTTAACAGGGGCATGTGTGTAGGGTTTTGATTTTAGAGAAGTTTTCTATCATTCTGATTTTCTTAAAAGTCATAGGTTTACCCTTCTTTTCATGAGTTTTATGAGTTAGGAAAAACATTCGAGACAATGCCATGAATTGCCTCAGAGACAAACAGAGCTAAGCAATCAAAGGCAAAAGATTTCAAAACAAGTACATCTTAATCACTAGCCTGTATCAGTAAATTCTTAAAAAACTATTAGTAAAGACATATTTAATCTTATATATCACTATTTTAAGAGATCAGAACCACTTCAGACCAAAACTAATCATATGATCATATCTGATTAGGAAAGGAATCATTTTAAATGTGATGATGAAAGCTAACTCTGTATGTAAATTAGAAAATCTTTCCTGTGGAATAGTCATCATTTACTTTGAATCCTAAATTGTCCACAGAATCATCCCTCCATTTTTCCCATATTTCTCAGATCAGTTTCCCTTGGGATATTTAGTTTCCATGTGAGAGTTTTACTTTTGGTTATCCATGGTGCAGAGGCCAGGAATTGAATGGATAAGTGAAATCCACGTCAAACCAAAATTGTATCAGATTGGAGTTAAAACATCCTCTCTGAATGAGTCTTTAATGACAGACGCTACAAAATATCAAATTGTCTAATTCAACAAACCCCCATTCATTTGTTTGGGTTTTAGAGTTTGAGAATCAAAGAGCACTCATAACTCATCCATTGGAAAACTAGTTTTCAGGTATCCAAAATTAACTCAGTCAATTCAGCTATACCTAAATTCAAATCTAGGTAACTAGGTCTATGATCAATCTGGTCAGCTTTATAAATATCATAATTGCTGAGCTTTCCAGGGGATATGAGTGGGTATAAAAGGGAAGGCAGCCAATTCTAAACAATTTATCCCCTACATAAGAACAGCAAAGTGACCAAGAAGTATTTTGTGCCCTATGCCTCCTTTGAAAATAATAATCTTGAGTTAAATATTGAATTCCTCTGATGCCATTCTAGAAAATTTTGTTTCCCCCTTTCTTATATGCCTATTCATGGAGGGTGGGAGAGATGGAGAGGTGGTGAGGAATGTCAGACAGTAATATATTGTTACTGCCACAAAATATTATTAAACCATAACTACTAAACCAGAAAGCATGGGCCTGTAAATTTAATGCAATGTCAGTTTTGATCTAGGTGTTTTGCTCTCCAAAGAGATGCTTAGTCTTCTAAACAAAATTGAACTCAATGGATTAAAAAAATAGAAAGAAAGACTTGGTTTTGCTCAAGTACCAGTACAGTTTGCCAAATAACCAAATGGAAACATTCCCATAGGTGAGACTTTGATTTTCATATGGAAATATTGATCTTTTGGTGTCATGATAAATGTTACCATTTTATTATCAGACAAGTAGTTGGAATATTCCTAGAATTTTAGGTTTAGGGTTCATATAATCTAGCCTTAATCAAACCAATTCATACATTAAAAGAATAAAATGAAACACGACATCGCTTCTACCTCTCCCACTTCACTGGCATGAGTATTACATTAACATTTACTGTGTGACCCAGAACAAGTCACTTAATCTGCCTCTGGATCATTTTTGCTCATCTGTAAAATGAAAGAATTTGATTTTTTGAAAAACAAACATATTTCTCATTTTGTCTATGACCCTATGTTCCTTCTCATCCGCGTATGAACATGTTTATATTTTCCCCTGCTTAAAAAATAAAACTTTACCCTTTTACTCCATTAACCTATTATCATATCTCTCTTCCTTTGTTTTACTGTTAAGCTTCTTGGAAAAACATCACCTGTACATAATGTCTTTGCCACACAGTCACTCCTGAAACCCTAACAATATGTCTTAATCACTCTACAGAAACTGCCCTCAGATCCATTGGACTTTTCGCAAACTTGTGACCATTGACTGCTAGAGGTGGAAGGGACCTAAGAAGTCACTCAGTTTACCACCCCCACATTGTTTTTTAAATATAAATTTATTTATTTAACTTTTTTACATTCATTTTCACAAAATTTTGGGTTCCAAATTTTCTCCCCATTTG
>CM053773.1:48076321-48091370 GCA_028658325.1 Potorous gilbertii
CCTAGATCCGCCCAGCTAGTGCTTGGGGTCTGAGATTCAAATGCTGCTCCCCAGCCTCAGGGCTTTTGCTGGCTGGCCTGGCTGCTATTCAATGGGAGCTTAAGTTCTGGCGCTTAGGTGGGGCCAGGGCTGCCTCCCAGGCTCAGTTCCCTCAGGGGGTTTATGCAGAAACTTGGCTGCTCCTGGAGCCTCTGGCTGCCTGCTGCCTCTGCTGCTGTCTCCCAAGGGGGCCCAAGTCATGGAGACACCCCACTCTCCTCTCAGCCTGTCCAGACGTCTCTCTCACTGACCTGTGCATCTGTGGGTGGAGGGACCTTCGCAGCCACTTGGAGATTCTGTCCCTGAAGCCTGCTCGGATCTTCTTGCTCCTCTCAGTGCTGTGCGGCCAGGGCAGGGCTGGGCTCTGCTCCTGTCTGCTGTGTGAAGGACCTTTGGGATCGGTTTTTCAGGGCTCTCAGGAACGGAAATCTCCTTCACCTTGTTGCTGTGCGGCTCCACTGTTCCAGAATTTGTTGAGAGTTCTTTTTATAGATAATTATAGACTGTGGGTTCGGAGCTAGCATGTGTGAATCTTTCTACTCTGCCATCTTGGCTCTGCCTCTGCTCAAAGATTCTTTCAAAAGAAACCATATGCCTTGGGGAGGGATGAGGTCAAAAGAAAGAATAAAAGAAATGGGGGCAGGATAGGATGGAGGAAAATATAGTTAGTCTTAGGCAACATGACTATTATGGAAGTCATTTGCAAAACTACACATATATAACTTATATTGAATTTCTTGCCTTCCCAATGGGAATGGATGGGAAGGGAGGAAGGAAGAGAAGTTGGAACTCAAAGTTTTAGGAACAACTGTTGAATATTGTTCTTGCATACAACTGGAAAATAAGAAATACAGGTAATGGGGTATAGAAATTTTTCTTGCCCTATCGGGCAAAAGAGAAGATGAGGATGAGGAAAGAGAGGGATGTTAGAAGGGAGGACAGATTGGTGGTAGGGGCAATTAGAATGCTCATTATTTTGGAGTGGGGAAGGGCAGAGATGGTGAGAAAATTTGGAACTCAAAATTTTGTGGAAATTATTGTTGAAAACTTAAAACAAACAAATAAATTTTAAAAAATGAAACTGTATGCCTATAAATTCCATGGAAACTTTCTTCAATAATAAAGTTAGCAGGAGCTGGAAAGGAAAAAACACTAAACATTGTACTAGGTACTGGGGATGTAAAGAAAGACAAAAGACAGCTCTTGCCCTCAAGGAGCTCAAAAATCTAATGGGAGAGACAACATGCAAACAACAGCATATAAACAAGTCATATATAGGAAAAATTGGGAGTAGTCTCAGAGGGAAGGCATTAACATTACGGAGGTCTGAAAAAGGCTTGTAAACTGATAAAAAAAACCCAGTGAGCTACTATTACCGTTGCCATTTATAGATGAGGAAAAGAAGCCTGGAGGCTGACCGTGAGTGATTAGCCCAAGGGTATGTGTACAGGTAGTACTCTAAAGTGGTGAACTACACATTATCTGGTGTCCTTCCCACTACATCAAAATTTGAAAGCAAGATTCACTGGGCTAACTTTATGGTTGGTTATGAAGCTCTAGTCTTACCCAGAAAAATTCCTTAAAGGTTTGACTACACAAAGGTTTGTTGCTTGTTTTTTTAATGGCTCCCACTTTGACAAGTTTTTTCTTCTATGTTTTGATGTTCCCATTTTATTTGCTGATTGTTTTCCCAATCCGGCACCTTCTAACTTCATCATTGAAGAAAGTTTGCTTCTGACTTTCTGCTTGTTGACACCATGCCCGCAGCACAAGTGACCACATCCCCTTTTCAACTCTCTTTATTCCTTGCATGGAGGACAGTGCCCTAGTACATAACAAATGCTTAGTAAATGCTGTTGTCTTCCTTTGCCTTGCCCACAAGTACCCTTTGAAGGTAGGTAGTACAAGCATTGTTATTTCCATTTTATATTTGAGGAAACTGAGAACCACTTCTGATTACTCCCAGTTCTCAACCAGCCAGCTAACTAACCATGACCTTGGCCCAATTCCCATATTTTTATCAAATGTAGTATAGTATAAAGGGTGCCAAACTGCATGTGTCCTTACTGGCTATTTATATACTTGGGCACCCTTTCCCCAATGCTACATTTGAAAGAAAGACTGGAATTGTGCTAAGTCTATGGTTGGTTGGTTGATTGTGAACTGTGACCACTGTGAATATTTTTCTTATTACTTAGAGAACATCCTTAAAGAAAGACATATTTGCAGTCACATCACAGAAAATTTTCAGATATCAAAAACGAAATATCACAATGTGCACTGAGGAGTTTCCTGACATTTAAAGAAGGATAGAAAAAGAAGTTTAGGGTCAAAACTATTCTTCCTATCCCAACAAGTCCATGTCAACTCATTTATTTGTATGCACCGAAACTAAATGCCCCCCAGGGATCCATTGCCCATGGTACACTGTAGCAGAGGGAGGGGACAATATTTGAAATGAATGAGATGACAGAAAGCCCAGGAGACCCAGTCTTTTCCTCCCTTCCAAAAGCCAGTGGCAATTTGTTTCAAATTGTGTGTGCATTGTAGGGTAAAGCATGTACTACAAAGTGCCAAACGCCACTGCAAGCAGTCATCCTCCTGAATGTGGGATTAAATGTAAGTATCTTAAGATTAACCGAGCAAGGAAAGTCATAGGCTCACTGGAGGCATAGTAAACACAGCAGACATAACCTATGTGCTGTCTGTATCTTTTCAAATGCATATTGTGTCAAATTAAATCCTGTCAAATGTTCGTAACATGGCAAAAGTATGTATCATCCACAAGTCTTCAAAATGGAAATAATACTCAAAAGGAAAACACCTTTTGAGCTATGAAGTACTAAATAAATGTGGACTGTAACTGCTGTTATTGCTCCTGTATATATCCGTGAGCAAAGTACACATGGATGTTAAAGGGGAAAAAAATGAGATTTTTAAAAAATTGTATTTATCTCAGGTCTAATTTTTTTCAGAACTCCCAAAGCATGCTTCCACTATAGACAAGTCATCATGACACTGAATCACATTGCACAGTATGTCAAGGCCCATGTAAATTACGGTTGCATCTAGACTGATAAATTTTTTTTTTGGATGTCTAAAAGAGTCACCTGGGACCCCATCCTGCTCTAACAAAGCTTGGAAACGTTTTTCACAGTGAAGTTTATCTATTTCAAGGCTCATTGTTATGATGAGGATATTCTAACACTTCTTGAGCTTTATAAATGCTGTTTACCATAACCAAATATTCTCACATTTCTAGGATGTTAACCACTTTGGCAGGAGTAAAAGATGGCTTTAAATTGCTTGTTGCAGGAGTGTCCCTTCACAACAAAGTCTGTGGCCCTTTTTTAAGCAATATTCCATGAAATTTCGGAGGTTTATGAATTATCTCTAAGTATTTGTTAAAAGCTAATTGGGTAATGGCAGAAATTTTGATTTTGTGTCAGACCTATTAGCTCTGAGGCATGGACGTTAACACAAAAGGATTCTGTCCTTCCTCCATCCCCACCTCTTTCTCCCTCCTCCTCCCAGAGGATTAAACAAATACACTGGGAGAGATCAGTGTTTTTCATTTATTTATTTATACTTTATAAATTCTACTGCAACATCAAGGCCCTCCTTCATTTTCTCTTACTCTTATTACAGGGAAGTGTGGGGAATAACCATTTTATTTAGCACCTATTCTGTGCCAGGCATTCTATAAAAAAGCACTACTGTCTCATTTGATCCTTACAGCAACCCTATAAACTAGATGCTGTTACTATTCCCATTTTACAGTTGAGTGAACTGTGGCAAACAGACTTCAAGTGACTTATCCAGAGTCACATAGACAGTTAATGTCTAATACTAGATTTGAACTCCAAGCCCAGCATATTATCAACTGTAACCAGTTGCCTCAGACCTTACATGACCAGCACATCTCCTTTTCTGGTCATACAAGTCCTACTCACATCGAATCATGTATTACTCTAGGTGGGTAATTTGATGTAATCTAGTTACACTCACCATGGGTTTCTTGCTTTAACTTCAGTGATGCTTTTCCTAATATCATAGTATTCCATGTTTCTCAACCATACAGCATCCCTAGGAGAATTTTGTATTAAAAAGGGTAAACATTTCACCAAAGAAAACAGAAATTCAGAAGGAAGCAGGGAAAAACGGGATCATTTTAAAAATAACTCATAGAATTTCTTTTTGGGGACAAAAGCAAGAGTCATGAAATGGAGAATCACAGTTTCATAATTCCATATAAAATCATTTTTTGTGTTCTGCTGTATGTAAAAAAGTTCTTTTTTAGTGTTCAAGCTTAAAAAGTTTCATGTAGTTTTTTACTGTTTTTGAAATGTAAAGATTTGAAGCAGGAAGCAACTTGAGATCGCTGAAAATATTGAAGAATTTCCAAAAAATGATCCAGCTAATTATACTATCATGGTCCATCTGTATGCCTGTTCAAGTTTTGTATGCTGAGCGATTAAATCAACTGTCTACCCATAGAGTGGCAAATATGGCATAGACAATGCATTTTTTCATCTACGTATTTTTCCAACAAGGATAGCTAATTTGATTATTTTTGAATGGTTATAGCTTTCATTTTAGATAGACCTACTTTACCAGTGCCTGACACACAGTAGGTGCTTAATAAATGTTGATTAATTGATATTATGCCTCATTGGATATTGGTGCTCAGTGAATTATTACTTCTTTGGTCATGTCTGTCATGGAATCTTATATTATTTGAATATATGTTTGGTACATAACTTGTTTGAAGAGAGTAGTTATCAGGGCTTCTTAAATTTTTTCTGCTCTAGATCCTTTTAGCACTTTTTAATCTGTGGGTCACAGGTCATGCATGACCCACAGTGTAAGATGTATAGGTGACCTAAGAAATCAAGAACTTTTTTAAAATAATCAACAAATGACAGATCCAACAGTAATGTATTCTCTTTACCTTTAAATGAATTGTGTATCTGAGAAAGGTAGCTCTGCTGTAGAAAATCATCTATGAAAGCCTTCTTATTCTACCATTATAACAGAGATGAGAAAATGGGTACATGTCAGTAATTATCAATTTCTCTTATCACCTTTTTTATAACTTTCATGATCCTTTTCATTCCCTGGAAATCTTGCCCTCTATGAAATATCACAAAATTATCACATCTTTAAGTATCTACAAGAGTGTTTTGACTCCAAATTGAGTCTTTCCATATGTATTTGTTTATTCCCAGAAGCTCTTTCAGATTTCATATAACAAGTGGCATTATACATAATATCTCAAGTACTGAAAGGGCTGAGTCCTAATGTAGCAATTACTCTCATTAATGGGAGATTAATAGGACTGGCTGACAGAACTATCTCATTTAGTATGCATCCCTTGTTAATTTTCTAGCTTCATCTAAAAATTCTCTTGAGATGGACAGCTACCTGTCTCCAGGCTTGTTTTCTTTGCAATGACCTTTTGCTAATTTGTGAGGTCAATATTCCTTGTAATCTTCTATCATCCATCAGTTTAAAGTTTTGCAAATAAGCTTTTAATCTTTTCTTCTGGCTTCTTGAGTGAGATCTTTGTTAGCCAATCAATGATCTGACTACATGAAAGAGGCTAATT
Organism: Potorous gilbertii; assembly: GCA_028658325.1. Classification (NCBI taxonomy): domain Eukaryota; kingdom Metazoa; phylum Chordata; class Mammalia; order Diprotodontia; family Potoroidae; genus Potorous; species Potorous gilbertii. The sequence goes on from CM053773.1 coordinate 48,081,969, forward strand.
CTAATATGACTCCAATAGTAATAACTAGTTTTTTCCTATTGGTTATAATATAGTGGATTTCATTTTTGTGATGTTCCGTTCTTGCCGTGCCCAGCACTTCTTTAGACTCTTTTTATGGAGAAAGTACTCATGATGCATGGAGTTAAAGAATCCGAGTAATTTACAAGTTTCTTTCATTTCTTGGTCCTTCCACACATTTTCTAGCATCTTTTATGTCATCCCTGGTACACACCTTTGAATTGAAATTATCAAGTATTAAAGTATGTGTTAAATTACTTGGGAGAATCTTGTGAAATTCTTAATAAAATTCTATACTTCTTTTTATTTTCTGCAAATGAAGTTGGTGCAGAAGCTTCAAGGAAGTCTTTTTGCTTAATCTAGTTATGATTGCTCCAAGGCAAAGTCACCAAGGATCCCATGAAATAATGTTTCTTACCTTCTTTGGGTGAGATATAAATGCACTCTACATACTCTTTCATTCATCTATTGGAGAACTCATGAGCTATCCTTTCATTTGATATAACCTGGTTTCATTTATACCAAGAATGTCAATATGGGGATGGTACAATTCCTCCAATAGCAAACTAATTTTTCAGTCCCTGCACAAACATCACATGTAAAGAATATCAACAAATAAATGAATTTTATAGATGGTTTTAAAAGTCTGGTATTCTTAAAGTCCTCTTTTCCTTTTTCCATTTCACTAATCCAATTACTGTGGGCTACACACAAATGGAATCTATTTGTAGTTTTCTTTTATTTGGCATAGGGCAGCAAGGTGGTAGAATGGATGGAGCATTAGACCTGGAGTTGGGAAGACCTGACTCCTCAGATCCTTGAGAGTTGACCTTGGACAAGTCATTTCACCCTGTTTGTTGTGATTTCTTCATTTGTAGAATGAGTTGGAGAAGGAAACAACAAACCACTCCAATATCATTGCCAAGAAAAACCAAAAATGTGGTCACCAAGAGTCAGACATGATTCAACAATGATAGCTATTTACCATGTAAACACAATTTGTGGTTACCGGTTCAGTGCAAGCTACATAGAAAGTCAATTCTAAAGATACTTATCAAACTAAAAACAACAAAAACATACAATTACTATAATACTTTACTGTAAAAGCAAGCACCTCGACATACTCAGGAGGGCCTGCTATCACAGGTTCTTTGATCTATTTTTCTAAAAGGAAAGCAACTTTTGAGGGCATCAACTATCACTTTAATCAAGCACATATATATATTTCACTTAGTTCAGGAGAAAAAGTCAGCACCTTGAACTTCAGAGAAAAGACAAACAGAGGAACAAAGATCAACCGACAGGGCTTCCAATTGCTTAACCATCAGCAAATACATACATAGTTGTCAGAGAGAGAAGCACCAACCCCTGGGTTTTCAAACCCAAGGGAATTCCTTAGCAGCTGCCCAGAGTTTCATCTGGCCAAACAAACATTTTCAATGAGTAAGACCTGAAGTAAAACCTCATCTCAGAGCATTTATAAAATTTTCAGAAGCAGAGGGCATCACAACCGTTGAGAAACAGTACTTCATTAACAAAAGCTGTGGACCTTCCTACAAATCTCCCCAAATCAAACTCCCTTCAATGGGCAGATCCATTAATGGATGGGGAAGATTTTCAATCTCATTAGCATTATACTTACATTAAATATTTTCTAAAAAACTTAGGAAGTATTTACATGTAGGTTTATATGCAAATACATACATGCATGGAACTCATTTATCATGTGTATACTATAATAGACTATATTTGTGTATCACTTTAAGGTTTATGGATTGCTTTACATGTGTAAAAAAGTCTGCCCATGTTCCTCATCCTCCAATAACATAATCAACAAGATTTGCTATACCATGATACCTTTATCATATGAGAATTTTTCTTTGAGAGTTAAAGAATCATCCAATCACCTAAGTGTGAACAAGGGCAGTGAAATGCTTTTGAACCATTAGATAAAATCTGATGATGCCTCACAGGAAATAAATGTGGTCAGTTGAAAGATTTAGTCACATCTCTAGACAATTGTTTAATAATGAAGATTATTCCTGAAGGGGCATTCTGGCAACTGCTTCATGTTTGAGGAGTCAGATGTTTGTGTCTCTAATGAGAGAACAAAAAGAGACTGGAGGATATCGAAGAGTAATATTGAATTTCTCCCCCTATCCCCTTCATTTACCAAAGGATGACATTGGGAATTTTGAGAAGTTAGAAGCTTTGGACTTCCTTATCTGAGCTGGTAACAGTGTTCCAAGAGCAATAATGGTCTAAAGATTATCATATTGAGAAACAACATCTTCAGGATTCTACAAGGGCAACAACTCTGGGAGGCTAACACAGAGCGTCATCTCATAGCAGCAGACTAGTGAATGGACTGGAGAGAGGACAGACTTTGAGGCAGGGAAACTGGTTAGAAGACTATTGCGATAGTCCAAGTGGCAGATGCTGAAGACCTGAGCTGGTGGTAACTACGATCATGGAAAGGAGGAGAGATATGCAAGAGATGTTGTAAAGCTAGAAACAACAGGATTTGAAGACTGATTCTATATGTTGGGGGAATGGGAGTAAGGAGTACTCGATGACCCCAAGACTATAAACCACTTGGAATATAGTTGTGCCCTCAACTACAATAGGGAATTTTGGAAAACAGAAGGATTTAAGGGAAAAGATTCTGAGTTAAATTTTGAACATGTTGAGTTTGAGAAGCCTATGAAATATTCAGGCAAAGATGCCCAAGAAGCAATTGGTGATGCTTGACTGGAGCTCAGAAAACAAATTAGGGCTGGATATAGATATCTATGTTATCACCTGCAAAGACATGACCTTTGAACCCAGTAGAGCTAATGATTTTACTGAACAAGATACTTTAGACTAAAAAGAGAAAAGGGCTAGGGATAAACCCAGGACAAAGTCCAAACCCAGGTTTTGCTTCTTTGTTTTAATTTGTTCAAAAAATGAAGTTTAATTTAAAATAGCAAGTATTCATAAGAAAGTCTTTGTTTTCCAAAATAATTTTTTTCAAAATATCTTTAAATGATATTTTTATTTTGCAAAATAAATTAATTTTGCAAAACATCTTTTAAATAGTAAAATCTCCTAGCAATAGGGATTGGACTTAGAATTCCATTAGTTGAGGGACAACCCTGATTAGGTAGCCCCTCTCTACCAGTGCAGCCTTCTTTGCACCTTAGTCCTGGAGAGTTTTTTAAAGCATTTGACAAGTTAAAGGGCTTGTCCATGATCACACAAAGCAGGATTCAAACCCAAGTCTTCCAAGTTCTTAACCTAGATTTTTATCCTACTGCTTCTTCTAAAGTATATAAACTACAACTCAATTTTTTAGAATTTTAACGTACGTATACGTTCATTGAATGGAAAGTACAGCTGTATTCATTTTACATGAGGTATTCAGAATGACTCTCTTGTTTTGTCATGAAATTCATAAGCTGGCAATCACTACCGTATACTTTTGCCAATCTGACTTCAGCATCCAAAGGTCTTGCCCAAAAACTCTTTCCTGCCAGGAAACGTTTACCTCAAAGTAAGGTTTTGAATGTCAAATGGTCTGAACTCATATTTAATTCAGTTAGCCCAATACTGGGGGCCTGGGAGCGACTGAAGCTTTTCATCTAAATTATGTCCTTCCTTGGGTTGAAGGGATTCTAGGTAGCATTTGAAGATGAGGGAGGAAGGGAAGGGAAGCCATGTTAGGCTTCAGAATTTCTAGGACAATATAAAACTATTATTTCTCTCTCTTGACTTTACTATCTCTTTCCAGAGGAGACTATATAAGAAAGACTGTTTTGCTCTCCATCCTCCGCCTTTCTATATGCTATGATGGATACTGCTCTCAGAGGTTGCAGAGTACAGATGGAACGCCATCTTTGCCAAGACAGATGGCCAACCTCAGAGGCCCAGCTCTATCTATATTAGTGTTTCTAAAGAACCTGTCTTTCTCTGAATCTTGACATATACCCTGTCAGTGGCTCACAGCAATCTGTGTACTTCCTCATAATGCTCTGCTTTGCCTAAAAGTCATTAACTAACCAAACAGAAACTGACCCAAGGGTTGCTAGAGTATAGCTAAACCATCAGGAGATGGGGAAAGATTCGCAACTGGATCAAAAGCTGTTGTTAAAAAATATCCATAAGCTAATATATTTCAATATTGGCATGAGCATAAGTGTAAACAAATTAAACAAGCATTTCCAACCCCCAGCCAATTTCATACTATTGAATTATATAAGAGCCAATCAATTTCTAGTATGATTTCTAGGCCACTAGATCCTTGTTAGTAGTCTCTGAAATGTCATAAATTCAGTCTTCTCTGTGCATGTAGCTCCAATAATTATGAAGTATTTAAAACTGCTCCACATTCATTATTTCTTATGCTCTAACACTTTCTCCTGGAGGTCAGGATAACCATAGTAATCCCAGCTTCATGGCCAGGGAAACTGAATCACAAACAGATTAAGCTAAGTGCTAAAGGTCAGACAGTAAAAGCAGTCCTGGAAGTCAGGGCTCGTTGTGAGGCCAAAGCCTCCTCTGCTGAGCCATATGCTTTTATGGATGTCTGTATAACTCTGCTTCGGTTGCCAGCAGGCTTATCTGCGTCCAATAGTTGGTTGCTGCTCAGATATATGGGTGAGAAATCAACCACAAACCCCGGCCTCCAGGAATTGTGAGGCTACTGCATGGCCACATAACAACACAAAATTGAAAGGACAATTATCAAAGCAATTTATATTTGATGAAGGCAATTACTCTGAGAAAGGTAATAACATAACAACCGAAATAATAAATATTATCTCAATTTATCCTCACAACAATGCTGGGAGTTAGATGCTATTAATAGCCCCATTTCACGGATAAGAAAACTGAGACAGAGAAATGTTAAGTGACTTGGGTAGGATCACAAAGCTAGTAAGTATCTGAGGAGAATTTCAACTCAGGTCTTCCTAACTTGTGGTTTAACATTCTTTCCCTAACACCATCTAAGAGGACAAATTATGAAGGAGAAGAATCGATCATTCTCTAGGGAAAGAGCGGGAAACAAGGAAAGATAAATATTAATAAGGAAAGGAAGGAGTGGTAAAAGATCCAAGGAGCCCTCAAGAATCTAGTAAAAACAACAAGCTATGTGAATGTTCATACAGTCTGAGTACTTTGGGAAAGAGAAGATGGAAGGGGATGTTAATGAACTGAACCTAACAATTCATTTCAGCTGAGGAGCCTCAGTCAATGACTAGAAACTCGAAGCCAGGAGAGGTCTTCCTTTAGTCTGGCTCAGATGCACTTTAATTATAAAACAATTAGTCAATTTCATCAAATGGGTGATTTTGTATAGAGTAGCTAATAAGATGAAACATTTAACTAAAACTCATGGTTTCCAAGCCTGATTGTTCAGGAGATGGATTATTCATAGCCCTTATTCTCTTTGCAGCTGAGCCCCTCTTGGCCATGTCAATACCTGTTGGTACCATCACCTAAAAGAATATCTTAATTAGTATCAGAGTTCATAAAAGGTTTAATGGAGGCAGTAGAACTCGTAATTACTCAGAAATCTGTGGATTTCATTTTTCCATAAAATCTTTTCCTTTGGAGGTTGTTTTTGTTGTTCTGTTTGTCCTTCATTCTCGAAGAAGACCATGACATCAGAGAAATGATGACACAACTTGCAGTTGACTTTGCTTTGAGTGAGGGAGGGCTGTGCAGGTCACCAGCCTCACTTCTCCAGAGCCATCTGAATCCAGTGACCAGATACTCATCAGGATGACTGGAGAAGGCCCAGGATGCAATGGGAGACCTTGGCCTCTTTAGCCCTAGGTCTATTCAGGCACTCACTTAGGGTGAGGTAAGGCCCATACAGTGAATAGGCCTGATTAAGAAGTAGTCAGGGAGGGCCCCTTTAATGAGCAAAAGTAAAATGACTAAATCAAACTGGAAGGGAAGGGAAACAGTTACAATTGACAATCACTCTTTAGCCAGAAGGGGTCCAGGAATCTGCTCTCAGAAGGCATCTTAGAGAATCTAAATTCAGACCCCAGGACTCCTATTGTCTTCTTCTATGACCTTAAGCAAGTTACTCTATAAAATGAGAGCACTTTGGACTAGATGATGTCTAAAGTTCTCATCAGCTATAAATTTATAATTCTGTGATGCAATTCTCTTGCAATAATCAGGATTTGAACTAAAATATCAATTCTTGTTAAGTGGTATCAAATTGCCTTATTTAGCTTTAGGTTCACATCTTAAAGATTATTCTCACAGCCATTTAAAAAGCAAGCAAATCCCTAAGTAGACAGTGTGGTATAATAGAAAGAGCTTTAGGAATTATAAGAATCCCTCAAGCTGACATTCTTCTACTAACAAGACTTCCTTCCTTTGGGCTTCAGTTTTTTCATCTACAGAAATAAGGATGTTGAGCTAAGTATTCTTTTAAGGCAAAGCAATTCTGATGTCCTAAGCAAGCAACTCAAAAATTTCCTAAGGGCAAGCATGTTAAAAGATATCGTTAAGTCAGCTTTTAAAATCAGTTCAGTTGGAATGCAAAAAACTTGAAGAAAGACCTCACATTTCCCTCAAGACAAAAGACCCCACGGCAGATGAGGGTTAGGAGGTGACATAGTCCAATATTGGGGAGACAGAAATTCCAGGACAGAAGCCCAGTTGATTTAGGCCCTGAGACAAGGGCTCCTGCTAAATAATCTGCTGCCAAGAGAAGCAGGATGGGACAGAAATGAAAAAAACTCATCTTGGGTTTCCTCAAGAGGAAGAAATACACTATCGTGGACGTTCTTATTTTAGTAAATTATCCTGGCTAATTAGGTGCCATGCTCAGTTATTTCAACCTGATGAATGAAAAGAGGTCTGTCTACACTTAAATTTTGGTGCCCTAGAGTGAAGTTCTGAGTACTCTACCTTAGTTCTCTGAATTACCTTCTATTATTACCGTTTCATTAAAGGAATATTATTTAAATCTTATTTTATTGTTCTATGACGTTCTATACTAAGCCAAGAATAGACAGGATTCCGTTGACTTTTATTAACCCAAAACATGTCTAATATATGCTAGACTATAGATAAAATAAAAACAACATGAAAAATTCAGCATTTCTTATTCTGTTATCAGGGAATTATGGTACACTGTATTAAGTATCATGCCCATGGTAATTTACTTGTCATGAATCTGTGCTTTCCTTATAGCATGTTATGGCAAAAATGAACATTTCCAGGTATCCTAGCAACAGGAAGTGATTAATAATACCTCTGGATTATTATCTGAGGGCAGATAAATTGCCTGAAAGTGAAAGCAGAATCAGAATTGGCTTGTGAAAAATGGGTAGTTCAGGGAGTGAAACTTGATAAGGACTTATGACAAGCTTTTTTCTAAAGAGATGGCAACAAGAAGGAAAAGAGAATGTATTTCAGGGGAAAAGGAATTTCTGAGGGTGAAAATAGAGTACATGTAGAAACAATGTTTCCCATTGCATTTTATGACTTATAAAAAGAGATGTTGAGTTACAGTATAAATGTCACCACTTCCTATTATGAGTGAGAAATCTTTGTATCTCCAATTATGCCTCTCTGCCTGGGAAAGATCAGAGACTATCAACAGTAATTATGGCATTCCTCTAGCTAAATGAAATGGAATATAATTTCATATATATTTAATGTCTCATACGGGACAATGCCAGCACCCGTAGGCCTAAGATAACTGGCTTAAATCAAGACTAGACTTTAGAAAATAAATAACTAACTAAATGAAACAAACATGAGACTCAGAGTTTAGTGTGTAATTAAACGCATTTTTTTAAATCACCAAAAAGTTATCTAATGTGTAATGAATTACCATGAGTTTAGAGTCCTCAATTTCATTTTTCCTTGCCACATATGGATTATTGTATCTAGATTCTATTGTATCTAGATAAGACTCTAATATATTTGCTTTTTAAAAACACATCTGTTCAGACAGAATGAAGTGCATCTTCTCGAATAAATGAATGTTCTGTATTCTCCAGATCTCTGGACAAAGACATCAACTACTGTTCTAATACAACATAGCCAGGTTGATTTTCATTTCTAATATAATAAAAATGTCTCCATTTCTTCTGTTGGCCATAGGTAAGCTAAACTTTTTAAGAGTATTAAGGATTAAATGGCATTGTCCTAGTATACTCATATGAACTTGTCAGTTCAGACATTGTGCAACATCAGATAAACCTAGGTATTGATGATAAAAAGAAAATGGTTTATTTCTTATATTTCTATCTGCTAATAGTTGAGTTCTACTTGGAGCTTTTTCTTTTCATTCCTTTTGTTTCTTGGTCCAAATCTGTGATTATCTTAGTATAGGAAACTCTAGTTTGGGAACTCTTTCTACTGATGCAGATCAACAAACTCATTTATAATTTAATAGTCTTAGGAATTTTATAATGAAAGAAATTGATTTAAACTTCTGTGCTGATTAATAGCAATAAATCAAGTCTGGGATTAAAATTTGATTCTTCAAATTCATAAAGATGAAAATGGTCAATGTTGGAGGTATTGTTGGGAGACAGGAGCATTAATGCACTTTCAGTAGATGTGTAAACTGGTCCAACCAGTCTGGAAAATAATTTATAATTATATTAGAAATTTATTAAACTGTATTTAGGAAACATTTCACTAAGATCTTCTACGGAGACTATGAATATTATTATTTAAGAGCCAAACGGAATGTTGCAGAAAAGTCGGTTTGTATTTACAATTCTCACTGTCTTTTTTTGAGTTATTTCTCCCTATAAAGTCAGGGAGACTGTGAATATACTTAAGTTTTCATCTATAGGATTCTTTGAGGACTTTGTGAAAAAGACTAGGAGAAAGTAAAAAAAAATTATTGTCAGAACTCTCCTTGTTATATTGGGAAGGAACATGAAGAGAACTCTATGTGGAGTGAGTCTAGTTAAGAAACTTTATTCCTGTAATGGCTTGAAAGAGGTTCAAAAAGGCAAAGTTAAAGGTGGTGGTGAAATCTTCTGATAAAGCTTTTTTTTTTCACTTTTATCATAAGAGGATTTTTTTCAGAAGACATTTTGCTTAACACCTTGAGAAAAACTGAATGATGTGGAACTATATCTTCACAAGAGAGACATCATTGGCTGTTATAGTAAAAGAAAGAAGGAAATATGCACATACTTCCTAGCATACTTATTATGTGCTAGGAAGTACACTAAGTGCTTTACAAACATTACCTCATTTAATCCTGCACTAACTCTGGAAGGCAGGTACAACTATTATCTCCGTGTTTACGACTGAGGAAATTGAGGACAACAGAATTTAAATGACTTCCAAGAGTCACAGATAATTTGTCTGAGATCAGGTTTAAATTCAGGTCTTTCTGACCCCAAG
>CM053773.1:48091470-48164987 GCA_028658325.1 Potorous gilbertii
TCAGTGGATTCAGATGACTCTGGAGGAGAAGTGAGGCTGGTGACCTGCACAGCCCTCCCTCACTCAAAACAAAGTCAAGTGCAAGTCATGTCATCATTTCTCCGATGGCATGGTCTTCTTCAGCAACGAAGGATGAACACACTCACAAAATTGTCTAGTGAGTTAGGTGACTCTGACTATGATATTTCTCATAGGCAATATATAATACCTATATCTTTGATTTATTATTGATTACATTTGTTAATAAGCTATGTGCAGTAACTTTAATATTATATATGCATATATGTAATATTAAGAAAGGAAGGTTCTCCAGTTTTTTTAATAAATAATATTTAATGAACTGGGATTGGGGTTTGAATCAACTGTCTAATTAATTTGAAAAAATAACAATTTTACTCAATAGAAAATATCTAAACATGCCCTTGGATTGCCCTAGAGCAGGCTTTCTTGATACGTTTGGTATCATGAAACCATTTCAATAAGTCAATTAGTAAACATTTGTTAAGCACTAGGGATTCAACAGGGAATTGAATAGCGCCTATGGATACCTCAGAATGATGTTTAAATGCATAAAATAAAACATATACTATTCAAAAGAAATCAACTAATTTAAATATAGTCATCAAAACATTAAAGATAAGTTCCCAGAGCTCAAGGTAAGAACCTCTACTGAAAAAACTGGGAAGATCATATTAGATAGGGAAGTAAACTGAATAGCAGGCTAAACAGTGAGCTATACATACCCAAAAAAATAGTATGAGTGGGCTTATAGTTCAGGAAGGTCAAAAACTGAGAGAAAGCTCATACATACATGTTTGTGTGTGTATATGTACAGAGTATACATTTATAGAAGCACTTATTGTGGTAACCACTAGAAGCACATTGAGAGCTGCTGATTAGGAAATAGCTGAAAATGTGGGGGTATATGAATATATTGAAGTATTATTCTGCCATAGCAAAGAACAATGTGAAAATTTTAAATTGGAAAGACCAAAGTAATTAGAACTATGAAAAAAAATTAAGTGTAACTATGAAAATATAAAAGAAAACAACACTGAAAAACATCTGAAATCTGATCAATGTCATGGTCACTTGTGACTTCGGAGGGCTGATGGAAAGGCATACATCCATTTCCTTGACAGAGGAGTGGTGCACTATGAAATGGAATTCTCAGACATGACCAATGTATTGACTCGTTTTGCTTACATGCACTTTTTGTTATAGGCAAAATTCTTCAGGGGGCTCATGAAGTGTGTTGGAGAGATGGAAGGGTAGAGACAGAGGATTTTCAATGTCGATGTTTTTTAAGAGAATAAACAAGTAACTTATTTTAAAAAAATGCTTGCCCCACTCCAAAAATAATTAAATGACTATATCTTATTAGCGAAAAGAGTAGCAAATCAACTAGTGACTTTCAGAATAAATAAGCAAATTTCATATCCCCAGACTTATACACTCTCCATTTCAAAGTTGGCAGTTTATGATCTATCCAAGTACAAGTTAAGTAACATTCTAGAATGTCTGTCCTTACAACATTAGGGATTAGAATACACACACACACACACGGAGCAGGTTTTATATAAATATGTGTGTGTGTATAAATATACACATATAAAAACATACATATACACATTCTATATATACACATGTATATATACATATTCTTTATATTCATATATATATACATATTAATAGCTAACATTTATATAGATCCTGCTGTGTGTCAAGCACTTTACAACTACTACCTTATTATAGCCTCACAACAACCCCAGGAGGGGGTTGCTGCTATTATCTTCCTTCTTACAGTTGGGGAAACTGAGGACAATAGAGCTTAAGTGGCTTGCCTAGAGCCACACAGCAAGTTTCTAGGGCCAGATTTGAACTCATGTCTTCTTGACTTCAAACCTAGCACCTCCCTGTAATAGATAGATAGATAGAGAAATATACCATAAATAGAATGTATGCATGTATATACACATAGAACTTTGAATCTGTAAAATATGTAATTTATATACATTGATACAAATTATACGTATACAAATTTTGAGACTATAAATATATATGTATGCAATACATGTTCATATTTTATGCTCTCAAAAATTATGTATATATAATTTATATTATATTTAAACACATAATGTATTTTGGGGACCGTTTCTCCATATATCTCCTTATCTCTTTCCCCAATTATAAACTTTTTGGACAATTCTGAAATCAAAACATACAGGAATTTGTATGAAAAAGTCAGGTTGGAGGGGATTGGCACTCAAAAATATAAGACACAAGAAAAGAATGGTGAATGAGATCATTTATCTCCTTGTGATTTCTCAGCAATTCCCTTTTTTCAAGGAAATAGTGCCTAAATGACACAGAGCTAATTCAGTGACCTACATCAAAGCATTTCCAGGATTCAGTGTGTTGTTTTGTTTCTTGTTTTTACAAATTGAATTGATGATGAACATATAGAAGTCTTTCTGTTCAGTCTGTTGGGGGAAAATGAACCTGAAAAAGCCGGAAGATAAACTTTTCTAAATAAACTATTTACAAGGGGAAAGGGGAGAGGAGGGGAGGCCCTAGCTACTTATAGGCCTAATGTCCCTACCAATAACCAGAAAAGCTTTGAGATGTTGTATTTCTGACTTAAGCTATATCACTGCTTTCCAAATTGGCTGTCTCCCACCACCACCCATGGATTTCTCAGATTGGTGCTAGACTTAGTACAGGTGCCAAATCAGCTTTAGGCCTTACTGCAGCTTAGAATTTCCAAGCTCAAGAGATCCACCATCCTCAGAGTCCCCAGCCTCAGTGATCACAGGTATGTACTACTGGCTGTTCTTATATATATTAAAACTTAAGACTTGGGAGCATGTCAAACTTGTTACAAAATTTAATTGAATATTAATGGTGGAGCTATGAGTTGGTAGAACTATTCTACAATTTGAAAATAGGCAAATAAAGTGAACTAGTATGTCCAAGCCCTTTGACCCAGAGATTTTACTGCTAGGCATACATCTAGATTTGCACCTAGACCAAGGGTGGGAACCCAGGGCCTTGAGGCCACATGTGACCTTCTAGGTCCTCAAATATGGCCCCTTGACTGAATCCAAATGTCTTTGTTCTATGAAGTTTGGATTCATTCAAAGGGTTGTACTTGAGGTAACTAGAGGGCCACATGTGACCTCAAGGCCACCCTCCTGTCCCACCTCTAAACTACATCCCTCCATATACACCTCAATATTTATGGCAGTACTTTTTGTAATATCAAAGAAATGGGAACAAAGTAGATGCCCATCAGTTGGGGAATAGCTAAATAAAATATAATGTAGGATTATATAGACTGTTATTACGCTAGATGAATACAAAACTTGTAAAGACACACTAATTATTGCAAAGGAAAATAATCATAGGTGAAAAATATGTACAAGGACTACAAAAATGTAAATGCAAAGAACAACAATCTCAAAATGACAAAAAATTGAATGTCATGAAATTATAAAAACCAAGCTCAGCCCCTAAGAAGAGCTAAGAGAAGAAAACTTTCTATCTCACCAGAGGCTGATGATGCATTGAGGACAGTGCCAGGCCCAGAGTCAGAAAAATCAGAACTCAAAATCTGGCTAGGCAAATCATGAAACTACTTGCCTCAGTTTCCTCATCTGTAAAAATGAAATCGTTATAGCAGCTGCCTCTCAGGATTGTTGGAAGTAAAATAATTGTAAAAAGGCACTTAACACAGGACCTAGCTCACAGTAGGTGTTACATAAATGCTTATTTTCTCCTTCCTCCTACTTTGCCATCATGGGATGGAGGGTGAGGAACCCTACTAGTAGGGAACATCAGATTTTTTTTCACTATATTCATGGGTTTTTTCCTGATTTTTTTCTACTTTTTAAAAGTGTTCTTTGTTAAAAGTTATGGCTCTTCAGGAGTGGGAGGAGGATGTATACGGGGGAAAATGAAAGTAATATAAAAGCAAAATGTATCACTAAAATATTTTAAAATGATAAATTGAAATGTTTGATTCTTAGACCAATCATAAGAGAGTAAAGCATGTAGTTTGGAAAACATTGCTCAGAAAGAAGCAAAATTTAATTTAGAAGAAGCCTGATCCCTGGTACTAACAGACACAGCATTTAAATGCCCTAGCCATGCCGTTTATCTGTTTGAGTCATCAGAATAAATTACATCAACTATGTCCCCCGGAGATCACCTAAATGAATAGTATTTGCTATTAATCACAGTGCCACTTAAGTGAATTCTATTCCTGTTGTAATTGCAATGAATGGAAAATTGTATAAATTTCACTTTCATGGGGTTATAGATTTTAGAGTTAGGAAAAAGAATCCTTGAAAGTCCAACTCTCTGAATTTACAGATGAAAAAAGTATGTCTTAGAGAAATGAAGTTGCTTACTCAGCTTTACAGAAGGGCTAAATGTCAGAACCAGGATTCTCATCCAGATCCCTTGACTCCAAATTGACTTCAGATCTAGCCATCTTTCTACTGTTCTATAACACCTTAATGTTCAACATGTTAAAAGGTCTAGAAGGTGGTTAGAAGAAATGCTTACATAAATTTCCATATGGAGAACCCATCTACTGTAAAACTCTGGACTTGGGGTTCATATATGGATAGACAATATTAATGAAAATAAAATATGAAAATAATATATCCAAATTATGGGTTGGTTAGAATTCAAATCATTTAGCTGAACATCCCATATATACAATTAGTGCAGTTTAAAGCAGTCTTATTAATGATTCTGCATCTATAGTTCCCACCAATAGCCACCATTAGTAGATTTATCTGTACCTGTCATGGGTTTCTTATGGCCCTACATGTGCAAGTGTTTCTTTGTTGTTTTTGTTATTGTCATATAACTTAGAACTTCATTACATCACAATAAATCAATTTCAGTAAAACAAGGCTGCGAAAGCTGGCTAGCTTCTCCATTGTATCTTTATTGATTGTGACTTCCAAAAGTGGATTTGACAGCAATTTTTTTCAATACTGCCAATTGTGTCCAAATATTTCTCACAGCATGTTGGGTTTTACCTTGGTAGAGATTGAATTTATAAATTGCTGTGTCCCATACTCTCACCTTAGCAACAATATATTACATTCTCTTAGCCCCACACTGCAACTGAACTGCCACTTCTTATTGAAGACAGAATGGAGAAGAAAAGGCAATATTTTACCTAATTCGTTCTAAATTTATGGGCTACCTTTATTCTTTTCCCCTTTAATTATATCTGTTTGTAATTTAACTTTCAGGCAATGTTTGTTGAATGTCTTGAAAGAATAGCAATGCAAAATAAAAATTCATAGTATATTATAAACTTGTAGGGGTTTTAGAATACTCTCAGTTGTAGAATCATGGTGTCTTCAAAGGGACTGTAGGGATCATACAATTTGTTATTGTTATGCAGTTATTTCAGTCGTGTCCAACTCTTTGTGATGCCATTTGGGGTTTTCTTGGCTGAGATACTGGAATGATTTGCCATTTTATTCTCCAGTTCATTTTACAGATCAGGAAACTGAGACAAATAGGATTAAGTTACTTGCCCAGGTTCACACAGCCTAGATGTGTTAAAGGCAAAACTTCCTGACTTCAAGATCAGCTCACTATCTATTTGGCTACTCTACCTCTGACATTCCTATAGTTCTGCAAAGTTTGTAAAGCCCTTTACATACATCTCATTTTAATATCACAATTATGTGAAGAAGGTATGATAAGTATTCTTTTTCTTTCCATTTTACAGATGGGGAAAGTAAGTATGTAGCACATAAGCAACTGTCCTCCCAACATGGTTTTTGCCCCAATAAGTCTCCTGAAACAGCTCTCTTGGAGGTCAAAAATGACCTCTTTATCACCAAATCCAATGACCTTCTGTTTCTGCTCTTATCCTCCTTGATCTTGCTGTGACATTTAACAACGAATACTTGTGTGGACCAGTCCCTCATCGTTGATGTCCTGTCTTCCCTTGACATCTACAATTTTTGTGATTGTTCAGGCATTTCAGTTGGGTCTCACTCTTCATGATTCCATTTGAGACTTTCTTGGTCAAGATACTGAAGTGGTTTGCCATTTCCTTCTCCAACTCATTTGACAGATGAGGCAAACAGGGTTAAGTGACTTGCCTGGAGTCACACAGCTAATAAGTGCCAGAGGTCATATTAGAACTCAGGAAGATGAGTCTTCCTGACTTCAGGCCCGTAACTATCCATTGCACCACCTAACTACCACTAACAGCACCTACAACACTGTATGTTTATGATTCTCCTATCTTTTTGACCTCTCTCACTAGCTCTTTGGGGCACCAGTTTTCCAATTAATTTAACTCAAATGTAGAACATGTGAAAGGAAGCAAGAGGAAGCAGAGACACATATGAGTGGAAATATCCAGGAAGCAGTTGTCTATGCAGAACTTAAATGAGATAAGGGCTGCAAATACATAAATCTTCTGCTCATCTACATGGAGATGGTAACAGAATTCTTGGGAACTGAAGGTATCATCAAAGAAGAAACAAAATATTCCAATAGCCTCCAGGCTCCCTGTCCAGTCTTGGCTCATACCCCTCTTCTTCATCAATCCTATCTTCCAACCAAATTAATCTACTCTCTACCCTCTGTTTTCATGCACCTGTTTCCCACCTCCTTTGGTAACTCCATGGCTCCAATGGACTCTGCCAGCCCATCATCCATCTACAGACATTTATGTATTAATTCAAATGCCATCTCTTCCATAAAGCCTTTCCTGAGTCTCCCTATTAAATGATGTCTCCCTCCTCAAATTTCTCCATGTTTTGTATTACTCGTTTGAGTTTCTTATTTGTCATTATTGAGTCGTTACATATTTGTCCTCCTCACCCAATTTAAAGCCTAAGTTCCCTGAGAACAGTGCCTCTATTATATCTTTGTATACCTAGTACAGAGGCAGCTAGATGGTGCAGTAAATAGAGTGTGAGACCTGGTGTTAGGAAGACTCATCTTCATGAGTTCAAATCTGATCTCAGACAACTACTTGTGTGACCCTGGGCAAGTCACGTAACCCTGTTTGCCTCAGTTTTGTCATCTGCAAAATGAACTGGAGAAGGAAATGTCAAATTATCCCAGTATCTCTGCAAAGAAACCCCAAATGGGATCATGAAGAGTTGGAAAAGATTGAAACAACCAAACAATTCCTAGCGCAATACTTGACACATGATAGGTATTAATATTCATTGAATACTTTGTTAAGAATTAATGGACCAGATATACTAATGATGATGATGATGATACCCTATATTCACTACTTAAACCACATTCTACAATTCAAAAAGCGCTTTACATACACTGTTATGATCTCAAATTCGTCTTAGAACATCCCTAATAATTTTTCTAAGGAGTGGGTGGCATGATCAGGACTCAGCCCATCCCTCCTAACTCCCAGTCAAATATCCTTTTCACTAAAGCATGCTGCCTATACTAATTTTTGGTAAAGGTCATCATAATCTCAGGTCTTTAGAATTGGAATTTATCAGGAAACTCCATGTTTCATGTTATCATCTCTCTATAAGTTCGTAGATCTCTCTGTGATTCAGTTTCCTCAACTAATAAAAATGGATATGATGGGAATGTGGTCATTTTCTAATTACTTTGGATAAGTAATTTAACTTGTGTGCCTCTTTTTAGTCCCTCAGAAGAAAAACTTATTGAATATGATGATGTATATAAGGCTATCATATCCAATCTGGCATGGATTTTGGAGAAGAGTTCATATTAATATTCAGTAAAGGATTGGTGTATAGGATAGATAAAGTAAACAATGGTTTGACATCACTTATTATTAAACATATCCCAAATTCCAAGCATTTTCTTGAACAAATTTCAAATTCTGTAAGATATTGAATGAGAAATTCAGCAAGACTGGACAGGAGAAGGAAATGATAAGGACGCTGTAAATATATGTTTGTTAAATGAAGCTGAGTATATTTTATTGATGATATAATATCATTATTGGAATTACCATATTGAGGTCATCTGGTTTTTAGCCCTTGAGATTTTTTAAAAATATGTGTGGATGGAGCAACATCACTTATTCTTGGGTATGACGTGAAATTGATTTTTTCTAATTTATCAAATGTTGGAATATTATTCCAAGGAGCTCAACTCTATATCATTCACTTTTCTGAGTGTGCCATTAATATTGGCTCTGACTTTCTTTCCCCATTAGCATGTCAATAATCAAGTCTATTTTACAACTCTGGTTTGCATCACCCAATGCTACGTTGGTTCAGAGAGAAGTATTCAAGCAGAAAATAATTAGCTAGCCTACTGTGTCAGTGTGTGCGTGTGTACATACGTGTGCATGTATGTGTAAACAGCACACACATTCCTTAGTAAGATATCTTTCACTGAAGCCAGTCCTCAGAATGAATGCATAATAAATGGGAGCCCATACTATCCATTGGTATTTTTGCAGACCAACCTACTGTCCAATACAAGGGAAGCCTGAACCTTCTATTTCATTCAAATAAAAAATTCAAAAGTGTGGGAAAGACCTCTCCTGATGCAGATGAAGAATTCCTTTTATAAACTTAAAGAGTTACCTGAAATTACCGATAAGCTTTATGTCTTCTCCATGGTCATACCATGAAGATGTATCCTAGGTAGGTTTTCCTGGCTACAAGTCTGGCTTCCTAAACTCTTATGCCAAGTTGCTTCTCAAACAAAAAATAATGTTGTTTAAAAAAAAAATAAAGCAAAACTGAGATGATTGCTATGTTTTGAAATATTGTCATTTTCTACCCATGATATCATGACCATACAGGATCTAGAGTCAGAAGACCTAAGGAAGTTGTTTACTTTCTCTGGGCCTCAGTTTCTCCATCTGTAAAATGTAGGAGTTAAGGTTCTCTAATTACATTTAGTTTTAAAATTCTGTAACATTCATTTAGTTTCACATACAAATCCACTCAAGTGAAAGATTATTCTAGAAGAGATTTTCCTTTATTGGTCTTTCATGTTTTGGAAAATACTACAGAAAGTTTTATTCTTTTTTATTATTGATATTTAGTTATTTTCAGTCATGTCTGACTCTTCATGACTTCTTGTGGAGGACAAAGGGGGAATGAATTCTTGATACTGCGGTGGTTTGCTGTTTCTGATTTTACAGATGAGGAAACTGAAGCAAACAGGTTAAATGACCTGCCCAAGGTCACACAGCTAGTAAGTGTTTGAGGCCAGATTTGAGCTCGTCTTCCTGATTCCAGGCCTGGCACTCTATCCAACATACCACCCAGTATTCTAGTAAGAATTGTTTTAAAAGTAGCAAACCGACCAAAGAACCCTGTTACTGAAACTGATGCGTATCTTTCTTATACCTTGCACTCAAATGCCTCAGATCTGTTTAAGGAGTATCAAGATTCCATCCCTCTCAACAAGCTACAAGTTTTCTTGCTTCTGCCTCCTGGGCTACTCATCTACTACATGTCTTCTTTTCTCAGCTGCTTTCACCAAGAGCTACCTTCTCCAAGTTATAGTATATTACTGGATCCTATCAAAAAAATAAGCAGTTCCTTTTTCTGGGTTTACAGTTTCAAAATAGTAACATTTTTCTGAGTAAAATAGAGTACCATAGATTCATTTTCCATCAACAAAATTGAAAACTTACATATAGCTTACTTAAAAGAAGACCAGAGGTGTTTATTTTTTAAGCAAACTTCATTTTCCAGCTAGTCAGGTTTATGATGGAGCAGGAATAACAGCCCAGCTGTGCTACATTATTTTGGAAATACATTAGATTTCATTGTATAACAGTGTATTGAAAATGGTGTGTTTATGCAAGCTAAACAAATCCAAAACTATAAATAACTAATGCAGGAGAAATTGTCATGTTGGATCACATAGTCATAGAGCAGATATAAAAAAGCATTGCCCTTATACTCCTTTATCATGCTTTACTGTATTTTAGGATATTTTATTTTTTATTCTGGCAAATGGAGTAAGAATTTTTTGTATAATAATAGCTGTAATTTATATAGTGACCTACTATGTGTCAAGCACTGTGCTTGCTAAGCACTTTATAATTTGATTCTCCCCACAACCCTGGGAGGTAGGTGCTTTTATTCTTCCCCATTTTACAGGTGAGGAAACTGAGGTAGAAAACAGGTGACTTGCACAGGGTCACACAGCTAGTAAGCATCAGAAGCCACATCTAAACTGAAGTCTTCCTGACTTCTGGCCCAGCTTTACCTAGCCGCATACGGGAAACTCTGAAAGGTAACTTCTTCAGGGACAAGACAGATGAACTTCACCAAGGAATGCGTGGGGCCTGAGGTCAGGAAGATGCATCTTCCTGAGTTCAAATGTATCCTCAAACACTTACTAGCTGTGTGATTCTAAGCACGTCACTTCACCTGTTTGCCTCAGTATCCTCTTCTGTAAAATGAACAGGAGAAGGAAATGGAAAGCTACTCCAGTATCGTTGCCCAGAATCGCAAATGGGGTCACAAAGTATTGGGAGTGACTAAACAACAACAAGGAATGTATAAAAGAAGGTGGTACAATGGATTAAAGTTATAAAATGTGATTTCAGGTCTCAATTTTAACATTTATTACACGGTGACCTTAGATAAATCATTTGATCCCTCTGGATCTCACTTTTTATTATTCATAAAATGAGTGAATTGGAACAGAAGACTTATGAATCTGTTTTGGATGTATTTAATTTCTTTGCTTATTTCATACACATACACACACAAAGAGACTTTCATTTGGTTAAAAATATCTCATGCAGTCAAAAGGGAGGAAGGTACTTACTGAAACATACCTTTTCATAAGCAAGAAAGCTAATACAAGAGAAGACTTGTAATTCCTGTCATTTGAAAATAGTTTTAAGGTTTCTTTAGGGACTGCATTCATTCATTTTACATTAAATAAATGAAAACATTTTGAAATATGTGGCAAAAAGTAGAGCATTGAATCACAGACAAAAGTAAGAATGTTTGCATCTCGGATGAGCTCTGCTTCCCAGGAGAGATTGAGAGGAAAGACTTATCCAGTAGGAGACAGGTAACTTAGGAAACCAGGAAGCTGCTGCTAGGTTAGACTCCTCTGTCCCAAGAATCCACCGATTTGCTGTTTAAATACAGTGTTCTTAATACCTAGGTGCTAATGTTGATTCTTTCTTTACACTTGGTGCTCAGGAAGTCTAAATCCTGGGTAACAGAGGATCATAATAGATTTCAATCTGGCAGGAATATTTAAAGTTCATCAAGTTTAACTCTCTCACATTGTAGAAGAGGAAACTGAGGCACAGAAAGGTTGTGTCTTGTGCAAGACACACAACTGGTAAGTGTCTAAGGTAGAGTTCAAGCTCCATCCTTCCTGACTCTAAGTCCAGAAGTGGTACCTCATAGCAAACAGAAAGATGCTTTGAGGGAAGGGAATAAAAGAGGGCTTTAAAGAGGGACAGGATCAGAGACTATCTATGACACATTTGTTTCTTCCCCAACAGGATGCCTAGTCACAGCTGTACTATCCCTTCCTTCCCCTCCCAGGCTATCAGTAGGCTTATAAATAAATAAACAATACCGTTCTCTGTTGTCCAGTCATTTTTCAGTTCTGTCTCTCTGTGACCCCATTTGGGGTTTTCTTGGCAGAGACATTAGAGTGTGTCTTATTTCCTTCTCCAGCTCACTTTGCACATGAGGAAACTGAGGCAAAGGTGAGTCAGTTAATTGCCCAGGGCCACAAAGCTAGTAAGTGTCTGAGGTCACATTTGAACTCAGGTCTTCCTGACTTCTGGCCCTACATTCTATTGCTCCACCTAGATGACCCTATCATCTTTCTTAATGGATTTTGTAATCGTTTTCAGCTACCCTTTAAATCTCATGTCATAGGGCAAATTCCCTGCCCTTCTCAAAGCCCTTGGCCCTGCCCTAGTTATGTCTCTGAGCTATTGACATTTTTTTCCAATTAAATTTTTGTAATGGAAGATTGCTCAAAATGCCCTTTCAGTGGTTTTATGACAGAATTAATTGAATAAGACATAGGAAAAGCAGATCTTGGTGAATGTCTTATCCATGACTCAGTATAGCTATCTGTCCAGATAAAAATGAAAGAGGTTATTTTATTATTTTTATCAATACATAATAATTAGATTTTAAATCTAGATACATTAATACAGTTAAAATATTACTTGTCCATATAATATATAAAACAAACTATTATTTCTTAAGTGTGGGGGATGGAATAATGTGATTATATAAATACTCAGATTAATAATTAAATTTTCATCTCCACTGTAAAGGGATGAAAAAGTTTCAGTGAATTGTAATAAAGGCCATCTTTGACTTTATGGTGAGTTTTTTCTAAGAAAAACCATCCTGACTCAAAATGAAATGTCACTTCTAATTTTTCTAAAGGAGGAAAAAAATGGAATTATATTACCCCATGAGGCCTGACTCCCAACTTTTTTTTAGAAAAGACCACACAGAGACACAATATTTAATCAAATATTAAATATAAATGATATATTAGGGCAGGATATTACATCAAGCCTTAAAAATATAAATAAATCAATTAAGCAAAGTGATATAGCAACCAATTGCATAAAAACTGATGACATCCTTTTT
The DNA here is from genome assembly GCA_028658325.1 of Potorous gilbertii. Lineage (NCBI taxonomy): Eukaryota > Metazoa > Chordata > Mammalia > Diprotodontia > Potoroidae > Potorous > Potorous gilbertii. The sequence goes on from CM053773.1 coordinate 48,104,091, forward strand.
TCCAAGCTCTTAAGGTGAACCACTGTGCAAAGGTAAATGGTGTCCTACTGCACCCTGGAGATGGGGATAAGGAACTATATACCCTAGTAGACAGGCTGGATAGGATTGCTTCTACACAGACCAGGGAGATGGGTGTATTAATGTGAACTTCTATGACATGGAATCATTCTGAGTTAGGAGCTCTCTTCTAATAAAACGTACAAGTTAAAAGTTACTGCATATAATTTAGTCTTTTTTGTTGATCTATAAGCATTGGAAGAATCTTATTGAGTCCTGGGATCAACACTGCAAACATATACAAGCCATTTCATTATAAATGGGCAGAAACATAGGCTAACAAGGAAGTCTGAGAACCTTATAAGAGCTGGAATGATGTCAACTTTCAGAACAGGAATCTAATGCCACAACTCATGGTCTTTAAGGCTGTGCCAGCAAAAGACAGGCTCTGGCAAGTACTTACACACTAAAAATCCCAGCAATGAATATCTGTCATTTGAGAACCAAGTTGGCTCCATTCAGAGAGGCATATCACCAAGGGACAGGGCAAACTGCCCCAACTCCTGAGACTATTCACGTAGGGAGTGAGTCGCTGTATGCCAGAAATCACGTAACCTTGAAGTACTGAAGTAATATCAGCTTTAGTTGATTAGAGAATAGGATTAATGAGGCTTGAATCATGAAATTGACCCCCATCAGGGCCAGATAACTTCATAAAAGGAAAATCTCCTTTGTGGCTACAAACTGGGCCTAGGGTATAGATGAACAAAAAGCAGGCAGTGAGAGAGATAAAAACACCTACCCCTCACCTCCTGGCCCAGATCCCATCCATAGGCAGGTAGTTGATACAGAATAGAGCAGTGGACTTGGAGTCAGGGAATCCAAAATTCAGGTCATGTCTTGGACACTTACTAGCTATGGGAACACCCTGGGCAAGTCATTCGACCTCTGTCTGCCTCAACTTTCTCATCGGTGAAATGTAAATCATAATAACACCTACCTCCCTGGTAGGTTGTAATGTGGATAAAAAAGGGACGATATTTAGGAAGTGCTTTGCAAACCTTAAAGCATCCTATACATGTGTGTTCTTTTTATTTTATAATCTTCATTATCTCACTATCTCACTGAAGGCCCTTACCCCTCAACCTTCCTGCCTGTTCCTGTTCCCTTTCCCTTTCCCTCATCCTGGTTAGAAATCAATGCTTCCTCCTCACTATCACACCTGTCCAAGAGAGAATCCAAAGTCTTTGCCCTCTTTCCAACAAGGACAGGGTAAGATCTTACAACCTCACCCCATCCCTACTTGGTGGGGCTGTCATAACCACCCACATCGTTTGGAATGACAAAAATAATCATGGAGGCAAGATCACAGCTTCATCAACTCTGAGTGGTTAGCCATTAATGAGAGGCTGAATATTACAATGAGGGGCTGGACCTATTCTGATAAACTTTGATTATGTCATTTTCTCTTAAATTACTCAGCCTTAAGCAATCTAGTCAAAAAATTTATCTTCATCCTGTTGTTTTGTCTTTGTTGTTTCTCAAAGAGGACCATGACGTCAGGAAAGTGATGCCCCGACTTACAAGTGAATTGGATTTAAGTGAAGGAGAGCTGTGCAAAGTCACCAGCCTCACTCTTGGCCAGTGGCAAGATATAGATCAGGACCACTAGATCCAAACCTGATTAGAAGTTTGGATGGAGTCTGACCAAGATGGAGGAAAGTTAATTCATTATCGGTAATATCCTTCAAGAGACCTAACTTTGAAATGAAGATTACAGAAAAAAGAGGAACTTTGAATCTTCCCAAGTTATTGCCATTAGTAATCATTTCTCTCAATGTAATACCATTGCATATCATCTTTCCTACTACTACTATTGGGCAGCTAGGTGGTGGATAGAGCACTAGGGCAGCAATCAGGAGGACCTGAGTTCAAATCTCACCTCAGATACTTGATACTCACTAGCTGTGTGACCTTGGACAAGTCACTTAACCCCAATTGTCTAATCCTGGGTCATCTCCAGTCACCCAGATGAATATCTGGTCACTGGATTCAGATGGTTTTGGATGAGAAGTGAGGCTGGTGACCTGTATACAGCCCTCCTTCACTCAAAACAAAGTCAAGTGCAAGTCATGTCATCATTTCTCTGATGGCATGGTCTTCTTTGACAATGAAGGATGAACACACACTGCTACCTATGGTGCACTGGACTTTAAGGTCTGACCTTCAATTAAACCCTCTGGCTTGCTTTACTATCTGTTTTGCTACTATATCCTTTGAACCCCTGGACCTTGCCATCTCCCCTTATGCTGCATCCTCAGGATTAGTGGGCTCTTCTGTCTGCCCTGCAGTTAAAGCCCCACTTGTATTATCTTCACAGTTAGAATATGAGCTCCATGAAAACAGAGATACCATTCTATTTGTATTTCTAGTGTTTGTTTCATAGTAACCACCTAATAAATGTTTAGAGATTTTCTCCATTCATTCATTCATTGAGTGTCCTTGATCACAATGGAGTTCAAAGGAGAGAATGTGCATGGATAAGTGCTAAATCAAGCATCACCAACCAAAAAAATTAATTTCATGGCATATGACCTATGTGCCTTATTATTTGCCATGTTCTCCTCTACTTATTCAAGATTTCCCTGCTAAGAGTGCTCCAGAACTTTTCCAGCTCTCTTCCTGGCTCCCTATCCCCCAACAAAGCTGTTTTCTATGGAAACATGATTAAATAAACATGATAAACTTTCAGTTGTTCACTGTTGTTGTTCAGTTGTTTCAATAGTATCCAACTCTTCCTACCACCATTTGGGGTTTTCTTGGCAAAGCTACTAGAGGTGATTGTCATTTATTTCTCCTGCTCATTTTTACAGAAGAGGAAACTGAGGCAAACAGGTTTAAGTGACTTACACAACTAGTAAGTGTTTTAAACTAGATTTGAACACAAGAAGATTAGGCTTCCTGACTTCAGGCTCCATATATTCCTTGGTGAAGTTCATCTCTCTTATCATTGGAGAAACCACCTTTCAAGTTTCCCTTATGCAGCTAGGTAGGGCCATAGTGTTGTCACTTGCCCAGGGTCACCCAACCAGTAAGTGTCTGAGATCAGGTTTGAACTCAGGAAAATGAGGCTTCCTGACTTCATGACTTGCCACCCTATCCACAGCACCACCTAACTGCCCCAAGATATTCAAAGATGATAATGAATTAGCACTTTATTCCTTCAAAGTAACATTCACATTTTACAAGGGCTTTCAGTGCTTCCTTAATCCAAAGGAATGACTGACATGAGAATTTAGCTTCTTTAACATGTAAGATTTGGAAGCAAGGGATTCTTAACCACCATGTAGGTAGGAATAACATAAATCTTGCATTATCTTTCTAAAATGTTTTTTATATCTTTCATTTTTACATCACCTTTTTTTCTAATATATCTCCTCTCTTACCTATAAAGTATTCTTTATGAGAAATAATGAAAAAGAAATGCGGTGGGCAGAAATAGTTCAGCAAAACTAATCAACTCATCAACAAGTTTTACACTCAATATGCTGCCCTCATAGATCCTTATCTCTTCAAACAAAGTAAGGAAATATCATTTTCTATGTCTTCTTTGAGGTCAAATCTGGTCAAAAAAATATAAAACATTTAGTATATTTTTGTTGTTATTTTCCTTTCCATTTACATTGTCAAAGTCATTGTATATTGTTTTCTTGGTTCTGTTAACTTTGCATGAATTCATGCCTTCTCACACTTCTCTGGATTCATCATATTTATTATTTCTAACAGAGCAGTAATGTTTTATTAAATTCATAAACCACAATCTGCTTAGCTATTCACCCAAGCTTTAGGTATCTACTTTGTTTCCAATTCTTTGTCACTACAAAAAGTACTACTATGATTATTTTGGTGTATATGAGACATTTCTTTTGGTCTTTGACCTCCTTGGGTTATACATCTAGTAATTGGATCTCTGGGGTGGGGAATTTCTTCCTCCAAAAATGACCCACATCATAGCTCCATCAACAGTGTACCTCTCTTTCCATAACCTCCCCAACATTGATGACTGCCATATTTTGCCATCTTTGCCAGTTTTCTGAGTGTTAGTTGAAACGCTGAATTAATTTTAAGTATTGTGTTTATTCTTTAAGGGTTATCACAGCTCTTATCCTTAATGCATTATCTATCTCATTTCTCTTCCTGATTCTCTTTGTCTGTTGAAATAAATCTCTGCATGTGACATTTTAATTAGCATCATCACAACAATACCTCACATGTCTATAGTGCTTTAAAGCTTGCGAAGTAGTCTATAAATGCTGTTATTTTCCCCATTTTTCAGATGAGGAAATTGAGACTTAAAAAGGGTAAGTGACTTGTCTAAGATTGTGTAATATGTATGGCAGAGTTAGAACTCAGGTTTTTATGATTTCATGTCTAATTTTCCATCTGTTATACCTATTATACCTTCCTCTTCCCTCCCCCTACACAAAACCTTCCTTTCCAATGTCTAAATGCTTCTTTCTCACCCACTTCACATTTTTTAATGAAAATACATTTTTACAAAATCTTCTCTGAGGCACATTAGCTTTGTGTTCTACTGTAGCTCAGTAAATATATTAATAATAGCAATAATAGATTTAAGGTATTACTTTGCACGTATTCACATAGTTTTCCCTCTACACTTACAACACTATCCTAAAATCAGTCAATAATTAACAAGCATGTCAGTCAATGTGCTTGATAAAACTGTAAATAAATAGTCATTGCCCTCATGAAAGATGGCTCGGTGAATAGTGTACTGAACTTGGAATTAGAAAGAACTAAGTTCAAATCCTGCCTCATTTACTGTGTAACCCTGGCTAAGGCACTTAACTTATATTTGCTTCAGTTCCTCAATTGTAAAATGGGGACTTCTGGAGAAGAACACCCCATGGACAAGTCCATGTGATCTCAAAGAGTTGGATACTATTTAACATCTTTCTCATGGAGCTTACCTCCTGCTATGGGAGTCAACATGTTCATATATAAGCATAAACAAGACATATATAAAATAAATTCAAGGTAAATGAGAGGGACACTAGTAGTTTGGGGATCAGAAAAGATCTCATGTAGAAGATGGCACTTGAGCTGATCTTTGAAGGGAATAAAGAATAAGAATCTAAGAGGCAGAGATGACAAGGGACTGCATGTTGGTCAAGGAGAGCAGTCTCTATGTACAAAAGGCACAATGTTGTGTGAGGAACAGCAAAAAAGAAAAAAGGCAGTTAGGTGAGACCTTTGAGTACATGAAGGAAAGTAGAGAAAAGGAGGGCTAGAATAAGTTAGAAACAGCTTTGAAGGGCTTTAAATGTGAAATAGAGGTATTTGGTTTTGACTCTAGAGAGCCATGGGAGTAGGAGAGTCATATTGTGGTGGACTTTGGCAGCTAGGGAGATCAATTAGGAGCCTCTAGTCCAGGGGAGAAAAGAAGAAGGTTTAAGCTAGGGTGGGGACAATGTTAGAAGAGGAAAGGAGATAAATGCCAGAGAAATTATGATGGATAAAATGGATTGTATCGAAGTTTAGGAGCAAATGAAAAGACAAAGATGACTGCCAAGTTAGAAATCTAGATTTCTAAAAAGATGGTGGTGCCCTCTATAGCTGAAAAGCTGTGATGAGGGCAATGTTACAATCTGATAGAATCTGCCATCATGGCAACCTTGACTGAGTGAGACCAAAAATGATTAATAGGACATGTGGGGAAAATTATATTAAAGTGTGCTTAAAATTTGGTAATGGCTCTATTAGAAGTGGTCTGGTATAATAGAAAAAATACTGGGTCCTGGTTTCCCCTGCTTCCTACCTTTGGGATCTTGGGAAAATCGATTAATTTCTTGAAGTCTCAGTTTTCTTATCTGTGAAATGAGTGGTTTGACTAGAAAATCTCTAAGGTCCTTTCTAGCTCTATTCTTCCAGTGCTTTCCTTGGTTATTTTTCTATCAACTTCACTGTTCTACTTTGCCTTTCAATTACTCACATGGGAAGGAAGGAAGAAAAGAAGGAAGGAAGGAAGGAAGGAAGGGAAGAAGGAAATGGAGAGGGAAAGAAGGGACAGAGAAAGGGAGCGAGGAAGAGAGGGAAGGAGAAAAGAACAAAAAGGAGAGAGGAAACAATAATTTAAGTGCTTTCAATGTGCCAGGCAGTATGCTAGGCACTTTAGAATTATTGTCTCATTTGCTCATCACAACAGCCCTAGGAAGAAAGTGCTAGTACTATCTTCACTTTCTAGTTGAAGAAATTGAGGAAGATAGCTATTAAGTGACTTGCCCAGGGCCACACAGCTAATGAGTGTCTGGACTAGGATTTGAACCCAGATCTTCCTGACTCCAGGACCAAAGTGTCACCTGGGCGCCTCTAGTCTAGAGCTTGAAGGGCACTTCAGTGACCATCAAATATTTTACAGATGAGGGACCCAGAGAAGTTAGATGACTTCCCTATGTTCACACAGAGATAGGATTTGAACTCATGCCCTCTGACTCAATATCTAATGCTTCTCCACTGTACTGAGCTGCCTCCACTGTACCATGCTGTCTAATTGGTGCCTAGTTCTTTTTGTTCACCAAGAATAAAATTGTATGTATATTTTAATTGTATGGGATAAAATATGTTTAAATAGCACTTTGTAATTTACTAAGCACGTTCATTACATTAAGTTTGCAAAATAGGGAGTAAAAGTGTTATTGTTCCCTTTTTATAAATAAGGAAGCTGAATCTCAGAGAAATTCAGTGAGGTGCCTACTGTAATGCAGCTAGTAATTACTAGAGGTAGAACTTAAACCCAGGTCTTTGGAATCTTGCCACACTCTACGTTTCACATTCATTTAAAAAGTGTATGATCCATTTACATTTTTTCTAGGATCACGAACCCTAGAAAAGATACCATATCCCTTTGCCTTACACAGTTTGAAATTTAACTGAGAAAAATTAGGTGAATAAATAACTAAGATAGTATAATACTATAAGAAAAAGAAGATCATCTACCCTAATATGGAATATGTGAAGCTGAATCCCAGCTCTGCCTCTTTCTATATATGTGACCTTTGTCATATCATCTGGTCCCAGTGGCCCTCAGTTTCCTCATTTGTGAAATGTATATACTAATACTTATACTACCGCATTTGTAATTATTAAATGAATCACATAGTATAATGCTTGTCAAGTGTTGTTACTATCACAATTATTTTATCAGTACATTATCTGTTAATCCAATTAAGCAGATATTTACTAAGGGTCTACAAAGAGTGAGCATTGTGTTAAGGTCAGAGAATACAAAGATGAAAAATGATACCCAGAAGCTTACACTGTACTTGGGGGAAGTAGATGGATGTGTGGTGAAAGAACTGGAAAGGATCAAAGGTAAATGTAAGTAATACAAGGTAGGGTGTGCGTGATAGGACAAAAGGAGGGATTGTGACAAAGCATGCTACAAAGAGTACTTTAACTGGGATCAATGAAAGTTTCAAGGAGGAAATGGTACCCTAGCAAACCCTGAAAACAAAAACAAAATAGAATTTTATCAGGTAGAGATAGCATGTAGGCATTTTGGACAGTCCATGTAAATACATAAAGGTAACTGATGAAGCCTAGAGATAGGATCATTTCATAATTCCATTTGGCTGAAATGTGAAGTGCTTGATGGAAAGTAATATGATATAGCTGTAAAGGCAGGTTGACACCATATTAAGGAAGGCTTTAAATTTGAACTGAGTAGTTTATTTTTTATTCCATGGGTAAAAGAGAGCTTCCAAGACTTCTGAGTAGGGAAATGACATAGTCAGACCTGTGGGAAAGATTGATTGAAGAGGGAAGAAGGTCAATTGAGATGCTATTGTTATGCTCTAAGAGAGAAATGATGACGTGAAATCAAGTTGTGTGGGTTGCAGTGCTAATGGAGAAGAGAGAACTTTTGAACTGATTGGATATGAAAGGAAGGGAAGAGAAAGAGAAGAGGCAAAAATGACTCAGATTTTGATCCTGATTACCTGAAAGGCTAGTAGTGCCATCAAGAGGAATAAGGAATTTTCATGGACAAGAAGGTTTAAGAAAAGGTTGAGTTAAGTCTTAGACATAGTGAGTTAGAAGTGTTACTGGGTCAGCGATGTGGAGATGTCTACCAAACAGTTGGAAATACAAGACTAGACTTCAAGAGAAAAGATTAGGTTTATGTAAAGTAATTTTTATATTATATGCACATGGTGGTTGATTGAAGTTATGAAAGTGAATTACTCAAATTAACAAGAGAGCTCCTACTTGGGCTAATCAATCAACAAACACTCATTAATTTGTTACTTTGTACCAGGGATACAGTGACAAAAATGAAATAATCTTTGTCATGAAGTAGCTTGCGTAGAGGAATACTTCCTCTTGTAGAGAAGTCCTATACTAGGTTTTAACATGACATGAGAAATGTAATAAATAAAGTGAGGGTGGATAACTAGAGATTAGCCTGAGCTAAAGATAAAATGGTATAGAAATATTGTAGGAAGAAATAATGGCAAATGGTAAATAAGAATCTTTACCCTAACTGGAAAGGAACAGCACTCATAGAACATAAAAGTATTAAGGGGACCTAAGCCAAGTAAATATGATATCTGTGGATGGATTCAGAATTTGATGGAGATGGGACACAAGTGAAAAGTTTGTTGTGACTTGGTATAAAAAAACAGGAATTCGGCGATTTTTTAAAAAAAGTCATTCAAGATCCCTCTTGAGTAGAAGGGCCAGCAGACAGGAACTCTGGTGGGAAGACATCACTCAAGGTAGACAAGTAAGAACTAGGAAAATGTTGGTGGCAATAGTTCTAATAGATGGAAGATTAAATGTCTGCTCATGTACAATTTCACATAGTCTTCCTTACTTAGAAACAATATTGGACTCAATAAAGAATATGGAATTAGAATGAATATGTCCTGGGCATTGGAAAACTCTGGTTGTTGTGAGGACCAGCTGAGCTAATACACATAAAATACTTTATAAAATGGACTTATCTTTTATACTTAGAGTGTCATATGTGCAAATTATTATTAAACCCCTCTCAAACTAAGTAGATAAGTTTTAAATGACTTGTCCAGGGTCATAGAGCTACTAAGTGTATAGGTGGGTATGAAGGCAAACAAGATAGGAGAATAGATTTGAACTCAGGGTCAACATTTTGATCACTGCACCATAATGTCTCCCTAAAAATAAATTTGTTAATAAATGTACAACCTCAGATCCAAGTCTCCTTTTATTTGAGTCAGAATAGTGTCTAGCAATTGAATTTACTATTAACTCCAGAGGTACAAAAGTCAACTTTTAATTGTTTGTGTTTGTGGGAGGAGATCTGACACTTTTGAATTACATCTTTATCTTTAGGCACCCCAATATTGCTTGTCTTGGATTTAGTTTGTCTGCCTGACAAGCTAATGAGTATCCCCTCTTCAGTAATACAGTAACATAAAACCACAATACCACATCTTTGATCTCTGTTGTTCTTGGTTCTTTCTGTTCCTTTGAGACATCCTGTAATTATTCCAGAATATATATTTAGTATCAGTAAATATATATATATATATATATATATATATATATATACATTGTATTCAGAATCTTTCCACTTTGTGTTGATGTGCTTTTGCAAGCACAAACCTTTGTTCAGAAGGAATCTGAGGGGTTGAACTGAAAAGGGAGTGCAGTCTGTCATTAACATTTGTCTCTCACCTTTAATAGCAACACCGTATACTCCAGCATCCCTTTTAATTGCAATCAAGTTCATTTTTTAGTACTTCATTTGCTATTAATTTAGACAGCCACTTTAGGCCTCTGCATTTTAGAAAAATAATGAGATATGAGCTGTGATATTTCTAAATCAGGAGAAGTTCCCATTTTATTTTCCTCATAGAGGAATGAGCCACAATAGAGTTGTATGCTATACTAGTGTTGCTCTGTTAGATAGTTGTGTACAGTGGCCATCATTGTGTGTCTGATGAACATCCACATAGTGTCTTTCAGGAAATTGAACAGGCAATTTTTAAAAGTCAAGGTATAGCATTTAAATGTTTCCTTATCAATACATTTGCAAGATCTTTGTTGGAAAGAGTAACCTTTTGCCAAATGTCAAAATGCTGGGTAAATCATATTTTGACAAGCATATAATTGATTTGCCCCTTAAATGGGTCATAGGATCATAGCTCTAAAGCTGGAAGAAAAGCCAGAAATGATTTGCTTTAAACTTTTTCATTTTATATATAAGGAAACTGAGGTCCAGTGTCTTTAAACTTAATGGTTGTTATCTATTTACAAATTAATTTACTAACCAAATCTTAAACGTTCAGCAGCCATTTATCTTAATTCCTAATTTAAAATGCTTTCTTTATCTCTTTATTCATGAAGCATTTAAGTGTTTTTTTTTGCTAGATACCTGAGATACTAAAATACACACACAAAAGAAACACCCAATGCTTGCTTTCAAGAAGCTTACATTTTATTAAAGGAAAGCAACATATTAACTGTAAGGACAAAACATATACAGAGTAAATGCAGAGTAACATTTAAGAGCAGGACAGGAACATGCTGGGAGAATCAGGAAAGGCCCCTGTAAGAATGTGGCCACTGAAGTGGACCTTGAACAAGAGAAGCTAGGGATTCTAAGAGGTAGAGATGAAAAGACAGCTCATTCCGGGCAAGGAGATGGGTTTTGCAAAGGCACAGAAATGAGAAATTGAATGTTGCATATGAGAAAAGGAAAGCAGGTCACTTTTCCTAGAACGTAGGATATATGAAGGCGACTAACATGTCCCAAGCCTAGAAAGATAATGAGCCTGAGAACAATTCTAAGCCATGGGGAGCCAGTGGTGCTCCTTGAACTGGGGGAGGTGAATGTAGTATTTATAAACGCAGTTTTATACATCAGATCTATTCAAAAGCTAGTGCTAACTTTTAGCCAGTTGGAATCACTGGATAGTATAGCAACAATAGGGCAATCATAGAAATTAGGTTTTTTTCTTGAGGATTTTAGCGAATCCTCAAGATTCACTAAATGTTAGGACTTTGAAGCAAGAGTTCTTGAATTTTTTTAGGAAAAAGAGAAAAGGAATGGTCTTTTCTTTCATCGATGTTTAAAAATCATTTTTATTCCTTCAATATTCATCAATTTATAATCATATAGAAGAGAAGAGAAAGAGCACTAGAATAGATAACCAATTAAATCTTTTCTGATACCATTGCTAGAAATTTTTAAACATAGACTTGCTAAGTCTTTTCAATTCACTTCAATTTTACTTTAAAGAACCTGTAGCCTCCTGTGTAATGCTTCCTATTGTAATTATATACAGTCTTACCTTTAGTGGGTTTTGAATGTCAATTGGAGCCAATGAGTCTATATTCAGGATGTATGCTTTGCATTGTATCCATGCCGGTAGTGATATTTTGCTACCCGAAAGTACTCTGACAGTTACAGTAATCAAAGTCCTTGAGAGGATGAAAATAAACTCAGATGCTAAAAGAGGGAAGGCTTTCATAGGTTTCATTATCTCTAGGTTATATTCATGTGAGTAGCATCTTTGGGCAGAAATGGATACAGGCAGACGAAATGCTTAACTTCTTATATAATTATAACCGCTTCATGTGGATAGGACTGCTGTTTGAAAATCTGCTTGCATTTACAAAGATCTCTCAGTTGCGTTTATAAGCATGTGTATGTGTGTCTGTGTCCCTGTTTCTGTCAAGGGCACCAATATCCTCCTAGTCCCCCGGGCTTGCAACCTAGGTATCATTCTCAACTTTTTATTATCATTCACAAACACACACATACACACACACACACACACACACACACACACACACACACACACTTCCAATCCTGCCAAGGTCTATATATTTCACTGAAACATCTCTTGAATATGTCCCCTTCTCTCCACTGATATTGACAACACCTTGGTACATGGACTCATGTTTTCCACTGAGAATGTTGAAATCATAGTTAAAATTAATTCTCTGAAATAAAAAAAATTTGAGGACTAAGCATTTATTATTTAATTTGCAAAGTTAGCATTTGCATATCAAACCGGGTCATCTGATTGCTCAGATGTCAGAGACAAGGAGTGATTTATAGAGATGGTTTTTTGCGACAGAAGAGAGGAATAAAAAAATACAGAAACTTATTTTGAATATAACTTAATTGGACAAGACAGATTGTCTGACTAGTGCACTTCTCCCAGGTTTTCTTAACCCAACAGTAACACCTAGCTGTCAAATTGAAACTACTCCAGACGTCCTTGCCCTACAGTGATGCATTTTGTAACCAGAAAGCTCATTGGGAAAAAAGAGTGATTTGGAGCTAGCAATCACCGCCCCCTCCCCACGCCCCATCTTCCAAGGGCCAACCTTAGAAGAGTCTTTTAATCAACCTCTAGCTCAAGAAAAAAGGGTGCTTACCCACTAATATTGGAAAGAAGAATCTAATTTTGGTTAAACCCCATTTCTGCCAGAAAGGGAAACTTAGCCTTTAGGTAAGCCCCTTTTTCCAGAGACTAGAAGGTGGAACTTAGTTTTCAAAAGAGTCTTGTAATCCTATAATTATTTTATTCCTACAAAATATGTTTTAGCCTAATTATCTGCTATTAAATGATAAAATTTTATCAGTCTGTCTATTCAAAAAATCTATAGGTAACCCAGATGTAAGAAACTACCTAGGTTAGTGTGGCTTAGTTGTTCGGGCTCACTTTTACTAAAGAAGGGTGTTTAATTCTATAATCAAACTAAAAATAAATCAAAGTAATCCATGCTAACTGATTTTCTTTCCATAGCCTTCTGGTTGATAAGTCTGCTGTATGTCACGCCCCACTCTAGCTCGTCCTCTGTTCAGCCACTAAAGTGATTTTCCCAAAATATGGGTCCAACCATAACACACACACACACACACACACACACACACACACACACACACACATATACACACACACATACACACACACTCACTCAGTAAACTCCAGTAACTTCATATCACCTCCAGAATCAAAGAGGAGATCTTCTCTTTGGCATTATGAACCCTTTAATGCCTAGCTCTCTTATCCCACCTCTCTAGTCTTCTTATACTTTGCCACCCACGTTCTTCCATCCCATGACACTGGCCTTCTGGCTGCTGCACAAACAAGATACTACATCTTTTGACTCTGGGTATTTTCTCTGACTGTCCTCCATACCTGGAATTCTCTCCTTCCTCATCTCTATTTGCTACCTTCCCTTGCTTCTTTTAAGTCCCAACTAAAATCCTATCTTCTATAAGAAGCCTTTTGGTTAATAAATATTATTAATTGATTGACTCATATCCAAGTCTTTCCACAATTTTTTAAAAATTTATCACTGTATCATGGAGTGGGGTGTCCCCAGAGAGCATTTTGTCCAATTCTCTTATTTTTCAGATGTAGAAATGAAAACTAAGAGAAGGGAATATGACATCCAAAGTCACTCTGCTAGACTAGAGGAGAACCAGTATTCAAACTCAAATCCTCTAACTAAAATTTCAATATTTTTCTATTACACCATGCTACTTTGCTAAATTATCATACATAAGAAACCAACAAAAACAATTTGCAAAGGATAGAGTAGGCCATTTGAATGGTGCAATATCCAGTGCATGGTTGCATAAAATGAAACCTAAATGCTAATAGCAGGAGGTCAAAAGAGAAGAATGCTCTTGTAAATAATTGGACCCCTTATTTTTACCTCCTTGCTTGTTTCACTGTTATCTTGGAATCAGAAAAGAAAAATAAATTGTCAGATCACTTTAAAGAGTGGTGATTTAGGCAGAAACCATGTGCTTAATATTCGGATTCTTCAACCTCTTGAGTACTTCCTCTATCATTATGGATTATAATTGTTTTATGCCTTAGTAAATGATTTTATGATTTGCTGGAGTCAAACATTACCTGGTTCCAACCCTCTAAAGATAAGTCTCTTGATTTAGGTAGGCACGTATCCAGACAATAGCCATTCACTCTGTCATTGAGCCCAGACTTGAGGTCTTTAAAACTTATTGGAACCTGCCAGAGTTTATACTCTATTAACATGGCCTTTAAAAATCCAGGGTCACATCTATGAATGTTGGGTTCAGAGCAAGACTTCATTAGAGAACAAATAAAATATACTAATCACTGAGCAACTGTAGTTTTCACTTTATACACAGTGTATGGCTTAGTCTGTATAAAGAACAGTAGATATAAATTGCAGAACAGACACACATTAGTTTAAAGTGTAGACATATTTAGTCAACAAGATGACAGCAGTTACACATTTGTCTTTGCTTCTGTAGGGAATGTATAAGGTTTATCACAGAAAGAGGTGCTTAAATAAATAACACCTCACCCTGAAAAACCTACCCAACACTTTTCGATCTTCTGAGGAATTGTGGAACAAAGAATAGGTCAATCCATCAATAATCAACAAGTGTTTACCAAGCATGTTCTAGGAGGTGGAGCTACAAATGTGGAAGTCAGATAATTCTTGACTTCAGAAGGCTTTTACAGCTAGGTCCAATCTATGTGAATAATGAATTCCCTAAAGTGGTTACCTACTTTGACCACACAGTGAGAAGACGGAACTCACTGGAAAATACCCTAATGCTGGGAAAAGTTGAAGGCAAAAGGAAAAGGGAACAGCAAAGGATGAGATGGATAGATAGTGTCATGAAAACAGTCAACATGAACCAGCACAAGACTTGGACAGATAGAGGAGGATAGAAGAGCCTGGTGTCATGCAGAGTTGGACATGACTAAACATCAACAACAAATGGTAACATATATTTGAATTTGTACTATTTGAAGTTATAATTATGTAAATAGGGTCATTGGTTCCAGTCCAATGGAAATATGTAGTACAAATTTGAATAATATGAAAATTTTAGAGGTTTCATTATTGATACTAATCAAGACCTAGCTGTCTTCTCTTACCTCTAGATACATCATCTGCCCCTCTCGCCCAGCAACATGACAAACTTCTACCTTTTTCATGACCTGTTATACTATCTGTTGCCACTCATCCTGACCCCACATCCTTCATTGTCTTACTTCCCAGACCTTTGTTTTGTTTCATTGTTTTTATATGGCTTAATCTATGGCTAATGAAATTGTAACAGGTAAGAATATGAAAGAGAAGATGGGGTAAGGGAAGGGAGGGATGATAGAAGAGAGGGCAGATTGGTGATATGGGTAATTAGAATGTCCAGTGTATTGGGGAGGGGGGAGGGGACAAATGGGGAGAAAATTTTGGAACCTAAAATCTTGTGAAAATGAATGTAAAAAGTTAAATAAATTTATTTAAAATAAAAAAAAAGAATATGAGATGTAGGCATTAAGTATTCTGCATATACCTCCATACAAGAATAAGTCTTAGGAAGAATTTGTATTACATGATTTTCATAAGAGGATGTTCCCATATTTATCAGGCTTCAGGAGGCTGATTTTTCTTAGCATTTGTAGTGGGTTTTTTTTAATGTTAGCCCACAAGTCAGAGGAAACAATTCTATTGTGTGTAGTGTCTAGATGCTCTGTACGTACTGAAAAATTATGCTTTATATAAAATATGGGTATGCAAAAAGTAACTTAATGTCTTATAAATAATGCATGTGCCAAAACTGATAGTTTCCAAATCTGAATTTTTCTCCTCTAAAAATGCAATATTTTCTTGATATTGTCCTTCATACATTTGTTATCAAACCTCCAAATCATTCAAAAAAAAAAGTTTGGAAATTGTTGCATTTAGTCTAGTAAACTCAAAGATTTCCCAGATTCAATTTCATCCTTTTATTTTTCATAAGATGATATCTTGTATTTGAAAATACAACCTTGCCTCCTTTCTTGTTTATTTTAGATGAGTATTGTCGTTAATTTTAATTGTCATTAAAATATCAACATTGTAGTCTTTCTCAAGGTGAAGGTATCCACATCAGTCAATAAATGAAAAGAGAAGAGTACTTGACTGAAAACTGTAGCAGATGTTAGTTTTAGAGAATGGAGAATGACTTAAAGAAAGAGAATAGAGGTCAAGGCTTTTTATTGAATTGCCAAGTAAAATGGCTTTATTAACAAGGAGTATTTGTAACAGCCACACTGCAAGGATAGTAACAATGATTTTTCAGAGGTTAAACATTTTTTAAGTAAAATACATACGCCAGTAAAAAAAAGTATTCATAGAAATTCCAATATAAATTTTTAAGTTTCTCTGACTACTTTAAAGAAATGAAATTTGAGTAAAGTATCATGTTTAAATATTAAAAAAATATATAATACATATATATGTATATTTTAAATATAAATGTTGCTTCATGCTTGGAATTCCTAGGCTCTTCATCTCTACCTCCTAACTTGCCTGCCTTACTGCAAGTACCAATTAAAATTGCACTCTCTGCAAGACACCTTTTCTGACCCACCTTAATACTAGTCCTTTCCTCTGTTGTTTACCTCCAGTTCATCCTGTACATATCTTATTTGTACAAAGTTGTTTATTTATGTGTTGTCTCCTCAACTGGTCTTTGAGCTCCTTGAGAGCAAGGACTTTCTTTATACTCTCCACACTTAATAAGTGCTTGTTAACTGGCCAATTATTCCCTAAGAAATATGTGGTTATTTTCAGTCATAGGTGATCATGCTGTCTATTGCACAGAAGGTTTGAAACTCACAAACCAAAGGAGAATTTTTTTGTGAAAGATGAGAGGAAACCAAAATATTACATGAACTCAGAGAAAAGAGGGCAGAATAGCTCAGAAGCAATTCAAGCACCCCTGAATTACTGTAAGGGAGACAGTTTTTTCAACCACTAGAATTTATTTTGGAACAATGATAGTAGTAAGAACAACTCTCCCATTCAAAGTGATTGAAGAAATTCACCTTTTATAACGCAGAGCTTCAAACAGCAGGGAATATGACTCTAACCGTAAGGAAGTAGAAGATGCTCATTTCTTGGGAGTTGAGGCTATGATCTTGGAAACCCATATTGAACAGTAAGGAATGTGGAAAGAATGGGCAGATTGATTCCCATATAACTTTTTAATAAAATGCACTGCACTGAGCATTCAGATGAAATGTCACTAGGGCACACTGAAAACAAATTCAAAGTGATGCAAGCAAATTCACAAATACTATGTGTTTAAAAAGAGGGGAGCACCTTTTTACATGTAAGGTAGCAGGACAGAGTGGATAGAAAGCTAGATTCAGAGCCAGGAACACCTCTGACACATAATGGCTGTTTGACCATGAGAAGTTTCTTAACCTCTCAGTTTGTAAAGCAATGCTTTTCTATCTATTACAAGTTGCAGACGATGTCTTGATTTGCAATGGTTGAGGAGTTTAGTTATTCTAAAGGTCTCCATATCATTGAAATCATAAGTTCAGCCCTTATGTACTAGACCCTGGAGATAGAAAACAAAACAACCCTTGATCTCAAAGTACTTACATCGTATTGACCTGACTTCAAATCTGACCTCAGATATTTACCAGCTATGTGACTGTTTGCACAGAGTCACTTCACCCTGTTTGCCTCAGTATCCTTATCTATAAAATGAGCTGGGAAAAGGACATGGCAAACTTCTCCGTATCTTTGTCAAGAAAATTCTAAATGGGGTTATGAAGAATCAGACACAGCTAGAAAATAACTGAACACAAAGAAGACTTGTGAATTTAGTTTTAGGGAAGTTCAACCTCCCCATTAAAATCTTTGTAACCATAAGACTCAGTTTCCTCATCCGTAAAGCAGGGATGAAAATACTTGAAAAAACTATTTCATAGGTCTCTTGTAAGACTCAAATGAGATAACTTATATAAAGTATTTTTGTCAACCTTAAAACAGCATATGTTAAAGATTGTTGTTTTATTCTCCTTGTCTACTAGTTGCATCTCTACTATCTGCAGACATGCCCTCATCCTCCAAAACCTCTCTTAATATGTTTATATTCAGTAAATATAGTTCCAGATCTCTTCTGCCTTTTGTAGCTAACATTTTTGAGAAGGCCATCTATAATAGGAGTTTCCACTCCCTTTGCTCTCTCTCCCTCCCTCCCTCTCTCTCTCTCTCTCTCTCTCTCTCTCTCTCTCTCTCTCTCTCTCTCTCTCTCTCTCTCTCCCCCCCCCCTTAGGTCTGGCTTCTGAACTGATTGCTGAAAAAGTTATTTTTAACCACCACCATTTTCTTTACTTTTTTCATTTTTTTAAAAGAATAGTTTTGTTTTTCAATCATGTACAACTCTTTGTGCCTTCATTACAGTTTTCTTAGCAAAGATAATGAAATGGTTTGCCATTTCCTTCTCCAGATCATTTTACAGATGAGACAAACAGGGTTAAATGACTTGCCCAGGGTCACACCACTGGGAAGTGTCTGAGGCCAGATTTGAACTCAAGAAGATGAGTCTTCCTGAATCCAGCCCCAGCACTCTGTATACTGTGGTGCCACCTCATTACCCTATCTTCTTGATGCACTATTATCTCTAGTTATGTGTGACACTATTCTCTCTCAGTTCTCCTCCTTTACATCTATCTCATCACTCCTCAGGCTCCTTTCCTCGATCTTCATTTAGGTCATGGCCAACAATCATTGGCGTTCCACAGGGTTCTCTCCCAAAACTTCTCCTATTCTCTCTCTATACTACTTTACTACTATACTACTTGGTGATTTCATCAGCTCCCCTGATTAGCATTTTATTCTGGTAATTCTCAAATCGAGTTTTGTGTCTCCAACTGCATATTTGAAACATCTCAGAGTGGTTGTCCTTGTAGACATCTTTATCTCAAAATTTCTGAAATTGACTCAGTTATCTTTCCCCCAAAACCCTCTCCACTTTCAAACTTCCCTGTTACTGTTAAGGGAGCCACTATCCTTCCTCTCACCCAGGCTCACAACCAAGTTATCATCATCAACCCCCCATGTTTCTCAACCCTCATCTCTAATCTGTTACCAAAATACCTTTATAAAAACTTTCACATATACCAGCTTCTCTCCTCTGATACTGCTGTCACCCTGGCCGTCATCAACTCACAACTGGACTGTTGCAGTATTGTGGTGATTGATCTGTTTGCCACAAGTGTTTCCCCCTCAAATCCATCCTCTACTTAGATGTTGGAGTTATTAGCCTAAGGCATAGGTCTAACCACGTCACACCTTTACTCATCCTATTACCACCAGTAACAAATACAAAATTCTTTGGTGTTCAAATCCCTTCATAACCTGCCCAACTACCTGTCCAGTCTTCTTGCATTTTAAGCCCCTTCCATAGTCTTTGATCCAATGACACTGGCCTCTTGGCTGCTGTACCTCATTCTGGGTGTTTTCACTGACTGTTCCCCATGCATGAAATGCTTTCTCTCCTCATTTCCAGCTCCTGACTTCCCTGTCTTTCTTCAAGCCCAGTTCAAATCCCATCTTCTACAGGGAGTCTTCCAGATCCCTCTGAAGTCTAGCAGCCTTGCTCTAATGATCATTTCCAATTTACCCCCTATACAGCTTGCATGTATAAGTTATTTACTGGTTATCCTCCCTCAAATGGTGAACTTCTTGAGAAAAGGGGCTGTCTTTTACCTTTCTTTGTAGGTTAGTGCATAATTTAATGCTTAATGATAAAATTTAATGTTTATTGACTGGCTGACATGTTTGATGGAGTTCAAATAGAATCGATCATGTTCGGGAGGTTTTTATACAGGTAGATTAAATGAGCGTTACTATGAATATAAAAAATCACTCTTTTCATCTTTTTTCAATGGAGTTGAGAGCCCTGGGACAAGCTGCTCCACTGCCATCATTTTAAATATACCGTAGATTTTAGCACAAGTGGATAAGATAACTCACTTGGAGTAAGTGAACAAAAATATTGGAATGTAAATTCATCTCCTGAACTCATCCTCAGTCCTATCACAGCAGCAGACAGAATGACGAAGGAGAATGTGCTGTTCATCCTCTTCCTAGACGTTTTCATTTCTTCTGCTTAGTCTCTGTATTTTGAAAGATTTTCATTCCATACATCTGGCGGACTGTGAAGACTTGAAATATTGACTTAGCATAGCAGCATCTATTAAAAACTATTATTCTTAAGGTCAAATGGATCCGAGTGTTTATTTCTAGTCACATACTTTAGTGTTCTTTGGGGAGAATTCTTCTGTAGGGAATCCTGTAGGTGGCTTGTTTTATTTACTCCTTCAATCTCACCCCCTACTCAGCTTGTCTTTTGGTCATTAAAAGTGTTCATGACTGTACATCCTGTCCCATTTTAAACTACTCCTTCCTTTTAGGGTCCCAGTATTAGCAGGCTACAAGTGAGTAGCAAGAGGCAACAAGTAGTTAAGCTACATGAGAACATCTGCTTTGCTGCTGTACCCTGAGGACCATGGGACTTTTTCCATCCAACTTGTAGCTAAAATCTTCCATGTATATTGTCTCTCTTATGAGAATGTGAGCTTCCTGAGGGCAGAGAAGCTCTTCCTTTTTCTATTTGTATTCCTAGTGCCCAGCACAATGTGCTTAAGCATTTAACAAATGCTTGATTCCATGTCATATTCACAAGATTCTGGGCTACATTTTGGTCAATGAAAGTGGGTCACCCACTTCAAGTCCAGTTTATTCCCTGAGTTCTTTATGAAATTTTGAGGTCTATGTTTATAATATGGGGATTTGTCATCTGTCAGACCATGAAAGATAGTGAACTTCATATATATATGTTTGTGTGTATGTATATGTGTGTATATATATATATATATATATATATATATATATATATATATATATATATAAAATTCTTATATCACTAGTGCCTAGAAGAGTACCTGGCACATAGAAGATGTGTAATAAAAGCTTTTCCATTGATTGATTTACCACATTTCATTGCATATACCACATAATCATCACACCCTATTTTTTCAGTCCAAATATTGGCTTATAACCTTTCATCAGGTCATGGTCTTATGGTATAATTATGTTCATCATGCCATTTGAAAGGCAAACAGAACAGCAATGTGTTCGCCAGGGGCTTATGGATACACAATTCTCTCTCACATGTTGTGAGCCACAGGCCTAGAATTCTCAGTGCATGCACATTGTCAGCATTCTGATATATATTCATGAGTATTCCATGCATCCTAATCTTGTGCCAAAGACAGTTTAGTGATAAATGATTTTAATTAATACCAGTACAATTTTTCAAAACTTCATATAATGGTCGCACCCCATTTTGTTATTAAATCTACAACTATTATGCAGTGGAATATGGCATATCCTCTTCTTGGGAATTATTGATTGTGTGATCTTTTCCATTCTTTTTAGAATCTTGCCTTCTCTGAAATACTTTGATCCCCAACTGCTTTAAAATTTGTTGCACTCTCCATGTAATCACATATAAAATAACAGAATATGTATTGGAAAGCATCTCAGAAATTTGGGAAAACAAGGGCAATTATGTGGCTCAGGGGTAGAGCACCAGGTCTGCAGTTAGGAAGACTCAACTCCATGAGTTCAAATCTGACCTTAGACACTTACTAGCTGTGTGACCCTAGCTGAGTCACTTAACCCTATTTGTCTTAATTTCCTCATCTGTAATAATGTTAACTTTTCCTACTAAAAATTTTATGGGATTGGTACTAGGAAAGAGGTTCTTAACTTAAGATCCATGAGTCCACAGTGTCTATGGATAGATTTCAGGGGCTCCATGAACTTGGATAGGGGGAATAACTTACATCTTTATTTCCACTGACTTCTATGTAAATTTAACATTTCCTTAAATTATAAATGTCAATATCAAAACATTATTCTTAGAAAGTGTTCATGAATTTAAAAAGATTAAGATTAGTATTATATCCATTTTATAGATGAAATTTGATATTTAAAGAGGATAAAGGATATAACCAGTAAGTGTTGGAAGTTGGATTCAAACCATTTGGCAACCAATTAGATATGGTAGGGTGGGAGCAGGGGAGGGAGAGTGGGAAATCAAGAATGACTCCTAGGTTGTGAAACTGAGGTACCAGAAGAATGATGTTGCCCTTTACATCAATGGAGAAAGTAGGAGGGAAAGGGGGGTGGGGTGAGAGGGAAAGACGATAATTTGGTTTTGGACACATAGAGTTTAAAATGTGTACTGGAAATCCAGTTTAGGATGTCTGAGAAGAAGTTGGAGATATGAGATTGGAGGTTGGAGCAGGATATGATTTGAGGATCATCAGTGCAGATATGGTAATTAAATCAATAGGAACTGATGAGATCACCAAATGAGGTAATAAAGAGGGAGAAAAGTTTCTGGACAAAAGCCTGAGAGACACCTACATTAAGACGGTGTGATTTGTAAAGAAGATCCTTCGGAGGAGCCTGAGAATAATCAATCAGATAGGTAGGAAGAGAATAGGGACAGACAGACAGACGGACGGACAGAATGGCATCCCCAACACCTAGAGAGAAGAGAGCATCAAAGATGATAAAAGACTTATTCAAGGTCATGTGATTCCTCTACTGACCTAAGATTAGAAACCAGGTCTCCTAACTGGACACCAGTATATCATACTACCTCCTCTTAATCTTTTCTCACCAGGCTTTTACTATATTTAGAGACGTAATAAGACATTGAATATACTGTATGAGAATCCACAAAGCAATTGGGGGAGGAGAGGAGGGACAGTTATAACAAGGTTCTACTGTTCTGCTCAGGGACTGAAATGGATTTCTAATAGCACAGAGCAGCTGGGGCCGCACAAGAAGCTGATTCAGCTGAAATGTGGATTCCCTCTAAAAAGGGGCATTCAACAAGAGCATTTGAATGTTAACTATACTTGTGATTCCTCAGTCACCTTTGTGTCCTCATTGTGCTGGCAGGAGTAATTCATTCCCCCCCCCCCACATATCTCTCTCTCTCTCTCTCTCTCTCTCTCTCTCTCTCTCTCTCTCTCTCCCTCCCTCCCTCCCTCCCTCCCTCTCTCTCTCTCTCTCTCTCCCCTCTGAATGTTGCTTTTTAAAGATGTTTTACTATTTGATGACACTGAATTTTTCCTATAATCTCTATACTTAGGGGAAAGAATGAAGGATGAAATATAAACTATGAGCTCAAATGTTCCAATTTTTTTTCAATTCCTCCTCAGAAGTGGTGGGGGTTTCACAGTACAGTTAACACATTTGTTTGCAGGGAGCATAATGACTATTGTAACTACATCTAAAACCTCTCTAGCTAAAAGTTAAATAACTGTTATCTTAAAAGCATTGTGAGGGTACTCTGTGTAGCAGCTTTTCAACCTAACTTTGTCTTTTAGAAAGAATGGCATTCTCAACCAGGGTTGTTCTGGACTCCTTAGGAAGACATAGTGATTGTAATGCCTTTCTAATTTCTTCCTTGAAGTTAATGAGCTGGAGAATTCCAAGGCAGGAAAACTATCTTCGGGACTAGATTTAAGATAGGCTTCAAAGCATTTTATCCATTTAATGGGAATGGATAAAATTCCAGCTGGGCATTTGAAGATGAGAACTATAAAATCCTTTCTGAGATACTCAAAAGTTCCTTAAGACTAAGACTTTAAAAATGTAAAGTGTTTGGGAAATTCCCTAAGAATGACACCACAGGAAAAGGATACTTCAAGATTAAAGATTAGTCTTCTTCTGGTAGTTGTTGCCGCTGTGTTCATCCTTCATTGCCAAAGAAGACCATGCCATTAGAGAAATGATGACATGATTTGCACTTGACTTTGTTTTGAGTGAGGGAGGGCTGTGCAGGTCACCAGCCTCACTTCCCCTTCTGAGTCACCTAGGTCCTGTGACCAGATATTCATCAGGATAACTGGAGATGACCCAGGATTCACTGGGAGACCTTGGGCCCTTTAGTCCTGAGAGTTAATGTACTAAGAAACACCTAAGATGCAAAACATTCTTTACAGAAATGAAGAAGGTCTAAATAACTGGATTGGGTATTCTAGCTATATAAATCACAATTTAGTTACATGTTACTCAAGTCTTACTCTTCTGGGAAGATGATCTTACTGACTCTTCAGGAAAGAAGATATGTTTGGTTTTTTGTATTTACTTGTCTGTGCATATCTAGAAATTGTGTTTTATGTTTCACATCTTTCTCTAGGTACTTAACTTTATGACAACTATAATTTGACATTCCACCATATCTGTAAAAACAGTGAGAATTAGATGACTTACTATTGAACCAAGCACAAGTAAATTTTCTCTTGTGTACCCTTTCCATTGAGTCAGTGTTAGAGCTCTTTTTCCCAATGATCAGAGTCATCTGCTTATTGGCCACCAAGCCTGAGGGTCATGAAATGAGTGAATGACCAGACCTAACAAGTAATCATGAAATGGATGGATGGAAACTTAGAGGGAGGCACTTAGTGGAAAGTCCCAGGGTTCTGTACAGTATAGTTATATGATGCTTTACACGAGAGACATACAAACAGAGAGGAAGAGAGAGAGAAAGAGAGATATCCAGATTATATATGTGTGTATCCATAGGATATATGTGATATATATATATCATATATACACATATGTATATGTAAACATCAGTACCTTGGATAAAGGAATAAATGGCCATTCTAATAATGGCCCAAATCTAATAAAATAAAATATAATAGAGATAAATATATATATCATATATACACATATCCATAGGATATATGTGATATATATCATATATACATATATGTATATGTAAACATCAGTACCTTGGATAAAGGAATAAATGGCTATTCTAATAATGGCCCAAATCTAATAAAATAAAATATAATAGAGATAAATATAAAGTCTCACAATTAAATTCAAGAAATAAAAGTTTGATTACAAAAGTTATTTCTTTTAAAAGTTCTGGGAGTTTGGGTGGATTATAAACTCAGCATGAGTCAATTGTACACTGTGGCAGACAACAAAAAGTAATGTAAATTTCCAATATCAGCTAAAATCCTTTGGCATTTGAAACCTTTCACAACCTGAACCCATCCTATCTTTCTAGTCTTGCACTTGACTCCCTTCCATATACTCTATGATTCAACAACATCAACTGACTTTCTGTTATTTGCATATGACACCATCTCCTGACTTCATGCCTCCTCTGAGATTACCCTCACAATGGCTAGAATGAGATCCCTTCTCACCTTTACCTGCTAGTTTCCCTAGCTACTTTCTACCTTCCAGAAGAAGATTTTCCCGACTGTTCATGCCCGCCTAGAGTTTCTCCTCCGTAACTATCCTTCATTCATACTACATACATCCTCTGGAATCATGGCTGATCATTAAATTGATCAGAATTCTTGTCCTTCAGAATTATTTTTATAATATTTTAATACATTAATGCTATAATATTTTGATAATACTTTTAATTATTCTCTTAGTTCTGCTCATATCACTCTGTAGCAGTTCATACAAGTCTTCCTAAATTTCTTTAGAACCTTCTCTTCACATCTTATACCATAATTGTACTTCATAATATTCATATACCATAATTTGTTTTTCAGCCATTCCAAGATTTCCAGTCCTTTGCCAACTACCAAAAATAAAAAGAGCTGCTGTAAATATTTTTGTATTTTTCCTCTCTTTGATCTCTTTGCAGTACAGTCCAAGTACTATTATTGCTAAATAAAGAGCATAACAGTTAAATAACTTTGTGCGACATAATTCCAAATTGCTTTCCAGAATAACTGGACCAGTTCACAGCTTTGCCAACATTGCTACAATGTATCTGACTTTCTACAGAACCACAAATATTTATCAGCTTTTTTTAAAATCAGCTTTGTGAATATGATAGGTATAGGGTAAAACCTCAGAGTTAATTGAATGCACATTTCTCTAATTATTGATGATTTGAAACTTTTTTCACATGACTATAGGTACATCCTTTTAAATTTCCTACCCTTCTGTCAGAAACCCTAAATTCTAGCAGGGGAAATATTTTTCTCCAAAGGAGGGATGGAATGAGAATGAATATAATCTAATACTATTGAGAAATCTAAAAAGAAAGTTAGGATTTCCTTTGCACAATTTTTAGAATTTAAAATCATTGTTCTAAATTAAATTTAGAATTTAAAGTCATTATTCTAAATGAGCCTTTCAGTGTACTTTGCTTCAACACTTCAAAAAACTCTGCATTTTCTTCATGCAGGCTCTCCCTCTCCAGATTCAGATCACAACCATTCTAGTCTTTCAAAGACAGTCTGAGTAAGTTACTGTGACTGAAAAAATTCACCACCTAGTGATCAACCTTCTGGTTATCATTGTCTCTAAACTGAGCCAGTCATTCAGTCTGTCATTGGGATGATCCAAGATGAAGAGGAAGAAGGGTAATACTGGTAGAGGGCTTTTCCTTGTACTTTCTCTTACCTTCCTCCACCTACCAAAAGTTTCCCAGAATCCATCTAAACATAAGTTGTACAAGATAGGAGTCACCACTTCCATTGCTTCTATTGAGATGTAGGACCACAGGGCTTATAAGCTTCCATACCTCTATTCCCTCTAGACCCCTGGTGCTATCATCTGACCTACTGAAGTAACCAAAGGACCTCTGGACCCATCCATACATCCTGAAGCTGAATTTTCACTTATGTCCTGTATCCCCCCAAATCAAGCATGAGCATCTAGAAAGGAGCAACTTGTCTGACTTTTTCCATTGGTATCTCCAGGACCAAGCACAGTATTTGGTACATAGTAAATACTTAATAAATGCATTTTCACTTATATATCAGAACTTCTCAGAGCCTATGATTTACTGGCACTGCATTTGGGAGCCCAGAGTTCCCATAATGCCATAATGAGACTTTGGAGTATTTCAACATTTAGATAGATCATAGAAGCATAATGACATGAGGGATGAAGACGGAACAAGATCAGACAAAAATCCTACTTATAAATACAATATACAAATTTTTATTAAGAATCTACTTTTAAAATGTACAACCAAAGTTTTTGTGTATGTGTTTGTATGCTGAGTCCTGGAGATACAAACTGAAATAAGCAAGATAGTCCCTCAATCAGTCTCTGTCCTTAAGGAGCTTATGTTCTGCTGATAGGTAGGAAGGGACATTATGGATGTAGAAAATGTAAATATAAAATAATATTCAAAATGAATACAAAGTAACACCAGGGGAGATACCAAAACTTGAATGAAATTGGGGAAAACCTAGCATAGGAGATGGTACTTAAGCTGAGTCATGATGGAGGCTAAGAATTATGAGGTAGAGGTAAGGTGAAAGATCCTTGTGAGTAGGAGAAATAAACTGTGCAGACACAATGAGGGAATACAATGACTTATCCTGGGAACAGCAAGTAAACATTTTGCCAGTTTCAGTAGGACATCATAACTGCACTGGGAATTATGAACATTCTTCATGGGATCCTTGTCAGTCACAGTAAGAGAAGTCAGTGTAATTCAGGCTCCATCTCTGTGGTTAATGAAGAGGTAGAGTTGAACTTCAATCCATGTTTAAAGGTAAAAATCAGTATCACTCCAGCCAGCTGCAAAAGAAAGATGAGTATAAGGAACACTAAGAAAAAAATTTCACAGGAACCTGATGCCTCCAGCAAAACTCAGAATAGATATGATGGTTCTGGTGACACAAGCACTGGCATGCACATGCATGCATGACACACACACACACACACACACAGTCTTTTTTTCTGTATCTTTGTCACTATCTTTCTATCTCTTTATCTTTGTCTCTCTCATTCTCTGTGTGTGTGTGTGTCTCTCTCTTTCACACACACACACACACACACACACACACACACACACCATAGGATCAAAGCCATCCTGGGTCTGGAACATAAAGATTTGGAGGAGGATATCCCATTTCCTTGCCATCCTTCAATCCTGTGACCAGGAAAAAGACTCCACTGCCAAAAGATGATGTTGAAGCTGTAAATTCATCAGTCAGTCCATTAGTTTATAAACTTTCATCAGCAACCAACCTTGGTTTCTTGTAAGCCCTGCATCTTGAGATCTACTGCTAATAAGGCTACTGGAGCTGCAAGGTAGGTTACCTGCCTACCCAGGACAAGGCCCAGGGGCCACAGGCGCCAGAGACCACAGGAGTCCTGATTTAGTCACTGTGATAACATTTAAGTATTACAGCAGGAATCCTTGTCTGAACGCTCCTCCTAAATGCCCTTTCCATCAAAATAGTAGGTGTATGTAGTCATGCTAGTGTTCTCCACCTATTTTCACAAAGGTTATTTGGAAGATAAGGAATGCTATCTGGCAACTAGGGCACTTCTTTATGTCAGTCTCAGCATTTAACTTATATTAGGGTCCAGAAAAATCTCAAAATTTTTCCTTATTTTCAAGATTTTTCCTTTTGTGGTGTTCCTTTTTCTTAAAATGTCTATCTCAGTCAACTTACCTATTTTCTAGATATATACATGGAGAAAGAGCAAGGAGAATGGTGCTTTCAGTTCACCTAAAAAACAGTGTAGTATAATCAATATAAAATGTTTGCATTTGTGCTCTCCTGTTCCTGGAGATTCTGAAATCAGTGCTTCATTTATGCTGCATGACGCTCTCTAAACTCAAGATGAGAATCACTGAAAATGTTGACTTTAAAAATTGATTCCCCAGCAACACGATACACCTATTCCCTTATTATGCAGCTGCCTAGAAGCTCCAATGGGTGAAATGTGCTTCCTTTCAGAAAATAAAAATGATTCAGAGCATCCAAAAAGAGGAGAGGAAAAAAGAGAAAGAACTCTTTCTCATTTGATTGTCTACACCACTAAATTACAAAGCCAATGGGGAAGATTTTTAGTACAGTCATTGGAGTTCTGAGCATACTATGATCACATGAATAATTAAATTCAGCAAACATTTATCAAGCACCTACTGAGTACAAGGCATGTACACAGGATATGGTTTTTAAAACCTTATTAATGTAAGTGGCTCTGTCTAAATCCAGTTAAGATCCTGTTACCTAAGGCAGTTTGAGAACTGACCTTTAAAGTTTCATACCTGGCAGTCCAATGGAATTGAAAGACATTTAATATGGGATTCTGTGTCAAACTCGGTCAACATTTATTAAATGGCAGCTCTGGGCTGAGCACTGTACCAGGCACTGTGCAATTAATCAAGGGCTGAGAAGTGCTGCCCATGCCTTTAAGCAGCTAAAACTAAAGTGTTTTGTATATCTCATTTCACTCATAAGAAAGCAAGTATAGTTTTGACCCCCTTGGAATTCTGAAAGATATATATGCTGGGCAAGCATTGGATTAGAAGGATTTCATCCTTATGAAATGTTACAG
Source organism: Potorous gilbertii (assembly GCA_028658325.1). Classification (NCBI taxonomy): domain Eukaryota; kingdom Metazoa; phylum Chordata; class Mammalia; order Diprotodontia; family Potoroidae; genus Potorous; species Potorous gilbertii. The sequence goes on from CM053773.1 coordinate 48,133,338, forward strand.
TATCCTGTTAGTTCCAATGTCATTCATCTCTCTATCACTTTAAGTTAATGTGGATAGAAATCCTCGCTGTGGCACTGAATAACCTTGGGTAAGTAATTTCACCTCTCTGGGCTCCAGTTTCCCCATCCTTAAAGTGGTGATAAATAATGCATGCACTACTTATCACTGATGGTTGTCATGAGTATAAAACGAGATAATGTATATATAGTATTTTGTAAACCACAAAGTGTTATATAAATGTAAACTATTTTCATGGTTGTTTATTATTTCAATTTCACAACCCCTGCCAGGTATTCCAAATTTAAGTTGTGGAAAGCATTTAACCCCAAAGAGAAATGACAAGCTACAGATGTCATACTGCTTGTCTGAAATCAATGCAATAAACATACACAATTGAATATTGTGTTACGTTCTAGGGAAGAACATTTTCCACATTTTAGAAAGACCTTGATAAAATGAATAGTGCCCAGAGAAGGGCAACAAGGACCTTGAGATTTTGCCTTTTAAGAATTAGTAGAAAGTAGGGATGTTTAGCTTGGTGGAGATAGTTTCATTTTTGCCTTTGTATCACCATGATCCTATACAATGGCCCCCAAAAATGTGGCCTGGCTAATTAGGGCTTTATGAATATTTATTTCCTGATTTATTGATGGATTCAAAAGAAAAACCATTGCTGGGACCTGATATCTGTTTTCAAGATTTTTGAAGAACAATCATTTGGAAAAGACTATCTATTTGGAAACACCAAGTAGGTTTGTTCTATTTTATCTCAGTAAAACAAGGAGCAATGACTGGAAGTTTTAAAGAGGCAAATTGAGGCTTGGTGTGTGGATAAACTTCCTAAAAATTTGAGCTAACCAAAGTAGAAGATTCCTTGAGAAGTTATGGGCTTCCCTTTAATGTAACTTTTCTGAGACTGGATGATTAGGTATATTGTAATGGAATTCTTAATCAGAAAGGTGTTGGATTAGATGGCGTCTAAGATGCTTTCCAACTCTTAAGATTCTGTGACTCTGTGACCATTGTTAGCAAAGCCCCAAAATGCCCAAATTAGGTAAAAAAAAAAAGTACTTGTGGTATTTAATTTGTGCAGTGTTATCTTGTTTAATGAAATTTCACTAGAAGATATATATGTTTCTGGATTCATTTCTGGGACATGTGAGCAACAAGAGGGTGGACTATATTTTTATTCCAATTTGCACAATCCCTCAAACCTTTCCAAAGGAGAAATCATGTCCCAAAGATAAAGCAATTTCATCTGTTTCCTTGTCACAGATACCCAGCATTGAAAAGAAAGTAACTCCACCCCCATACCCAAGAATTGATGCCTACTGACCTTAATCTAATTCAGTACCCCCTTCTCTACATCCCCATAAAACTAGCTACAAGGCCTCACTAGTAGATGCAAGGACACAACTTGAGCTTACATCACAATCTACTCCTGCACCCCATTCCCTCTCTATCTTTTGGCTGCCATAAAAAGCAGCTTCAGTGTGGAGATATTTGCTCAATCCTTGACAGCCAGCTTGGTCATAGCCCTTTAGGGACAACAGTGTGCCAGGGACTGCAACCCAAAACTTCCAGCACTGCAAAGCTCTGAATTGTCGAGAACAAGAAAAGCAGACTTTGAATTGTCAGTGCTGGACCAGAGAACTAAGGAGAAGAGAGACAAATCACCAGGATGGGAAACCAGGCATTTGGGGAGCTGCACAGAGCTCCAACAGCCTGGAGGGAAAGAACGCTGTGTTCTAGCTAGGGACAAAATGTCTGGTGAAGCAGAGACCCAGACTGGTGAATCATGAAATACCCAGAGGGGGAGGAGCTAAGATGCTTCAGATCCATCCCCCAAGAAAACCACAATGAAAGAGGAGAGAGTCCAGAGAAGTGAGTGATAAAGAAAATAAGGAGAGGAAGGGTGAACTGAAAGTACAAAAGATTTCAAGAAGAAGAAACTTCAAAGTCTTTGAACATAAACAGATAAATTGAAAGGAAAAATAGTATCAAAAGAAGGAAAAATAGCCTCGACCTACTAAACTAGTTCAGGCATCTCTAAATAAATGCTGAAAAAAAAAAGAAGAAAATGATCCAACACTTAATCCAGAGAACCCTGTGAAATTAGAGAATAAAATGGAACCATATTAAGTTGTTCTTGAGTGATTTAAAAGAGAAATGAGAATTATGAGAGTAGAATTTATGTCTGATGCAGCCATAATAATGAAGAGACTAAAAAACAATTGAATCTTCAATGCTAAGCTTCATCAAAGAAACCAAAAAAAACAAAATAAAGAACAATAGATTGGGAATAAAATACCTATAAATGGACAACCTAGAAAAAGAGAATTTAAAAAAAGGAAAACATCAAAAGAAAATCTTACTATGTCAGCAAAATATCTAGATCTCAAAGATAGAATGAATAGATACAAACTATCCCTCAAGAACACAGAAGAATAAAAACCTTAACACTATAATAAAGGAAATAATAGAAAAAAAATCTACCCAGACGTTCTGACACAGAAAATGAAAACCCACATGAAAGAATTCACAAATTGACTGCAGGAAAAGGAAAAAAAGAGGGGAGGGAAAGAAGATAGAAAGAGAGAATCAATAGTAAGAGGAAGAGAGCCAATGGGAACAGGGATGGCATTAGAAGAAAAGATTAAAGTAATTGAAGCAACATAAAACTATGTGTACAGCAGATGAGAGGAATAATTATGACTTGAGGGGAAAACAATTTTAGAGACAGATGGGAAAGAAAAAATAACTTTTCTAACTTTGAATTTGAATGGATTAAACAATCCAATTAAATGAAAAAGAGTGACAGACTAGATAAGAAAACAAAACCTGAAAATCAATTGCTTAAAATAAACATGTTTAAAAAACAAAGATATGCAAAAAAGAAAGTGGAGGGGATGGGGGGAAAATTTACTATGTATTAAATGAATCCAAAAAAATCAAGAGTTGATATCATGCTCTTAGACAAAGCAAAAGCAAACATTCAAAAACAAAAAGGGAAATGCAAGGAAACTATACTCAAAGACAATAGTATACTCATAAACAATAAACCAATATCAGTAGTAAACTTCCATGTTCCAAATGACTCAGCATCCTAATTTATAAAGGCAACATTTTTTTTAAAATTGGGAAGAAATAGAGTAACTCAATAGTGACAGGAAATGTCAATATCCCTCTATCAGTTTTGGATAAATCTTATAGAAAGACAAATAAAAGGGAGAATATGGAACTAAATATATTTCTGGAGAAACTGAAGTTAAAAGAGTTATAGCATCTTCTAAATGGGATAGCAAAAGAATATACATACTTCTCTGTACTACCTGGAACTTTTAAAAAAAATTGACCATCTACTAGGGTACAGAGATGTTATAAACAACTTTTAAAATACAGATATAGTAAATACATCCTTTGTAGACTATATTATCATAAAAATAGAAATTGATTCAGGGACCATGGACAAAAGATATCACCCAAATGGAGATTTAACAAAGAAATCTTAAATTATGGATTGATCAATAAACAAATCATAGAAACAATAACTACATAAAATAACAATTATAAAATGATAATCAAATAACATACCAACATTTTGGGGATATAGCTAAAGCAGTTATCTAGGAGAAAAATCAAATCCTTACAATCATACATTAACAAAATCGAAAAAGGAAATATTAACTGAATATGAAGTTTTTAATACTGGAAAAACCAAGAAATAAACAAACCTAAAATAAGCACCAAAAAGTAAATATGAAAAATTAGAGGAGAAATAAATAAGAAAGCAAAACAAAGAAATGATCAATAAAACAAAAGCTGGTTCTTTGGGGAAAAATTAATAATATTGATAAATCTTTAATCTGATTAAAGAGAGCAGAAATCAAATCAATAAATAGTAGCAAAGTGAAATCACAACAAAACTAGAAGAAATAAAGAGTAATCAGAATATATTATATTGCAACACTACAATAAGAATAAACTATAACAACATTCATAAAAGCTTTGATAAACTTGAAAGATAGTCCTTCATTCCTCCTCTTTCACAACAAGAATATCTTTAGATTAGAACAAGTATAGACTGGCATTTGATGGGACAGTTATAGTTAATAAAAGACTGGTTAAGTATTATACAGGAGTAAAGGCCAGAGAATGGATGGTACATTTGACCAAAGCTCAATGTATAGAATGTTGTGTTGTTGGGGAAAAAAAAGCTAACATGATTCTGGGGCATAATGAATATGACATGCAAGAATATCCAAGTAACTTCAACTGCAGAGGTCTGATTTCTATTACAATGCAACAACCAATTTTGGTCAGAACAAATATGAAGAAAATGGATATAATCAAGAGAATAGAAGTTTTTGACAAAATAGAATATTGTTTCTCTAATAAAATTATAGGAATTGCAGTTTTCTAGCCTAGGTAAAGAGGGCCAAAGTGAGACTTAATTGTTGCCTTGAAAATATTGAGGGATTGTTCTTTAGGTCTATGGAACAAGGAGCTCAAATAGAAGAAGTAAAAAAAAAAAAAGCTCTCATTTAGGTAAAAAGAATTTCTTAAAGAACTGGAGTAAAAAAAAAAACAACACTGGAGTATCAAAGGATAATTAAGGGTAAGTTCTTTAATAATGACGGTAAGTCCAATTTGTATAGATCTACCATTTGCAAGGTTTTAACCTCACTATAGACCTATGAAATAAATAATCAAGTGTCTTTTTATCCGAAGCATCTACTGACATATAAGTACTCAATGAATGATTGTTGAGTAACATGTTTTATCTAGGTCCAGAGAATTTCAGTGATTTGTCCACAGTCACACAACTAATAAAATGGCAAATGTGAGACTCAAGCTCAGGTTTTCTAAATCCATGGCCAACATTTTGCTTTGTTTTGTTGTTTTCCTCTTACGTCATTTTATCTATAAGCCTAGAAACATTCAATAAAAGAAGAAATAACCATATGACAAAACTGGATTAAGAAGTCAGAGATCTAAACAAGTGATGTCTCAAGGTTCTTGAATAGCTACAGTAAAAAAAATGCCTGATTATCAAAGGAGGTTTGGGTGAATTTCTATGTCAATAGTAATGGTAATCTAATATATTTCTCTCTCATCTATATAGCTCTGTAGTTTCCATTTCTGTTACTCTGCCATTCCAAGGTGCAGTTCATTCATCCCATGCCTTGTAAATAACATAAACATAAAACTCATATATCCTTCTGTGAATTAGCTGAAAAACACAATTGGTTAATTTTCTTTATCTTCCTATTTCTCTTCTCCTGTTTTCCTTCTTTTTTAACTGATATTGTGTTTCTGTGCAGTTTTCAGTAGGGGAACCTTCTGTAGCTTGCTTTGGATAGGAAAACTAAGTACGTCACAATACTAATATATGGATTTTCTTTCCCTTTCTCTTCAGAACTGAGGACAATCAACTACTTCCAGCCCGCACCCAGAATCAGTGAGTAAAGTCTCATTGCTATTTGAGTCACAGATAGCTATGGCAAAAAATGACCATAATTGGTCCTTCAGGTCACTTTTACCATGCTGTTTTGTCACTTGAAATCATGGTTTTAATGCTGCTAAGGGAGCTGGATTAAGTAGGTGGTACTGTAGATAAAACCAGTTTCATGTACAAACCCTGAAGAAAGTGGAACTTGAAGATTATAAAGTCAAAGGAGATAGAAAAACTAAAGATAATCTAGATGGTATTTAGATATAATGAGCTTTCTGAATAAGTAGATGAGTTCATTACTTGGGATATTTTACATTTTTCTATATCTAATGTTTAATATCTAGGTTTGAACTTCATTCTCACATGAGTTTCCATAAACTGTCCATATCAACAAAGATATAGGTTTATACTAATTAAGAATTTGTGATAATTTGTCTTGGTCTGGGCTAAAAGTTACCACTGGATTTTCTGTAAGGGCATGTTCAACAAATTATAGAGGACACAGACTATTTTAAAAGTTTATGTAATTTTAATGGATTTTCATATAATTACAGTACAAATGGATGATTCCAATTTCAAATTGTTTTGATTGGTCATTGAAGTAAACATATATGGAAATACTTTGCTAACAGAAAGAAAAAACTAAATCACTGACATTGACAAAACTTCCTTTGTTCTTGTACTACAATAAAGTATCACTGGTATGTCTTCTTTGAGATCTCATTAATGTGGGAATTCCCTTTACTGGTAAAGATGAAGACCTAAGCATTTCTAATCATGCTGTGATCATCCATGTCTTACAGTTCTAGCTTTTTAATTTTCTGTAGCATGAGTGTAGTTCTCAGGCTATCTATTTATTATTCTTTATTCCCCTCACATAACTGGCCCACTTTCTTTTCTAGTCAGATGTCTTTCACTTCTCACATGCATTATCTTTTGATAATGCTGTAGTCAACTAACGTCCACTACGTATAGTTCAATTATTCTTTAAGCAACCTAAAACTTTGATACAAATATCATAATATAAACTACAAAAAATTTAAATACATCCCAAATAATTAGGGGAAGTAATAGCAACTGGGAAAATCAGGGAAAAGGTAGAGTGGCATCTGAGTTAAGATCTCAAGGGAGCTAGAAATTTCAAAAGGCAAGAAGGAGATGCATTCTAAGTATCAATAGAGACAGTGTGTGCAGAAGCATAAGGAGAAGAGATGGGCTATCATTTACTAAGTACAAAAGGTTGGTTAGTTTGATTGAAACATGGGGTACATAAGCCTACAAAGGAAGAATTGAAACTCATTGTCAAGGGCTTGAAATATCAAACAGAGGGGGTTGTATTTTATTCTAGAGGCAAAAATAGACTTTGTATTGACTTATATGTATGGCCTTACTTCCATCAATAGAATATAAACTCCATGAAGGCAATAGCAATTTCGTTTTGGCCATTATATCTGTGGTGACAATCACAATGACTAGCACACAGTAGGTTTTTTATAAAGGTTGATGTTGTTTTTATTCAGTGGTTTTGATGTTTCTATAATTCATACCCATGTAGAAAAAGCGGAAAAGTCTTAATGATCAGCTTTTGTGTCAGGGAGCAGCTTGGGATCATTGCAAGTTTTCCACAATTTACTGGTGAATAATAATTAATAATAAGTTACATTTATATAGCTCATACTATGTGTGAGGCACTATGCCAAGCACTTACCAATTGTTATCTCATTTAATTCTCACACCCCTGGGAGATAAGCACTAGTATTCTCCCCATTTTGTTATTGTTGGTTTTCGGTCATTTTCTTCATGTCTGACTCTTCATGACCCCATTTGGGATTTTCTTGGCAAAAGTACTGGAGTGGTTTGCCATTTTCTTCTCTAGCTCATTTTACAGATGAGGAAATTCAGGCAAACAGGGCTGTGACTTGCCCAGGGTCACCCAGCTAGTAAGTGTCTGAGGATAGATTTGAACTAGAAAGAGTAGTCCTCCAGGCGCATCACTCTAACAGTTATGCCACCTAGCTGCACCAATTGCCAACCACATAATTCTCCTCAAAGATCCTATTCAATCCTTCCTGGTCCTACCTCTCTGTCCATCTGCAGCGTGTATCTAGGATGTATTTACTGATAATTTTTTTTCAATGGGATAACTTGTCAATTGTATTTCATAGTCTGGGAAATAAACATTTTTTATGAATTGGATTTTTCATGTGTGAATTGAATTTTGAGTAGTCAACCTCACTGTGGTCTGTGATTTTCCAAAGCTTGATGCAAGCTACACAATGTCATTTTAAAACAGGAACATTTGGAAGACATCACCACCTACAGGTCTCTGTGCGATACTTTTTCCATAGCAGTGATAAGTACCTTTGAGGAGCACGTAAAATCCCTCTCTGAGTCCTTGTTTGATCTGTATTAACAGTTGAATTAAGTTTCCACTACTGTTTCATCTCTAAAGTAATCATATATGATCTTAACATATGAATGGGCAATGCTTTATTACAGAGAAATCTCAAGCCTGTCTTGATCAACTGGGTGAAATTTTTTAAAATAATCACGTCAGGGAGCCTATTGACTTTTGAAAGCCCAGAAAATATTAACCCAGGAAAAACCCTGGAACATCTGAGCCAACAGAGAGACAAAGTGCAGTAGTCTTGTAGCCCAGGAAGCTCAGGGGATTAACAGGAAAGGTCCTTCTCTTTCTCTCTGGGGGAGTGAGAGCAGTACAGGACAGGAGGCATCTCAGGAAGCTAGAGGCAAGCCCCAACTCAGCAAACCAGGGGGAGATCCTGAGCCCCAAGATGGTGGAGCAGGCAAACACAAACACCAGGAATATCAAATGCCTCAGCACAGGCAGGGGAACCGGTAAGCATGAGCTCAGAAAACCACCATGTGTGCTGACATTCTCCAGCAGTCAAATCTCCCAGTACTTCAGCACAACTTCAGGAAGCACAACTCCAGGAGGCACAGCTCCAAGCTGGCAGACACTCTCCAGAAGCCAAACATTCAAGTAAGGCCCAGATGTGCAGGAGCCAAACATTTGAGAGCAAAGCCTGGGTGAGCAGGCATCCCCCCAGAGTCAGACTCCCCACCCCCACCCTAAGAGCTCCAGTGTTGCTGATCCCAGCTTGGTATCATATAAGCAGACAGATGCCTACAATCTCCAGCTGCCAGTACCTGAGGCCCCAACATACAAAGGTAATGACTAGGTCCTGGGATCCTATCACAAGAAGTTTGGGTCAGTGTCCCCCAAAGAAGAGCTCACCTCTAAAATCAAGAATCAGGCAAACACCATTAACAAAAAGCAGAAATGGAAAATGACCATAGATTCTTGTTATAGGGACAGGGAAGACCAAAGTACAAATTCAGAAAAGGACAACATTATCAATACATCCACACCTGAAACTTCAAAGGGAAATATGAACTGGTCTCAAGCCCAAAATGCCTTCTTGGAAGAGCTCAAGAAGGATTTAAAAGTCAACGAAGAGAGGTAGAAGAAAAATTGGAAAAAGAAATGAAAGATATGCAAGAGCTTGGAAAACCAAGGACAAAAGTTGACTCTAGAGAACAACTCCTTTAAAAGTAGAATTGGCCAAATGGTAAAGGAGGCACAAAAATTCTCTAAAGAGAAGAACTCCTTAAAAAGTAAAATGGGCCAAGTGGAAAAGGAGATACAAAATCTAATAGAAGAAAATAATTTGTTAAAAATTAGAATTAGTCAAGTAGAAGCTATAACTCCATGAGATATCAAGAATCAGTCAAACAGAAACAAAAGAATTAAAATTAGGAGAACGTGAGAAATATTTCCTTGATAAAAAAAAACTGACCTGGAAAATAAACCCAGGAGAGACAATTTTAAAAATATTGCTCTACCTGAATACCATGATGCAAAAAAGAGTCTGGACAGCATCTTTCAGGAAATCATCAAAGAAAAAGTCCTAGAACTAGAGATAGAAGGTAAAATACTCACCAAAAGAATAGATCACTTCCTGAAAGAGATCTCAAATTGAAAATGCCAAGGAATATTGTAGCCAAATTCCAAACTTACCAGGTCAAAGAGAAAATACTGCAAGCAGTCAGAAAAAAACAATTTAAATACCATGGATCCACAGTCATGATTACACAGGACCTTACAGTGTCTACATTAAAAAATCAGAGGGCATGGAATATGTAATTCTGTAAGGCAAAGGAGCTTGAATTACAACCAAGAATCAACTCCCCAACGAACCTGAGCATAACTTTTTAGGAGAGAAGATGGACATTCAATGAAATAGGAAATTCCAAACCTTCCTGATAAAAAAGACCAGAGCTCAACAGAAAATTTGATCTTCAGATACAAGTCAGAGACATAAAAAGGTAAACAGGAAAGAAAAAAACAATACATTATTAATAAGAGTATACTGTTTACATCCTTACAAGGGAAGATGGCACTTGCAACTCTTAAGTATTGTATTGTTATTACATCATTTCAATGGAGTATACACATAGACAAAGGGCTTGGGTATAAATTGACCTTGATATGATGATAAAAAATCTAATTAAATGGTGAAAATGGATTGGACTGGGAGAAGAGGAAAGGAGGAAGCAGACAAGGGTAAATTACAAGGTGCAAAAATCTATTACAGAAGAGGGAAAGAGGGAAGGGAGATGAGCATTATTTGAACCTTGCTCTCATCAGATTGGGCTCAAAGACAGAATACCATAATCAGGTACAGCAATTTAATTTACCTCATAGGAAACAGGAGGGGAAAGGGAAAAGCAAAGGGAGGGAGTGAATAGAGGGAAGGGAAGAAGTAGTAAAGGTAAAGGGGAAGAAAAGGGAGGGGATTGATAGAAGGGAGGCCAGACTGAGTGAGACAGTGGTTGAAAGCAAAACTCTAGTGAGGAGGGAAAGGGAGAAAGGAGAGTGAAAAGCATAAATGGAGGGGAGGGGAACAGGATGCAGAGAAAGACATAGCAATCCTAACTATGATTGTGAGTGGGATGAACTCGCACATACAACAGAAGTGGATTGCAGAGTGGATTAAGAACCAAAATTCTACTACATTTTGTTTACAAAAAAACACATTTGAAGCAGAGGGATACACACAGAATAAAGGTAAAAGGCTAGAAGAGAATATATTATGCTTCAGCTGAAGTAAAAAATGCAGGGGTAGCAATCCTAATCTCAGACAAAACAAAAGCAAAACTAGGTTCATTAAAAGAGATAAGGAAGGGAATTCCATCCTATTAAAAGCTACCATAGATAAAATTGTGCATGCCCTTTGACACAGAAATACCACTTCTAGGTCTGTAGCCCAAAGAGATCCTAAAAATGGGAAAAGAACCCACGTGAACAAAAATATTTTTAGCAATGTTTTCTGTGGTGGCCAAGGATTGGGAATTGAAGGGATGTTCATCAATTGGGGAATGGCTGAACAAGTTGTAGTATATGAATGTAGTGGAATACTATTGTGGATAAGAAATGATGAGCAGGTGGACTTCAGAAAAACCTGGAAAGACTTATATGAACTGATGCTGAGTGAAATGAGCAGAACAAGGAAAACAATGAAGAAAATAACAGCAGCATTGTACAATGACTAACTTTGAAAGACTTAGCCCTTCTCAGCAATGTAAGGATCCAAGAAACTACAAAGGTTCACCAGGAAAATTGCTGTCCATATCCAGAGAAAGAACTTTGAAGTCTGAATGTAGAGGAAACATACCATTTGCTTTCCTTTTCTTTTCCTTTTTGCCATTTCTATGGCCAAAGAGTTCATCATTTAGTGGCTGATCTACTACCCAGCAGACACACAACATGACTAGTACCATACTCAAAGCCTTTTCAACTTTCTAGAAACTTCCAGGGTTTGTGCTTCCCTTCATAGCCTTTAACATCTCAATCTCTGCCACACATTGATCAAACAGTGAAGTAGAAGTTTTGAGACAGATTTCTTTCTATAGCTCTGATTTTTTTTAAATTCAGACTAGTTTTTTCCCCAGTAGTACAATTAGTGATATAATAGCGTATAGAAGAGAACCATTACATTTCCAATCATGAAATATGTTAACATTAATGATAAGACTTGGAAAATATCACCTCCCTTTGATTCACATTAGGGAAGGTTATTAAAGATAAATTCTAACTTTCTGATTCTAACTTGGTGCTTTTGATCCCCTGGATTTCATTATTTCCTTGTAGGAAAAAAAGAATGTTTATCCAAGGCAGTTCCTTCCTGTGTCTTTTCATGCTTTTTTGTCTGCCAAATATATCTCTTAGTCAGCCCACCTCCACAATGTAATTCAAGAAAATTACTAGATGATAGGCAGGCTCTAAATTTGGGAAAAAGACAAATTAGTATTGGTTCATCTGTCTGCCACTCTGACTATGCCTCCTGTTCCCACTTAGGACACACAGATGAAGTAGGATGGCAACTGAGTAACCATTCAGTAGTGCCAATGACTGGGGAACTTTCAACAGAGGTTGGATGACCACTTTGTGAGAATGTCATAAAGTGATCTCTGTTCAGAAATCAGTTACATTAGATGGTCTTTGAAATCCCTTCTGACCCTGAAATTTTGTATGTTCTTTGTGTGTCCACTTTCTTTTATACCTCACCTCTGTATCTAGAAGCAACGTAGCAGTTTAAATCAACTGAGAAGAAAACCACCTTCACCTACCCCAGGCACTTCAAGCTTTGATACCTGACAGCTATGCAGAACATACTGTTAGGATTAGCCATGATAGCGATAATAACCTTAATAGTTTATCTGTGCACAGTTCTTTAAGGTTTAAACAGTGACCCCCTTCCACAATACTTTATTTGTAGGAGTAGCAAACTATTGCTTCTCTCTCTCCCACATAAGAAAGTGAAAATATTAAAGTTTCTCTCATAGCCTAGTACCCTTTGGAATAGCCAGATCTTGCTGTGAGTGAGCCCTTGGCGATCACGGAAGGTTAGTTGTCAAGATCCATCTCAGTGGTCATTAAATTTGCCTCAGAAAGAACCAAAATGGCAGCAGTGCCATCAAGTAAAGGAAGTACCATCATGTAATATCTCTTCCATTATTTACTCTATCTTTTTTATCCTTGCTAAGACTATTGTACTATTTTGTCTTTAGGAATGATAAATATCAGCTTTTTTCAGAAATTAGATTTGATTCTAGACCAATATGATATTAAAATTTAAAATTCAGAATCACTTCTATGAACCTATTTGGTAGTTGGACCAAACTGAACTGGGCTTCTGTTCTTTGCTTAAGCCAAATAAAACAAACATTTGGTAACCAACAAAATTCAGGATTCAAAAGGCCTTTTGTGATAGCCTTGTTTCCTTGGCTTTTGTCTCATACAGCCTGTGCCTTTCCTCACCATTGCTTCTGAGATATATGTGCTATGAAACATGTATGAAATACAGAAATATATTCTTTCTATATAGAATGTCCCAAGAGATTTTATCATCACATATTCTAATGTCTCTATACCTGTAGAAAACTCTATCATGTGATAAATGTGAATTTTAGCCATATTTGTAGTGGGCATGTGACTTCTCCATGTAACTATGGTAAAGTGTCTTCACCATTTTGATTTTCTACTGGTAAAATGGTATTGAGCAAAGAGATATGAGATTTGAACCCTGACTTTCTAACTGAATCCACCTCCCCAGGAGAAAATTCCAGCTTGTCCTTGTAATTATCCCATCACCACTACCAAGTATATCTCCTAATCTATAGGTAGCTAAGGTCTTAACCCAATAAACTACAATGTTACAGTGCCATAGAAACCTCACCATGGTCCCTATTACTCTTACTTCATTCCTAAGTAGGATACACATGCTACAAGGATGGTCAGCATAATCCTCATCCGTTTGATGAGTCCCACATTTAACCTGATGAGATTATAAGACGTAGACTTTGTTAGAAGGGAGCTCCTCTTGCATGGCTGATATACATTCTAACTCTCCGCTGAGAGGTGCCCCCTTCCAACCGTGGTCCATACCCCAGAACCTAATCAAGGAGATGTCTCAGACTTGTCTTACCCACAAAATTTTTGGCCTTAATTTACTAAAGTGAACAACAAAGACACAAATAAGAACATATTTTGTCCTTTCTACTTCCCAAATTGTGGTCAATCCTCAACATTCCCACATGTAACCTGTGACTTCAAGCATTTGTGTGATTTTATTAGTAACCTCATTTTCACTTTTCTGTTGGCAACCACACACATTCATGGGTAGGCACGGTAGAGGGAAAAGGAGAGCCATGATGTTTACAAGTTTTCGAAGGGGCTGGTATCCTACTAGGTATAATCTTGGTATAATCACCCAGCTGACTAGAGATATAGAGGCTGTTGATCCCACCATTGATCGTGGTCTCAAGGTTAAATCTCAGCTCCCTTCTTCCATACTCCAAGATCCTCAGGGATCTGAAATGATGAATGAAGCAGACATCGCTGATGGATTATTTTAACTGGTGCATCCTTCATGATCTGCATAACCATTTACCAGCTGTGAAGGACAGAATGTCAGAAGTCATGTCAAGACCTCACTGATCTCAGTGTCATCTGACAGCAGCAACTGAAGTCCCAGCAACATCTTCCTTAGCTTTCAAAGGACAGTCAAGGTAGAAATGTTTAAAGCCATATAGTAAACAGTACAAAACCCTCACACCACCATCTGACACAAGGTAAGGTAAGATTCGGGTTTTTAAATGTTTTAGTTTTAAGAATTTTATTTGCTGTACAGTATTTATGGAACTGTAGATTTCAAACAGCCACTAGAACTTCCTTCCATAGGTATGTTTCTCCCCAGTGTCAACTATCCTTGTTTTGTTTGCTTGTTTTTACTGAGGTTTTATATTCTATCCCAGTGGAGTTGAGGACAAGTTATAGCATTTCCAGTTTAGGTAGAAGAATTCAGGTATAGTGATTCAAACTTAGACAAACAACCAGTTTTCTAGTCCCAAGATGCCTCAGTATTTCAGTCGTGAGACTTTCTTACTGCACTATGAAAGTCATTTGGATTACATATATTGAAACAATAGTCAATTTCTTCAGAGAATGAGAACTCTGTGAGACAATAGCATGGATCCAGAGAAACACTGAAGGAAGGCACCATGGTACAGTGGCATCAGTGCTGATTTTGGAGTCAGAGGACCCAGATTGGAATCTTTGCTTTGTACTAGTTGTATGACCTTAAGCTTGTCATTTAATTTTTCTGAATCTCAATTTCCTCATCTGTAAAACTGCAATTGGACAAGATCACCTCTAACATCTCTTCCTTTTCTATACCTATGATTCTTTCATCATAAGATTTGAGATACTCTATCTGAGAATCTCAGTGTAAGTTAGAGACAGCCTGAAATCCAAGTTTCCCAACTCCTGGTCCCTCTGCTTTCCTGAAACTGCCTTTACAAGTGCTAGAAAATGTTTTCCATCTATTTCATAAGTGTAAAGGTAATTTAAAATCATTTCCTAGGGTCAGTGAACTGAGAAATGTTCCTCTGCATTCATGAAGGAAATCTTGAAGCAGAGTTTATGTACCAGCAAAGAGACCCACATATTCAAGGGTAATACCTTTTTACATATTGACAGCATAGTATTTCTTGGAGCACAGTGGATGGTTTTGTTAAGAAAATGCAGTCCTGTGTATTTTAAAATGAGGAATCTGAACTCACTAGTTTTTGTGCCCCAAGGAGATTGCTGCTACCAATAGCTGACCATCCCCTATTAAATCACTAGACTTTGTGTGCTCTTTCTCACATATAGGTACAATGGGGAAGGAGGGATGTTGTAAATATGCCTTAAATGCCCTTGTGCTTATGTGACCTCAGAGTACAAAAGATACCTCTAGCAAACATGGTAAGGGTGTGGCTCCCCAAAATTATCTCCAATAGAAGAATATTGGAGAAAAAAATTTGGATTCCTTAGGATATACATTGCCACCTCTATTACTGTGACTAAAATGAGTTTAAAAGGGAATCCAAAGTGCGTGTGTTTTGGAGGCAACTAACCTAAGTATTCATTAGTTGAGCCCACTCCTGATATCATCTAAAAACACAATTACAGATTAAAAAAAAAAAAGAACAACCCTGCATAATAGAAAGAGCATTGGCTTCGGAGTCAGAAGACCAGGGTTCAAATTTCACATCTTCTAGGTAAATACCAGTGTAACAAATCATTTAACCTGACTGGCCTTCCATTTCCTTGTCTCTAAAATGAGGGGACTGAGCTAAATGACCTCCGAGGCCTCTTCCAGCTTTAGGGCTTGGATTGTACAATTGTATTAAAATGAAAGGACTATCCAATGAGGGGCTAGTCCTCAGACGATGCTCAGATTTGCCTTTTGTCATGGCTTGTAGCAAGTGTGCCTAATATTCCCTGCCTGCTGCCAAGACAACATGAACTTCAGAAGCTGGTTTCAGTGGTGATGACTCAGGGTTAGTAATGTGTGATGATTTAAAGCCTTCTGGTTGGCTTAGGAGTCAGAAAAACTGATTATACAAGAAAGACTGAGCCAGAACTAAGTGTGCATAGAAAAGGTTCCAGTAGATGATCTTCCTCTCCCTCTCCTTCCCCCCCCCCTCTCTCTCTCTCTTTCTCTCTCTCTCCATCTCTCCCCCTCTCTCTCTCTTTCTCTCTCTCTCTCTCCCCCCTCTTCAGGGAAAGGAAAGTCCAAGTACCCCCATTACTGCTCATAACTGAACCCCCATGGTTGCTCCCAGATGCTAAGGAAGGAAAACAACTGTCTGCCACTGCTCAGGGTTCCCTCTCCAGACTCCTTCAAGTGACCAGCAGGATCGTATAATCCCCACAGTTCAAGCCCCCAAACCTCTAAATCCTCAAGTTCTCTAAGAGGGCTTAAACCACTTACTTCCCTCCTGAACTCTCCAGTGCTGCCTATGAATGACAGATTCCTCATTATACCGGGATCCTATGATTGTGGCATCTGGATGAAAAGAGCACTGGAATAAATAGTCAGGAGGCTTGAATTCTTGCCTTAGCGCATCCACTTTTTTATAAGCCATGTTAAAAGGTTGGTGCAAGGGTGAATTGAGATAATGAATATAATAGAATTCTAAAGTTTGAACAGTGACATAGAAATTTAAAACATCCCCTTCTGATGGATTTGTAAGCTTCTCTCCTAGTGTATAAATCCTTAACACAAGGACTGCATCATGTGGCTTTGTGCCCTCTTCTCATCCCCCAAGTAAAGCCTAGCACAGTGCTTTGGATTCCCTCTATACTATCTCACTCAGTGACCTGAAATAGCTCCCATGGGTTAAATTAGCACTTCTTTATAGATGACTACCAAAACTACAGTCTGTCACCATACCTGGTGTTTCTCCTGGGGCAGCTGGGTGGCACAGTGGATAGAGGGCTGGGCCTGGAATCAGGAAGACTCATCTTCCTGAATTCAAGCCCAGCTTCAGACACTTACTAGCCATGTGACCCTGGGCAAGTCACTTTTTTCCTCAATTGCCTCAATTTCCTCATCTGTAAAATGAACTGGAGAAGGAAATGACAAATCACTCCCACATCTTTGCCAAGAAAAACCCAAACAAGCTCACAAAAAGTCAAACACAAATGGAACACTGAGTGTTTCTCCTGAGCTCAAGCTGCTTATATACAACTGCCTGTTGGATATCCCAAAGGGGATATCTAGTAGGCATCTCAAATTCACTGTATCCAAAATTGGATTCATTTTCCTTCCTCCAAAACCAGCTTTTCTATTTCTGTTGAAAACACCACCATCCTTCTAATCCACCAAGTTTGAACCGTGGCATTCTCCTTGACTATTCACTCTCTCACCTCCAACCCCAATTAGTTGCCAAATCTTGTTTTTACCCCACAAAACCTCTAGCCTGAATTCTCATCTCTCTGATCACATGGCTATCAAGCCCTCAGAACCTCTTGCCTGGGTGATGGTAAGAACCACCTAATTACTCTCCCTGCCCTATGTCTCTCCAAACCATCCTATCCCACAGCTGTCAAAGTGATATTCCTAAACCACAGGTCATCCCCTTACTCAGTAAACTCCAGAAACTCTCTGTTGCCTCAGGGATAACAAAAAACAATATCTTCTCTTTAGTTCTTAAAGCCCTTCATAAACTGACCCCAACTTACTCTTGCATATTATACATACGCCCCTTCTTGTACTCTATATTCTAGTCACGATGTCCTTGCTTGTCCTCAAGAATAGCGCTCTATCAACATCTCTGTGTGACGTCATTGCCTGCCCCACCCCTGAACATGCAATCTGCTGCCTCCTTACTTTGGTTTCTTAGAATCCTTTCTTTCCTCCAAAACTGTACTCAAGTATCACCTTCTATATGAACCTTTTCCTATTCTACCCAAACTGCTAGAAATGCCCTCCCCCAGAAAATGGTTTCTTCATCTGGGTATGTTTTGTAAGCCTTATGTAAATGCTGTCTCCTATCATGGAATGTGAGAAGATATGGTTTGCTTAAGGGCAGATATGGTTTTATTAATTTTTCTGTATCCCAAGGGCTTAGCACAGTGCCCGGCATCTTACACACTTAGTAAACGTTTGTCGTTTGATTGATTAATTGTGCATAGTAAGAACTCAACAAATGTTTGCTAAATAAATTAAACTTAAAAGGAATAGCTCCCTTCCTTCAGAAGGAAATTATACCTCCTGCCATCACTACTCACTCTCAAATTGCCCTGAACTTTTTTAAATGACCATAATTTGCATATTCTATGCATGCTAGCCCCGTTATCTCCACATCCCTGAAGAGACAACTATAAAGCTGTTGACACTTTTCATGTGGGCATGAGAGGATGCATGTTATTCTTGTACAGTAATAATTAACAAAGAAAAAAATGTGGCATCACACAAAGAATATATCCAGTCTCAAATATTTCCCCAGTCTCTGTCACATGGTCTTCTTATCCATTTTAACGGATTTGGCTAAGAGTATTTTGCCCCTAGCCACCCCCCATTCAGGAACAAGGTAATCTAGAGGGTGAAGGTTTCTAATCTTTTCCTCTTGCATTAAAACAATCTGTCATTTCCATTGTGGCTACACCCAAAAGTCAATTTTTTTGGTCTTGTTAAAGCTCCATATAGAATAATTTAGTGGTGATGGAGATGGAACTCTTCTTAAAGTGTAACTACTCCCCTTGCTGGTATGCCAGAGCAATGACATTCATCTTTAGCAGCTTAATTCTCCTTCAGTTGCTGAATGTTTTGCCTGCTTTGACACTGTTGTATTTCATAATAAAGTGAGACAAAGTGAAAGAAACAGGCTGACATCACCCATTTTAGGCTGGGGTCAGTCAGGGTCTTAGAACATCAATCCCATAGAAAATGACTTTATGTTGTTTCTAAATATATACTTTACTGAGTCACCTAGCAGAAAATGTCATGGAATTCAGTGAAGTATTTCACTGTTCAAATGATACCAAAATATATATGTGTACATATCATATACATATATATATATATATATACATATATATGTTTTACATCAGAAGCTTTTATTTATTTTAAAAATAATAAGATCAATACTCACTTAAGGGAACCAGGATGCTTTTGTTTTTTTATTTTTCTTCTCATTTCATGTCATTTTTCAGATAGGACTTGGATATAATATTTCAAAGTGATCACCATACTTATGTTAATTTGCTATTAGTAAGCTTAGTAATTTTCCTGTGTGCCCTCCTATTCTTTTCTAGGACAGCAAAAGGGGAATTGCTGGATATTTGTGACAATGATTAGGTGTGGTATAGCATTAAGTAAGGAAGGCAAAGCTTAACAGTACATTATGTGTATGCATGTATCCAAAGCTGCACAAAGGATATTCCAGGGGGATTGCTTTTACAATTGGCAGTGTGGCACCATTCATCAGACTGCAGCTTATGCTTAATCCCAGGGGTCACAAAATTTCCTATTTATTACCCATTATTACAGACATGGATAATGTTACCCTTCTAAATCATGCATTAAATTTGCTTTTATTCTAAATATTCTTTCTCATATTATCAGCCCATTTTCCCCAATTACCATCTTTACATAAAGGGAGTTTGAGATAGTTACAGGAGCACAGATTTAGATACCACCTAGTTCAATGCCTTCATTTTATATATGAGAAAACTGAAGTCCAGAAAGATCTATGTGACTTCCTCAGATATAGAACTAATAAGTAACTGAAGGCAGGATTTGAACTCAAATCCTCTTCACTCCAAGTCAAGTGCCCTATTCACTATGCCATAGGATCTTGTCTGCATTGACACATGGAGGTGTCAAACATACAGCAGCCAGAATCAGATTAAAATGTAGTTTGGGAAATGCTGTTCAGTCATTTCACTTATGTCTGAATCTTTGTAATCAAATTTGGGGTTTTTTTGACAAAGATACTGGAGTGGCTTCCTATTGCCCTCTCGTTTTACAGATGAGAAAACTGAGGCAACAGAATTAAGTGATTTACACAGCTAGTAAGTGTCAGAGGCAGTCTTCCTGACCCCAGGCTTAATACTCTATCTTCTGTGCCTCCGAGCTACCCCGCATTGGGAAATAACCAAAAAATTACATGAGAACATACATAATGTTAATATGTGATTTTCTAATGGAGACTGCAGGGATCCTTAATTTTTGGCCCCAGTTCCCAGTTGGGGCCCCAGTTGAGGTTGACACCACTACCCTTTATCAACATAATCATATCTGATTTTTTAAATAAAAGTTGATAAACCTTGCCTTCCTGAAGTTAATCATCTAAATTAAGAGAGAAACAACATAAAATGAGGACTTAAAAAAAAAGAAAATATAAACTATTCACTTCACCTGACTACATTTGCATATAGTCATAAAAGTGTGGCTTGATTATCAATTGAGATGATTTGTGGCACCAGATTAACTGGAGAAGTTTGTCTGGGATGCCTTCAGGACATTTTGAAGCAAAATGTTCAAGGACTAGAGAAGACTATGGAATGATGATGTTGTACCTGTGGCGATGAGGAGTAGGTCCAATGTGACATCCTAAACAGGGCTTGTACAAGTAATAAGATGACACAGTCTGTATTATGATAGGACCTTAGAGATCACATGGAACCAATTCTATGGAACAAGACTTAGAATAGTTATATGATGCACCTGAGGTCACCCACATAGTAAGGGCAGCGAGGTGGCTCAGTGAATAGAGTGCCAGGCCTGGAATCAGGAAGACTCTTCTTCCTGAGTTCAAATCCAGCCCGAGACACTTCGCAGCTGTGTGACCCTGGAAAAGTCACTTAACCCTATTTGCCTCAGTTTCCTCATCTGCAAAATGAGCTGGAGCAGGATATGGCAAACCACTCCAGTATCTTTGCTGAGAAAACCCCAAATGGGGTCATGAAGAGTTAGACATGACTGAACAAGAACAAAAAGTATTTGAATGGAGGTGTTCTGACTCCACAGTCAGAGCTCTTTCCACTCTCTATTTCTAAAGCCATGCAAGGTCCTTAGAGATTCAATCAACTAAGTCAGCAGAGCTGAAATATCAATAAAGAAGAGAATGCTAGAGGTCTAGGGGATTCATCAAGGGATTTTCAAGTTCCAGATATATTCTAGCTGAGGGGAAAAGGCTAAAAGAAGTCACTAGAATTCAAATGCCATCATTTAAGATTTAGACTAGTGGATAAGTAAAGTGATCTGGAGAGAACACAGAAGTCATATATGGTATTCAGGGGCAAACAAGTGAAAGTGGGGGGTGTCCAAGTTAAAAGTTAAGGGAACGGTGGTCATCAAAGCAATATTTCCTTTTTGTCTGACTAGGATTACTAGAGTAAGAAATCAAGGGATGACACAGATATAAGTAACCTGCAGACAAATGTTTGACAAAGTTTCTCATGCTCTACTTAGGAACAAGACAGAATGGTGTGGACTGGGTGCTAATGGAATTAGATGGATTAAGAACTAGTTAAGCAATTAAGTTAGAAATAGTAACCAAAAAAAGAAACCTAATTATTGGGATTGTGTCTTTCTATAGAGAGGTCTCTAGCAAAGTGCCACAGGGATCTGTCCTTGGGCCAATTTAAAGTTTACCTGTGACCCAAGAGAAAGCATGGATTTGTAGAGGGTACCATGTTAAGAGGGCTATGACATGGCATGACAGAGTCAGAGCCTAAAAATGTAGGTCAAATACGGTCAGACAAAATTTCTTAAGGATTAACATAAATCTCTACACTTCAGACTGAAGCATACACATGAAGCTCAAGACAATAATTAGTCTGAAAAAATATCTGATGATCTAGTTGGCTGTGAGGTCAGTATGACACATCAATGCAACACAGCAAGCAGAAAATACAATGGGAACATTTGTTGTTATTCAGTAGTTTTCAGTCATGTTCAATTCTTCATGACCCCATTTGGGGTTTTCTTAGCAAAGATACTGGAGTGATTTGTCATTTCTTTCTCCAGTTCATTTTATAATTGAGGAAACTGAGACAAACTGGGTTAAGTGACTTTCCCAAGGTCACACAGCTAGTAAAGGTGTGAGGTCAGATTAACTCACAAAAATGGACCTTTCTGAGTCTAGGTCAGGTACTCTTATCGTGTGTGTGTGAGTGTGTGTGTGAGAGAGAGACAGAGAGAGACAGGGACAGAGAGAGACCACAAGCTTCTTAAGAAATTTTTGAAAAGTAGAGTTCCCAAAACAATGATGTTGAAGAGGTCCACCATGCTCTACCCTGATCAGACCACCCTAACATAGAATAGTTCTGTCCCATTCCACAATGGGTATCACATTTTAGGAATGATATTCATGAAGTAGAGCAAATCTCTCAAAGTATGGCTAGAAATATGTAAGAAATTAAAGCTATATCATAAAAGAATCACTTGAAGGACCTGAGACTGGTTAGCCTGGAAAAATGAAAAGATGGTGGGGGAAGGGCAGAAGGCATGATTCTTGCCACAGTTTATCTGAAGGGTTATGTGAATGAGGAGAAGTGTTTTGCTTGAACCCAGAGAGCAGAACTAGGAGGAATGAATGGCAATTACAAAGAAAAAGATTTATACTTCATTAAGAAAAAAGAAACAAATTAATAATTAAAGCTCTCTCCCAAAGCATTATGGACTGACTCAGGAAGAGGAGGAGGAGGAACTGTTCTTCATAAGAGGTATTCAGAACTAGATGGCTACTTGTGGTCCCTGTAGAGAACATTCCTGTTCCACACAGGTGGGACCAGCTGATATCTGAGGCCTATTCCGACGCTAAGATGCTGTGATCCACCCAATTTCCCCCCACAAGAATTCTTTTTCTCAGAGGCAAATCCCCTATCCCTTTTCTATTTGAAGTCATGCAGTCAAAGAGCTGCAGGCAGCTTCGAAAATACAGAGAGCAGGAAGTTCCAAGCATGAGGAGTAGTCTGACTAAAGGAGGAAGATAGAAACACATGCATAATACAGTAGTTTTGCTTTTAAACTTCAGGGGAAGGTGCAGAGCAGGCTTTGGATGTTTGAGAAAAAGAGGAGAGAAGATAATCTTAGAAGATGAAAAACAGTAGAAAGAGAGAAAACACATGTCACATCTTTTCTTTCTTTTTTCTTTTTCTTTCTGTCCTTTTTCTTTTCTTTCTTTTCCTTCCTTTCTTTTTCCTTTTTTTCTTTCCTTCCTTTATTTCTTCCTTTCTTTTTTCTTTCTTCCTTCCTTCCTTTCTTTTTTCTTTCTTTCTTTCTTTCTTTCTTTCTGTCTTTCTTTCTTTTCTGCCACACAAATCAGCATGTAACGTCTATCTTCCTATAGCCTCTCACACTGTTCCTGTTTCTATCTCCCTCTGCCTCCATCTCTGTATGTCTCTCTGTTTCTCTCTTTGTTTCTCTCTCTCTCTGTCCCTGTCTCTTTTTCCCTCTGTGTTTGTTTTTCTCTGTGTCTCTCTGTTTCTCTGTCATACACACACACACACATACACACACACACACACACACACACACACACACACACATACACCATCCCCAGATACCCACTCCCAATCCTCTTCAACTCAGTACCACACAATGTCTTGCTCTAAACCCTTTCCAGTAGTGGCTATATGTTCTCTTATACCCCTACTTATTGGTGGTATCAGGGGAATCATAATTCTCATTCCTCACTGCTATTTCTAAATTATCCATCTGCTACACTCGCTGGGTAACATTTGTTCTTTTGAGGTTCATGATACCTAAATAGACCACTCTATCCAAATGATCGTGGCCATTATATGTTGACCTCAAGGACAGTATCATTCTTCTTCAATGAGTTCGGTGCCAGGTTCACAGTCTTTCTTTCTACCCTAACTCCTGCCTTTATATGAGAGGACCTCAACAGATCTATGGACACTCCTGGAAATGCGCTAGCTTTTGTTGTGGTTGTTGTTCCGTTGGTTCAGTCATGTTCAACTCTTTGTGACTCCGTTTGGAGTTTTCTTGGCAAAGATAATGGAGTGATTTGCCATTTCCTTCTGCAGCTCATTTTACAGATGAGGAAATTGAGGCAAACAGGGTTATGTGACTTGCCCAGGATCATACAGCTAGTAAGTGTCTGAGTCCAAATTTGAATTCAAGGAGATGAGTCTTCTCATTCAGGCCTGGAGCTCTAGCCCCTGCCCCATCTAGCTGCCCTGATTCTGTCTTTACAATGATTCAATCTACTTAATGTTCATGAGACAGGTGGCACCGTAGATAGAACCTGGACCTAGAATCAGGTAGAAATAAGTTCATATCTGACCTCAGATATTTACTAACTGTGTGACCCTGGGCAAGTCACATAAATTCTGTCTGCCTCAGTCTCCTCATCTGTAAAACAAATGATAATGATACCTACTTCCCAGAGTCATAGTAAGGTTCAAGTGAGATATTTGTAAAATGTGCTAATGTAAACCTTAAAACGTTATGTAAATGCCACCTGTTACTTCTCTACTTCACCTCAGCTCCACACAGAAAAGGTCATACCTTTGATTTTTCCAACATTCATTCACAAGTGTCCCACTTCCATGTTCATGAACTCCAAAATACCTTGACCAGATCGTCTTTCCTTCTATGTTGTGAAAACCTAGTTTTCCATCCTCAATGTGACCTCCCTTCCCGCTTCCCCTCAGTTCTTTCCTGCACCGTTGCCCCTACACCGGCTACTTTTTCTTCTCTTTCCCATCCCTTGGTGCATCAATTCATGTCCTCACTGAGCTCTTCTCTCTAATCCTTTATGCCTAACCCTTGCCAAACCTACATGCTTCTCTCACTCCTTTTCACATGCTGTTAGGGAGAACTGGAGGAAATCAGGAAGCCATGTCAGTTAGGTTCTCAGGGGAACTTATATAATCTAATTTCAACTGGACCCTCACAGTAACCATGCACTTACTGTACTCCCCCCTCCCCAAGTGGTTTACTATTCTACTGTCCTCAAATTCTATTTCACATCTTCATCTCTCAAGTTCTTTTCAAGATCTCATGCCACATTTTTGACAGAGAAACTTGCCTCCTGCTTTACATTCAAAAATTGAAGACTTTTGTCCAGAGCCTGTGCTTCTCGCTTCCTTATCTCACCTCACTCAGACCCCTCCCTCCACTATCTCCTCCACTCCTGCCTCTGAGGAGAGATAACCTTTCTCCTGGCCGAAGCCAACTCCTTTACTTATAGCCTTGATGACATTCCCTCCAATCTTCTTCTCCAGCAGATTCTCCTCATTATCATCCCCATGCTTTTTTTAAACTTCAGTTTCTCCCTATCCACTTGATCCTTCTCCACTACCTACAAATAGAGCCATGTCACTCACATCCTTAAAAAATCCCTCACTTGATCCTACCAATATATCACCCTACCCCTCTCCTCCCCCTCTCAGCTAATCCCTCTGATAAATCCATCTCCCATCCTCTCCTCTCACTCTCTTATTAACCCTCTGCAAACTAACTTTCTGACCTCACCATTCAACTGAAATTGTCCCCTACAATTACCAATGGTTTTTAAATTTTTTTTAATTTTTAAATTTTAATTTTTTTCAATTTTATTTTTAATTATGAAATAAATAAGCATTTCCATAACATAGTACAATAAAAAGACTGTACATGAAATTGCAAATCTACTATGCACAACTTACTATTCCTTTCAAATATACAACAAAATCATGTAAATTTCTGTTTGTCTTTTTTCATATATGTATCTCAGTTCTTTCTCTGGATGTGAACAGTATCTTTCTTCATTTGTCCTTTTCAGTTAATTTAGGTATTTATACGATACAAAATAACTTCAAGTCATTCTTAAAATAATATTACTCTATTCTGCTTTTTTCACTCTTCATTATTTTGTGTAAGTCTTTCTATATTTTTTTCTAAAATCATTGAGCTCATCATTTGTTTTATAGCATAGTAGTATTACATCATGATCATATGCCACAATGTATTCATCCATTCCCCAATTAATGGGCAACCCTGAAATTTCTAGTCCTTTGCTACCATAAAGAGATCTTCTATAAACATTTTAGAACATATAGGTTCATTTCCTTTTTCCCTAAATATCTTTTAAAATAAATCAAGTAGTATTTCTGGGTCAAAGGGGATAGGTAGTTTAATAATTCTAAATTGTTCTCCAAAATGGTTGGATCACTTTACAATTCCACCAATCATTAATTAGTGTCCCAATTTTTCCATACCCTCCCCAACATTTGTCACTTTCCCATTCTATCATTTTAGCCAATCAGGTAGTATAGAATGATATCTCAAGGTTATTTTAATCTGCATTTCTCTAATCAATAATTATTTAGAGCATTTTTATATGACTATAAATTGTTTTGATTTCTTCATTGAAAAACTGCCTGTTCATATCCTTTGACCATTTGTCAATTCAGGAATGACTTATATTCTTATAGATTTGGCAAAGTTC
The DNA here is from genome assembly GCA_028658325.1 of Potorous gilbertii. NCBI lineage: Eukaryota > Metazoa > Chordata > Mammalia > Diprotodontia > Potoroidae > Potorous > Potorous gilbertii. Next base: position 48,159,616 of record CM053773.1, read on the forward strand.
TTTATGTATTTTAGATATAAGACCTTTATCTGATAAACTGTATAAAATTTTTTCTTAACTTTTTCCTTCTAATCTTGGCTAGATTTGTTTTATTTGTAAAACCACTTTTCAACTTAAGGTAATCAAAATTATCTATTTCACACCTAGCTTTGCTTTCTGTCTCTTGTTTACTCATAAATTGTTCACCTATCCATAAGTCTGATAAGTAATATATTTGAGGAGAGAGTGAGGTTAATGATTTTGCACGCAGCTCTGCCTCACTTAAATCCAATTCACTTGCAAGTCAAGCTATCACCTTCCTGATATCATTGGTCCTCTGAGAATGAAGGACAAAAAACAATCTGTGTGTAGTAATAGGTGCCCCACTGAGGACCCAAGTGATCAGTTCCAGTTGGGCAATGCACCTTCCTTTCTTTCTTCTTTCCTTCCTCCCTTCCTTCCTTCCTCCCCTCCTTCCTTCCTTTCTCCCTCCTTTTCCTCTCCCTCCCTCTCTCTGACCTTCCTTTCCTACCTCCTTGTTTTCCTCCTCTCCCTCTATTCACTTGGAGAATCATACCATTAGATTTGGGTGCTCTGCCCAAAGAGATATAAATTTTGATCACTGAAACCTCACAAGATATCTTGGGGTTTACAGATTAGACTTTTTTCCTCTTCCCTCCTCATTTATTCTACTTTTTCAACTGGGACATTTAACTTTTTGTCCCATGTAGTTTCATGTATGATTTCTTGAAATAGAGTACTGGAAAACAAGACTCTAACGTAGTCCATTGGGATTCAGATGGCGTTACTTTACCATGCCTTAAAGCCAAATCACTCTGCCTTTCATTGATTGGCCAATAATAGGTGCCAGCCCAAGCCTGCGTTGGTCATTGTTTGGGTTTTGCTGGCTCAGAGTAAATGTAAATAGCAATTATTTCAGTTCTGAACAGAAACCCTAATGGGTTTCCCCTCCTAGGATGATCATTTTTTAGTAGGCACAGGTCATCTTTTGCCTCATTTCTTACCTAGTCATGTAAATGTTTGTGGAATTCTACTGTAAAAGATAAAATGCCAAAATATGCCAAAAGGAATAAATGCAGAAGAGTAGAAAACAATTAGAACTGTGAACCTCTAAAATCTTCAGGATAAAAATGCTGCTGCTGGTCAAAGCAAACGTGTACAGCAAGGAAGGCTCTGGTGAGAAGTGTAGAGATTTGTTTCAAGTTTCTGGAGCGCATAAGACCCTATGGAGCACACAAGGCCTTCAGCTAGAGACAGACAGAGAGGTCAAAGAAAGAAATGTATACTTAGGAATCAATTATACACATTATAGAGGGGGATTCAAAGTGGATGATTTCATAAATCCAAAAGAGTTGAGGGATTAGTGACAGAAACCTTGGCAACATCCAAAGTGAGGGCATAAAGAAAAAAGCAGTCAAGAAAACACTGAACAAGTGGCTAATGAAGAACTTATCAAAGTGACTACTACAGAGGTGAAAGCCAAGACAAGAAGGTTAAAAAAGTAGAGGGTCAATGCCTTTGAACAAGCTAAGAAAACTGAGCCTGGTAATAGATCTTACCACTTACTCCTTTTTTGTGTATAGAAAATATTGCTTATCAAACATACCCAAACAAAACAGAGGACTATTTGCATATGCATATCCCAAGCTTCCAGTAATCACAATATTGGTAAATTAGATGTGTATTCTCAAGACATAGGTTCCCAAAAGAGGTGATACCATACCCTAGGGGGGAGGTGCTGAAACAATTCAGGGAGGTAGTAGTAGCCTCAGATGTATTTGGAGGGTGTTAAATAAACGAAAGGGGGCTGTGGAAGCATAAAGAAGGAAGAGAAAATTTTGAAAAACTTCATATATGTTTCATCTGTTGTGTAACAGAGTTAAAGTTATAGTAAACATATTATTTTCTAAATAAACATAAAAAATGTAAATTATAACAGTCAGTGGTCAAGCCTGCTGACAGGTCTTAACAAGAAAGTATTGGTAGGTGAGCATGTCAGTCACTGCCGGGAAATCCAGCATGCATTGGAAGGAACATGAGAGTGGAATGATTTGTTTACATTATGGTACTATAGGGTTACATGATGCATTATTGGGTCATCAAGATTTCAATGAAGGAAAAAAGACACATATTTACAAGAAATTACTAAATTTAAGATTCATTTTTAAAATATATTTTAAATGATGCAATTTTTAAAAAAAAAATATTTAAGGGTTAAAGAAAGTAGATTTCTTGAGGGGAGAGGGCACTGAGTAATTTTTTTAAAAGGGCCAAATAAGTTTAGGAACCTCTGTCTCAAGAGATTAAATTAATCATTTAGTATCAGATTAGTTTGAGAAGATTCCTTTACCACACTACATTTGAGTTGCATTAGGTGCAAAGTATCATGTTTAATAGATTCATGATCCTTTAAAATGTTTGCTATTTAAATGGGTTACACTGATTTTTTTAATACCTCCTGAGGCTAAATCTGACTAGTTGAAGTCACTGTGGGATTGTAATCCAGAAACACAGAACTAATTTTCTTGTTTCACTTTTAAATTAGTTTTTTTTCTGTTAAGTAAAATTGAAATGTTTCAATTATGAATAATGCCAAGATGAATGGGTACACTTCACTGACTTTAATGAAGCACACATGTTCTTATAAGTATGTGAATGATAGTATGGTAGCAGAGCTCCTGAAATCTGTCATTCAATATGCTAAATTTACATGCTTTATTTATGGCATGACTTTTAACAATCGTGACTCTTTTGTTTAATTCCATTGCTTAGTTTGTATGTTTATGTATGTGAGTGTGCAGGAGGTAGACCCACTCATACATGACAAGGTCAGTCAACCACCAAATTCTAGGTCTGCTTGTGTTCCCTTCTCCTGTGTGTTCTCTATTCCATGTGGAAACATGGGGAATGGAGGAATAGTACTGTACTAATAAGATGCTTACATTTGCCAAGACCTCATTGTCATAGTTCCCAAAATCCTGATATTGTCCAGTTGGGAACATGTGTACCTTAGTATTAATGGATAGGTCTCAGGGCCTCCAATCTTTATAGTCAACCACACAGGCCAAGGTAACCCACCTCTACTTGCTGCTATCCCATATATACAATACAGAATCAGCTCTAAAGGCATTCCACCCTTGGATTATCCTCTTGCTCACTGTAAGTCTGAAATTTACTCTAGGAAGGGATTCTTAACTTTTTGTATGTGTTTCAAATCCCTTCCACAGACTAGGGAAGCCTTCTTGGAATAATGTTTTTAAATAAATGAAGGAAATGTTAAATTTCAGTTAGCAGTTAGAAAAAATAGAGCTGCTCAGTGATACTTCTACTAGGTCTATACCCTAAGAGATCAAAGAAAGATGAAAAAGACCCATATGTATAAAAAGATTTATGTATACTTTTCTCATGGTAACAAAGAATTGGAAACTGAAGGGATATCCATATATTGAAGGATGGTTGAACAAAATATTAAGTATAAATTTGATGAAATACTATTATGCTATAAGAAATAATGAAGGGGATAATTTTAGAAAAATATGAGAAAACTTACATGAACTGATCCAAAGTGAAGTGAGCAGAACCAGAAAAACAATTTATGTAATAACAATATTGGAGAGAATTAGAAACTCAAAATAAAATTGAATTTAAAAAGTGATAAAAATTAATTTTTCCCATCCAAGTGCATAGACACATCCTCACTACCACCAAAATCTATCCATGTACCTCTTGATAGCCTATGGACTTGAGGCAAAAAACTCTTGCTCTACTGCTTCACCCTTTCCCTTTCACACATATTCCTCAGTATTCTACTCCCATTCTGGACACACCCAAACTACTCCACATTTCATTCTTAAACACTGCTTTTAGATGATGTTGTGCCAATTGTATCAAGCCATAAAATGCCCTGGAACCTCTCAAATGGAAACCAGGTGCTCTCAAAAGAATTCAACCTAACAATCCTCATGAGAAAAGGAGGAAAATGGAATAAGAAATGAAACAAGGACTTATTAAATAATTTTTATTTACTTTATTACTTTATTTATTAGTTATTAATGAATTTATTAAATGTTCTGCTCTAAATGTTTTATAAATATTCTTTCATTTGACCATCACAAAACCCTTGGAATGTTAGTACTAATGTTATCCCCATTTCGCTGTTGAGGAAGCTGAGTAGACACATGTCAAGTGCCTTGCCTAGGATCACACGGATAACAAGTATGTGATGCCAGATTTGAATTTAGATTTTCCTGAATTCAGACTAGTCACTCCCTGCACTATATCACCTAGTTTTTCTCTAGGATGAAGAAATGCTTATTGTTCAGACTATGATATGCAGTTGGATGGACAACCCATTGAAATGATCCTTTTGTACGTATATCTTGGGGAAATAGTCAATGTGTTGCTATCAGAATTGAATAGGAGGGTGGAGGAGCCAAGATGGCAGAATAGAAAGACTCACATATACTAGCTCCAAACCCACAGCCCATGGATCTCCTGTAAAAAGAACTCCCAACAAATTCTGGAGCAGTGCAAGTCGCGCATCATCAGAGTGAAGGAGATTTCCATTCCAGAGAGCCCTGAAAAACCGATCCCAAAGGTCGGTCATGCACCAGACAGGAGCAGAGCCCAGCCCTGCCCTGGCCACGTGGAAAAGAGAGAAGTAGCTCAGGGCAGGCTTCAGGGACGGAATCGCCAGCTGCCGTGAAGGTCCCTCCACCCACAGATGCACAGGTCAGTGAGAGAGACTTCTGGGCTGGCCGGGAGGGGAGCGGGGAGTCTCCATAACTGAGGTCCCCTCGGGAGGCAGCAGCAGAGGCAGTGTGAGGCCAGAGGCTCCCAGAGCAGGCAAGAGCTCAGCAGGAGCTCCATTACTGAAGCTCTCTGTATAAACCCCCTGAGGAAAAAGCCTAGGAGGCAGCCCTGCCCCACCTGACAACCTGATTTAATCTTACCCTGAATAGCAGCCAGGGGCTGCTGCTGAAAGCCCTGAGGCTGAGGAGTAGCATTTGAATCTCAGACCCCAAGTATTAGCTGGATGAATCTAGGCCAGAGTTGGAGAGGAATCTCAGAAGTCAAGTAACTGGCTGGGAAAATGCCCAGAAAAGGGAAAAAAAAAAAAAGACCATAGAAAGTTACTTTCTTGGTGATCAGATGATTCCCCCCTTCCTTTCTGATGAGGAAGAACAATTCTTACCATCAGGTAAAGGTCTAGGAGTCAAGACCTCTGTACCCCAAACATCTGAAATAGATATCCAATGGGTTCAGGCCATGGAAGAGCTCAAAAAGGATTTTGAAAATCAAGTTTGATAGGTGGAGGAAAAACGGGGAAGAGAAATGAGAGAGATGCAAGAAAAGCATGAAAAACGGGTCAA
>CM053773.1:48165487-48201608 GCA_028658325.1 Potorous gilbertii
AGTGCTTGGGGTCTGAGATGCAAATGCTCCCAGACAGTTACTTGACTTCTGAGAGTCCTCTCCAGCCCCGCCTAGGTCCGCCCAGCTAGTGCTTGGGGTCTGGGATTCAAGTGCTGCTCCCCAGCCTCAGGGCTTTTGGCGGCAGGCCTGACTGCTCTTCAATGGGAGCTTATCTGCTGGTGCTCAGGTGGGGGCAGGGCCGCCTCTCAGGCTCAGTTCCCTCAGGGGGTTTATGCAGAGATCTTTTGTAATGGAGCTGGGGTGGAGCTCCTGCCTGCTCTGGGAGTCTCTGGCTGAGCTGTCTCTGCCTCTGCCCCGGCCACAGCCTCTCAAGGGGGTCCGAGTCCCAGAGATACCTGCTCCCCTCTCAGCCCGTCTCTCTCACTGACCTGTGAGTTTGTGGGTGGAGGGACCTTCGAGGCCGCCTGGAGATTCAGGTCCCTGAGGCCTGCTGGGGTCTGCTTGCTCCTCTCAGTGCGGTGTGGCCAGGGCAGGGGGAGGGGAGCACTCCACAGGGCAGGGCTCTGCTCCCGTCCAGGGTACCTTTGTGGTCGGTTTTTCAGGACTCTCTGCAATGGAAATCCTCTTCACTGTGTTGCTGCACGGCTTCCACTGTTCCAGAATTTGTCAGGAGTTCTTTTTACAGGAAATCTATGGCCTGTGGATTTGGAGTTAGCAAATGTGAGTCTTTCTACTCCGCCATCTTGGTTCCGCCCCCTAGGATCACTTTTGTTATGGAAACATGGAATCATATTTATTGGGTCACCTATGCCTTGGCTTATCCTAATACAGGATTTTTTTTACATATTTATGATAAATAAGGGGAATTTGTTTTTCTTTTGCTTATGGAGGATGGAGGATTCGTGGAAGGACATGGTCAAGGATTGCAAGGATAGGAAGTGGTAAATAGATTGTGATTTTTACTAGTAGAAGGAACGCTCATAAGTAAACAAAGTTGGAAGCAAGAGATAAGAAACTCCTCTCCCCTTGACTGCCATCCTTCTCCCCCAGGATCTTCTTTTTAACTTATCATTTTTATACAATTAAAAAATAAATCCATATTATAGAGACAGAGGTTGGACTGTTTGTTTCATTGGTAATGAGAACTCATATAAGAGAAAATTCCTTTTTCTAATGCAGGTTGGCATCTTTTCTGGGACTTAGTCCTAGATGTTTTCCTGTAGCACTGAGTTTAAGTGACTCATCCAGGGTCACATATTCAATACATGTCAGAGTTGAGACTTGAACTGAGGTCTTCCTGGCTTTGAGGATGGCACTCTATTCACTACACCATGCTTCCTCCCTTACTATATGGTATATATCTGAAATCCCAAAACAACTGGTAAAAACCAAATAAAAATAATTTTAAAATTAATTTTCACTTACATAACATTGGGGAGAAAAGTTTGTTAGGGTTTTTTTTTAAACTATACTAATACAAATTGCCCAGTACTTTTGATGTTGTATAGATACAGCTTTTGTTTTAATATAACTTTAAATAATGATAAGAATTTTATTTAAGTTTAGGGGAAAGTTTTATTTGATATCTTTACAGAAGCACCTTGTGGGAGAGGTGGGGGACCTTCAATTGCCCTATACCTGATGTGAAGGGGAAAAACACCCTCCTTGTATTATATACCCCATCTGCTGAATCTACCCTCCAGTTATAATTAAGAAAATAATTGCAAGTACAATTTACCAAAGCCAAGCCCATTATTTCAACTTGTGGTTTGAAACAAAGAAAGCTGAGCAGCATTTCACCCACTGACCTAGTTTGTGAGCTTTGGATTAACCTCCCATGAGTGGAAGATTTGGGTATTGTAAAATAATGACACTCCGGCTTGGGAGTTAGGGCTACTGAATGTGGTTTCTAGCTCCCTTGGCTCACCATGTGGCCATGGATAAGACTAGAGACATCAATTTCCTGTTAGGAAAATGATCATAATTACTATGTAGACTACTTCAGAGCTTTGCTCTCAATAAACCATTCTGACTCTTGGAATGAGATGTATTCAACTCCGGCCTCAATATAATTTTCAGCATTTTCTTCACGTAAACAAGAAATATCATTTTAGGTGTTGTTTTCACCGTGTTATGTCAAAGCTTTCCAAATTCACATATAAGATTCATATTCATTAAATTGTTTCAAGTAGAATCAAGTCTTAAAATATCCATTCTACTTTTCAAAGCACAGTGAATATATCACAGGAGAAAAAATAAACTGAAACTCAGCCTCAGAGTTTGGGCCTTTTAAAGATTAGTCAATTTATCAATGTTTGCCTTTACACATCACCCTTTTACTTCCTTACCCACACCGATTCCATTCTGAGGATTTTGTTTCTTTTCTCCATATGCTCATTGTACTATGTCTCATCTCACTACAAATCCCAGGAATGCGACATTTGCCTTTTCCTGTAAAGTATTGTATATGATTCATCATTTGAAATCTGTCATTGTACAAAGTCAGTATCTTGTCCACTGATGGGAAAGTATTATTATAATGAGAAAGTTTATTGTACCTTACTAGTGATTTAGCAGTCTAGTCAGGAAAAGTCTGAAGTGATGTTATTCCTTTGATTAATGGAGAATATATTTTCAAGGGTCCTTCTTTTGCAAGGCACTATTCAGTCTATATTGATCCCATACTTATTTTTTGCTCCTATCAGTCTTTGTTATTTTATGATGTGCCCAACTAAGCACTTTCTTTTCTGGCTGTTTGGTAGATCTTTCACTTGCCTTGTCCCTTCATTATGAATAGGAGCGTTTTCAGATATACCTTTTTTCAGGAAGCAGTTTTCCTGGAATATTCCATGTACATTATGTATCTGTCATTTAAAGACATCTCTCCTGCTAGAAATATTGTAAGAAATAGGTACATTACTTATTCCTTAACCAACTGCTATAACATTACAGAAATATAGAACTGTATAGAACACCCAATTTTATTACATATCCCATGCTCATTTCTTACAACCTACACATAAGCATAGTTATAACTGACATATAAATCTATATAATGTATATTGAACATAAATGTAGTTTCCACATAATGTAAATTATTTGAATCACTATAATTTTATAATAAAAATAATCCTTTTTAAGGAAAAGGATATTTTTAAAATTAGTTTTCATCATTAGTATATGTTTTAATTTTCTTAAAGCAAAGCACATCTATGCTAAGATTTTGTCATATCCATTCACATTTTCAGTTATTCTCAGAATATTCTTCTCTTGGTTCTGCTATTTCTTAGTACCTAATATTTCATGTTATCATACTATTTAGCCTGTGAATAAGGATTTTGCCTTCCCAGTCAATATTTGCAATATTATTGGCCAAGAAGAGGCTACTATGCAATGACACCAGACTCGCCATTTAAAAATCAGAGCAGAGGAGGACTTACACGGATAGGAAGGAATAAAAGCTATAACAACCAGAATTCATATAGTGCTTCAAGGTCTGCAAAGAAATTTATAAATAATATCTCATTTTAGGTACTTTTATTATCCATATATTGCTGATAAAGAAACTGAGGCAGACAGATGTTAAATGGCTTCCCGTTGTGTCACACAGCTAGAAAGTGTCTCAGACCAGAGTTGAACTCAGGTCTTCCAAACTCCAGTCTTAGTACTCTGACCTACTGCACCACCTAGTTGCTTATGGCATGGAGTAAATGAGTCTAAGAAACAACAGGTACCATGAGACGGTTAAGGTTTGCAGTGTAAGCAAGTTGGCATTTCACTGTTAGATCTGAATTCGTAACATTTCACAAAGTCTGTTCAAATAAAAATTGTATCTCTAACCCCAATTCACAAGATTCCATAAGAAATGTCTTTATGTTTGAAAGATAATCCCCAAGTGACTTTTTTGTTCTATAGCATCATAACCTATGCACATCTCTATTAGAATAACTAGGTATGCAATTACATCACATAACTATTTATGGCATAACTTTGTTCCATGACTGTTTGCCATGTTAATTATTCTTTTTTCATGTCTATCCTGCCCATTATTATGTGTGTTTAGGTTTGGTTTGGTTTGGCTTATCTTTCCAATCAAAGCGATTCATTTTTCAGCTGCATCCAATTCACAATACAGTACGGGGAGCGGGGCAGAGAGCACTGAACTTGGCATCAAGAGACTTAGTTTTAAGTCCTATTCCTGATACTTATTAGCTGTAAACTTATCCAACTCATTTATCTGCCCTGCAACTCAATTTCCTCATTGGTAAAATGGAGGAAAGGATACTTATACTACCTGTCTCAGAACTGTTACGAGGATCTAATAAGGTAATACATGTAAAATGGTATTGAAGTCAGAATTTAGGTTCAAATTTAATCAGTCATCTATTGATTAAGCCTACTATATGTCAGGTATTGTCCTAAGTATTTTACAAATCTATCCTTTTTTTAAGGAATTTAAATTTTTTTAATTTGTTAACATTTTAATTTTCAGTTCCAAATTTTAGCATTCCCTCTGCTTCCCTCATCCACTGAGATAGCAAGAAATGTAATACCTATTATATATATAAAGTCATACTAAAGAAATTTCCACATTAGCCATATGGGGGGGCAGGAAAAATAAAGAAAATGAAAAAAATATGCTTCAATCTACACTCAGAGTTCATCAGTTCTCTCTTTGGAGGTAATTGGCATTTTTTCATCATAAGTCCTTTGCAATTGATTTATTGGTCAGAGTAACTAAATCTTTCCTATTTGATTATTAGAAGATTGCTCTAAAGTAACAATGTTGTCCTGGTTCTGCTCACTTCACTTTCCTTCAGTTCAGATAAGCTTTCCCACACTTTTTTCTGAAACTATTCCCTTTGTCATTTCTTACAGAACAATAGTAGCCCATCACAATCATATGCCACAACTTGTTTGGCTATTCACCAACTGGTGGGCCTCCCCTCATTTTTCAATTTTTCACACCTCAAAAGATCTGTTCTAAAGATTTTGAATCCTTTTCCTAATTCTTTGTATCTTTTGGGTACAGACCTAGTAGAGGTATTGCTGGGTTAAAGAGTATGTAGAGTTTTATAACCCTTTAGACATAATTCCAAATTGTTCTCCAAAATGGTTGAACCAGTTCATAGCTCTAACAGTGCATTAGTGTACTTATTTTTCCATATCTCCTCCAACATGTCATTTTCCTTTTCTTTCAGTTTAATCAATCTGATGGATGTTAGGTATCTCAGAGTTATTTTAATTTTCATTTATCTAACTATTAGTGATTTAGAGTGTTTTAGATGACTATTTTTTGGTGAGGCAATTGGAATTAAGTGACTTACCCAAAGTCACATAGCTAGTAAGTGTAAAGTATCTGAGGTCAGGTTTGAACTCAGGTTCTCCTGACTCAAGGGCCAGTGCTCTATCCATTGTGCTGTCTACCTGCTCCTTTTTATATGACTATTAATGTTTGATCTCTTCTAAAAATTGCCTTTTCATGTCCTTTGACCATTTATCTCTTGGAGAATGGCTCTTATTTATATAAACTTGTCTCAGTTCCCTATATATTTGAAAAATGAGCAACTTACTATAAAAAATTTCTGAGAGGCAGAGCCAAGATGGTGGAGTGAAAGCAAGTATGCAACCAAACTCTAAGACAAACTTCTGCAGACACCTCTAAAAAGAGAATCTGAACAAATTTTAAAGTGGCAGAATCCAATAGGAGAAAGATTTGTGGCAGATTTCCAACCCAGAACTGGAAAGTCAACGGGAAGTATCTGTTGCATGGGGCTGGAGGAGTGCACAGTGCACACTCTGTACCAGCCCAGACCCCACCATACCAAAGCTGAGCAGGAAGCCCCAGGAGGTCTGAAGCGACACCAGCACTGTGGATTCTCAAAGATATCAGCCCAGGATGGGAGTCCAGTGTGAATGAATGAGAGAAAAGCTCAGAACCCCAGGTAAATGCAGCAGCTGCTCCTGAGACCATCGGCCCACAGGTTAAATGTCTGTGAGTCACCTACTTGAACTTCTAGGAGCCAAGATGGCAAAGTGATCTGTAAATACTATCCCCCTCCCTTTATTGACCTTGAAAAACCAAGAATATATTTCCCCAGGAAAAATTCTGGAAGAGTGGGATCAAATGAAGGTCTTAACAGTCTTTTAGCCTGTGAGGCTAGTGAAAAAAATGGGGGTCCCTTTTGCTGTGTTTGAAGGGGATCAGTGAAGGAATCAAGTTGTCCCAGACAGCCTCACCTCAGCAAATTAAGGAGGAGATCCTGAGCCCCAGGGGGACAGAATCTGTAATCACCATCACCAGGACCCCAGGCATGCCTCAGCATAGCCAGGGGAATTGGGAAGACATTAGCGTAGACAGGGTTCACCAACCATTGAGCTTGCCTATGCTCTAGCTCAGGAGAGGAGACCTCCTGTGACCAGACCACCCCTCCCCAACACTTAATGAAGCTAGCTCCTGGGTAACTCCAGGAAAACTCAGAAAAATTTCAACTGGCCTCTGCTTTGGCACACCAGCCAGCTCAGCACCAGGTAAGCTTGAGCATTTTAGCTTCTGGCTGAAAAAACAATAGACCACAATACACAAAGCCTCAAGTTCTAAGCACAAGAACCATGGGACAGAGTCCCCTGTGCCACAAAAACAGAGATGTACTTTAAAAGTCAGGAAAAGAGTGATCATCATGAGCAAGAAGCAAAGCAGAAAAGAAAAGACCATAGAATCTTTCTAAGGGGAAAACAGCCAAAACATGAATATCAAAGAGGTCAGCATTGAGAGCATACTGCCATTTGAAACTTCAGAAGGGAATATGAACTAGTCTCAAGCACAAAGAGCATCCTTGGAAGAGCTCAAGAAGGATTGTAAAAGCCAAATTAGAGAAGTAGAAGAAAAACTGGCCATTGGTTTTCAAAATATGAAAAAAGAAATCACAGAAGAATTTAAAAGGAAAACTGGACAAATGGAAAAGAAAGCACAAATCCTAACTAGGGAAATTGGACAAATGGAAAAGGAAGTGCAAAACCTAACTGGAGAAAATAATTCCTTAAAAGGAACAATTGGATAGATGAAAAAGGAGATGCAAAAGTTAACTGAAGAAAACAATCTATTAAAAATTAGAATTGGGCAAATAGAAGCTAATGACCCTATAAGACATTAAGAATCAGTCCAACAGAATTTAAACAATGAAAAAATAGAAGAAAATGTAAACTATCTCATTAGAAGAAAAAAACAACTGACTTGGAAAATGATACAGACAAAAAAAAATCTAAGAATTATTGGTCTACCAGAAAGCCATGATGAAAAAAAAGCCTGGACAATATTTTCCATGAAATCATCAAGATAAACTTCCCAGAGGGCAAACTAGTCATTAAAAGCATCCACTGGTCACTTCCTAAAAGGGATCCCAAACTGAAAACACCAGGAAATAGAACTGCCAAATTCCAGAATTATCAAATGAAGGAGAAAATTCTGAAAGCTGTCAGAAAGAAACAATTCAAATATCAAATAACCACAATCAGGATCACATATGACCTTACAGCTTCTACATTAAAAGATAGGAGGGATTGGAATATGATATTCTATAAATCAAAGGAGCTGGGATTACCACCAAGGGTCAATTACCCAGCAAAATTGAGCATAGTATTTCAGACAAGGAGATGGACATTCAATGAAATAAGGGATTCCAGAACTTCCTGGTAAAAGGCCAGAACTCAACAGAAAATTCAATCTTCAAACACAAGTCTCAAGAGAGGCATAAAAAGGTAAACAAGGGGAAAAAACATGTTATTCAAAACAGGCAAACTGTTTACATCCCTAGAATGGAAGATGACACTTGTTAATCTTGGGAATTGTATATTTATTATGATATTCAAAAGAGATATACATAGGTAAAGGGAGTGGGTATAAATTAAATGATGTCATGACAAAAATGTGATTTAAGGGTGCATAGAAATGGTAATGGGAAATGGAAAGGAAGAGGTAAAAAAAGGTAAATTATATCACAGGAAGAGGTACAAAAATATGTTACAGTAGAGGGAAAGAGAGGAGAGAGACAACCATTGTTTGAGAGGTACTCTCATCTGATTGGATTCAAGGAGGGTACAACAAACTCAGTTAAGTGCAGAAATCTAACTAGCTCTTTAGGAAGTAGGATGGGAAAGAGGAAAGAAAAGGGGAGGGAGGTTAATAGGGAAGGAAGAAGTAGCAAAGGAAAAGGGGAGAAAAAGGGAGGGAAGCTAAAAGAAGGGAAGGAAGACTGAGAAAACCTAAAACTCTATTATGGAGGGGAAGGGAGAAGGGAGAACTAAAAGCATAAATAGGGGGAAAGAGTATGACAGGAAAGAAACAGATAGTAATCATAACTATGAATGTGAATGGGATGAACTCTCCCATAAAATGGAGGTGGATATCAGGATGGATTAAAAACCATAATCCAACAATGTGTTGTTTACAAGAAACACATTTGAGACATAGGGATACACACAAGGTAAAAGGTTGGAGTAGAGTATATTATGCTTCAGTTGATGTAAAAAAATCAGGGGTAGCAATCCTAACCTCAGACAAAGCAAAAGCAGAAATAGAACTAATAAAAAGAGATAAGGAAGGAAACTATATCCTAGTAAAAAGTGCCATAGACACAAAGTAATATCATTACTAAACATATATGCACCAAGTGGTATAACATCCAGATTCTTAGAGGAGAATTTAAGGGAGTTACAGGAAGAAATAGAGAACAAAGCTATACTAGTCTGGGACCTCAATGTCCCCCTCTATGAACTTGACAAATCTAAATAAATCTAAATCTCAAAATAAACAAGAAATAAGTTAAGGAGGTGAATAAAACTCTAGATAAGATAGATATGATAGATTTCTGGATAAAACTGAATGAGCATAGAAAGGAATATAACTTTTTCTCAGCAGTACATGGCAGATATACAAAACCTGACCATGTACCAGGGCATAAAAACCTCAGAATCCATTACAGAAAGGCAGAGATAGTTAATGCACTCTTCTCAGATCATAATGCAATAAAAATTAAGTGTAACAAAAGGCTATGGAAAAATATACCAAAAAATTAATTGAAAACTAAATAACCTAATCCTAAAGAAGGAGTGAGTTAAACAACAAATCATAGAAGCAATCAACAACTTCATTTCAAGAGAATGACAATAATTAGACAACCCACCAAAACTTATGGGATACTGCAAAAGCAATTCTTAGGGGAACTTTTGGATCACTGAACACCTACATGAATAAAACAGAGAAAGAGGAGATCAACGAATTGGGCATGCAGCTGAAAAAGCAAGAAAAAGAAAAAAATTGAAAATCCCCAAGTAAATACAAATTAGAAATACTGAAAACGAAAGGAGAGATTAATAAAAGTGAAATTAATAAAACTATTGAATTAATAAATAATACTGAGTTGATTTTATGAAAAACAATAAAATTAATAAATATTTGGTCAATTTGATTTAAAAAAAAGAAAGAAAACCAAATTACTAATATCAAATTGAAAAAGATGAACTCACCTCCAGTGAGGAGGAAATTAAAACAATAATTAGCAATTACTTTGCTCTACCATATGCCCATAAATTTGACAATCTATGTCAGATGGATGAATATTTTTTTAAAAATATAAATTGCCCAGATTAACAGAAGAGGTGAATACTTAAATAACCCCATCTCAAAAAAAGAAATTGAACAAGCCATCAATGAACTCCCTAGGAAAAAAATCTCCAGGTTCAGATGGATTTACAAGTGAATTCTATCAAATATTTAAAGAACAATTCATTCCAATATTATATAGACTATTGGGGGAAATAGGTGAAGGAGAACTACTAAATTCTTTTTATGATACAAATATGGTTCTGATACATAACCCAGGAAGAGCCAAAACAAAGAAAGAAAATTGTAGATTTCTCTACTGAATATAGATGAAAACATTTTAAATAAGATAACAGCAAAAAGAATACAGAAACTTATCATGAGAATAATATATTGTGATCAGATAGGATTTATATGAGGAATTCAGGGCTGGTTCAGTATTAGGAAAACCATCAGCATTATTGATCATATCAGCAACAAAACTAACAGAAACCATATGACTATCTCAATAGATGCAAAAAAAGTTTTTGACAAAATATAACACCCATTCCCATTGAAAACACTGGAGAGCATAGGAATAAATGGATCCTTCCACAAAATAATAAGCAGTATCTACTTAAAACCATTAGCAACCATTATCTGTAATGGGGATAAGCTAGATGCATTTCCAATAAGATCGGGTGTGGAACAAGGATGTCCATTATCACCACTGTTATTCAATATGGTACTACAAATGCTAGCTTCAGCAATAAGAGAAGAAAAAGAAATGGAAGGAATTAGAATAGGCAAAGAAGAAACTAAGTTATCACTCTTTGCAGACGATATGATGATATACTTAGAGAATCTCAGGGAATCAAAGTTGTAGGTTACAAAATAAACCCAAACACATCTTCTGCATTTCTTTATATTAGTAACAAAGCCCAACAGCAGGAGATCAAAAGAGAAATCCCATTTAAAGTTAGGGTAGACACTGAAAAATATTTGGCAGTTTACCTGCCCAAATATAAGAACACAACTACAAGACACTTTTCACATAAATAAAGTCAGATTTAAGTGGAAAAATATTAGTTGCTTATGGGTAGGCTGAGCTAATCATAGTAAAAATGAAAATTCTACCGAAATTAATTTGCTTATTCAGTACCATACAAATCAAACTACCAGATAATTATTTTCTAGAGCTAGAAAAAATAATATCAAAATTCATATGGAAGAACACCTAACACCTAATCCTAAAAAGGTCCAGAATATCAAAGGAATTAACGAAAAGAAATTCTAGGGAAGGTGGCTTAGCCCTAACAGATCTCAAATTGTATTATAAAGCAGCAATCATCAAAATCATTTGGTCCTGGCTAAGAAATAGAGGGGTAGACTAGTGGAATAAGTTAGGTACCCATGACACAGTAGCCAATGCTTATAATAATCTATTGTTTGATAAACCCAAGGACCCCAGTTTCTGGGATAAGAACTCACTGTTTGACAAAAACTGCTGGGAAAACTGGATAACAGTGTGGCAGAAACTGAGTATAGATGAACGCCTGACACTGTACACAAGAATAAAGTCCAAATGGATATGTGATCTAGGTATAAAGATTGAAATATAAATAAATTAGGGGAGCAAGGAATAAACTATTTGTCATAGTTATGGGGAATGGAGAAATGTTTGACCAAACAAGAAATAGAGAACATTATGAAGGGCAAAATGGGTCATTGTGATTAAATTAAATTGAAAAGTTTTTCACAAACAAACTCAATGAAGTCAAGATGAGGAGGGTAGGAGAAAACTGGGAAAGAATTTTTGCAACTAGTGTTTGTGATAAAGGTTTAATTTCTAAAATATAGAGAACTGACTCAAATGTACAAGAATACAAGTCATTCTCCATTGATAAATGGTCAAAGGCTATAAACAGGGAATTTTCAAAGGAAGAAATTAAAGCTGTCTATAGTCATATGAAAAAATGCTCTAAATCATCATTGATTAGAGAGATGCAAATTAAAACAACTCTGAAGTACCACATCACACCTATCAGATTGGCTAACATGACATAACAGGAAGATGATAAATGTTGGAGAAGATATGGGAAAGTTGCAATACTAATTCATTGTTGATGGAGCTGTGAGCTGATCCAACCATTCTGGAGAGCAATTTGGAACTATGCCCATAGGGATACAAAAATGTGCATACCCTTTGACCCAGGAATATCATTTCTAGGACTGGATTTCAAAGAAATCATAAAAATGGGAAAGGGTCCCACATGTACAAAATTTTTTATAGCAGCTCTCTTTGTGGTGGCCAAGAACTGGAAATCAAGGGGATGCCCATCAATTGGGGAATGGCTGAACAAGTTGTAGTATATGAATGTAATGGAATACCACTGTGCTATAAGAAATGATGAACAAGAAGACTTCAGAGAACCCTGGAAGGATATATATGAACTAACGCTGAGTGAAAAGCGCAGAACCAGGAGAACACAGCAACAACCACAATGTGCAAAGAATTTTTCTAGTATACTTATCCCTTCACAGCAATACAAGGACCTAAAAATTTCCCAATGGGTTCTTGAGGCAAAATGCCTTCCATACCCAGAGAAAGAACCATGGAATTGGATTGCAGAATGAAGGAGACTATTTCTCTTGTGTAATGTTTTGTTTTGTTTTGTTGTCATGGGTTCTCACATTCATTTTAATTTTTCTATGTAATATGACTAGGCTAAAACTGTATCTAATAAGAATGTATGTGTAGAACCTATATAAGATAGTACATCATCTCAGGGAGGGAGATGGGAGGGACAGGGAAGGAGGAAGAGGGAAGGAGAGACAATCTAAGACATATGAAGTGATTGTAGAGAACTGAAAACAAATAAATTAATAAAAAATAAAAAAAATTTCCCTGAGTTTCCTGATTTCCTTCTAATTTTAGCTACATTGGTTTTGTTTGTGCAAAAGCTTTAATTTAATAGAATCAAAAATCAATTATATTACATTGGCTTACCCTACCCATTAGCAATTAATATTTCTCCAGTTGTTTGAATCTGCCTTTATTTATGTGATACAAATATTATCTAAATTTATCCTGCCAAGAGCCATAGGAAGTAGGTCTTCTTATTATCCCTGCTTTACAGGTGAGGAAACTGAGTCAAATAGTCATAAGTGCCTTGCCAAGGATGTCATGTACATACTATTTGAGGCGAGATTTGAACTCAGATCTTTCTGACTCCAAGCATTCTATCCACTGCACCCTCTTGTAAGTAGCTTCCTCTCCTTACACAAGCTATATGACATCGACCAACTTACTCACCTCCTAATAGCTTCAATTTTTCAGCAACATAAAAATATATGATTTACCTCTTTCTTACTCCCTGCCCCTAAGGCTCTTTCTTTATTCTGTTTGGAGAAGGTAAAGAGTAGACAGTGCAGAACTCCTCCCAGACTACATTTAGGGAATGTCCCTAGGGCAACCATCTCATGGTTTTTCTTCCCTTCCGCATTCCTCTGGACTTCATAATCCCACCACCCTCATCAATTACCCTCCTCCCCTTCCCATTCCTCCTCTACCACCACTCCTTCTCAACTTGCTTTTATGTGTTGTCTTTTTCCACTAGATTTTGAGCACTTTAAAGGCAAAAATTGTTTTTTGACTTCTTTTATATCTTCAGCTTTTAGCACATTGCGTAACACATAGTAGGTGCTTAATGGTTGTTGTCCATTGTTCTTGAAGAGGACCAACATGACATCACAATATTTGGGTCCAACTGGTGGTGATCAGATCAACACAAGCTTGGAAATTTCTACCACAAGTTAGACACAAATAGTTCACATTACCATTTGGAGTGTAAATGTCTAAAATTGTGTGCATTTCATGTGTCTTTTGAGCAATTCTGCTTCACTCATAGAGTATAACACTTCCTTAATGCAGGCATGACTATGCAAATGGAAAGGGTGGGGAGTGGGATTTACCTAAGAGATGTTATGAAGGTAGAAATTAGAAGGGTTGGAAATGGATTGGTTATGTGGAATGAGAGTTGTAGATGACACTGAGGTTGTGCATGTAAGACTGTGAAAATAGTGAAGCCTATAACTGTAATAGGGAAGTTCATAAGGGTGGGATTTGGGGACAAAGATAATAAGCTGCACTTTAGACATGGCGATTTTGAGATGTCTACTGGACATCCAGTTTGAGATGTACATGTGATAGACAGTACTATGAGAGCAGAAAACAGGGCTAGATGCATGGATGTGGAAATCATCTGAATACAGCTGATAAATGAACCCTTACAGTTGATGAGACTACCTAATGAAACTGTAGAGAGAAAAGAGAAGAGAGCCCAGAATAAGGACGTGGTTACTGAGCACAACCTGAATTAATATCCAACAATGGAGATTGAGAAGGAACAGGCAAATATTGGAAGAGAACTAAGAGAGAACACTATCATGAAAACCTAAAGAAGAGAGGGTATTAAGGAGAGGAAAATAATCAATAATGACAAAGGCTGCAGAGAACAAGCTACTGTATTTGTCAATTAAGAGATGTTTGGTATCTTTGGAAAAAGCAATTTCAGTTGAATGATGTATTCAAGAGACCAGATTTCAAAGGGTTAAAAGTAAATGAGAAAGGAAGAAATGGAGTCACCTAGTATAGATGAAACTCTCCAGGACTTTAGTCAAGAAGAGGAGCACAGGTATAGAATAACAGCTAGCAACAATAGTCAATCAGATGAGGTTTTTTGCTTTCTTTTCTTTTAATTAATGGGAATTCCATGGAAGTATTTGTAGGCAGCAGGAAGTTAATAGAAAAGGAGAAACTAAAGCAAGAGTGAGAATGATAATGAGGTCAAGATGCTGAAGAAGAAAGGGGGAAAGAGAATCATGGGCACATATAGAAGAGTTAGCCATGGAATGAAGAAGAGGCACCATTTCATTTGAATCAAGAATGAAGATGGAGAGAGTGATGGAATATGTCTAAATGATCTGAGGCAAGGAGAAGGTGAAAAGATGGAGCTCATGGTAAAGAGCCTGTGACAGCAGCGTTTCTACAACTTATCTCATGGGGTGCTACAATGTTCAAATGAGATTCTATATTTAAAGCATTTTATAAACCATGAGTGCTATACAAATGGATGTTATTATTATATAATTGTAAGCTATTATTCCTCTTTGTCAAAGGACTACAAAAATTGTTTAGGAGATGACACAGAAAAAACCCACATTATAGTGGTAACTCTATCCTCGTAGCCCCAAACCATTAACTATAATCTTTACAAAAGCCTAAACAGAAAAATTTAGTTCCATATTTTAACTTCATTTTTAGATAAGACCCAAAAAAAACCACAAATTGCTTCCTCAACAAACAGATGATCAATATTTTATAATGAGCTCTTTTCTTCCTCTTGAATTTAGCATTTTCTTTAAGATTTTAAAATTGCATTTTCTTGGTCAGTCTTTAAAAATAATAACAAAAACGCTGTTTCATTCTTTGAAGATGATTATCATTTACAATGCATCAGGAAATACTTTTTATTAAATATAGCAAAGTCAATTGTAATGTTTCTGAACTAAAAATCTAATATCACACCTGGAACACAGTTTTTAAAAGTACATTATCTCAGCCGTGATATTTGCTAAAGAAAATGAATCCCTGGGTTAGAGACTAAATCCTGTCAAATTTGGTTTAGAAAAATCAAAGTAAGGTGTTTTCTCATATTATAGTTTTACATGAATTGATGTACAGAGTGGCATTTTTATTTTAAAAGGTAATAAAAGAAGTTTCAATAAATTAATTTGGTATCTGTTTATCTCCTCTGTAGTTCTGAACCATAAATCTACTCCTATACATAAAGTATAAGCAAATACAATTCTATGTATAGTATAAGCAATTTCAAAACTTGTACCAAAACTCATTATTGAAATAAATTTTGTTTCATTTTCCCAAGAAAAGCATTATCCAATGAAAGTGAATGATGAAGAACTCCTTTGAATTTGTAAAAGTAACATCTCCATATGACAATCTTCAGATCTAAGGACTGAGGGGTGGGGAAAGACATGGGAAGGATTAAAAATGTTTAGTTTATGAACCAGTGGTTATAGGAAGCATAAGAAATATGCCCAAATTCAGCTAGTCATTCTGTAAAGCAACTTGAAACTATGCCCCAAAACTGTTTAAATACTTTGAACCCACAATGCCCATAATAGGTGTGTACCCCAAAGCAATCAAAGAAAGAGAGGATAGATAGATAGATAGTATTGTTAACAACTATTTCTGTTGCAACAAAGATCTGAAAAAAGAAGTAGATGCCCATTAATTGAGGAATAATTGAACAAAGCACAGATAGTTCTCACTTTTTATAAGTGCATCATTCCATAGATCTTTACATGAAATGACTTTTATATAATGCAAAGTTGTCCACCCAGTTGAAGGAGAGAGGGAACTGGTATATGGTTCAAGGATACTTGGGTGCTTGATTCATGGGTAGATGGGGACAACAGGGCAAAGGTTTCCTCTCTTGGTGCTGGAGGTCTCAAGCTAAGCCCCTGATGGTGGCGATGTGGTAATGGCAGTATCTCCATTCCTCCATTCTTCTGCTTTCATTTGGAGGGATTTTTCCGGGGTAAGGAGGGATTTTGGGGGGAAAGGAGGAAAGATACCACAGAGTGCCAAACAGAGGAGCAGAAGTGGAAGAAGAGAGCACACAAAGGACAACAGATCCAAACCTGGGCCAGTAACTTGCAGTGCTCAATTGAGGAGGAAGGTGAACAGAACTCTGCTCAGATCACACCACTTTGAAAGCACAAAAACTTGCAGGTCCCTAGAATGAGCTTCAAAAGCAGCAGAAAGATATGAAAAGAGAAAATTCTCCCTCAGCATACATTAGAAGTTAGCAGAGCTCAATACTAACATAAAGTCCAAAGGCAAAAAATAGGCTGCAAGAATGAACAAGCAAATAAAAATTTAAGATTTTTTTTAAATTAAAAAGTTACTATGGTAACAAGGAAGCTCAAAAGAACCAAAGAAGAAGATAATGACTTGGAAACAAGCAAAGTCTCAAAAAAAATACAGTTTGGACATAAATCCAATGAAAATTCTTAGCAGCATCAAAAAAATGGATAAATAAAAGAGCAAAATAGTTTTTAAAAACCAAATAAGAGCAGTGAATGGGGTGTGGGAATGGGAAAAGCAATAAGAGCTATGAAAAATGTTATGAAAAGAGGTAGAAAAGATCACAGAAGAAAATAACTACTGAAAACTAGAATTGACCAAATGAGAGCTAAAGACGTCACGAAGCATCAAGAAATGATAAAAACAAAGTCAAAAGATTGAAAAGTATAAGAAAATGTGAAATTTACTGTTGATGAAGCTATGAACTAATCCAACAATTCTAAAAGCAGTTTGGAACTATGCCCCAAATGCTATGAAAATCTACTTACCCTTTGACCCAGCAATATACTACTACATCTATACCCCCAAAGAGATCAAAGAAAGAAGAAAAGATCCATATGTACAAAAATGTTTATAGCAGATCTTTTTGAGGAAGCTAAGAGTTGTAAACTGATGGATGTCCATCAACTGGGGAATGGCTGAACAAATTATGGTAGATGAATGTGATGAAATACTATTATGCTATAATGTTAGCATTTTATGCTAATAAATAAAGAATAAAGAAAGAGAACCAGGAGTACAATATATACAATAAAAGCAATATTGTAGAGATAATTAACTTTGAAAAACTTAGCAATTCTGCTCAACACTATGTCTATCACAATTCCAAAAGACTTATCATGAAATATGCTGTCTACCTACAGATAGAGAATTGAAAGACTCATAATACATATTGAAGTATATTTTTTCTGTCCTTTTTTCCTTTTTGGGGGGAGGGGAAGGGAGGAAACATGACTATTACATAAATTTGTTTGTATTATTATTATATATTTGTAAAACTGGTTCTTAAACCTTAAATTAAATTTGCATTCCTAGAGAGGTCAAGTCAAGATGGTGAAGTAGAGGTAGCAACCCAACCAAATTCTCCCAATATTCTCCTCTAAACAACTTTAAAATAATTCAGTAAATTGAATTCAGAATCTGCATAGCCAAATAAAAGGTTAGAATGAGACAATTTTCCAGCCCAAGATGACTGAGGAAGTTAGAAGGAAAGGTCTAATGACACTTTGGATGGTTGCTGGCCAAGAGCGCATGTGGCTGCAGCACCAGTGATGGGCCTTGGAGAAGGCTACGATAACAACAGTAGCTTTGTCTACCTGTCAGCCCAAAGACATTACTTGACAGAGTGTACTAATGTTTGTAATTGCTAGGGAACAGGGACTTTCTTAGGTAAAGATCAGAATGCAGACAAAGAAAATAGTTACCACATACTTCCTCAGAAGACATCACCTTAGAAGCACCAAAAACTTACAGTTCTCCAAAACTAGCTCTGAAAACAGTGGCATAAAAAAGCCCGAAGCTTGGGAGAATGCTCCACCCTCAGGTGATCAGAGTCCAATTTTAACATAAAATTCAACATTAAGGAAGAAGCTTTAAAATGAGCAAATAACAACAACAAAAAAAAGAACCTGATCATAAAAAGGCACTATGGTAGCACAGAAGGTCAAGACACAAATTCAGAAGAGAACAATGGGGAAACAACTACAAGAAAAGTTTCAAAAAAAGTATTAATTGGACAGAAGCCCAACACGAATTCCTGGAAGAGCTAAAGAAGGTGATAATAGTGATAAGAATGGAAAACTGAGAAAAGAAATGAGAGTGATACAAGAAATTATGAAAAGAGAATTAACAGCTTGGTAAAAAAAAAAAAGTATAAAAATGCTAAATACCTTAAAAACCAAAATTGGCCAAATGATAAAAGAAGTAGCACAAAAATTAATGAAGGAAAATAGTCCTTAAAAAGCAAATTAGCCACATGGAATAAAGGTACAAAAACTCACTGATGAAAATCATGCCTTTAAAATTAGAATTGGGCAAGTGGAAGCTAGTAATTCCATGGGCCATAAAAGAAAAAATCAAAAGAATGAAAAAATAGAAGAAAATGTGAAATATCTCATCAGAAAAACAACTGATTTGGACAATAGATCAAGGAAAGATAATTTAAGAATTATTGGACTATCTGAAAGCCATGATAATAAGAAGGAGCCTAGACAATCACATTTCAATATGTTTTGCATGATTTCATATATATATATATATATATAATTAATCATGTTGCCTTCCTTTTTGATGGATAAGAGAAGACCTAAAGAGACAGAAAGAATTTGGAGCCCATTTTTTGAAACAAAATGAATGTTTAAAAAGGGTCTTTTTTAATAAATGCATTCCTATTAACCCTTTTCTTGCCTTTTCAGTGGGTAGGGAATGAATGGAGAAAGAGAGAATTTAGAACTAAAAAAAAAAAGAATAAAAATGTCTATTGCTTTTAAAAATATATTATAGAAAACATAAAATGTATATAACTTCTAAAATGTTTAGTATAGTTTTGGGTTTTTTTAGAAATAAAACTATGCTTTCAAAAAATGTTACAAACAATGACCAACCATAACTCCAGGGAATTGATGAGGAAGCATGATACCCACTGCCTAACAGGGGAGCAATGTATTTAAGGTGCAAAATAAGACATACATTTTTAGTTATGCCAAATGTGTGGATTTGTTAGACCCGACTATACTTATTTCTTTTAAAAGTTCATGTTTTCATCTTTTACTGAGGGATTGGATTGAGAAATAAGACAAGTGTAGGATTAGGGTTACCCCCAAAAAAGGAGACAAGGAAAAAGTCATTGAAGCATTTTTTAAATGCAAAGAACAAAAAGTTCAAGAGAAACACAGACAAGTAGGGTAACTTTGAAAGTAACGTGGTTAATCTCTTATACACTTTTGAAAACACAAGCTGTACATGACAGAGATTAGTATTTTCACTTATAATCTCATTCTATTATATTTTGTAGATGGAAATGTTCTCTCTGTCTCTCTCTTTTACTCCCTTTATCTCTCTCAGTTGTTATATTCAGAATATTTTTTAAACTGTGCTCAATGTGCTACCCTATACCACAAAAGCCCAAAATAGCTAGCATAAACAACCTATAAGTTACCTCCTTCCTACATCCCTAAGTCCTAGAGAAGTTCAAAACCCACAGAGCTACAGATTTGCACTGGATGAAAGGAATCCCATCTATCCCATGGTCTCCCTGGGTGGGTCTATTCAGGTCCAAGATGATCCTTTGGGAAGTCAGGTTGATTCTGAGACTCCTGTCAAGATATCTCTTCCTTCCTTGGAAGTTCCCTTGTTTATATTTGTCCAAGACCAAAGAAATAGCAGACAAAACTGGATTATCATCAAGGCAAACACCAGTGATAAAAAAAAATGGCTCAGCTGTTTCTGTGTCCCTAAATGTTTCTCACTATAATGCATTCCCTTCTAGTACACTCACTACTTTAGAGGATTTCAGTTTATGGCACTGGAAACATTTATGAAAAATGACTGCCTTTCCACCTGGGAAAACAATATATTCTAAAACAGAAGTTTATTCCATCTTGGTCAGCATGTTCCAAAGCCAGGATTGTGTCTATTCCTGAAAACAACTCCCCTGATACTTAGATGATAGACTGGGCCTGAGAATAACTCCCCTGTTACTTCCAGGGAAATAGCCAGAGCATATAGCCGGGGGTGAGATCTAGACTATTTAGAGTTTATGAAGGTTAATTATCTGAACCTTCACCCGCTTAGATGAATATAGATGTTGAATTTTTTAAAAACAAAATCAAGTTGCTCAAAACTACTTCATATCTTCCTTCATTTTGCCTATATTCATCTTTTTGGTATTTCAGCCATGAAGACATAGAATGTTGGAGCTGGAAAGAATCTTAGAGATGATCTAATACAACCATGTTATTCTAGAATTGAGAAAACCTGAAACTAAGAAAAATTAAGATTATTTGCCAAAGATCATGTAGCTAGTTAGTGACATAGCAAGTCTCCTGACTCTCAGTCCTATGTTTTTTCAGTACCCACATTACCTCCTGACTTTCATACTTCCATTAGAGGGATTATCTTTTGCCTCTTTTGTATCCCCAATGCTTAGAACAGTGCCTGGCACATAGTAGGTACTTAAAAACGTTTATTGATTGATTGACTTTCCAACTAGCTATTCCATTCCAATCCTTCCACAAACCTCTCTAGTACTATATGGAATACTCTTCTCAAAAGGGATCACAATGGTCTCCTACATATTTCCCATACAAGTTCCTATGAATATCTTCCTCCTTCAAAGACACCTAGAAACATATCAATTAATTGATGCAAAATCCAGTTTCCTTTCAGCCCCAACTGGAGAAATTGTCACTATTAAATGAGTTTAAATTTATGCTCAAAATTATCATTTGATGTGTGATCATAGAATGTTATCAGATAAAAGATTCAGGAACTTTCAGGAAAAGACATTAATAAAGCAGTGGAAATATAGCTTCTGACACAATGCCCTCACTGTTAATATGTCTTGGTGGTCAATCAGCTTTGTAAAGTCAAGGCATCACTTGTGCACTTTACTATTGTGTTCAAATGAATTGGTTGGGACAGGGAAGTCTGCATTCAAACAACCATATACAAACAAGGTATGTTCTACAAACAAGACATTATATCTCTTGACTCTGGGCCTTTTCTCTGGCTACCCCCCATAACTGCAGAGTTTTCCTCGCTCTGATACCACTACTGATCTTCTTGGCTATTTTTAAGTCCCAACTAAAATCCCACCTTCTACAGGAAGCCTTCCCCAACCCCTCTTAAGTCTAATATCTTCCCTCTTTTAATTATTTCCTATTTATCCAGTGTATAGTTTGCTTTGTATAACTACATATGTCTTTGTATGATGTCTTCCCCATTATTAGATTGTCTAAGGGAAGGGACTGTCTTGTGCCTTTTTGTATTCCTAGCACTTAGAACATTGCCTGGCATGCTTAATAAATATGTTTTGAATGAGTGTTACATATACAGAATAAACTGGAGAAAATCAACAGAGGGGAGAGGAGCATGAAGGGAACTGAGTGAGCCAGAAAGATTGAATGTGATAGGAGAAATTTAGGTGCTCAGAATAAAATTCTTATATACCGTACTTTCTCTTTTCCTCTATTGTCTTTTGTGAAGTTGAAAAATAGAAGTCACTCCCAGTATTTGGAAAACAAAGATATATTGAAGAGAAGAGTTATTGTCTTCTTCTGACTTAATATACTCAAGTTCAGCAACTTAG
The DNA here is from genome assembly GCA_028658325.1 of Potorous gilbertii. Lineage (NCBI taxonomy): Eukaryota > Metazoa > Chordata > Mammalia > Diprotodontia > Potoroidae > Potorous > Potorous gilbertii. The sequence continues at coordinate 48,187,289 of CM053773.1, forward strand.
TCTATTTGTACCTAGTAGGCACTTGTTAAATGTTGATGAATGGTCAAAGGACATAAACAGGCAGTTTTCAGATGAAGAAATGAAAGTTATATTTAGTCATATGGAAAAATCTGAATCACTATTGATCAGAGAAATGTAAATTAAAACAACTCTGAGGTACCGCTCACACCTACCAGACTGGCTAATATGACCAAAAAGGAAAATGATAAATGTTGGAGAGGATGTGAGAAAATTGGGACACTAAGACACTGCTGGTGGAGTTGTGAACTGATCCAACCACTCTGGAGAGCAATTTAGAACTATGCCTAAAGGACAACCAAGCTGTATATATCCCATAGAGATCATAAAAAAGGGGGAAGGGTCTAAATGTACAAAAGTATTATAGCAGCTCTTTTACAGTGGCAAAGAATTGGAAATTGAGGGGCTATTCATCGATTGAGGAATGGTGGAACAAGTTACAGTACATGAATATAACAGAGTACTATTGTGCTGTAAGAAATGATGAGCAGGAGGATTTCAGAAAAACCTGAAAAACTTACATGAACTAATGACGAGAGAAGTGAGTAGAACCAGGAGAACACTGTATACAACAACAGCAACATTGTGAGATGATCAACCATGATTAACTTAACTCTCCACAACAATAAAATGATCCTAGATAATTTCAAAGGACTCTTGACAGAAAATGCTATAAAAATAAATGGTAAAATTGTCTTTACATGTATTTAGAAAAAATGAATTATTATTTAAAAGAAGTTTATTGACTGACTTAAAAGTCAATAGTAGAAGGGATCCTTATTTGTATTGTTCAAGTTCCCATTGGGCTAAAATACAGACAACAGAAAAAAATTCCCCATTCTACCACTGGCAAAAACCATTCCCACCACATAATTACAAACAGCATGATATTGCGATTTTAGAGTTGGAAAAGACCTTAAATGTCATCTAATCTGACTCATTTTACGGCTGAGAAAACTGAAACCCAGAGATAAAAAGGACAGATGAGTGGGCATACAGTGCCAATGATTCACCATCTCACCTCCCTTGGAATAAATATCATTAGTTTATTTTAAAAATAAATAAAAAGAAAACATTATCAGGGAAGCCTCTCTGGTGATATGATTTACAGACTCAGGCAAGCTTAGGCAAGTTATTACTTCTGGAAACACAGTGTGTGCAGGCATCCTGGTAGTGGGTCACTTGTGGAGGATACTATCCCTTGTAGGTATTTTGAGATGCTGACCCATTGTATGAATTATGTGCCTCAGATTTTTCCTATTTAGGATTGATCCCAAGCATTCTGTCTAGTACATATGTATCCAGAACAGCAAAGTCACTTGGGAAAGGACTCCTAGCCTCTTTGCCTGCGGGTGTCAGGATTGCAGAATCATACAATACTTGAAGAATGCTATCATGTTCTCCCATGAGTATCCTCCAGGACAAACAAGTCCAGTTCCTTTAACCAATTCTCCTACAACATGGATTTCAGGACATTCATTCATTATTTTAGTAGCCTTCATCTGGATACTCCCTAGCTAATCCATGGATCAGCCTGAAATTAACCTCACTACTCAAGATGAAGTTTGATGAGGGGAGGGTATAGAGGAACTATCGCCTGAAAACTCTTCCTTTCTTTACATAGTTCAACTATGTTCATTGTTACATATGTTCATATGTACTTATGTTCATAATTCATTTTTACAACACTGCTGACTCATGTTCATCTCATGAGGCTGAAATTGTTTTTAGTGTATCCAAGTACAAGACTTTTAAATTTTATCCTATTAGATTCAATTTCAGTCTGTCAAGATCTTTGGAGTCTGACTGCTATCCATTATATTAAGCAAGTTTAATGAATATTCCATTCATGCAATCATCCAAAACTTTAAAAAAAAAGTCAAACAGCATATGACCAAACATAGATCCCTGGGGCCATCCATTGAAGACCTCCTTCCACATTGATATTTAACTATTTATTGCTTATTATTCATTGAGTCTGATCACTCAACCAGTTGTGAATTCACCTATTATCATCTAGTCCACATTGCTCCCTCTGTTCCACAACAATTACGTGAGATTTTATCAAAAGTTTGATAAAATCTAGATAAACTATGTCTATAGAATCCTTTTCATAACATTAATAACATTATCAAAAAAGGAAAGAAAGATAAACTCATATGATTTATTTTTGATGAAGCCATTCTGACTCTTTGAAATCACAATTTCCTTTCTAGAGTTTCAACTATCTTTTTAATGATTCATCCTAGAATTTTCTCAGACATCAAAGTCAAGCTCATTGACCTTTAATTTGAAGAATCTATGCTCTTTCCTCTTTTGAAAATTGGATATTTGCCCTTCTCCAATGTTTTGGTACTTCTCCTATTAGTCATGATCTGTTGATCAGTCACTCAGCACTCACACCTGTCATTTCATTCAACACCCAAGGATGTGGTTTACCTATGATGACAAAGCGAATTTGTCAAGGCAACTGCTGTCAGTTCATTCTCCTGTAACAAATGAACAGCTCAGTCTTCTATATTTTCTCTCATTCTCCTTTTTAGATAGAGAGTTAATTTTTTATTTCATATACATTATCCTATTTTTCATTCTCCTTACCTTATTTTTACAGGATTGGGTCATGTTCTTAAACATACACACACACACATACACACACATACATACATACATACATACATACATATATATATATATATATATATATATTCTTTTCCCTGGTCTTATTTCTATCATACATTTTAAAAATCTAAGTTAGTTAATGAATTTCCTGTGTATTCATAGTAGACTTCTCAGACACTTTACATTTTTCTTCCTTATTGGAATATTTTCCCTTGTGATGGCCAGTTGTGAGTATTTTCATATCTCCTGAGATTAACTTCCCCTAAAGCATCTTAATTAATTTGGATCTTCCTCTGAACCCCTTGAAATTTGCTTTCCCAAAAGTTAGGTTGACTGACAGACTAAGTTTGAAATTCCTTTCCTTTTCTACCATAAACTCTAGGTGACAGTGGTCTCATTCCCCACCAGGATTCTCATGATTTCTACCCTAACAACCAAGTCCTGTCTATTGGTGAGAATTCAGATCAGAATAGATTTGAATAGATCGTTTCATTCACCTTTTAAAGGATTAATTTATCACTAATACAAGTTAAAAAGTTCTTAGCTAAGATTCTGTGAATTCATGTTCATATAGCACCATAACAGAGGCAATAGAAGACAGAGAGATGACTTTGAAATTCTGAAAGCCTACTTCCACTTCCTTTCTCAGATGCATACTTGTCTATGACTATGTATCACCTAGGCAAGTCAATTGTCATCTCTATGAAATTCTCCAAGACTACGAATTACAGAAAAGGTATCAGTCTACAAGAGTGGAGAAAGTTTTCTCACCTGGAAGTTACCTACACCAATGAAACCATGGACCCTATCTCTATATCACCAAAAACTATCATCGCATGAGGGTTTGTAGTAAAAGAATTATTGTTCCCTTTTTACAATTGAGGAAAGAAAGGCAGAGAGAAGTTAATTGGCTTGTAACTAGTAAGTATGAGAGTCTGGATTCAAACCCATGTCCAGTATACTTTGGGCATCTAGGTGGCACAGTGGATAAAGTACTAGACCTGGAGTCAAAAAGATTCATCATCTTTCTTTTCCCCACTTAATAGTATTTTTTTCAATTACATATAAGGATAGTTTTCAACATTTACTTTTCTAAGATTTTAAGATTTTTTCCCCCTTGTCCCTTCCCCATGAAGGCATTCAATCAGATATAAGCTATACATTTACAATCATATCAAACATATTTCCACATTAGTCAAGTTGCGAAAGAAGAATCAAAACAAAAGGGGAAAACCCTATGTTCTCCTGGTTTTGCTGAAGAAGATGCAACTTCTTTAGTTCAGTCCAGCCTTGGACACTTACTGCTATGGGATCATGGGCAAGTTACTTTACCCTGTTTGTCTGTTTCCTCACCTATAAAAGGAGATAAAGAAGGAAATGGCACACCACTCCAGTATCTTTGCCAAGAAAATAATAAATGGGGTTATGAAGAGTTGGACATGAATGAAACAACTAAACAACAACAAACGGCATACTTTCCTATACTATACCATACTACCTGTAATGAAAGTTAAGGGGAAAAATAACTTTACACAGCCTATTTTCCTAGAATTCATTGTATAGAATAAAAGATAGATACTACATGTGTGCAGTAAATCCTCCCACTAATGTCATCCTTAGGAGCCACTTGAAATTAATTTAGGTAATACTGTTAGAATGAGAATTTACAACCAATCTCACCATTCACCATAAGGAAATTGCTTTTGTAAAGACATAAAGTATTACAGATATGCAATTTTATTGTATCATTCTATTTCTGGTACCTAATCTCCCTTAGATTAAATCTGTGACTTATTTTCATAAAAAAAGAATTTATACCAAAGTCTATGTTGTAGTAGTTCATACAAGCATATGGTTTGAGAATTACATCAGTTACAGCTAAATTCAACTTTATAATCATTTATTAAGCATCAATTATTTGTCAGGTAAAAGAGATCCAATCCACAGGAAAAAACAAAACAGTCCCTTCCTTTGAGAGGCTTACTCTCTAGCAAGGAGAAAACCTATAATATTTATAAATGGAGTAGAAACATTAACACATCAGGTAGGCACATAAAGAAAGTCCTGTTTGTGATGTCCTGGTATAGGATAATTATTTACAATATCCACAAAAGACTTTAAGTGAGTTTCTTTGTTAGGAAATGTGAAACCTTTTAAATTAATATATGCTTATGAAATGTCAGGATTTTTTTCCCCATGGGACTATCAATTCAGAACTGGAAGGGACCTTTCATGTTATCTATTCCATCCCCCATTTATGGCCAAAGCTTTTTAGTATCCTGCTCAAGGCCACACAAGTAGTAAATAAAAGAGCTAGGTCCCAGCTGATCAGGCCTCTGATTCCAAATCCACCTCTCTGCCCTTCACTGCCTTCCATTTTGACAAATATATTGAAAATATTCAGATAGATATGGCAACACGAGGTGAGACACAATTTGTCAAGATAAAGTAATAGAACTATAGACATCCTTTTTGCTAACAACTTTTCATGTTAGTTGTCCATATTTAGAGATAATAATGTAAATCTTTAGCCATGACGTGTATATATAGGAGGCCTGTTGTCATTGTCTAATGGTTTCAGTTGTGTCCAACTCTTTGTGACCTCATTTGGGGTTTTCTTGGCAAAGATACTAAAGTGGTGTAAGTGTAAACAAAGTGTTTGTTGTTGTTGTTGTTTTGTCCTGGAGTTCAATTTCCAAGGCTCAGGCTAAATTGCAAACATCTGAAGGATTAATCTTCTTTGAACCCTGATAATTCACAGCTGTGCTGAGTCACATAAGTTTCATGCCTTCTGGCTCTGAGCCAATCAGTCAGAGGCTGAGTCTTTGTTACATATTCTGAGAGGTTGACATTTTGTTCTGAGGGCTCGCTCATGAGAAGAACCTTTAGATTTCCTGGATGGGACTCTGAATAGACATTTGTTAAGACCCACCCCCTCCCCAACTACTCAGCTATTAGTACTCTACCAGTCTTGTGGTGAATGTAGGTGGTTGTATTACATTATTCAGACAGTTGGAGCCCTGTCTGTTGCATCTCTGTGCTAATTGCTCTGCTTGTATTTTCTATACTCACTTCTTTCTACTTATCTGTAATAAAAGTAAGATTGTTGACCCCTTTAAAGTTGTCTTTCCTGTAGAAAAGCAAATCAAAGAACTTGTGCTAGCATGCCATCCTGGATTTGCTAGATACAAATAGTATGCCATTTCCTTCTCCAGCTCATTTTACAAATGAGGAAACTGAAGCAAACAGGGTTAAGTGACTTGCTCAGGGTCACACAGCTAGTAAAAGAATTATTGTTCCCCTTTTGAAAGTGAGGTAAAATAGGCATAGAGAAGTTAACTGACTTGTACCTAGTAAGCACTAGAGTTCAGATGTCTGTTGGGGCCAGATGTGAATCAATGAAGATGAGCCTGACTCCAGGCCTGGCACTTTATCCACTGCACCACCTAGCTGCCCATGGAGGCCTATAGATAGCTTAAAAACATATTAAACATCCACACACAGCTCATATACATAGATATATGATTTATAGTAACTTCAAGGCAACCTTCTAAATGTAGTTACTTGCCCTGAAGGATGACTAGGAAATGATGATATTGTCTATAGACACTTGATCTCTAACATTCTTATGAGCAAAAGCATTCCCTTTTCCTCTCTTTACCTATTAGGAGCCTGTCCTAGGTGTAATTATTGCCAATTACTTGTATGACATTAGGGAAGCAATCTTACTTCCCTAGATCTCTCTTTCTTTATCTGTAAATGAGAAAGTAAAACTAAATGATCTCTCTGGTCCCTTTTAGATCTAAATCCTATAGTCCTATGTTTAAAAAAATGTAATAAAAGTTTGAATATGTACTTGAGGATTTCTTTATCTTTATCTCCGGATTTTCCTCTGACTTTATGTTTCCATATCCATCTGAATGCTTCTATCCAATTTAAAAACTAATGGTTGCTGCCTTAGAAAGCTGAAATGAAACCATCATCTAACAGTTGGGTTTATGTTATATGTATGGTAAACAATTTTTAAAGTAATTTGTTTAAATAAATATGATTACCTAAGCCAAGCCACAGAATTCTTTATGGTAAGATACATCAGGTTCAGTGTCATGATTTCTTGCTGCTGCCAAAAGAGCAGACCTGTGTTATACATCTTGGGGACCTTGAAAGTCAGAGATCTTAGGACTTTTACTTTTGGGGGGCAGAAACCTCTGATAATATCGAATCTTCCCTTCAGTTGACATGAGTGAGACCCAACCACCAATCAGAGACCATCACCAGAGTCAAAACAGCACATCTTGAACAACCAAGGGAAGCACGAGTACATGAAGAGGACAATCTGAAAACAACTATGTCTATAAGAAGGATCCACATTTCTTCTCAGTTGCCACTCCCACCTGAAGTACCACATAAAGCTGATTCTGCATAAACCATTATCAATGATTTAACACAGAGCATCTAAGTTCTCCCCATCATCTTCCCCACTATCTGAGGAAAACCATTTCATATGGAAAATTCTGTGATTCCACAGCTAGGATACTACTCTTGTAAGACCTTGAGGAACTCCTTCCCTGTAATACTCCAATATTCCTTCCTCCTTACTCAATTGGTTATGTGTATGTGTGTCTGTCTGTCTGTCTGTGTGTGCATGCTCCCTATAGGTCAAGTGCTTAGGTACTGACATGACAACAAAAGGAGGACCTTGCTCATGCTCCTGAGAGACTGATTTCTGAGGGAACCCCATTTGTCTGTAGCTGCCTATGGATAGCAAGGAATTAATAAGGTGATTTGTTGTAGAGCCTTTTGATGAAAACTGTGTTCAGGTTAGTCTGATTAATTTTTTTGGAAACTAAGCCCTTGAGGCACAATTCATATCTATAGTCAAGGCATGGACAAAATGTGTGTCTCTCACAAAGACAAAATCATCATTGCCATCACATATGCACTAAGCACACACAACTTCCATACATAGATGAAGCCAAAAAACTAAAATTAATGTCATCAGGAATTGCATTAAGAGAGAGTTTCCAGTAAACTCTCCTTCTCCAGCTCATTTTGTAGATGAGAAAACTGAGGCAAGAAGTAGTAAGTGACTTGATCAGGGTCACATAGGTAGTAGGTGTCTGAGGTTGGATTGAACTCCAGGCCTAGCACTCTATCCAGTAGCTGCCCAAAGAAGTGATAGACTCACTGTATTCTGCCCTTGTCCAAAGACATATGAAATGTTGTGTTCATTTCTGGGCACCATAATTTAGAAAAGACATTAATAAAATAGAAAATATCCACAAAAGGGCACCCAGGGTGGTAAAGGTCTTTGAGTCCACGATATGTGAGAAGGGTTATAGGTTTGAAGGAATTATGAAGTCTGGAAAAAGAGAAGATTCGAGAGGAAAATGATCTATGTCTTCCAGTACCTGAAGGGCTGTCCTGGAGAAGGGAAATTAGAGGTCTCCTGTTTGGAACAGAATTAGGAACAATGGACAGTAACAGCAGAAGAGGTGAACTTAGGCTTACTCGCCAAGGGGAAAATCTTCTGATGATTAGAGCTAGGCCAAAATAGTCATCTGAAGTCATGAGTTCTTCATTGGAATTATTTAACTAGGGCCTAGGTAAATACTTATCAGGTATAATGTGGAAGGGTTATGGAATGGGTTGAATTCCAAGAGGTTCTTAAATTTTTTTGTGTCATGGACCCTTTTGGTAATCTCTCCAAATCATGTTTTTAAATTCATAAAATGAAATATGTATCAAAAAATTTAAGTTCATGAACCCTAGATTAAGAACCTCTGAATGGCTGTTGAGGTATCTCCAACTTTCAAATTCTGTAATTTTACTGTTCCCTGGAGTATACATACTATGTAAAACATGAAGGGGTTTATATATTTTATGTTTTGCCTATAAGATACAGTTTGGAAATTTGTCAATTTTGCATATGAATTTTAATATGTATTCTGATCCCTAAAATGATCATCTGATAATTCAGATGTTATTTCACTCTGAAAGTAATAGGTATATAGAGTCTAATCACATTTACCTACACAAGGAAAGATCTACAACTCAAACATTGAAATAATAAAAATATGCTAAAAATTAAGATACATTCTAGAACAATTTGACTTAAATGTATGAAAGAAAAAAGAAATAAAAAGAAAAGAAAAGGAAGAGAGGAGGGAATAAGGAAGGAAGGAAAGAAGGAAGGAAATTAAGGAGGAAAGAGAGAGAAAGGAGGAAGGAAGGAAGAAAGGAAGGAAGGAAAGGGAGGAAGAGAAGGAAAAAGAAAAAATAGTTTAAGGCAATTCTGTTTTAAAGAAAAAAGTTATATGGAGATTTGTCTTTTTTAGCTTCATTTGAAAGTTGCAAAGGAAATGTTCTGATAAGGTTCATTGTATCTTATTCAACTGTTGTTCTCACAAGAAATTTGTTTCTTCTTTAATTTATGTTTCTCTATTATCGTGTAATGTTCCTCTTGTCTTTGTCTTAGTAATATTAAGGTATTAATGACCTTCCTCTCCAGGAGCAGCTTGCAAAGTATCTTAGAACTATTTATATTAATCATCATTAGAAATGGAAAATAAATCTATTACATATTTCTTTACTGCACAGCACTTGACAAAATGGCTTAAAACGGTGCAAAATAAGCCTTTATTCACATCTATTAGTGAATGAATGTGCACCTAAAAGGTCTGTTTTTAACACTGAAAGAAATGTCTCAGTGAATCGGTCATTTCATCAATTCCAGCAACCTATTTCAGCCTTCTGGTCCCATGTGATTTGCATCCATATTTTTGCACAGATCTTCCCTAGATGATACAGGTAATGTGATGGAGGCCTTCCTTTGGTTCAATCAATATTCATGGTTAGTGAAGCAACACAGGCTGACCAGCAATCATCTCCTAGTCTTGCCACATGACTAACCCATTCCCCTTTCCAATCATGGATATCATTGATGGTGTCTTTAACATTACTTGTATCATTATCCTTTATAATGAACTGCACATGGCTTACATACGTATACACACAATGCATCTTTGGGTCACATGCAATTGCAATTCTTCTAAGATTACATTTCATGATTTGTAGCCATAGAGCATTCTGATGATAATCTTTTGTTTTTTCTTTTCCTACTCCCAATATAGTTCATGATAGTAAGATGGCTTTTATGTCTGAGCTGACATTTTCTGCATCTATATTTGGTTTTCCTCTCATTAGTATGTATTGTCATAATAAGTAACATCAAAACTCTGTGGAAATCCTTGCTAATTTGTCTTAGTTTTGAATCCCATAGCACCAACCATGAAAATCGTGGTCCTTGATTCCTGCTCTTTTCCAGGAGTTAAATTTAATGGCACAATGCAAGGCATGGGGAAGAGAACAAGCCTATCAGGCACCTACCAAATACCAGGCCCTATGCTAAGTGCTTTACAAATATTCTTCCATTTAATCACAACCAATGAAGTGGGTGCTATTATTAGCCCTATTTCAAAGTTGAAGAAGTTAGAGCAGACAATGGTTAAGTGACTTGCCCAAGGTGCCACAGCTAATAAATATCCAAGGCTGTATTTGATCTCAATTCCACTTGACTCCAGACTCAGTTCTCTTTCTAATGCACAACTTAAGAAGTTATACTTTTAGAAGGTGTAGTAGTTCCTAGCAGGCAGTTTTGTTTTGCTGTTATGAATAGTCTTAATTTTTGAAATATGTTTAAAAGTGTTCTAGTGTCCATGTTCAGAGATTATATAGACGTAGGAGTATTCGTTAAAAACCAAATAAATAATAAATAGATATTTAGAAAAATCTGTCTCACAATGGATTTACAAATAAATAAGCTAAAATGTTCCCACTAAACTTGGGCCTGCTGAGTTCTTCCATTTTTTTTGTTTTACCCCATTTGCATGGCTTTATGCCATTTCACTGCTCTTAATAAAATGTTCTTTATTCTCATTCTTCTTGCTTCTCCCCATCCTTTCTCATCTCAAACCCCATAGTTCCCTTACCTTACCTTCCAATCACTAGAGGAGAGAAGATATAGTACATGGTGGCCAACACTAAACAGTCTCATTCTAAAATCATTTTTTTTTCTTTTTGTAAGAAAATCAGGTCATTCCTAACTAAGGGCAAGCCTGGAGCTGAGGAAAGAGCCTTGAATTGCTCTGTTACCTTTACTTCCTCTACTTTTTTCTTTTCCATCTCTCTGGCTCTCTGGCATTTTTCTCTGGTATTTTCCCCCTCAAGTCCCTCATACATTTACCTTTTTATGAGAGTTCACTCCTGATGTGTCTATACTTACTGCACTGAGGAATACTAGATGTCCTAGATGTGCTACATGAGGAGGTTGAAGTGGCATTTAAGAAGAAAAAGTCAGAAATAGTAGCTGGATAAGACAAGGCAGGAATAAGTAGATTTGGGGGAAATTTGGCAACTTTGACCTCACAATTTTAAATGTTTTGAGATCTCATTGCACATGAATTCTCAAGAGGGAGAAACTATCATAGGTATGAAAGGAAATATTCTTCAAAGCAATGAAATGAAATTTAATCAATCCATCAAGCAAACAAACATTTTTATAGTTCCTGGTAGATAGTCCCTCTTACTTACCAAACACTGTGCTGGATATGCAGATACAAAGAATGAAATAATCTCAACTCTCTGAGACCTTACATTTTTTTCCTGTCACATGGAAATTTTTGCGTTATATTAAATTTAATTCATAGTGACAAAATTACCTTGTTTGTGCACCATTCTGAACTTCTATGTTATTCACTTCATTTTTAATTTACAGAATAAAACAAGTATTTTCATCACATAGTATAATAAAAAAAGATGCTTGTACATGCAACTGCAAATCCATTATATACAACTTGCTGAAGAAGTTGTTGTATATGATTTGATGGAATAGGACCTTACATTCTAATAGAGAAGATAATCAGTATATATTGATACATCTATACATCAGGCATGAATAAATACAACACATATGGAGTAGCTAAATACAAGATAGTTGGCTAGGGAAAGAATTAAAAGTTGGGAGGATCAGGAAAACTTCATGCTAAAAACAGCTTGTCTGTTTTAAAGGAAGAGAGGAATTCATTAAGTCAGAAGGATGAAGGAAGTTCACTGAAGTCATGTGGGACAGCCATGGTTGCAAAGACATGAAGTTGGAAAATGGCACGTTGTATGTAAGGAACAGAAAGTAGATGAGTATGACTGGGTCACAAAGCATGGGAAGGGAATTAATATCCAGTGAGTCTGAAAAGGTCAATTGTATAAGAGTTTTAGGTGTTAAACATCTTTAACTATTACCCTAGAAGCAATAGAAAGCCTTAAGTTGATAGAGCAAGTGGGTTACAGGGTCAGGTGTACACTCAAGAAAAATTCTTCTGGCAGCTATGTGTAAGATAAAGATGGAATATCTTGGGGGAGCAACAGTAAGGTTAGTATCAGTGAATCACTAGGTGTGTGGAGGTAAGTAAGGTATAAGATGATTGGAAAGATAAAAAGGGGGTCACTTGATAAAAGGCTCTAAAACTCAAACAAAAATTTTATCCTTGATTCTAGAAGTAATAGGAAGTCACTGCAATTGAATGGGGGAGATATTATATAATTAGATATGTATTTTAGAAAGATTAATATGACTGCTGAGTGGAGAGTAGATAGAAGTGGAAATAGGTAGACCCATCAGCCAGATAGGCTAGATATAAGATGATGAGGGTCTATGCCAAAATAATGGTAGTATCAGAGTAGAGATGAGGGCACAAGAAGAAATGAAGGTAAAAGCAATAGAATTTGACAATCAATTGGATATAACAGGTGAGGAAGAGTGAAGAGTTAATGTTAACACCTAAGTTTTGAGCCTATATTACTGGAAGGATGGTGGTACCCTTGAGAGTAATATAAGTAAGAAGAATAGAGGGCTGGAGTAGGGTAAGAGGACACAGAATATTGAGTTCATTTTCAGCTTGGTTGAATTTTAGATGTATATGGAACATCCAGTTAAATGTGTCTAAAAAGAAATTAGAGAGGTCAAGATGGAAATGAAGATGGTAAACTAGAACATTTTGTACTTTTATTTTCCCATTATATATCAATATCAACTTACTTATCAATAAATCTTTTCATTTATTATCAAAATAGAACAGATGAGATTAAAGACTCGATGGCGGGGGGGGGGGGCAGAGTCAAGATGACGGAGTAGAAAGACTCACATATGCTAGCACTGAACCCACAGCCCATAATTATCTATAAAAAGAACTCCCAACAAATTCTGGAACAATAGAAGCCACGCAGCAACGGGGTGAAGGAGATTTCCATTCCAGAGAGCCCTGAAAAACTGATCCCAAAGGTCCGTCGTGCATCAGATGGGAGCGGAGCCCAGCCCTGCCCTGGCTGCACGGCACTGAGAGGAGCGAGCAGATCAAAGCAGGCTTCAGGGACGGAATCTCCAGCAAGGTCCCTCCACCCACAGACGCACAGGTCAGTGAGAGAGACTTCTGGACGGACTGAGAGGGGAGCGGGATGACTCGGGCCCCCCTCGGGAGGCGGCAGGTGGCCAGAGGCTCCCAGCAGGCAGGAGCTGGGCAGCAGCTCCATTACAGAAGGTCTCTGCATAAACCCCCTGAGGGAACTGAGCCTGGGAGGTGGCCCTGCCCCCACCTGAGCACCAGAACTTAAGCTTCCATTGAATAGAAGCCAGGCCTGCTGCCAAAAGCCCTGAGGCTGGGGAGCAACATTTGAATCTCAGACCCCAAGCACTAGCTGGATGGATCCAGGGGTGGGTGGACAGGAATCTCAGAAGTCAAGTAACTGGTTGGGAAAATGCCCAGAAAAGGGGAAAAAATAAGACCATAGAAGGTTACTTTCTTGATGACCAGATGATTCCCCCCTTCCTCTCTGACGAGGAAGACCAATGCTTACCATCAGGTAAAGACATAGGAGTCAAGGCCTCTGTATCCCAAACATCTGAAAAAGATATCCAATGGGCTTAAGCCATGGAAGAGCTCAAAAGGATTTTGAAAATCAAGTTAGACAGGTGGAGGAAAAACTTGGAAGAGAAATGAGAGAGATGCAAGAAAAGCAGGAAAAACGGGTCAATACCTTGATAAAGGAGACCCAAAAAAATGCTGAAGAAAATAACACCTTGAAAAATAGGCCAACTCAATTGGCAAAAGAGGTTCAAAAAGACAATGAGGAGAAGAATTCTTTCAAAAGCAGAATTAGCCAAGTGGAAAAAGAGGTTCAAAAGCTTACTAAAGAAAATAGTTCTCTCAAAATTAGAATGGAACAGCAGGAGGCTAATGACTGTATGAGAAACCAAGGAATCACAAAAAAAACCCCAAAAGAATGAAAAAATGGAAGAGAATGTGAAATATCTCATTGGAAAAACAACTGACCTGGAAAATAGATCCAGGAGAGACAATTTAAAAATTATGGGACTACCTGAAAGCCATGATCAAAAAAAAAGAGCCTAGACATCATCCTTCATGAAATTATCAAGGAAAATTGCCCTGATATTCTAGAACCAGAGGGCAAAATAAGTATTCAAGGAATCCACTGATCACTGCCTGAAAGAGATCCAAAAAGAGAAACTCCTAGGAACATTGTGGCCAAATTCCAGAGTTCCCAGGTCAAGGAGAAAATATTGCAAGCAGCTAGAAAGAAACAATTCCAGTATTGTGGAAATGCAATCAGG
>CM053773.1:48202108-48291112 GCA_028658325.1 Potorous gilbertii
GGGGAGAAAATTTTGGAATCCAAAATTTTGTGAAAATGAATGTAAAAAGTTAAATAAATAAACATAATAATTTTAAAAAAAGCCTTAGAGAGAAGAGAGCTCCACATTAGCTATTAAAATTGATTTCCACACTATTTCTCCTATGGAAGGAGCAATCCCCCAGCTGATAAACATCGTTAGCATCTATTGGGAGATCACCTAAAGCCTAGAGCATAGATAAGGTCATTGCTGATAACACAACTTCTAATGATGAGGCCACCATCCTTGAATTTTAAGTTCTTGAGATCGTTACCTGAAAGACTTGAGCAAATGTTAACAAATTTCAGAATGCCAAAAAATTCAAATCTCAGTATCTCCTTGGTACAGGAATAAGTAAACATATCAACATACTCACAGATCCTTGAAGTACTGATGTATGTTGTACACATAAACATATACATATGTGTATATTTCATACATAAATACAATGGAGCCCTTGGTGACTCAATGTCACCAGCTCTGGGAATCCAAGCCATGGCTCACATTTCATTGAAGCTGGTGAGTTGAGTATTGGGAAGCCACAAAGATGGGGGTAGGCTATCAGTGGAGTGCCGCTGACTGACTTCCCTTTCCCCACCCTCCTGGGTGGCTCGCACAAGGTGGTCACCTCAGTCCTGGAGATCCAAGATCAGGAGAAGCATCTGTGAGAGCTTCCTTTTTCCCCCTTCCCTGGTTTCTGTCCTTTATCTCAACCTTCACTCACCTTTTTCCTTGGGGGCCCTTGGGAAGGGGACCATTGGAAAGTGTTAGGGCTGAGCATTATCCTTTTCCCAGGCTTCAGTCGGACCCCAGCCTGACCCTGGAGGCTGTGACCTCTGTGAACCTGACCATACTGGAGAGGGGAGTTGCCTTCAATGTAGTACCGACCAGCATAAGCGCTAGCTTTGACTTGCCCCAGATGTGGACCTCAAGGTGCTGGGGGAAGGGAGAGCCTTCACATGGTTCTGCCTTAATGACCGAGGACTTCCTCCATTTCCCAAGGCTCTATATACCCTGCCTTGGGGCAGCTAGGTAGTGCAGTGGATAGAGCACCAGTGCAGGAGTCAGGAGGACCTGAGTTCAAATGTCACCTCAGACACTTGACACTCTCTAGCTTCGTGACCTTGAGCAAGTCACTTAACCGCAGTTGCCCAATCCTGGGTCATCTCCAGTCATCCTGATGAGTATCTGGTCACTGGATTCAGATGGCTCTGGAGGAGAAGTGAGACTGGTGACCTGCACAGCCCTCCCTCACTCAAAGTTAAGTGCAAGTCGTGTCATTATTTCTCTGATGGCATGGTCTTCTTTAGCAATGAAGAATAAACACATAAACACACACACACACACACACACACACACACACACACACACAAAACTCCATGTGTTTATATATAGTATTGAGTTATAGTTTTGACCTTTGGGATTGATACTTCAATAAACTTCAATAAAAGTGGAAGTCTATGTGATTAGAAAAATAAATAGCCTAGTCATGGAAGAATAACATTTATATATTGCTTTTAGATTTGCAAAGCATTTTGCAAGCAATATTTCATTTGATCCTCATAACAAATCTGGGAGGTAGGTGCTATTAGTATCCCATTTTACAGATGAGGAATCTGTATCACTAGGCTTCTAAAACATTCTCTGACCTCCATCTTATGCTCTATGACAGAATAATCATTGCTGTCATCTCCTCTCAGAAGAGAATTTTAAGATAATGATAGGACTAGTGTTTTCAGAGAGCAAAGAAGAAAATTTTCACCTTTTAGAAATCCATTGCCCTCAGTAACTACAAAACAGACTAGAAGGATTTCCAGGATCCTATGCCACTTAGTAGTTTCCAGAGCTGCTCTCTCACCACCTCAAAAATACCCCCAATGTAATTCACTCCACAGTAACCACCAGGAAAATATGTGATGATTCTCTAAGCTCATCCTAATAGAGCAGGTAGGTGGTATAGTGAAAAGCATGCCAAACCCTGGAGTCAGGAAGGCCTAAGTTCAATTCTAGTCTCAGACACTTAGCTGTGTCACTTACCATAAACCCTGCCTGCCTGTTTCCTCAACTGAAAAAATGGGGATTTAAAAGTATCTACCTCCCAGGTTGTCACAAGAATCAAATGAGATCATATTTGTAAAGCACTTAGTCCAACACCTGGCATACAACAAGTGTTTAATAAATGATTGCTTCCTTCTACTTCTAAAGCTGACTCCTTAAATAATCAATATTTACTGAAATAATAGCATAGCTCCAGTTATTATTGGTATATGCCATTTATAATTGAATTAGTAATATAGTATATTCTATATATCATATAATCTTGCTAGTCGCCCCCCTTCCCCAGCCTACACCCACCTCCCATCAATCTCAATAAACCCAAGAATAGACTCTCACAAAGTTATCTTTTAACTGTTCTTGTTGTACCTGGTATCCAAACTTCAGTCCCCATAAGGGGAGAAAAGTCCAAGGTGATGTACTTTGGAGGTTTCTTATTTGTTTGCTCTTTTTTTCCCATCACCCACCACTTTCCAAAACTCTCTCCAATCTTGGATTTTTAGAAAATATTTATTATGAGGTACATACAGTCAAGGATGCAGTCAAGGCAGGGAGCCATGAAAGCAGAGGTGTGCTAAAGCCAACCTTGACCTTCGGCGTAAGCATTTGTAACTCAAAATTGGTAAACAATACAAATCAGAGTCAGACTTATTGTTTGCTCATTCCCTAGAATGGGAATGGGATGGGGAAAATGTTAATAATGCAGGTTAAATTTAAAAGTGTGTTGTCTTTTGTAGTTTGATTTGGTTTGGTTCAGAGAACCAGTTGTTAAAAGTTTACTAGTATATACCTGAATGCAGGGGAAAGTATAGTAAAATGAAGAAAAGGAAAAAATCAATAGCCCAGAATGTATAAAACTTCTTACAGTCTAATCCTGATCCCTCCACAATTAGATGACATTGTTTGAACTTCTTAGTTCCCTTGCACTGATAAATTCTTCTTTTTGATCTGGATCTTTTATGTCTGACCTGATCAGAACACATTTGTTGCTTCTTCTCATTCATTTCCCAATCCTAACTAGCACCTGAAGCAGGATGCAGCTAGGTAGTACAGCACATAGAGCATCAAGCCTGGAGTCAGACCTGATTTCAAATTCAGCCTCATACACTTCCTAGCTGTGTGACCCTGGGCAAGTCAGTTAGCCCTGTTGATCTCAGTTTTTTCATCTGTAAAATGAGCTGGAGAAGAAAATGGCAAATAGCTCCAGTAGACAATAATTTAACTTACCTATCATCTATAAATAGAAGCATTGATGTTGTAATCAAATTTGGTCTTCATGTAAGGAAAGGAATATCTAATATTTTGGGGATTTTTTTTGTTTTTCAGTTGTGTCTGATTCTTCATGACCCCATTTGGGGGTTTCCTGGCAAAGATCCTGGAGTGGTTCGCCATTTCTTTCTCCAGCTCGTTTTACAGATGAAAATCTGAGGCAAACGGGGTTAAGTGACTTGCCAACATAGCTAGGAAGTGTCTGAGGCCAGATTTGAACTCAAGAAGATAAGTCTTCCTGACTCCAAGTCTGGTGCTCTATCCATTGTGACATCTTGCTGCCCGTAGACAAACATCATTATGAAACAATCAATAAAAATGTATTAAGCACTTACCATGTGCCAAGTAATGTGCTGAACTTCAGGGATACAAAAAGATAGTCCCTAACCTCAAGGAGCTTACAATCTAATAGATGGAAGTATATTTTCTTCTAGTTCTTTCTTTATCCTGGAACATAGCTAATACAGAAATTTGATGTGCATAAATGTACATATATGTAATGGGTTTATTTTTCTTTCCTTCTCAATGGTCAGGGGCAGGGGAAAGGGAAGGAGACAATTTGGAACTGAAAATTAAATTTTAAGCAATGGGGACCTTCACAACTTGAAAAAAACTTTTTAAAAAAAAAAACTCATGATGAAAGAAGGCTACTGGAAAGGTTAGGAAAGAAAAAATCTGAGAAACAAACCATTACAGCAAGATAATCAACATAAAAGTAAAGAGTGATCATTTTTTTCTCTCCATTCCTCCCCAAAAGTACTCAATGTTATTCTGTAGGAAATAATTCCAAATCTTTAAATCTTATTCAGACATGAGCCAAAAGAAGGTTTTGTGAGGCTCACTAAAGTATATTATATTTCTCATCCTCCTCGCCCAAACTGTGACAACACTGTTTACAAAATATCAGAATATTTTAATCTTCAGGCTGAGTAAGCAAAAAGTGTTTCCCCTCATTAAGAGAACACTTGTTATTGTGTCTTAGTGGTTCCAACTATACAGGTTTGCCCTTTGAAAAAATGCCTAATGCTGCCCTATAAACATTAGCTCTTGGAATGAGACACCAGACTTCTCATTCATTGGGAATGTGCCCTGACTGACTTCTGAGTAATATTATCTCAAATCTAATGAAAATAAATCAAATTTAGTGTCCCTCTCCAAACTATAATCTTACATATTATTTTCCAGTATACACCACGTTGGTAAATATAATGGCAGTGATGGGTAAGGAAGAAAATTAAACTGTGATCCGTGCGATCCAAAGCCCTTCAGATCATTTTCAAAACATCTCTCTTTGTTATGCAGTTATTGCTTCTCCATAAGAGTTTTTTTTACTAGCATTGCAGACCTGACTTTCTGCATGTATGGAAGGCATCTTTAAATCCATATTACATTCGTTTCCATGAATGACCTTTGAAAATGATTTCCAATAGCTTCAGCTGAGTTTAAGCTCAAGGCTTCATAGCAAAAGGTCATTCTCCATTTACAATAAATGTAGATAGATTTGTATGCCCTCCAGCAAGGTATTGCTTTAGGATTCTGTCTTGTATTTGACCCAGTCTTCATTCTAACTCAGTCTTTTGGACAGGTTTCATTTGGATTTTGTTGAAGTCTTGGTTTTTCAACTCTTTGTACAAATTAAATGCCATTATGACTAAAGGAGGGATTTTTTCCTCTTAGAATTTAACTTTTTTGGGAAGGAATGAGAAGGTGGCCTAGAATTTTAAGTGAATAGAACATGACAAGTAAGCTGAAATTTTAAGAATGAGAGAAAGTATCCTTTCTGAAAGGATACCTAATGGTCTTTCTGCAAACCTGGTTAGACCTCACTAACATATATCAACGAGGTGTCATAATCATTTCACCATCAAGCCATAAGACTTTCCTAGACTGAGTCACTTTATCACCAGTGTGTGAGAAAGTGTTTCTGAAAGTGTAGCAGTGATATGGTGGTGGTGTTTGTTTAGCAGTTTTTTCAGTAATGTCCAACTCTTCATGACTCCATTTGGGATTTTCTTGTCAAAGATACTGGAGAAGTTTGCCATTTCCTTCTCCAGTTCATTTTATAGAATCTTTCTCATCAGTGAGGCAAACAGGGTGAAGTAACTTGCCCAGAGTCACACTGCCAGTAAATGTCTGAGGCCAGATTTGAACTCAGGAAGAAGAATCATCCTAACTTCAGGCTTGGCTCTATCCACTGAACACCTAACTGCTTCTCCCCAAGTGGTGATGTGTGGCTAGGCTGTGCACGTAAACTCAGTCCTCACTCATCTTATTCTTCCTCTCTCATGCCAGTGTAGGGGGAGCTATTCATCCCCTTACGTTTGAATTTCCAAGAAAGTCTCTGCCAAAAGCTTTAGCTTTCAAATCAGGTAGGAAAACTACCCATGGGGAAGGAAAATGAACATGGCCGCATTTCCAATGTCATAGCTCTGTCCAACCACAGCTAACTCCTTAATTACCTAGAAATCAGTGATGTTAAACTCAAATTAAAACTGATCCCTGGAACTGCATATTGACTTAGAAAACCACAAATTAGTATTATCTACCTTGTATTTTTATTTTTAAAAATACTTCCTAATTACATTTCTTTCTAAAACAATATTCAATGACTTTGTGCCTCTAGCTGTGGATAGCAATAGCAAATTGGGTTCGATCAATCAACAAGCATCTATTAAGCACCTACTATATTACAGTCCCCTATAGTAAGTATTAGGAATACAAAGTAAAAGATGTGATCGGTACATTCCAGAGAAGTTTTAAACTGGAAAAGAGAATTAGCTTTGCCTTTTACAATGTTCCAAGGAGCGGTGGAAAGGAAAAAATTTATACCGGATCCCTCTAGAGCCTAAGCATTTGTAATGCTTGTGTTCACAAGTGGGTCAGATAGAAACTCAGCTAGACTGAGTCTGAGCTGGATTGAATCTGAGCGCCTTCATGGAGGCCAGATGGAATTTAAATACAGAAAAAGACTAAGGGAAGAATTCAGGTTCCACCAAGCAATCTCGGGTCCCAGGGATGGTCTAGATAGAGGAGGTAGATCCAACCCAGGGAGGATCCTGATGGGAGTGGTTGGTCATCCAGACAATCCACAATCCTGGCTGGGTGACCTGGACCTCAAGAGAATGCTAAGTGGGGGGAAGGGAAGAATATCAAAAAAATGCTAAATCAAGTAAGGGGAATCCAAGGAGCCCCCAAGACCAGTCAGTGTGGGGCCCTTCAGACAAATGGGACCAAAACTCTCCCAGTCCAAGGGACAAAGGTATTGGCTTGGGCTTATTCTCCATCAATGCTCATGCCTGAGATTTCTTCACTAATTGTACCCAGAAGTTGGACTTTAGTGTTGTCTTCTTCCCCAAATGGATAAAATACCGTTAACTTAAATTTCAACAAACTATATAATTGTTAGTTTACTAAACTCCAAAATCTCAAAGTTGGAAGGGATCTTAGAAACCATCAAGTCAAACTAGGAACTGAACAAGAATCAACTCTTGGGCAAATGATCATCTAGCTTCTGATTATGTCCAGTACAAGGACAGCTTTACTTCATGAGATATCCCATTCTGCATTTGGGTAGCTGTAGGTAGGGCAGCTAGGTGCATAGGGCATCAGGCCTGAAGTCAGGAAGACTCATCTTCCTGAGTTCGAATCTGGCCTCAGACACTTAGCAGCTGTGTGACCCTGAGTAAGTCACTTAACCCTATTTTCCCCAGTTTTGTCAACTGTAAAATGAGCTGGAGAAGGAAATGGCAAACCACTCCAGGATGTTTGCCAATAAAACCCCAAATGGGGTCATGAAGACTCAGACACAATTGAAAATGACTGAACAACAAAAAATAGTTAGATATTCCTTTCCTTACGTTAAGAGCAAACCTGACTACTAAATCAGTGCTTCTATTTACAGATGATAGGTAAATTAAATTACTGTCTACCATCCTTTTGTTTAAAACAGCTGGGAAACCTCAGGCTTAGGGAAACTTCACTTATTATTTTTTTTAACTTAGGGCCTTTCTTTCAAGAAAGATAAAGCAACCTATGCAGTGAAAGGATGTAGAATAAGTTTAACGCATTTATTCAGCAAACAATTTTTTTATTTGCTACTATAAATTGTTTGCTTGGGTGTCTTTGTGTTCTATTTGTCCAGGGGACAGAGAAGATGCCATTGAACTCACTCCCAGCAATACCATGGGCAGAAAGATGTTTTATAAATAAATGCTGGGTGGAGATTAAGATGTGAGTAACTCGAGGCTATATATTAGCTTCAATGCACAAAATGCTGACATCCATTTTTACTCTTCACCCCAAGGCAAAATGATACATTCTTTTAAAGAATCATGTACCCCTTATCCTCAGCTCCAGCATCGCCGGGAAATATTTACATATGAAAATAGTATTTTGATACTAATACACATTAATGGAATTGATGCTAATTTACAATAAAGTGAAGTTTTTTTATTACTTTTATTCATTTTTTTGAGTTATACCATCTTAACCTACATTTAAAAGTATGGGCAGAAGTATACAGTATTTGTCATCCTTTTATAAAAGTAAAATCACTTCTCTAATTCAATGTTGCTAAACGCAAACTCAAGTCAGACCTTTTGCGCTAAAGGGAGTTCAAGGACGCAGAAACATGTTCCCTGGACTTCAGGAATTTAAAGGACTATTTTTTATCATTCATTATTGTTTTTAGAAGCTTTCTTCTGATGGCAAAGGAAACAAAAGACCCAAAACTTCATTTTTTAAACATTATTTCATTATTTATCTGCAACATTTCCCTCACTAAATCTTATCTTTAAAAACTTTACACATATATTCCATCCTTAACTGTTCTTATGTGTTCCTCCTCTCATACACACTGCCTGTGTTACCCTGGGCCTATCACTTTACCTCTCAGTTCTGTAGGCATCTTTCTGACTATACATACATACATACATACATCACACCAAAGGTACTAGTCCTCCCTTAACACACCTTTGGTGTAATGGCTGGTGAGTCCTTTTCAGGGCTCTTTCCACCTGTTCCACCCAACTCTCACCCATGGCTCCAAGGAGCTGCAGCATACGCAGCAGCCACATCCCATTAAACCATTTTGACTGATGGGCCAAACCAGGTTGAGGGTAACCAAAGGGTCTCAAACCTATTGATGAGTTAGGAGGGTGTCTACCTCAAACATGTGAAGACTTCCCCTAGAGGAATGGGCAGATGAGAACAATTTGTTCCAACGACCATGAAGGCAGCTGAAGCAGGTGATGTGGAACACTTAGCACTTGATTGACTACTGAAGGTCATCCAGTGCATCATGAACTATTGCCAGCCATCTTGACTCTGTCCTTTCACTGGACTATGATGACTCTGGAGGAGAGAGTGAGCCTGATGACTTTGTGCAACTCTGCCTCACTTAAATTCAATTTAAACACAAATCAAAAAGATAATACATACATACATATGTATGCACACATACACAGTTTCACATGCAAAGGGTTCCACTTCTAGCCATATAACAGAAAGAAAAACAAGCTTTTTTTGCATATGCAAAATGAAGATTGGTTGATCCATTAAAAGAATATGTGTGTGTGTGTGTGTGTGTATATATATATATATATATGTGTGTGTGTGTGTGCGTGTGTGTGTATGTGTGTGTATTTATATGTGCATGCATGTATGTGTATTTATGTATATGTGTGTATAGATATATTTCAGAGAAAATACATTGGTAAAGGAAATTTCTTTACCTAGGATACCCATATACCAATGAAATCACAATTCCAGTCTCTATCCCTAACCCTATCTGTTCTTATGGTCTATATCTCTCACTGATACCCTCTAAGCAGGGCAGCAATTTTATGACGCTTTATTCTGCAAGCCTATACTCCATTCCTACTTTTTCTCTCATTTTTTTCTCTCTTGTACTATTTAGTGACCAGATATAATTAGATCCAAGCATGGGGATTGAACTAAATTTTAAAAATTAATCATCAGATCTTCAGAAATTAGGATAAGTTTCCTGACTCCCAGACCTTTTGTTCAGATTACCATGATCCATACTTAGAAATTAGAGGAGTGTCAGAGCACCAGACTCTTCAGGGAGAAAACCAGACTGTTCAGATTCTGTAGCATGCTGATTTCACAGCCTGCACTGAGAATGTTAGCCCCTATTTTATATGTAGGGATTTCACCTCTAGCCACATAATAGACCAAAAAAAGCTTTTTTTAAAGAAGCAAAATGAAGGTTGGTTGATCCATTAAAAGAATACATTAGAATAAGAGTATATTTAAAAGAAAAAATAAGGAATAATGCCAACCTAGATAATGCAATCTATGATCATCAAGGTCACAAGGGTGGATTTACAGATGAGAAATGTTCAGCTGCAATAGCTGGAAGGAAGAAGAAAACACCTTGGTGCATATTTGAGTAATAGGATAAAAGATTTAGAACTGGAAGGTACTTTAGGGGTCATCTCGTCCAAAACCATTTATTCCACAGACACTGGAACTGAGGTCAGAGATGCTAATTGGCTGGCCATGTCACAAGTAGTTCCTACAAGAGCTAAGATTTAAATAGAAGTCCTCTAGCTCCAAAGTTGCTGCACTTCCTACTATGCCACACTTTCTCTAGGCAGTGTGAATGATTGTCTGAGAAGATAACTATTTGAGGGCATTTTAAGCTTTGTCATTTTTTAGGATATTTGCTCAAATTTCCCCATCTTATTCTAATAGAGGCAGCTTTCTGCCACCTAACTCCAGTTACAATTCAAAAACTCTTAAATTGTATTTTTGGGAGTACCTCTCAGATCCTTTCGTCATCATTTCAGTCAGCTGATCAGAGTTTATTCAATAGTTTAGAGTTTAAATCAATAGATAAATCAATAAATAAAGGGATAGAGAAACACAGAGAGAGAGAGAGAAAGAGTGCAAACATAGTGCCTGGCACATTTTTCATGTTTCCCAGTCATTTTCAGTCATATCTGACTCTCTGTGACTCTATTTGGGGTTTTCTCAGCAAAGATATTGGACTGATTTGCCTTCTCCAGCTCGTTTTACATATGAAGAAACTGAGGTAAGCAAGGTTAAGTGATTTGCTCAGGATCACACAGCTAGGAAGTGTCTGAGGTCAGATTAGAACTCAAGAAGGTAAGTCTTCCTGACTCCAGGTCCTGCTCTCTATCCACTGCAGCACCCAGCTGCCCCCTACCTGGCACATAGCAGACACAATAAGTGTTTATTGATTGATTGATGAATATATGTATATATTATATATAATATATATATTTGCATATATGCATATACATATATGCATATATATATATATATATATATACAATTTCATTCTTTAATGGCTTAAAAACCCAAGACTTCAAAAAGTTTACCATATGCAATAACTTCTTCCTACTTTCTGTTTCCCACCATGAGCTCCAAGTGAAACTATGTGAGGCACTTGTTATATTTGAAAACATCATTTACACTACCCCAAAAAGAACAGAAAAGGAAGCTAACCATGGACAGATCAAAGCCCATGCTGCTTGTTAGCTGATGTTGCCACAAGTTAAGGGGAACACAAACAGAACAGGATTTATAGACCATCTCACCCAGATGCTGGTATAAAGGCTTGGCTAAAAACATTAATATGCCAGTGAGATAAAAGCACATGCGGCAAAAATTCCATTTCCAAAGGACCTTAAAATATTCTGGACAAGGTTTTTCTTTTAACAACGATCTAGTTGGAGAGATCAGCATGTACATTGTAGATATGAGTACAGCTATAAAGAGACTTTAATGGAAACGCGCTCCATGAAAGGTATCACGCCATAAATAGAAAATATAATCCTCTGAAATCTGTCCACATCCCCCAGATATTTTACTATTTCGTAGCTTTCCCTGGCCATTAAGTGTTATGACAAGTGATGCAGTGTTTAAAGCCAACAGATGTGCCTTTTAAATCATTCCTTGGTATTTCCACACATAAACTGGAAAGAAAATATGAAATCAAGCCCCTGTGACAAAAGAAGAATGGCATCGATATATGTTTATGTAGATATATGCTTGCATAGATGTGACATAGATGTCATATTACATGAGGAATTACAAGTGTTATCAGCTATAATCTAGTAAGGAAAATAAAAACTGACATTCAGATAGTGATTTCAAGTTTTCAAAGTGTTTATGAAGCTGCTAGGTGACACAGTGGAGAGAACACTGGACTTAGAGTCAGGAAAATCTGAATTCAAATTCTGAGTTAGACACTTACTAGTTGTGTGACCCTGGGCAAGTCTCTTAACCTCTGTTTGCCTCAGTTGTCATTATTTCCATAAGCATGGCAAGTATCAGCAGAGACTTTCTCCTAACAAAGATTTATATCACCGTAACTAAGCCTTCTCTGACAATATAGCCTTTATGACTACTCTTCTGAATTCTTATTTTGTCTGTCCCATTCTTTTGACTCTTAGTGAATAGGGGGCTAGCCTTTGAGTCAGGAAGACTATAGTTTAAATCCTGCCTTATTCACTTACCAGCTAAGTAGTTCATGCCAAGTCACTTCACCTCTGCTTGCCTCAGTTTCTTTATCTGTAAATACCCATTTACAGATATATGTATTTATAGATACATGTATATAAATGTATAATAACAATAGCACTTATTTTCCAGTGTTCTTGTGAGGTAATTTGTAAACCTTAAATGCTATAAAATACTATTATTGTTGCAATCACTATATGTTACTTCACATTATTGATCTGTGTCTTGTACCCACAACTAGATAGTAAGCCCTTTAAGAGTAGGAACTGTGTTTTGCTACCTTTTAAATTAAGTATCTGGGAATCCAATGTATATTAATAACTCACGGCATATTCCGGAACATTTCCTTCCCCTCCTTCACTCTGTATTTGCTTGTTGAAATACTACTGATCCTTTAAGTGCAAATTCAAATGTTATCTGTTCCATAAAGTCTTCTCTAAGATGTACCAACTAGAATCTTTGTAATGTCTCAAGTCCTCCTTTCCTCCCACCATGCCAGCACCTTAAATCTTCTCCAGGCTAACCACTCCATGCATTATGGAGGCTCTTCACCATTCTGTGCCCTCCTCTGGGTGCTATGCTATTTGTCAATGTCTCTTCTAAACAATGGTGCCCAGAACTAAATTAAATACTGCAGACATGGTCTGACCCAGAAAAAGTATATTGAGACTATCACCTCTTTTTCATAGAAGCCATCACTCTCTAAAGGCAATCCAAGGTTACATTTTCCATCTACCTATCTATCATAGACCACTTCGGCAGACTGGTAAAGCCTTAGGGACCCCTTATCAGAGTAATATTTTGTTGTCTGAATTCATAATTGAAGAAAAGCTAAATTTCAGTTAGAGGTTAGAGAAAATAATGGTATATTTTCCCTTCCTAAGTTATGGATCCCCTAAATCTCTCTCTAAACCATGTAAGGGTCCATAGATCACAAGTTAAGAGGCACTGATTGAAAGGAAAAAGACATTTCTTAAAAAACATTTTAGTACCTCCATTTGTCTAGAAGCAAAAAAACTGAGAGTAATTTTTTGATTCTTTGAGAAATTTTAGAGATACAGAAAATGGCTTTTCACACACACACACACACACACATTCTGCTTAAAAATAGAATCCTACAAGGATCAGGTCATAGTGTCCCTTTGGCCAAAACCCTCATGCAAATGTATGTGTGTATGTGTGTGTGTGTGTGTGTGTGTGTGTGTGTGTGTGTATGTGTATATAGTTCCATTTCATGGATAGGTAACACTTATAAAACTTACAGGCTAACACAAAGACATCAGGCTACTTGAAAACTGGTTTTAAAAAAATTTGTATATTCCCAGGATCTTTTGAACTTCCTTAGGCACAGCTCTGAATCTTTATTAGAGGCTGACAATTAAAGGCTTGTTTTCATATCACAAGTGCTTACTAACACTTAGCTAAGGAGACCCTGAAATGCTGTAAGAATTCCTAGGGTTGAGGATAGCCAACTTTCCCTCATTGGGTTCAATCAGTATCAAGTCAGGGCTCTTTTCAGTGTTGCCAGGGGCAGTGTGAGGACTGGCACCAGGACAACTGAGAAGATCATGCTGTCCAAGGAAGATGGTTGATTAATGTATTACGGGTCTCCTGAGAACAGACAATTATTTATAGAACCAGAACTTCTTTTGAAAGTTCAAGACTGAAACTTCTTTGAGGATTTTTGTTTACCATCTCCAAAGTGTGAAACTCTTGTTAGTGTAAGTTTAAGAAAAGGATAAACTCTTTGATTTTTTTTCTTTAATTTTAGTGTTTAATTGCATGAAAGCTACACTAGGCACTTTTCATATTTGGGCCATATTTCAGAATGCATTGGATTCTTTTTGATCTACAGTGAGGAGACAGCACTGTATAAAATGCAGCTGGTTTTGGTTTTCACATGATAAATGTGTTCTTGAAATCTTTCATATATATATTCATGTATTTGCATAAATTAAATCACATTTTCAACAAAAAAGGGAAGTTTGTTCATTCAAATTATAGATTGTTCAGTAATGAATACTAATATATCTTTTTAGTAACTCTCTCTTTTCCTATAAAGTGAAATTCACCTGTATTTCATCTCTTTTGAGAGCTTTAATACTATTCTTTGCAAATCCTCTGTTTATGAGCTATGTTATCAGCCATGGCTAATTCTATTCCATGACTCATTTTAACAAATGTTTATTGAAGGAGATTACATAGGGGTTAGTCAAATATTCTGATTAACTGAGAGTGACCATAGGAACCATAAATAGATTACCAATTTTCAAAAAAACAGATGTGATGAAATATATCTAACAATAAAACTATACTGACTGATTTAATCGTTTTCTTTGATGACTCAGAAAGCAATTCAAGCTCTTGAGGATCCTCAGGGTGATCACTATAAGCATCAATTATGAGGACCCTGCAGACATATTGAACCACCAATTCATGGAAAATGCCTGTTGGTGGCATGATAGATACCCCTACCTTTGTAACATATCTTTGTGTGTAAGAAAGAGACAGAGATCCACATGCAATTACATAAAGCAAAGCGTTTTTTACTTTTTTCTCCCTCTTCTTAATTTAAATCACATTGTAATTATAGTCAAGTCAGGCCTTGAGCAAAATTTTGAAATGTTTGTCTTTGACACTTTGCCTTTGGCACCTTCTCACGTCCCCTTTAAAAATTCTTCCAACATATTTTCTTCCTTCACTCCTCTACATAGTCTCAACCTCCAGGTACATATCCTTTTGTCTCATTCCAGCAAGGAATGATATTAGTAGCGGTTTTAGTTGTTAAGAGCTGATAAGACTGAAAATGTTGCCCTTTTTACTATTATAGATATATTTCTTTACATATTGAATTTTTTTTCATTTTTCAGAAATCCTTTTAAAATATGAATGCAATTAGATGAATTCAATATCTAAAGAAATAAATCTCTACTCAAAATATTTCAAGCTCTTATTTGGGATAAGGTGTCCATCCCATTATTCCTTAAATAACAGTGTATACACAACTGCCTTTGCCACTTATTTATGAATATTGAAAATATTAGCCACAGCATTATAATGTTCAAACCCACATCTATAGGACTGACTGATATCAAAGTTAATCTCATTAAACAGTGGGCATATTTCCAGGGGCAGAGTCAAGGTGATAAAGTAGAAAAAGCATTCAGTTGATCTCTCCCAATATTCCCCTCTTAGCAACTTTAAAACAACACTTCAAATTGATTTCTGGTGTGGCAGCACCAACAAAAAGTCAGGATGAGAAATTTTTCCAGCCCAAGACAACATGGACAGTTAGAAAGAGAGATCTATGAGATGGGAGTGGAGGCTGGTCCAAAGCCCACATGAATGGAAACACCAGTGGGGGAACCAAATGGTGACAACAGAAGTAGCAGCAGTTTCAGGAACTCTCAGATAACAGACAGTAAGGGATCTGGCAAATAGAAAGAGATTACACAGGAACCCTGTGCTAGCACTGGATGCAGGACCAGATGCTCTTTGGGAAAGTCATAGCCTAGATCCACACTTCTAGGTCACAGTTCAAAGGTGGAGAGAAACTATTTCAGTCCACAGGGAACATTAACCTGAGGAGCATTAACACTTCTTGTCCTAAAGGATCAGGGATCCCAAGGAGAAATATTAATTGTAACCTCAAGGGAACAGGGGCACTCCCGAGTAAGGTCAGGAAAGCCGTGACCACACCTCTCCTAATATCACATCACTTTGAAAGCACCAAAAATTTCCAACCCCTCAGAACTAGCTCTGAAAAGATCAGTTCCAAAAAAATAAAAACAAAAAACAGTGTGAAGCTTAAGACTGTTGTATGCCAGGAACAGAGTCCAACTTTAACGTAAAGTTCAAAATCAAGAAATTGAGTGGGAAAATAAGCAAATAGCAATGACAACAACAAGAACCTGACCATAAAAATTAGCTGTGGTTACAGGGAAGATCAAGACACAAACTCAGAAGAAGACAATTAAGTCAAAACGGTTAAAAGCAAAGGCTCAAAGAAAATATGAATTGGACACAAACCCAATAAGAATTTTTGGAAGAGCTCAAAGACATTTTTAAACTCAAATAAAAGAAGTAGATAAAATTTAGGTAAATAAGAAAATTATGAAGAGAATTAAGTTTATTAAAAGAGTCACAAAAAATAATAATAAAGAAAATAACTCCTTAATGCAAAATTGGCCAAATGAATAAAAGGTACTAAAGTTCACAAAAGAAAATAATTCCTTAAAAAATTAGAATTGGGCAACTGGAAGCTAATGACTCCATCAAAAGAAACAATTAAGCAAAGCCAAAGGAATGACAAAAACAGAAGAAAATTTGAAATATCTCATTGGAAGAAAACTGGCTTGGAAAATAGACTGAGCAAAGGTAATTTAAGAATTTTTGGACTACATGAAAGTCATGATCAAAGAAAAAACTCAGACATCATATTCCACAAAAGTATCAAGGAAAACTGCCCTGATATCTTAGAACCAGAGTATAAAATAGAAACGATAAAAATCCACTAATCCTAATTTTTAAATTTAAAAATCCACCACCTCCTAAAAGACATCCCAAAATGAAAAACCTCAGAAACAGTCAAATTCCAGAGCACCCAGGTCAAAGGGAAAATACTACAAGCAACCAGAAAGAAACCAAATACTATGGAGCCACAGTCAGGATCATGCAAGATTTAGCAGCTATCACATTAAAGTGGGGGCTTGGAATATAATATTCTGGAAGGCAAAAGAGATGAAATTACAGCCAATAGCAACCAACCCAGCAAAACTTAATATAAACCTTTAAGGGGGAAAAATTGATGTTTAAAGAAATAGAAAACTTTTCAGCACTCTGGGGAGAATAAAGGACCAGAGCTGAATACAAAATTTGACTTTCAAATAGAAGACTCAAGAGAAGCATAAAAAGATAACGCACATGAATGAGAACTCATAAGCAACTCAATAAGGTTCAACTGTTTGCCTTTCTATATGGGAAGATGATACATATAACTTCTAAGAACATTATTATGATGATGTCAGTTAGAAGAATTCTACGAAGAAAGAATGCAGGAGTGAACTGATCATTGGGATGATTTTTTTAAAAAGTAGAAAGGCAAGAAAGAGGGATTCCCGGGGAGAGGGGAGAAAAAGGATGGGGAAAATTATCTTACAAAAAAGGTACACAAGGAAGAACTTTCATAGTGGAGGAGAAAATGGGTGTGAGGGTTAACAGCACTCAAACATAACTCTCATCTACATTGGTTCTACACACACACGCACATGCACAATCACACATACATACATTCTCAATTGTTTATAGAAACCTATTTTACCCAACAGGGTAATCGAAGGAAAAGGGGATAAGGAAAGGGAATAAAAGGGAGAACGGTTAAAAGAACGCAATGATTAGAAACAAAACAGACTTCAGAGAAGGGGTAGGATAAAAAGAGAGAGGGGGAAAAGAAAGAAAATTGTAAGGAGGAAAATGCATAGTTAGCAAACATAACTGTTAATTTGAATGAAATAAACTCACCCATAAAACAGAAGTGGATGGAAGAATGGATTAGAAACCAGAATCCAATAATATTTATTACAAGTAACACAAATGAACAGAGAGGTATAAACAGAGTTAAAATAAGGGACTGGAGCAGAAACTTTTGCAGCTGAAGTAAAAAAAAAAAGGCTGGAATAGAAATCATGATCTCACACAAAGCAAAAACAAAAATAGACCTACCTAAAATAGATAAGCGGAGAAACTACATCTCTCTAAAAAAAAAAAAAATTCTTTTCTCCCCTCTCCCTCTTTCTTGCCTATCTATTTTTTTACATCATCCCAACATAATCAGTTCATCAACTGGCATAGCATCTAAATTCTTAAGGGAAAAAAAATGAATGAATTATAGGAGGACATAGGTAATAAAAGTATATTAACGGGGGACCTCAATTTTCCTCCTCTCAGAGTCAGATAAATCGAACCATACAATAAATAAGAAAGAAGTTAAGGAGATGAATAGAATCTTAAATCTGGAGAAAACTGAATGGGAATAGAAAGGAGTATACCTTTTTATTGTCTGTACTGGCACCTTCACCAAAATTGACTGCATTTAGAGTATAAAAACCTCACAACCAAATGTGGAAAAGCAGGAATATTAAATGTACCCTTTTCAGACCATAAAGCAATAAATACTACTTTCAGTATCTGAGATTCACAAAACTATTAAGATCTGGTTTGCAGCTTTTAAGGACTCCCTTCCCTACCCCACCTTTAACTTGTAGAAGACAACAGTGGCAAATTTTTGAGTGATTTTTCTTCTCAGGTTATAGATGGCATTACAGAACAAGGTAAACTTTTCTCAGTATGCTCTTTAAATAGGTCAGGACTGTGTTGTGGTTATCGTTCGTTTCCAATCATCTTCCAGAACCAGAGTTTCATCACATCATGTCAGTCGGAGGCTGTATCTCTAGTCATCTGTTCTTAGTTGAGCTCAGATTCAAGCAGCTGCTACTGTCTTCTATGTCTTCTCTACTTCTCCCCTTCCATTGACTTCTCAACCCTATCAACTTCTCAGCTCTGTTGGTGTTTGGAGCTTCCAACCTCAGCTTCTACCTTCTAATTCTCTGACTTCTCATGTTTTTTTTCCTGCCTCAAATCAGAACCTCCTTGTGTATAGTGTCTCATCTCTATCTTAGACTGAGAAACTCTAAAATCCACATTTCTGTAACATATGATACAAATAAGAAACGTACCATTTTCCCAAGACCCCAAATAGCCCTCTTATTCAGAGTTTCCCACCTAGAAATGCCATGAAAGTAAAAGTAGTAACCTTTAAATTGGTTTATTAGAAAACAAAGCACTACTACCACCTGATTTCTTCTTGATTGGCAAATGCCTTTCGGGGGAATACTTTTTCAGAAATGGCCCAGACATTATTCATTTCATTGACTCCTCTCTATCTACTGCCCTAACAGCCTTCTCATGCTCACTTCTTACATTACGAATTGATGTCACTTAATCTTTTTTGGATTCATTGCCCTCCTCCATAAAGTTAAAATATCAGATTAGATGGTTTCCTGCTATAAATTCATGATGCCATGATATCAAATGCTCCTTAGCTCAGTAAGCTTCTAAAATTCACAACTAAATTACTGTACTTGTATTTGTTACTACTGTATTTCTGTTTTTTATTGATGCACTTCTGTTTATTAGTAATGAAAACAATAATCTAGAGCTAGAATAGATGATTCTAGGTTTCAGAGGCCATGTGGTCTAACCTTTTCATTTTAAAGATGGGGAAACTGAGGCACAGGAGGTGCGATGATTTGCACAGCATCACATAGGTAATATCTGAGGTAAGATTGGAACCTAGTTCCTCTGAGTCTAGATGCAATGCTTTTTCTATTATTTCAATTGAGAAATGGTGATGTCTCCAGGGGCCCCTATCTGACCTCCCTGACTGCTGCAGTGGAAGCATGCTATTAACCAGACTCCTGCTTCAGGGTCAGAGCCATCTTAATTAGAATTCTCTTTTTTTGTTGTTATCATGGATGTTTCAACCCAGAGAGACACTTGGAGGGTTTTTCCTTTATTTTTAATTGGAAAAAAAAATCTGGGACTGTGCTGCCTTGGGCTTCCTGAAGTTTTTCAATTGAACAGATGGGGGAGCTTGCAGGCAGCTAATCCTTTCACTTTCTGTGTTCTTGAAAACAGGCCTAACAGCTCCATAATAAATCCAAACATTAGCTTCTGTGCACGATCCCACAAATGACTTACCAGCAATGTTTTTTTACAGAGATTGCTAGAAACTTGGAGACCAATCAGACTAACGTCTCTGATCTGAAAGAAGAAAGACAAGACAGTAGTGTGTCTGACAGCAACAGAACTAGCTTGAACAGGAAAACTGCTTAGAACAGACGAATATGTTTTCTAAAACCAGAATGCTAGCAATAGTGGGCATTGTCCAGCTGTCTTGGAAAATTTTCAATCAGGACAGATCCAAGATTGTATGGGAAATGATACTGGTAGGGTTGAGGCTGCAGTGTTAGGTATAAAATCCAGAATAAAGGAGATGCTAATACCACTGTACTATGCCCTACTCAGAAGATTGGGGCAGCTAGGTGATGCAGTGGGTAGAGCACCAGTGCAGGAGTCAGGAGGACCTGAGTTCAAATCTCACCTCAGACACTTGACATTCACTAGCTATGTGACCTTGGGCAAATCACTTAACCCCAATTGCCTCATCCTGGGTCATCTCCAGTCATCCTGATGAATATCTGGTCACTGAATTCAGATGGTTCTGGAGGAGAAGTGAGGCTGGTGATCTGCACAGCCCTCCCTCACTCAAAACAAAGTCAAGTGCAAGTCATGTCATCATTTCTCTGATGGCATGGTCTTCTTCAGCAACACAAATACACTCAGAAGAAATCTGCAGTACTACAGTACTTTGTAGTAACTATGGATGCCCTATTTTAGGAGATTCATTGACAAACTGCATTATCCAGAGAAACATAACAAGAAGACAGACAAGGAGTTAGCATACCCTGCTCCAACCTTGGCCTCTATTCCAAATCCTACTCCAAAGGGCAGTCCAGTTCTGCAGGGAATGCCAGTTCCAGATGGAACCCTGAGGGACTGGAATTTCTAGTACCATTGTCCATAAGCTCTGACAGCGTCCTCATCATTATCCATCAGCCAGTTGAACTACATTAGGTTTTAGGAAATGGCTTGATGAAGAAAAACTTTCCTTCAAAACCATAGGTGTACTCTTTCCCTGTACACACAAAGTACTTGAAGAGAGTGATCTAATACTTGAAGTACAAAAACAATGAGGATCACATGTTAGGGAACATGTGCTAGTAGAGGTCTTTTCCCCTTTGTAGAGTACTCTTTAGGTTCCTTATAAGTAGCTCTCTCCTGGACTTGAAAGGATGGTGCTTTTGATGAGTCCCCATCCTTCATTAGTACAATGGATCACATTCCTTGAAGCTGCTTCCTTCCTTGAGGAACTATTTTTTCTGCCTCTGTGTCAATAAGTATATTCAGTGTGTGCTAAACATGTCTCCCTATGCTCCCAGATGATTCATTGTCTTCTACTGATTCAATATCTATAATAATATGGTCCATAAAGGAGCAAAGATAGAGAGAAACTCTCTTCCTCCCAAAGAGAAGATGTTTTTCAAGAGTTTGTCTGGAACTGTAATCCCTGACTTCCAAGTTGAAGTCTCTCATCCTTCAGTTGGATTCCTCTGGATTGGTAAATTGCTGAAATTTCTCTAATATTTAATGTTCCTTGAGGAGTGATTACCTTGTCTGATTAATTAATCTTTTTTTTCACTTCTCAATTCAAGGTAAGAGGTTCCCATCTCAGGGTATAGACAATCTTGTTTATACATAATGTTCATTTTTTCATTGATTGATACTACAACCCAATTCTACAACTCCACCTTGATGAAGGTATCAGCATAGAACATGATAATGAAGTAGTGTGGAACTCCACTTTTTATGTGAAGATTATCTGAGAAAATTAGTGCAGTCCTCCTCACTAGAGGCCTTCCAGCCAAGGATACAGATCTAGAACCAAAAGGGATCTCAGAGACCTTCTAGTTCAATCTCTTCATTTTACACATAAGGAAACTGAGGCTGGGGGAGATTGACTGCCCTTCTCAAGGTCAGTCAGATAGAAAGGATCAGAGGTGAAATTCAAATCTATGCACTTTACTCTGAAGATAGAAGGATAATATGGATAAAGGAGGAGAATCCAGTAGGGATACAAATTTAAAAAAGGAAAGTCCCTGCTCAGTACCCTTTACCCCTCTGACTGGAGGAAAGACTGAATAGCTTTTCTTGAAACTTTCATTTAACAAAAGACCTAGGTCAGCTGTCTTTTCATTTCCCACATGGCCACACTTATTTGGGCTTTTCCATCATATCTTGACACTAGCTTTCTGAAAGGGAAAGGAGCAGGATATACTGCTTAATGTAAAAATTTTAAAACCAATAACTTTGTAAGAGATTATATGGATAGAATTTAGGGCATGTAGAGATAAAATAGAGGAATCTAGTAGGGTAATATTATAAATAAATGTGTAGACATAAGAAATCAGGAGAATTTACTAGAGTACAAAAAAAGTAATCCAGTTTTGGTAGAGTATGGGCTACTGTTAGCTGAACCATCACAGCTAAAACTGAAAGGATAAGTTGTGGTCAGTCTGTGTAGAACCTTGAATGTCAGATTTATGAGTGTAAATTTAATTCAGTAGACCAAGGGGAACCACTGAGCTCTGCTTTAGGAAGATTAATCTGACAGTTGTGCATACAATGGATTAGAGAGATGTACCAGGAGCTGGAAGACAATTAAGAAATTATTGCAGTAGTTTGAGAGGCAAGGATGAGGAGCTACAGGGAGAGCCAAAGGAATGGAAGGGAGGATATGTATTTGAAAAATATTTTAGAGATAGATCTGATAGAATTTAGCAATTCACTGGATGAAGAAGAAGGAAGAGTAAGAGATAATACCAAAGCATTCATGCTGAGTAACTGGAAACTATCAATGAAAATAACACATGATAGAGAACGAACTTCTTTGACATGTGGAAGGCAACAGAGAATATTAAGAGTTTCATTTTGAATATCAATCAAAAAAATTAGAATGAGTGCCCAATCTGTACCAAGATGGAAATGCACATTGAGTTTGAGGTATATTAACTAGAGGGCACTCAAGTGGAAATGTTCAGCAGGCAGTTATAGATACTGCAATGGAGATCAGAAAGAAGGAGAGTACCAAAGATGTAAATGCAGAAATAGTCCAAAGTAGTAGTAGTGTAGTAGGAGTAGGAATAGTAGTAGTAGGAGGAGGAGGAGGAGGAGGAGGAAGAGTCCAAAATAGTCCAAAACAAGTAATTTGTTGGGAGAGTGAAGTCCTAAAATGAGGCTACTAGAGGCAGGTACAGCAACAATGGCAAGAAGTGATAGCTAAGAGCCTTATACTGAGGAAGGAAACAAAAAATACATAAAAAGCAGACATGAAATTAAAACATTTATTCATTTTTAAGAACATCACTATAATCGTAAAGAATTATAACTGATATTCATAAAAAAGTTAGATCATTGATTATAAAGAAAACTCAAATTCTGTTTAGTATACTTTGGAAAAGACATACAATCAAAAGGACTGAGTTTTTTTAAAGTTGCAATGCTTAGATAAGTAAGCTTCAATTCTCCAGAAAGTTCACTGTACTTAAAAATGCCAGATATGAACAAGTTGTAGTATATGATTTGAAGGAATACCATTGTGCTATGAGAAGTGACAAGGACAGGGGAGAGAGAGGAAGTTTCAAAAAAACTTAGGAACATTTCTATGAACAATGCAAAGTGAAGTAATCAGAACCAGGAGAATGTTATATACCATAACAACAATGGTGCAGTGATCAACGATAAAAGATTTAGTTACCTTATTACTAATCAAGACAAAGATCTAAGCAAATTCCAAAGGAACCATGATGAAAACTTCTATCTCCAGAGAGAGAACTGATTAACTCTGAGTGCAAGTTGAAGAATACTTTTTTCACTTACTTTATTTTTCTACTTTTTTGCAACATGGCTAATATGGAAATATGTTTTGCATAACTTCACATGTATAATTAATATCATATTGCTAGCTTTCTCAATGGGTGGGAAGGATCTGGAGGGAGAGAATTTGGAACTCAAAAAAAAATTTTAATGAATTTTAAAATAATCATTTAAAAAGAAATTGTGAGATATATTTATATAGTTATAAATGAATAAATAATATGCTATAAATATCCTTCATACTGCTACATTTCACCCTCCACCTTTGACCCAGTATTGTAGCTCCCATCCTGGGACTATGTGATCCTGATTGGTAAAAGTCCATTATATCTAGTTAGTCCTAGACCCACTATACAGCAATCAAGCCATCTTCCTACCATACTATTCCTACTATACTATACTGTATACAATTGCCACCCTGGCCTTGAGGGCGGGCACTATTTTTTTTTTATTTGTACTTCCAGTGTTTAGTGCAGTGCCTGGTATACAGTAAGTGCTTAAGAATTGTGGTTTTTTTCATTCACGAATATACAACTATCCTTCTTTATATAAACACTGGCAAATCCTAGAGATTCTTAGTTTTCCATACCCAAAGTTTTACCCAACTAATGGCTGTGCCAACCAAAGCTGCTTCCTCCCTTCCACCCCAAAAAATCATCTGGTGACAATAGTAAAGATAAAGACAGAGGACAAACAACAAACTGAACCACCTCTTTAGGACTTGCCTTTAAACCTCCAATCATGACAGGAATGCCTTAGCCAGGAATGTGTGCAAATCTTTGGGATCCTGGTGCCAAGTTCTGCATCTTTCCTCAGGCATTTCCATAATTTGTAGCCTAATTTTCCAGATTCATGGATTCCTGCTGTTCCCTATCTCCAGTGAAACTCTCTACAAAGCCCCCTAACTTGCTGATTCAAGGCATGTTCCCCATCCCTTCTTTCAGCAGTAAAATGTCTGCATTATTTAGGATGAGGACTGCCGATTTAATTCTGTATAGACATTTGCTGCTTAACATACCCCAACAGCAGCAATGATTCCAGATCCAATAAATATCCTGCTCTGTATAACAGGAGACGTTAAAACTGAAAAGAGGTGTCCTTCCTCTGCTTTCTGGAATAGAAACATATAGAATTATGACGGTGACAGAGGAAAGTCTTTCCAAAGTCATTGGGCATCCAGCTCTGGAAACAGGAGAAACAACATCAAGCTGTTATGACTCCCCTTCCGCAGAGCTAATATTTCTTACTCCAAACCTCTGTAAGCAGTGAGGCTAAATCCCAGTTGAGCAAGAAACATTTTCTTGGATGGGATTGTAGTAGGTGAGTCAAACTAATCCATACTTTGTTAGGGTAGAAAGGGCAGCAGGAGGAGGAAGAGATGAGCTATCAGAAACATCTTCTTCATATAAATTGTGCATATCTGAAGAATCCCAGCAATGAGCTCCAGTATGATAATCTCTCTCTGAAATTAGTAACCTTTACCCACAATTAAAAACAGGGTTTTTAATCTTCTCTCACACTGAATACAAAGTTTTTATGCTTTCACTTTATCCAGGGAAAAAAAAGTAGTTTAATGGGAGAATTTTAAACATAAAATGGCATAACTATTAATATATTAAAATGCCCTGGACTTCATAAACTTGAATAATTTGTTCAAGTTATTGCATTCATATCAACAACTAAATTCGGCCAGAGGGGATAGATTTTTTTCAAGATAGCAGATAAAATCCAAAATGGAACTCACTCATTTACCCTTCATGAAAAATATAAAATGACAGAACTTGTTTCCTGTTTAGTGGGAAAAAGCTACACTTTGCAAACCACATAAAATACATTAGGATCATGGCATTTACTGCTGCACATGAACTTAGAGCTCATTCAGTCCAACCTCCTTATTTTAAGGAGGAGGAAAATGAGAATGAGAGAGGTAAAGTTACTTGACCTATGTCCTACAATATGTTCTACAGGATATAAGTTACAGATACAGGATTTGAACACAGGTCCTCGTCTGCCAAATTAGTTTAGAGCAGTGATGTCAAATTCAAATAGAAAGAGGGAGGGGGTCATTAAATCATGCATAAAGATCCCTGTGAATTGTATATTGATTTAGAAAATCACATACTAACATGATCTATGTTCTACTGTATTTTTATTTTGTTAAATATTTCCAATTACATTTTTATCTGGTTCCTTCTCATTCTGGAATATTGTGGGCTACGTGTTTGGCACCTCTGGTCTGGAGGGAATTTAAGATCCTTTCCAACTCTGAATCTGTGATCCTGTGTAGGAGGGAATCTTTAACTGAGAATATGAGGAGATGACATTTCCCCCAGAATATCCTCAGCGAGATTAAGAGAATCTCTTACTTCCACCAATGAAACCACAGATCTAGTCCAAAAACTACTGCAACATATGAAATCAAAATAGACTCTCAGATCTCATTGTCATTGGTAGAGTGGCCAATGAATTCAGATCACTGGCCAATAAGTGAATGTGTTTTATTTTGTAAATGGGACATTTGGAAGAATTAGCTAGATCGTCTGACTCCCCAGTCAAATTGGACTCAATTTCCTCATCTGGCTTTTGCTTAAAAGAGTAATAGCTGTTCCCTAATTGACAAATGGCTGGAGACTTTGAACGGGCAATTGTCAAAGGAAGACATACAAGCTATCAAGAGTCAAATTAAAAAACACTTCAAATCACTAATAATTAAAGAAATGCAAATTAAATCATTTCTGAGGTTCCACTTCACCACCAGACTGGCAAAATTAACATAAAGGAAAGCAAGAAATGTTAAATTTCTCAGAAAATAGTGTGATTAATTTCACAGGAAAATAGATACATTCATGCACTGATGAGTGGGGTGGTTTCAGTTGTACCTGGGAAGATCTACAACAAAAATATTGTAAAACCAAACAATTATTTTTTAAAAAAAGATGTAAAAACTGATCAATGTAGTGGCCAATCATGATCCAGAGGACTGATGATAAAGAATGCTACCCACCTAACAGAGAGGTGGTGGACTCAATATGCAGAATAAGACAACATGCCTAGAAATATGTGAATTTGCTTTATTTGACTATGCATATACTTTACAAAGGTTGTGCTTTAGGGGGTTGGGAAAGAAGGTGGAAAGAGAAAATACATGCTCATTAATTTTTTAAATTAATAAGTAAAACAAATAAAAGGCTTTTATTGATGTGGTTCACTAGTTTCAGTTGTGTCCAACTCCTTGTGACCCCATTTGGAGTTTTCTTGGCAAAGATACTAGAGGGATTTGCCATTTCTATCTCCAGCTCATTTTTCAGAGGAGGAAATTAAGTCAAAAGAGGTTAAGTGATTTATCCTAGGTTACACAGCTAGTAAGTGTCTGAGGCCATATTGGAACTCAGAAAGACTTATCTTCTTGACTCTAGGCCTGGAACTTTATCTGTTGTGCCAGCCAGTTGCCGCCAAATACCAAGTAATCTGAGTTTAATAGTATACTTGTTGTGTAGCCTATCTGAAAATAAAATATTGGCATTTAACAAAAGGACAGTCCATTACCCAGTTCTAAGGAGTTCTAAAATAGCTGTATGGTTCAATATTACAGAACAGAAGAGTTGGAATGGACCTCAAAAGTAATCAAGACCCCATTCATATCCAATGAAAAATACCCTCTACAGTATGTAAACAAATGGTCATCCAGACACCATCTGAACAACTGAAGTCAATGGAACAGAATACAACAATTGGTTCCATTGTAATTACTAGGAATTTCTTTATACAGAAATGTGATACATGAAAGAGGACTGAACACGAGTTCAAATCCCAGCTTTGCCACATGCCACCTGTGTGAACTTGGGCAAATTACTCCCTATTTCTAAGCCTTAGTTTCTTTTTATAAAATTAAAAGCCTAGGCTAGAAGTCACTAGATGATATGTAAGGTATCTTACATCAGTAATATCCTGCAATTCTTTTACTGGATAGTAAATTCCATGCATTGCACCTAGTTCATCTGGGGTCAAGCAGTTAGGTGGCACAGTGGATAGAGAGCCAGGACTAGAGGCAGGAAGAGTCATCTTCCTGAGTTCAAATCTGACCTTTGACATTTACTAACTGGGTGACCCTGGACAAGTCTCTTACCCTGTTTGCCTCAGTTTCTTCCTCTACAAAATGAGCTGGAGAAGGAAATGGCAAATCACTGCAGCATCTTTGCCAAGAAAACTTTCAAAAAATGAGGAGGGGTCACAAAGAGTCAGACATGACTGAAAAACAACTAAATTACCCCAAAACAACAATTCTTGTCATGCCAGTCTTTCAGATACTTGAAGGTCACTATTATACCCCCACACTATTTTCTTCTCTCTAGGCTAAATATCCCTCATTCCTTCAACTAATCAACCAATCTTATTATGAAATAGTTTTGAATGTAATCATCCACTTAGATCCCGTCCTCTTGATATGTTCCTTCTTATTGTTGAACTAAACCCAGTTCTTAGTATAGACTAAGCTCACATTAGCTTTTTGACCACCATATTTCCATGCTTGACTGTTGGCTCCCATTGTTCTTGTTCATTCGATTCAGTTGTGTCCAACTCTTCATGAACTCTTTGGAAGTTTTCTTGACCAAGGTACTGGAACAGTTTTTCATGTCCTTCTCCAGCTCATTTTACAGATGAGGAAACTAAGGCAAACAGGGTAAAGTGACTCACCCAGGGTCACATAGCAAGTAGTTGTCTGAGGTCAGATGAAGACTCAGGTCTTCCTGACTCCAAGCCCAACGCTTTATCCACTGTGCCGTCAGGCTGTCCAATATTATTCTTGCAGGGCACCAGTCTTTTTCACATGATCCTATATTTGTGTAATTGATTCTTTTCTCTCCAACCACCAACTCCCATTGAGAAAGAAAAAAACCCAATTTTACAAATATGCAGTCAAGCGAAATAAATCTCCATGTTGGTCATCCCAAATATGTATGCCTTATTTTGCATATGGAGTCCATCATTTTTCTGCCATTAGAGAAACAGCATCATCATCAGTCTCTTGAGATCATAGCTGGTCATTTTATTGATCAGAGTTTTTAAGTCTTTCAAATTGTCTGTCTTCTCAAAGTTGTGATTATAATATAAATCACTCTCCTAATTCTGCCCACTTCATTCTGCATCAGTTCAGATAATCTTCCCAAGTTTCTTGGAAACTGTTCCTTTCATCATTTTCATTGCTTTGCTACCACAAATAGAGATGTTATGTGAATATTTTTGTAACATGTAGATCCTCCTTTCCTTGATCTCTTTGGGCATAAGCCAAGCAGTGGCATCATACAGTCAAAAAGTATGCAAAGTTGTGGCTGTTGTTCAGTCATGTCTGTCTCTTCATGACTCCATTTGGAGTTTTCTAGGCAAGGATATTGGAGTGGTTTTCAATTTCCTTCTCAGGATCATTTTACACATAAGGAACTGAAGCAAATAGTAAGTGACTTACTGAGGGTTGCACAGCTAGTAAGTATCTGAGCCAGATTTGAACTCAGGAATTTTAGTCTTCCTGATTGCAAGTCCGGCACTCTATAAATGGGCCACCTAGCTGCCAAAGGGATTGTTCCCTCCTGGTACTCACTCATTCATCCATCCATCCATCCATCCATCTATCTATCCACCCATTCATACATACATACACATATTCATTCATCTATACATTCATTAAAAAAGCATATTTAAATGCCTGCAATATACCAAGCACTATTATGAATCTTTCAAGATGTCCTTCTACCTTTTGCCCTGAAATTTCTTTCATTCACATTAGTAGAGAGGCACCTAGTTTACCTTCCTTTGTCAATGAGTTGCATTATTCTGGGGACATCATTTCTCATTGTCTGTGACAATATATGTAAATTGATTTTCTTGCAATTCTCCAATGTCAGCTTTGGGAAGGGGGGATGAAGGGGATAGGAGAATTGTTAAGGAAAGAGGTTATAATGAACAGGAAAAAGTTGAATCCAAACTAAGAGTTGCACCATGCAGAATGCCCAGCACATGGAAGGCACTTAGTAAATGAGTGTCGATTGATTGATTTGTCCAAAGTATTTGTGTTAATAGCAGAGGCAAAGAAGTAGCCCCAAATGAACTGACCACTTGGCCAGTAGGAACAGGAATAATTTCCTATTATTTGGAACTGTTAAGTCAAGGTAACAAAACCATCCAACCACTCAGCATTTTTATTCTCACACCACAAAACAAATTTGCATCCTTTTTTCCTCCCACCCCTCTCAAGTATATATGCCTGGGGAATATTGAAACATGAAAACTATCAGCTCCCAAGGAACTTTTGCAGAATAATAATATGGAGATAAATGCCATTTATTTTTATTTTCATCACCATTTAAGACTCAGATTTTCTGTCTGACTTCCTTCTGAGATGAATCATAAGTGATGAGCATAAGTTTAAGAAAATATCAAAGGAAAAAGTTAGTACTTTTGTATGACAAGTGAAAATATCTGCTTCAGGACACTGGACCCCATGGGACACTGATAGCTC
The DNA here is from genome assembly GCA_028658325.1 of Potorous gilbertii. Classification (NCBI taxonomy): domain Eukaryota; kingdom Metazoa; phylum Chordata; class Mammalia; order Diprotodontia; family Potoroidae; genus Potorous; species Potorous gilbertii. The sequence continues at coordinate 48,232,029 of CM053773.1, forward strand.
TTTGGGGGGCAAATGTGACAGATACACATCTATGCCATTTAAAACTGTAAAGGATCTTTACAATCTTCCCAGAGGCCAGCCACAGTCATGTCACAATTTTACATCATGATCGTTTTACAGATGACAGAACTGTGACTTGGGTACAGGGGCAAAGACAAATAATAAAGCAGTAGCAGAGTCCAAGTGAATCCAGAGTTCTCTGGTTTGCTTAGCCCCAGGCTCTCTGAACCTCTCATTCTTTTTTTTATCTTTTCAACATTACTGGGCACTGCTCCTTCAGCTTGTACTTAAGTCTCTCTAAACTTTCCTCTGTTTATTTGAAGGAAACACCGTAGGTTTGATTGATAGAGCAATTTGCATCTCAAGGCATCACTCGATAAATACAGTGAAATGAGAGGCTACTCTCTCACAAGCCACTTTCTCCCCTTGGGCTGACTTTAGAAACTCATTGATGTCACTTCCTTCCTCAGTCAGCAAGTGAATTTTCTTTAATTCTCAAGACCAGCTGTCCATGCTGTCAACAGAAAGTTATTAAAATTCCTTTAAAGTGAATAAAAATAGCCTAAAAGCAAATGTACTTGGAAACAGGAAAGAATCAGTATGCAAAGTCCACAAACCTTTGAGCAATATAGTGTTGATCCAACCAGAGATTTCAAGGGTTGTCTATAGAAGATGCTAGGAAAATAATTAGAAGATGTTAAGCCACATACTCCTTCATCTTTTATTAGCAAAGCCTGATGCAGTTAAAAATTGGCCCTTAAGTTTCATTCCTTTTTTTTTTCAAAGATGATTTCAATAAACATTGGAATAGTTTATGTCTTCCCTAAATGGGGTTTCCTTTTTCTTCTTCAAGCTACAGAAAACATTTACATCTCCCTAAAAGGAAGACCCTCCACAAGCAGGGGGAAGAATTTATCCTAAGAGGTATTCATATAAAATAGCCCAAAGTAAAAAATTACTTTTTAATTTTTTTCCTTATAGGAAGATTCTAATAGATAGGAAAGAAAATCATTTTTCTTAGGTTTACATATTCTAATGGTCTGCCTGGCTCCTTCCTCTTTCATCATCCACTCCCCAATTTTTGTACCTCAGATCACTTAAATATCACCTATAGGTTCAGCCTTATCTCAGGAATTTATCCTGCCCTGAGGCAATGGGACAAGAAGGAACCTTAGGTAGGTCTCTTATTGACTGAACATTAAGACACTTTGTAACTGGCTTCTCTAACCCTTAAAAGTCAGTTGCCCAATATCTGTATTCCTGTCTCACTCTCATGTGGACATGTTCCCACCTGGTACTCCATTCTTTTATCTTATTTTTTCTTTTGGGGGGTGTTTTTTGTTTTTTTCCCACTTAATAGTATTTTATTTGTTCTAATTATATGTAAAGATAGTTTCCAACATTCACTTTTATAAGATTTTGAGTTACAAATTTTTTCCTCCCTCCTTCCCCTCGACAATCCCCAAGAGTGCAAGCAATCTGATATAAGCTATATATGGTACCCCACTTTTTAAAAGATGGTTTCCCAGATTTCTGTTCATAGGAATTTGACATCCTTTGACTGGATTCCTGATACCTGAATTAAATACCCCTGACAGCAACAGCCTATCTGACTGGACCTCTGCCTTTCAATTCATTAATTATTGAGTAGCTACTGTAGTGCCTGATTGTATCCTAAACACTGAGGGTGGAGAAAGTCTATCAAAAGGGTATGAACAACCTGGTTCCTGCCATAAGCAATTTAGCATGTTCTTGTAGAGTTAGAGTTTATGTACAACTCCACTTATTAGGCAATTCCTTATATAGATCTACCCCACCAAATGCTGACAACAAGTTCGGTGAACATACAACATTAGACAAAACAATGATACTGAATGCAGTTAACTTCATAGGGATAACTTAACAAATTGGAAATACATTGCTAAATGATCAAAATTCCTACTACAAAAACTAGATGTTGTAATTGAAGACTATAGTATCTTTACAATCATGGTATGCCAGAGATCTAGCATCTCCTTAGAATCAGGAGATGGGTTCAAGTATCAGTTCTCCTAGTTATAGGCTTTTAGAGTTAGAATGAAAAAAAGAGCCATAGGAGCAATCTAGGTCAACTTTCTCATTTTACCAATGAGGAAAGTGAGGCCCACATCAGGCAAGCAACTTGCCTCGCATCCTATGGGTAGCAAGGGACAGAAATAGGATTTCAGTTCAGGTCCTCTAACTCCAAATTCAGTCCACTGCCCACCACCCACCTCAACACAATCTCTCCAATTTATTAACTTTGTGAAATCAAGTAAGGTACTTAACCTTTTGGGGTCAGATTTCCTCCTCTTTAAAATGAGATTTGACTAGATTATCTCTAATCATCTAATTCTAAATCCAGCTGTAAAGTCACCATTGTGTGATCCCTCTTCTCAAAGCCCTCCTCAGAATTTATCTACTGCTAGCCCCAGCTTCAGAGACCCAGGCATAACCCATTTGGTAAGATGAGTGAGGACATAAACACATGCCATTCTGAACCTTGGACAGGAGAAGGGGCAACTAGGTAATATCTATTCTTGGTCCTAGTTGCCTTTTCCTATCTCCTTGATCCCTCTTGACTTACCTCAGCTCTGCATTCAAATATACTCTTGAAAGGAAAAAGATGTAGCTATCAATGCCTAGGTGATTATTCTCCATCTATCCTGCCCCATTAGGGTATCAGTAATTCCAATGAGGCTAGAAGCTACATACAGATGGAGGGGCAGAAAAAAACCCACCAGCTTACCTGAAGCACTCTGAGGAAGAAGCAGAAAGAAATATATGCCAAGAAAGTCAAACTATCTCTTCTATTACCACCTTTTCTCAGACCTTGATGGGTCCTGAGCCCAGGACCTTAAACCCAAAGGTCTCAGAAGTGATAAGGTCCCCTAAACTACTGGCCCTGCTTCTATCCCAGCTTCCATAGCCATTACTCAGGTCATCAGGTCTTATAGAGTCTCTACCTAACAACTCCTTGTGTTCAGGAGTCAAAACCACTGAACCCCCTGCAAAGAAATTTCTTACCACCAAAATCCTTGGCACTACCAAATGGTTCAACACCAGAAACTATTTGACTCCATAATATTAATGACATTAGATGATACATTACCATCTGTACCACAAGGACCCTGGAGCTCCTTCTTCCTAATCTGAAGCTGAAACCTTCTATAGGTACTTCCCCCCACCATTACAATATGAGGTCCTGGAAAGTAGGGGTTATCTTACACTTCTATTAGTGCTTTGCATATAGGAAGTATTTAATATAGGTGTTATATTCATTCATTTACTCATCTATTCATTCATTCATTGGATTTGAACCCATCTTCCAATTCTAAAGAAATGCTAAATCTGCTTTCCCGCCGTGGGGCCGGGCTTTGATCGCTGCTGCCGCCACTGGACCTGGAACGACCGGATCCCTCCTCCGCCCTTTGGCTAAATCTTCAGTATACCATGATTGTAAAAATAATATAGTCTTCAGTTACTACATCTAGTTTTTATAACATGAACTTCAGTCATTCAGGAATGTACTTCTAATTTATTAAGTTGTCCCTATGAAGTTAACTACTGCCAGCATCATTGTTTCATCTAATGATGTACATTCACAGAATTGATTATTAGTATTCAGTGGGATAGGTCCTTATAAGGAATTGCCTAACAAGTTCAGTTGCACATAAACTTTAACTCTACAAGAACATGCTAAGTTGCTTATGATAGGAACCAGGTTGTAGACTCTCTTTTAGTAGACTCTCTCCACCCTCAGCGTTTAGAATGGAATCAGGCACTATAGGAGTTACTCAATAATTCATTGTTGAACTGAAAGGCAGAGATCCAATCAGATAAGCGGTTGCTTACAGGGGGATTCAACTCAGATAACAGGTATCATGCATTCATTCATTTACTCATCCATTCATTCATTTACTAATGTTATCTGCCAAGTTTTGAGATTAAGTGGAATCACTACTCTCTACCAATAAAGGAATATTATGGGTCCCTTTTAACTAACAATGGCATTTGATTGGGATTTTGTGCAGTGTATGGTGAAATTTGCTTTCAAGTATTGACAATGTTATTATAAAACATTATTGGAACAGTGTTGAAACATTTGTCTGTGTTGCTGAGAACAGCCTCCCTATAACTTCTACTCATTTTTTCCAGTTCTCCTTGGGCACCAATCATAGTAAGTCTCAATGGTCTTCTACATGATGGATGTTCAGAATTTGAAGACATTTATTTATAGATTCTTCTCTTTTCCAGTTTGAACACTCCCAGTTTCTTCAATGGACCCTTGTTAGGGCATAGTTTAAAGTCCTTCTTCTGGAAGGTTTACTAAGAGATTATAGGAAAACAAAATTAACAGAGGAATATAAAAGCAGACAGGTGTATAAAGCACACGTTTCTACCCTAATTTAAGTAAAGTATAGGCACCAATTGGGATGATTATTGCCCCTTCCAGAACTCTTTCTTTTCCTCTTCTTTCAATTTTAACAGTCAGAGGAAAGATCCTAAACCAAAGGGCTCGGACTCTTAGATCAAGGTCATTTGGATTCACACCACTTACAAATCCTGTCCGGATTTTCGTGCCCTCCAGAAACCTTATCTCTCCAGCTCTAGGACTTTTCTGGCCACAACCCACTCTGCACTCACACTCTATAGTCTATCTTGGCCTGCTAAGATTCCATCCTGTGCCAAAGTTCCTGGGCCTCAGATAAACTATCCCTCCAACCCCCATTTATTTACAGAACAGAGATGATTGGCAGGTTGTGAACTCAATGAAAAAAATTAAGTTTTTCCCTACTTAATGGAGTCATACTCCTCCCTATTCTTTCTTAGATGTTTCATCACTCAAGTACCCTTAGGGGAGTGATATTCCAGAAACCAATCACTACAGCTTTATGATAAGACAATTACTTTATATGTACCATAAAAAGAGCAGACATAATCACCACCAAGGGAAGAGGAGTCATTGCCTCACTCCCCTTTCCTCCCTCTCCTCCAATTTTGGTCAACCACAAGACTGCAAAGGAAGAATAGAATAGATCCTTAGCATAGCACATGTGCATGCGCATGCACACACACATACATGCTTACATACACACACAGTACCAGGGACCTTTAAAAAGGGAGTTCCGGAAGGTCAGAAAGCATGAAAATAAATGTGAGCCAAAGGAATTGGGAAAGGTTCCACAGAAGGTGAAATATTTGAGCAAACAAAATGTGACTAGATAGAGCCCCTGAAGAAAATAACTCCTCTAATCCAATCCCAAAAGCACTTATTAACTGTCTGTTATACGCAAGCCACTGGGAATGCATCATCATCATCACCATCATCATCATCACCATAGCTAGCGTTATACATATTTATGTGTGTATAGCTTTTTAAGGTCTGTAAAATTATTTGCAAGTATATCCCTTTGTCCTCATTACAATTCTAAGACATAGGGGCTATCAGTACCCACACTTTACAGATAAGGAAACTGAGGCACAGAAAAGTTAAGTGACTTGCCCAGCATAACATAGCTATTTAGAATCTGAGGCCAGATTTGAACTGAAATCTAGTGCTCTATCTCTGTATTGCCTTTCTTACAGTCTAGTAGAAGGATACAACATGTTAAACTATATATACCTATATGTATGTTTATACATGTACATATACATATATTATTCTACTAATGTTTTTACCTGACAGTAAAACATGAAACAGAACAATTTAAGAAAAATAAAAATGAGCATCTCACGTATGGTCATAGAAAGGCTCATGGGAGGTGTGAATAAGCTGTGGAATAGAATCTCAAAGAACAATAGTAAAGGATGTTATCAGAGAAATAAATAAAAGGAAAAGAGAGTTGGTCAGAAGGTCAGAATGGGGATGACAGATGGACAGCATGAGTACTTCATTAGTACCTTCTCACACCAGGAGAAATCAAGAAAGGATTCCAGGAATTTGAGTGATACACAGGTGGGGATATTCATAGTTTCGTGCCTTTAGACCTGGAACAGACCTTAAAGACTATCTAGTCTAATTACTTCCTTCTAGAAATGAGGAAACTGAGATTTGCCCAAGGTCACATGGATAATAAGCCTTAGAAGTGAGACTTGAACTCAGATCTTTGGAGACTTTCCACTGTAGTAGGGCATAGACAAGATTCAAAAAGGATGGACAGATATGGATGGGTGATCTTTATCATTGTAGGGGAACAATGCAGAAGGTCATTAGTGCATTTGAGTATTTGAGGAGAGAGACAGACAGGCAGAAACAGAGACAGAGTGACAGAGAAAGAGACAGAGAAAGAGAGAGGACTTGGGATACCAGGCAGTACTTCCATTAGGAGCTGGCTCCTAAACTGAGTTTTCAAAGAAATTAAGTCACTTAATAAACAAGTGGGTTTGTATTCTGCTTGAGGTTAACAATATGTGCCCATAAAGATAAATACAAAATATTTCCCATGTGTGATATTGAGTTATTTCAGGCTTTTCCAACTCTCCATGACCCAGTTTGGGGTTTTCTTGGGAGAAATACTGGAATCGTTTGCCATTTTCCTTCTCCAACTTATTTTATAGATGAGAAAAACTGAGGTGAAGTGACTTGCCCAGGGTCACACAACTAGCAAGACCTATCTTGTGTCTGATGCCTGAGACCAGATTTGAAGTCAGAAAGATGAGTCTTCCAGACTCCAGGCACAGCACTCTATCACTGTGCCATCTAGCTGCCTCCATTTACCAAGTAAATATGAGGCAATTTCCAGGGAGAAGACATATTGTAGGGAGAACTTGAAAAAAAACTCATTATAGGAAATATTACATGAGCTGAGCTTTGAAGAAAGCTAGGGATTCTCAGAATCAGGAGTAAAGGAAGGAGAACATTCCAGGTGTAAAGTTTGCTGATGAGTTAAAGCCCACTCAGTTCTCAGAGAAGGTTACTCTGAGAGACAGCTGCTAGAGGCTGTGTCTGATTAGGCAGTTAGTGAGTTTTGAATATGACAGGTTGTTATAGACTGGAAAAATATCAACACCAGAACTGTTGTATGAATTTAGGACCATGTAATTTTCCTGATTATTGACAGATGAGAATTTGATTCCTAATCACAACCTAAGATAGAGTTATTTACATAACTCTGTGAGAGTCTATGAGAGTCTGAACTTAGAAAGAAAAGAGAAGAGAGAGGGGTGAAAGGTCAAATTTCAGAACTGCAGCAGCTAAGTTTGAAGGGTATAAATAATGAGGTCTACAGTTACTGTTAAAGATTAAGTCAAGCTAAACAGAGAATCAGAGAGAAAACTTAATGGATCAACCTGTTTGGCTGAGATTTCAAGCCCAGTATGGAGTTCATCAAGTATCCCAGAGATCAACTCAGCTTAGCAGTAGGAACATCTATTCAAAACAAAAGCTTAAGAAAATTTTAGGAGCAATTCCTGAGACAGAAAGAGAACACCAAAGTTTACAATCTCAAAGTAAACCACACGGGTTTTCCACATACATGTAACTCCTTAGCTGCTTTCTTTAAGTATATCCCATTCTCAGAAAACTATTCTGCTGCAGGGGATTGAGTCAGATTTGGGAATTGCTGAATGATGAATCTGATAAATAAGAAAGAGAAGAATCTGATTAAGTATCACATATTAAAGGAAATGCAATATTGTTATGTTATTTCTTTTGCCTTATTGTTAAGTAAACTGTTTAAGATCTGAAAATGTGAGGATAGTAGAGATAGAATGAATTCTCTTTGGAATGTGCAGAGTCTGAAGTGCCTATGGAATATCCAGTTCAAAATGTCCATTAAGTGATATAAAAATTGGAGCTCAGAGAAACATCAGGGTTGGATATATAGATCTGAGAGTCATCTGAGTAGAGAAGATAATTAAACCCATTGGATACACTGAGATCACCATGAAATATAGCATAGAGAAAAAGGAAAAGGTCCAGGACTGAACTTTGGAGTATATTCACAATTAGGGAGCCAGAAGTAGATAACAATGCACCAAAGGATGATGAGAAAGAATAGTCAGGTAAATAAGAGAAGAACTGAGAGGAAACAGCAGTATGATGAAAACCTAGGGAGAAGAGAGTACCCAACAGGGGTATTCTAAAGGATAGAGTGTTCCAAGAGGTGCTGAAGGAAGGATGGAGTACTTTCCAGGGATAAAGGACAGGCTTGCAAAGGCACAGAGGAAGGTGATGGAATATCAAATTTGGGGACCAGAAGGTCAACTGCTTGGCTGGAACAGAGAGGGATTATTGTAAAATGAACTTCCAAAATTGAAGCAGTTTGTAAAGTTTTAAGTGCTAAGGTACAGGTGTTTTATTTAATCCTGGCAGCAGTCACTGAATATTCTCAAGCAGGTGAATGACATGAGGAGCATTGGGTTTTAGAAGACTACTCTGACAGCTGGGTGAAAGATGGATTCTCACACCATTCAATTGGTTTTTTTTAAGCAGCTAAAGATTTCTACTAATTAGCTGTTCAAATAGGTTCATTCCTTCCTTCTGTTTCATGGACTAAAAATTGTGCAGACAAATTCCTCCAAACTGAATGGCAATGAGTCATAATATTACAAGATAACCCATGTATCTCAATTCCACAAATACTATAAAATATTTTGAGCATAAATAATGAGGGCATTTCTCATTAGCATTGTACCCTCCTGTATGTGTAGGTCAGGTAACAGAATCCTCCTTCAGACTTTCTCCTTCTGATTGCCCATAGATATAAACTGGCCAGTAATCCTAGAGAAGAGAGTGTTTAGGTAGCCCTACCCCAACTGCCTTTATTTCCAAAAGAGGACAGTTTTACTATCTGTGAGGTAAGTACATTCATTTGCTTTCCTTATGGCAACCCAAAGAATCCTAGATCCTTGGGCATTACTCTCTCAGGGTGTCACCATATTAGGTAATCTGGACATGGCCTAAAGGCCTCTTACACAAGACCATCATTGGCCTTTATACAGCACTTCAAATTTGCAAAACATTTCATATATAAGGTTACCACAGCTTTGTGGCTCAAGCCAAGCAAGCTCCTTTTCCCAGCTACACAGTCTCGGAAATGCATGAATAATGTTGTTTCCAAGCACAGTAAAAGTGTGTCCAACAGGTCACTAGGGCACCTAAGAATGTCCAGGACCTCATCATCACATAACTTCACACTCTGCTCATCCTCAACCCTTCCCACCCCCACCCCGTTTGTCCAAGGGAGAAATAGGGCTTACTGTGTTTCAATGATGACTCTTGGAACATTTCATAAAGTTGAATTAAATCTCACAGTGTTGGCTGAGATGAGGGCAGTGCCCTTGGTATTTTCTAAAAGTACGAGGTGAGATCACTGCCACTGGTAACTAAAGGAGACAGCATATTTTTACAGGCTCCCAGGTTAATATCTTCTAGCCTTATTGAAGTGCTTCTTCGGAAATTATACCCACAACACACCAGTATTGATTAAAAACACAATTGCTCTCCTGGAGCAGATGAACAGCCCATTGAGTTCATCACAACCCAGTGTCTTAATGGCTAAGAGAGGAAGGCAGAAAAATAGAATATAGCATCCCCGGAGGAACGTTTTAGTTTCCAATCTGCCATGGTGCTGAAACTCTTCAGTCCTGTACCTCTGAGGAGGGTAGTGTCTTATTTAGGAGTGATGTTCTTTTTACATCTGATTCATAATTAATGTCAATCACTTATTATTTTGGAGGTTTGTCTAAGTTTATTGCATTGGATATGCAAATTGTGGCAAATTCCAGGTTCTGATAGTTTTTGTTCTTTATTATTTCATGCATCTGATTGCAAGCCCTTTAGCAATCAGATCAAAGAATCTCAACCCTTACCCCAGGCAGTTAAATGGCCCAAGGGAGCACTTGACCTACAGTCAGGAACCCAAATTCAAATCCAGCCTCAGATATATATTACCTATAAGACCTTGAACAAATTATTTAACCTTGCTTTGCCTCAGTTTCCTCACCTTAAATTAAAGATAATAAAAGTGTACAATAAAATCCCCATGGTTATTTGTAAATGTTTGGCAATGGCAGCACGTATTAGGTGCTATATAAATGCTAGCTACTATTTGCTATTGTTTTTCAAATGAGGAAACTGGCAAAAGAAGTGGTGACTCATCCAAGGGGGCATAACCAGTGGTAGTAGAGTCAAGTCAAGAACTCAAGTATTCTGTCTACCTTCCCAGCTCATTTCCCACTGCTCTAAGGTAAAAAGTGAACAAATTAGAAGCACTATCAAGAGCGCTTAAAAGAACCTGTGTTACATTCTCCTTTTGATTTGGCTACAAATATGTTACTGGAACTTCCAAAATGTTTTTAAGTATCTATCTATGAACGACCCACTAAGAGGATTTTATGTATCTTCCTCTAGCCACAAAGTCTAGTTTTGGCTACCAGGAACTGTTCTCTAAGAACCTGGCCAATGGCCATATAGCACCACAAATCAATAATAGGTCCTCAGACAAAAGAATATGAATGAATCTTTGTGTTCATCATATAAAATATCCCTAGGTGAATCTTTGTGTTCATCATATAAAATATCCCTAGTGCAAAAATGCATTCCAAAGTCCATTTATACATGATTCTTAGGGTGTCCAAGTTGTGAAAAATCTAGGCTTCTACTCCCTTGTGACTATCATTGTCATTTTTCATTTATGTCCAACTCTTCATGACACCATTTGAGAGTTATTTTGGCAAAGACACTGGCATGGTTTGTCATTTCCTCCTCCAGAGCATTTTACAAATAAGGAAAGTGAGGCAAACAGGGTTAAGTGACTTGCCCAGGGTCACACAGCTAGTCAGTGTCTGAGGTTGGATTTGAACTCGGGTCTCCTGACTCCTGTCCCAGTGCTCTATTCACTGCACCACCTCACTGCCCTCAGCTCCCCTACATTACCTCAGAGTTCACTGAATGGTGATTTTCATATTTGTGGGTGTCTCCCATCCTGTATTCTATTCCCATGTTTCCAACTGCTTGGAGGATATACTTCCTCTAAAATATATCAGTGTCACCTGAACTCAGCATATTAAAAACACAAATCAGTACTTCCTACACTTCTACTGAATCTTGATTCCTGTTTCCAGAACTATCATGATCCCAAATTACAGAACTAAAAACTGTAGTGTCATTTTAAATTGTCCTTTCTTTACTTCTTATTTTGAATATCACTGAATCCTGTCGATTCACTCACACCACTCTTTTATATACTTTCTTCTCCTCACTTGTGTTATTGCAAAAATCCTCCTACCTAAGGCATTTTCCTCCTTGTCACCCTTTACAAAGCCCCCAGACCAATCAGCCTAAATAGAGCTTTCATCATGGCATTCCTCTACTTCAGAATCTGTATCAAACCTAAATTCTCCAATCTGACATTGAACTATTTTTTGAGGCAAACAGGGTTAAGTGACTTGCCCAGGGTCACAGAATATATTTCTGAGGTCAAATTTGAACTCAGGTCCTCCTGACCCCAGGCCCAGTGATCCATCACCTAGCTGTCCCATTTGCTCTAATTTTCATTCACTTTCTTTTCAACTTATTTCCAATCATGACTCAAAACAAACTTTGTGCTCTGGTCAGACCAATCTCCTCAAGGTACTATGCTCATACACACCTCCATCCTTTTTTTTTCCACATTGTTTCTCAATCTAGGCTCTCTTTATCTCCTTTTTCTTTGTTTTTCTAAATCCTCCCCATTTTGTTCAAGTCCCATTTTCTTAATTACTTCCCCTGACTACTCCAATTTCACGCAATATACCCTTTCCCTGAACTTCCATTTTGTGTATAATCTGAACCTTTAGCACTTGAAAATATACACTGAGATCTAGTATTGCTAATTAATTTAGGTTGGCTAGTCTTGTTTCAATAATTAGAGTCTATGTAGTTTCTCTCCCATCTTCTATTTCAAGCCCTTAATTTAATTCAACAAATAAGTTCAACTAACAATTGTTACATATGAATCTGTGGTAAGAACCTCAGAGGAGACCATGTTTTGTTTTGTATTTCCCAGATACCTATTACTGTCATTCAGATTTCTAAGTCCTTTTGAGATTTCCCTTTGTTGTTTCCCCAAAAAGTTTAGTTCATCTCCTTCTTGTTACCTTTGCTGGATTTCCACTTTTATTTTCTTGGAGTTTAGATAACTTGCCCAGGATTATATAACCAGTATGCATCAGAAGTGGGACTTAAACCTAGGTCTTCTTGACTACAGACAGGGCCTGCTCTCTATCCATTATCCTACATTGCCTTTCTCTGAGGCAGAGAATATGAAAGCTGTCTAGCTTGATTGTTTTCTCCATTTTAATAATGTATTAATTCTCATTTTTTCTTTTTCTTTTTCAGTATCCAGAGAGAAACTCCAGCAACCAATCATTGACCAGGTATATATTTTGTGTTCTTACTCTAATATTGAATTTTACTTTGAATTTGAAAAAGCTGGCACTTGTGACAGTGAAAAACATTTGGATGATGAGGAAAAATCAGGAGATACGTTGTGACCATGCCAACCATTCCTGTTCTCTTCCCATTCTCTCTTACTGTTGTCTGAAGAAATAAGAAGTGGAGAAAAGAAATTGATCTTCTGCCAATGAAATGGAATTCTGGAGTCCAAACAATCCTGCAGTCATATCATGAACCTCTATTGATAGAACCAAAGCTGCAAATGGATACTTTTATCTCATTTTTTCCTAACACTCAACCCTCCTCTGTGATTTTCCCAAGATCCAACCCTCAGTCAAAAGAATTAAGATTTTACCTTGTATTATGACCTCTCTCAAAGTGTTTAAATATAGGTTATTCCCCACTTGACTAGCACAGCCTTTCAGAGATTTTTTTAATCTTCATCTGTGATTTAAATGTTATAGGGAACTGGAAGTAGAAAGTTCCTCAACTAAGCAATCGATCAACAAGCTTTTATTTTACGCCTACTACGTATCAGGTGTTGCATTAGCCACTGGGGCTACAAATGTGGTGTGCACATGGCTATCTCTATCAAAAATGTGACTACTTTACACCTCCTGTATTGGCATGTACTACTACCTGACTCTCTTGGGTTGACTCACTTATCCTAATCTGCCTCTAACATTGGCAGCTGCAGGTTCCTACAGAAAGACTACCAACTCTCAGGCTCGTTTGGAGAGAATATATGATGACACTTGTAGAACTTAAACATAACGATTTAACCATTAACCGTTAAATATAACCAATAACCATTAGCAATAAGGCAAAAAGAAATAATAATGTCACAGATACTAAGATTAAAGCAGATGCATTTGTAGTGGATACATCGTAATGCCCACATACACTTGAGATACGTTTTCCCAGGTTTATGAGCGGTTGAGCTGCTTTCCAACCATAGAGAATCTTGTATCCGAAGGCTTCTGTCCACTGGCTGTTTGGGCTGCCCCTTTTATCACGCAGCTCCTGTGGAGCTAGTCTTTTTCTTCAGTCTTCCATTTACATTAGTCACTTGCTTCATTACCTTCACTGACTTAAATCAGAGCCTCCTGGCATTCACTCATCTTTTACTTAGGAGGTTAAAAGCTTAACAAATCTATCCACACTCTCAGAAATCCTTATTTAATGACCCTGTAGTCTCCAGTTACATGAGTTTTTATTTTGTATGATTTCTACCCTTTTAAACCTTAAAATTTACATGCAAATGAGTTGAGAGACAATGCAACTCCAATCATTCTGTAGTCTTTAAATTTTTGTTGCTGTTGAGTTATTTTTAAGTTGTGTCTGACTCTTTGTGACCTCATTTTTTTTTTAGCAGAGAACCTGGAGTGATTTACCACTTCCTTCCCCAGCTCATTTTATAGAGGAGGAAACTGAGGTAAACAGGGCTAAGTGACTTCCCCAGAGTCACACAGCTAGTAAGTGTCTGCGGGTAGATTTGAACTCAGGAAGATGAGGCTTTCTGACTCTAGAGTTGGTACTCTAACCATTAAGCTACCTAACTGCCCGTAGTCCTCAAATAGGGCCACTCTACCAGCTTTTGTCTCTTACAACCTTTTTTTATACTTGAATTTTTAGCAGTTGTTAATAAATAAGCTTCCTACCCCCTTAATACACAAAATTGTTCATATGCAAAACAAAAAACACCCTACATCATATGCAGTATAATTTAAGCCTTTATATTTATTGCACAGTTTATTCTCTGTTCCATTTGTTACTAAACTGCTCACAGTTTATTGAAAAACTGAGTTTCTTTACGAAGACTTTAGCAGTTATTACTAAACCAAAGTCCTTTCAGATACCAAATTATTCACCTAGGAAAAGGTCAATACTTTACGTCATTTCCCACTTTAATTATTTTTCTTTACACAGAAGTACATTTTGTGACCCTTTCAGCACCAACCTTCTAATCTTAAGAATAAAACACAAGGAGTAAAGGGGAAAAAAAGCAAAGTAGTTCATACCCTAGAATCCAGAGCTCTGTGTCCTGAGCCCTCTTTTCTTCTCTTACTATTTTATCTTACTTGTTGATATTAACAACTCACATGAATTCAATTATCTTCTTTATGCACCAGACCTGTGTATTCCTGCTCCACCCTACCCCCACCCCCGCCACCCTCTAGTCTTTCTCCTGGCTATAGTTCCACATTACATACTGTTTTTTGGTCATCTCAAACTGAGTGTCCTATAGGTACCTTGCACTCACTCAACATGTCCAAAACAGAACTCATTAGCTTTACCCCCAAACTCTCTCCCCTTCCAAACTATCAAAGACATCACCATCTTCCAAATCACCCATGTGTACAGCCTTGGGGGTCATCCTGTCTTCTTCACTCTCACTTACCCAATATATCAAAACTGTTGTCAAATCTTGTCATTTCATGTCTTGTATAGAGCCTTCCCCCCACAGTCACCACCCTTGTTCAGACTCTCCCACTTTCGAGCCTTTCCTCACTCTAATCTATGCTCCACTTGGCGGCTAAGGTGAATTTCCTAAAATGCTGATCCTTCCTCCCCACACCACCCCCCCTCACTCAATAAACTTCAGAGGTTCCCGATTACTTCCTTATCATAGGATCAAAGGTAATGTTCCCTATTTGACATTTAAAGACCTTCTTAAGGTGGTCCTTTTCTACCTTTCCATTCTTCTTGTACCTAACCATCTTATCTAAGTTCCTAGACCACACCCCTCCATTTCCTGGTTCCAAGCCTTTGCTGCATGGTATTTCCCTCCAAGTCTCTCTTTCCTCACTTCTCCTAATTCCCTCTGGACTCAGCTCACATCTTACCTTCTGCAGGGTCCTTTCCTGGTACCCAGAGCTTCTCCCCTCCTTGAAGTTCCTTCCCTCTGAGATGCCCTTCCATCTGCTCTGTGTATGCTTGCATGCATGTATGTATATGTGTACATTATATGTGTACATATATATTCATGCATGTATATGTTGTATTTACTGATTGAAATTAGTATATATATTTAAGGGCAAGGATAGTGTTTTTGCCTTTCTTAGTATATTTAGTGCTTATCACAGTACATGGTACATAGAGAATGTTTACTAAATGCCTGTTGATTCATTAACAATTTAACTGGGAAGATAGTATACATATACACAGGTACATATAAAGCATTTAAAAAGAAGTTTCAATGCAACCTTTGGGAGAGGTCACTGACAGCTGGAGAGGACAGGACCAGAAAAGGTGGTGTGCTTAAGCTGAATCTTCAAGGCAACCAGGGTGATGCAACAGTCCAAGGTGAATAGGGAGAGTACATCAGACATTCAGGAGAGCCAGTTCAAAGATTATGTGAGGAATAGTAAGGAGGCCAGTTTGACTGGTCTATAGAGTTTGTAAAAGGAAGTAAAATGTAATGAACTTGGACAAGTAAGGCAGGACCAGGATGTAAAGTGTTTTAAATATTAAACACAGAGTGTATGTATTAGCCTAGAGGTAATAGGGAGCCACTGGAGTTTATTAAGGAGAGCTACTATATCTATTCCCCCTTCCTATTGTTGGCCTTTTGGAGTTAACCCAGCCTAGACACCTAGGGAAGCTGCACAGACATCAATCCTCATGGCTTTCCCCTATCATCCACATCCCCCTGCAATTACCTTGTGACTACAGCATACACTCGTCTGCAATAATCTGTGCATTCAAATCTATGATTTTATGATTTTAGTTATTTTGTGGAAAATAATATTAAGTACTGGAGGAGTAGGCTTGGGCAGGTTATTATGTTATCTTTCCCTCAAAATACAGTCCTCTTCTAAACTTTCCTATTTCTTTCTAGTCATGCAGGTTTATAATCTGGATCATCCTCAGAACCTCACTCCTCTATCCCTCACATATCCAATCAATTGTCTTCACAATATCTGACAATAGCATCCCCCTCTCTCCACTGAGCCACCAGCCCAGTGCAGCCCTTTATGACCTCTTACCTAGACTAATACAATGGACTCCTAGTTGGAGTCCCCACCTCATGTCTCCCCTGCTCTCCAATCCATCCTCCACATAGCTGCCAAAGGGATTTCCCTAAGCTCAGGCATGATTATGGCCTTCCCAAACGCAGTAAACTCAGGTGGCTGTCTACTGACTCAAACCTTATTTCATCTTTATCTCATTCTTTCTGAAATTTATATTTTGTGTTTTATTATGTTAATAATTATTAATACAAGTATATAGTTTGTGCATAAAAATACTGGACAGTGGTCAAAAATGTTTGCTGATGGAGTATACAAGCAAAAAAGAAAGGAGATCACTAGTCTCTATCACTGGCTAAAAATACAGACATTTGTCTGCAGTAACATACACTGTCTCTATCCACAAACGTCAATCTCCATGTTCTCCTACTCCTCTGGCACAAGTTGTCATTCATCCTTGCCAAGAGTATCAATTTCAAGTCCACATTCATGAGGTGTCAGAGCATCTTCCATGCCAGCAAAGGGGATACTCTGCCATGGTTTCTTATTTCTATCAACACTGGTACCAAATAAAAGGTCCAGAATGATTATCCATAATTATGGCCATGCTTTACTCAATAGACCATATATAGAAAACAACAAACACCAAACTTACTGAGCTTTAACATAAAATGCTTTCACTCATTTAGCTAAAGCAATATTCTGTGAGTTCAAATGGCAAGACTGGATTCTTCGAATAGACTCATCCCAATATTTGAAATTACTGTTATTTATAACACTGAAGTCAGGTTACTGTTTCAGTATTTCATAGAATGCTAAAGCTGAATGGGGGCCCTTAAGGTCATCTAATCCAACCCCTTCATTTTATATCTAAGGAAACTGAAGGAGAGCCAAGGAGTTGAAGTAGTTTGTCAAGGATCACACAGCTAGTTAGTGACAGGATCAGGACTGGAATCCAAGTCTCCTGACTCCTAGGCCAGAGAGAGGTCTTTTCTCAACACCATGGCACTACTCCCTGTCACCACTGGGGTACTGGTACCTTTTTCTTGTACTTCCTCAGCTGAGCAGCTTGAGAAAAACCATACAAGCTTTTATTTGGCTTTTTAATGATTTTTATAAGATTTGTTTCCTTTAGTATTACATTTACAGCTATTAGTGAAATATCTAAATGTTGTGGAAGGCAAGGCTGTTGTTCATAGATAATACATTGCCACTCTTAGATAGTATTTTGTTTCAGTTGAAGTGTTGACATACAGGTTTCTGTCACACTATGAAGTTTATTAAAGCAGAGCCTGAATCCTCATCGATGAACACAAGAAAAGAATTTCAATCATTTAACATTTATTAAGCACCTTCTATACAGAAATGAAACAGTTTAGTCCCCCAAAGCTTACATTCTAATGAGAGGAATAACAAGGACCTATATACGAATATAAATAAACATGGAATTTTAGTTGGGAGTGCTCCAACAGTGGAGAAATTAGGAAAGGCTTCATGAAGATGGTAGAACTTGAGAAGAGTATTAAAGGAAATGAGAGAAAGGTTCCAACATTACCAGCCCTCTACCTGGACCTGATTCTTCTGTATCAGTTCTTCCCTTCACACACTATTTTTATGAGATAATTACTCCTTTTTACCTTTTTCTACCCAATTTCATTTTTTTAGAATCACCCCATCATACACAACTCAGCCCCAACTTTTCTTCCAAACTACCCCAATAATGATGGTTGCTTCAATAATACTGACATTTTCAGGTATAAGAAGTAAAGAATTTGACATTGAGTCCCTTATAATTAGTCTTTAATGTTTTCCTTATATTCCTTAAAATTTTCCATTGAGTTGTCATCATTTTGTCAAAAATACCTGAAAGTTTTTTTGGTTCATCAAATATCTATTTTTTTTTTTAGTCAGGCTTATACTCAGCTGTATTGGGTAAGTTATTCCTGATCACAACTCCAACTCTTTTATTCTTCAAAATAGAATGTTCTAAGACCTACAGACTTCAGTGTAAAAGTTTCTAGGTCTTGTGAAATCCTGACTGTATCTCTGCAGGATTTAAATTGTTTTCTGTTGGTGTTACTGTTGTTGGAGATTACAATATTTTCTCCTTAACCCGGGAGTTTTGAAACTTGGCTATGATATTCTTGCAAGTTTTCTTCCTATGATCTCTTTCAGGTGATAAATGGTAGGTTTTTTCCTATTTCAACTTCACCCTCTTGTTCTAGAACTTTAGGGCAATTTTCCTTAATTTCTTATAATATTCTTTCTAGATTCTTTTTTTTGAAATCACAACTTTCAGGTAGTTCAACAATTCTTTGTCTCTCCTTGATCTGTTCTTCAGGTCAGTTGTTTTCTAATGAGATGCTTCAGATTCTCTTCTGTTTTTTCTAGTTTTATTATTTCTTGGTGTTTTATAATGTCATTCAATTCCTCTTGCCCAGTGCTAGTTTTCAAGGAGCTATTTTCTTCTTTAAGATTTTAGACCTCTTTTTCCAGTTGGTTAACTTTCTTTTCAAAATTTCCTTGGATTCCTTTTATTTTTTTCCTAATTTTCCCTTGATCTCTCTTATTTGATATTTGAATTCCTTTTCAAGTTCTTCCAAGAACTTTTTGAGTTTGTGATCATTTGACATTGTTCTTTCAGGTTAGAATGGCTTTTTTTGTACCTCACTGTCTTTCTCTGAATATGAACCTAGATCTTCTTTTATATCATAGTAGCTATCTCTGGTTAGGTTCTTTTTCCTTTGTTTACTCATTTTTATTCTTATTTTGTTTTATTTTATTTTTAGCAGCTTATTAGTATAATTAGATTTTAATCATGAGTTGTGGGTAATGTTGCCCCAGCTCTCAGCTTCTCTTTACTGTTATTTTCTGAATTTTGTCTCAGGGCTCAATCTCAAGGATGCCTCTGCTTCCCTAAGCCACAGAGCTTCAGCTACACTGTCCTGAAAGTACTCTTGCTCCCTGTGGTATGAGAAGGAAAAGGTTGGGGGTAAAGGGGTCAATTTTCCCACACTCAGCTGTCTGTTGTTGCTTAGGTGAAGATTAGTGAAGTGAAAATTCCTGAGGCCTAGTCTGCTTTCTGATGGAGCTGCCCTCCAGATCTGCTGCTTTTTGATTAAGTGGAGTCAGCCTGAAGGTACCTACATTCCACTTAGGCCAGACCTCAGCTTCTGGAGGTCTTGTCTTTCCTGTAGTCCTTTCAAACCATTTTAGGAGGCCACCTGCTTTACCCTTTTATTTTTGAGATATTCTGTTTGTGGAGGAAATTTGGAGAGCCTGGAAATTCCTGACCTACTCCACCATCTTCCCAGAATGCAATGTTAGAAAACAAGAATTTTCAAAGATAGAGATGAGAAAGGAATACATTTTATCAGTGAGAACAATCATTGCAAAAGTATGGGAATGGAGTATAGTGTGAAACAAATGCAAATAGACCAATGTGTCTGGGTCAGGGAGAGTGTCTGGAGAAAAGTCCTACGTAAGAAATCTGGAATATTAAAAAGTGGTCAGCTCCTAGTTTTAAATGTCAAATAGAGGAGTTTGTATTTGATTTATTGTTTTTTCTGTTCAGTCATTTCAGTTATGTTCAACTCTTTGTGACCTCTTTTGGGGTTTTCTTGGCAAAGACATTGGAGTGGTTTGCTATTTCCTTCTCCAGTTCATTTTACAGATGAGGAAACTGAGGCAAATAGGATTAAGTCTTTAGTATCAGAGCTGAGATGAGAAGAATCAGAATTCTCCTAATTGTAAATTTAGTGCTCCTTTCATTACACAGTGGTGCCACTCAGGAAATATATTTCACCTAAGAGTTTTTGGAAGAAGGAAACACATCTTTTCTCTTCAACTTATAGTTAGTATTTTTTTTGGCGGGGAGGGCAGAAACAAACATCGGATAATACACTAGGCATCATCTATCCTTAATTTATTTCCATTTTGACACTGAGACAAGAAACAACTTCTTTGAATACCTTTTTCTTTGTTTTTGAGTTTAGTTCTTGACAAGTATTTTCTTTTCATCACTATGGATAATCAACAGAGAAATCCCAACCAGAGAAGAGTATACTGTGGAGCATTATTGTAGGGAAGTTTTATCCTGAAATCAACCTAGATTGCCACGTTACATAATATTATTACATTGAAATTGGAAATCAGATTTTCTTTCATTAGGTAGATTATTAATTGCACATTCACATAGAATGTGAAGAAAAAAATTTGAAGAGAATCCTTTCACCAGTATGCCAATAGCTAGCAGGCTTATATTGTAGCCCACAGCTTCTTTAACACACCTGAATTCAGAGAACAAACAACTACTTGAGCTCTCTAGAGAGCGCATTGGATTCTTGGCTATGTGATTCACTGGGGAAATCAGTGGTCTTTTTAAAAATAGTTTCTTAACAGTATTGTTTATTAGACTAAGACAAAAATTAGCAGTGACCCATGTGGCCACCAGAATAGGATCCCAGAATGATATCCCAGAATAGGATAAATCCATACCCTATTATTTTTCCTGCTCTCTAAATAGCACTACAACTTTATGAAAATTATCTAATTTTTGGAGTCGATTTCATTGATACATTTTTATCAATATCCTTCTCCCACTCATACATGGCTTCCCTTATAGAAAAAAAAGAACAAAAAGAGGAAAAAGTGGTTCAACAAAACTAATCAACATATAGATCGGTTCTAATAGGGTGTGCTGTGTTCTGCAGCTTTTTGCAAAGAACCGAGGTCACGTCCTATCTCTTCTTCAGATTAGAAGTTAGTCATTATAATAATTCAGTATTCAGTTTCAAATATTGTTTTCTTGTTCCATCTATGTTGCTGTATTTATTATATATTTTTATAGCTTTCTGGGTTCTGCCTTCTTCCCTTTGTATCAGTTCTTACAAGTCCTACTATGCCTCCCCATAGTCTTCATATTCAACATTTTTTATAGTGAAATAGTATTCCATTGCATTCATGAACCAGAATTTGTTAGCCATTCACAAAAAGATTGGTTACTGTAAAAATGCAAAACTTTTTGTTGGACATTGTACTTTTCTTTGCCTAGCATTGGGATTTCTAGTAGTCAATAGATATGGACATTTTAGTCACTTTCTTAGCATAATTCCAAATTACTTTCCAGAAATTAGATCAATTCTTGGCATATATCTTTAATAGGAATGAAGTGTGCTGTAGGCTTTCTAAGCATGTTATATTTCAGATATATATCTCAAAGCATTGAAAAAATATTCTCCAAATTCAATTCATTTTAATTTAGTGAGCAGTGATTAATTGGTGCACTGAACAGAGTCCTAGATTTTTGAGTCAGAAGACCTGAGTTTGAATCCCAGCTCTTTCACCAAAGTGTAACCTTGTACAAGTTCTTAAGCTTTCTCTAGAACTCAGTTGTCTCAAATGGTATCAAATGAGTAGATGAAACTAGACAGGCTTTTAAGGCTCCTTCCATCCATATATCTATGATCCTTGAGTACTAAGAGCCTATCATGCACAAGGGACTTAGATAGTTGTTTGGGACACAAAGACTCAAGACAAACCATGTGTTTCTCTTTCTTTCTTTCTTTCTTTCTCTCTTTCCTTCCTTCATCTCTTCCTTCCTTCCTTTCTTCCTTTCTTTCTTCCTTTCCTCTTTCTTGTTTTCCCTAAACCCTTAGACCCAGGGAGCCCATAGATTGAACAACAATGGATCCCTGCCCAAGCTCCACTCAATGACTGCTTTTGGACCCTCCTGGCTTAGTGTGAATGTCAATAGTAACTATTTCTCTTCTAAACAACAACCCTGAGGATCCTCAGCCTCCTTCCCCTCCCAGCTTGATTTATCTATTTTTTTCTTTTCTATTAAAGGGTTCATCCCCCTGACTACTTTTTAAAGAGACCTCTTCACTGAATGGACATTACCTCACTTGAAGTGAAAAGGCTTTAGCATAAAAGTCCAAGCTCTCCCATTGCATGCTGGGCCATCTCCAGTCATCTTGATGAACATCTGGTCACTGGATCCAGATGACTTAGGAGCAGAAATGAGGCTGGTGACTTTGCACTGCCCTCCCTCACTCAAAACAAAGTCAAGTGCAAGTCATATCATCATTTCTCTGATGTCATGGTCCTCTTTGAAAACTAAAGATGAACACAAAAACTAAACACTAGAGAAGTCTATTAAGTGTCTGTTCCAAGGTTTGCATTTGTCACAAATTTCGCATCAATTTCAGGTGTCACAGTCTTCAAACTTTCCTAATCTAGGGCATCAGAGGCAGTGGATACCAGTTATTCCTCACAGGTGGACCACACAACATATCTGTAGCACAAGATTTTCTCTGTCCCTTTCTCTTGAAACAGTCACTTTAAAATGATCAGTGAAGTGTTCTAAGACTTCAGGTCCTGGTTTGTCCATTTTCTCACTCACCTCCATTGGTCTGGAAAAGTTAACTAACACCTAGCCCTTCTCCATGGACTCTATACTTTCAGGAAAGCAAAAGATTACTTTAAATCTATGAGAGAAAGAAGGATGGAGGGAGAGAGAAAGATGAAACAACAACAATAAAAACAAGCAATATTTTTATGGAAAGCTCTTTACAAATATTATCTCATATGATCTTCATAACAACCTAGGAGGGAGGCATTCTTACAGTCCCTATTTTGCAGATGAGGAAACTGAAAAAAGGTTAAGTGATTTGCCCAGGGTCACACAAGCCAACAAGTGTCTCAGGCTATATATGAATTTAGATCTTCCTGACTTCAGATCCAGCACTCCATCCCTTACCAACTAGCAAGGAATTGGGATAAAAATGGAAAGAGTATTAGACTGGAAATCTGAAGGCCTTAATTCTCCCAGTAATTATCTCTGTGACCTTGAACAAGTCTAGAACCTGATTTTCTTATTTGCAGAGTGGATTGTACTAGGTACCTTCTAAGAGATATGTCTTACATGTGCATATACATATACACATACACACAGAAGTGTGTGTGCACGTGTGCATGTGTGCATGTGTGTATCAAAGGAATGGACAGACTTAAGATCTTGTCCTTAGTGTGATAGGGGCACTCATTTCTGAAGATACATCAATCCTTCCAGGTCATTCAAACATAACGATTAATTATTGCTTCAATGTATTAAATGATATCCTCATACCACACAGTATTAAATCACCACAAAAAGAAGTGGGCAGCCCACATCCTGGAAGGATCTGGGCTGTGATTGTGTTAGTACTCCTCAGTGTTCCTATATAAAGCTGAGAGGAAGCACATGCTGATAAGAATTTATAAATGAAAAGTAAATAATTATTCTAAACCACAAACAGAAGCCATTCTCCAAGGCCATACCCTGACTCTCCTCACCTCGTGGATATCTAGTAGCCAGGGGAGGGACAGGGTGTCTTACTCCTGATATCCTGACCTTGACTTTTCTCAGAAGTCCTTATTCTCAATCTGCCACACTGAGAAAAACTTGGGGCTTCAGCCAAGGCTGGGAGTGATTGCTTTTGACCTGTAGTCTCCCCATATGTATGGCTTGTGTAATCTCTCTCCTTCTGCCACTAGGAGCTGGTAAGCAAGCCTGGATGCCAGTCTGCAGTGAACTTTAGGACTTCTAATTTTAACATGGGATTGCATTACTTTGATCTATTCTTATCAAAATAACCTGACCCAAGAAGATGGTTTTGACTTATAGACATCTTTCCATTTGAAATTAACACTATGGGGCTTCTCTTCCAGAATCAGAAGTTGCACATTTTGAAAATCTTATCCTACTTAGAGGTTCCTTTGAAAATGCATGAAAGCTGAGTGGATGGGTTCAAGGTATAGTGACACTAATAAAGGGAGTTAACAGTGAAGAATTTCACTAATGAAAGACCATCCATAGTAGAGGTCAGACAGTTCCACAACCAGGGAGTTCTTAGGAGCCATGGATGAACTGGAAGGCCAATGTAAAATCTGAAAGAAGGAAGTCATAATAACAGAATCCTCACATTCCCCAATTGATAAGTGATCAAAGGATATGAACAGGCAACTTTTGGAGGAAGAAATTAAAGCTATCTATAGTCATATGAAAAACTGCTCTAAATCACGTTTAATTGGAGAGATACAAATCAAAACAAGTCTGAGGTACCACATCACACCTATCAGATTGACTGATGTGACAGAACAGGAAGATGATAAATGTTGGAGATGTGGGAGAGTGGGAACACTAATATATGGTTGGTGGAGCTGTGAGCTGATCCAACCATTCTGGAGAGCAGTTTGGAACTATGCCCAAAGGACTACAAAAATGTGCATACCCTTTGACCCAGCAATACCGCTTCTAGGATTGTAGCCCCAAGAGATTATAAAAATGGGAAAGGGACCCACATGTACAAAAATATTTATAGCATCACTCTTTGTGGTGGCCAAAAACTGGAATCAGATGCCCATCAATTGGGGAATAGCTGAATAAATTATGGTATATGAATGTAATGGAATACTATTGCGCTATAAGAAATGATGAACAGGAAGACTTCAGAGAGGACTGACAAGACTTAAATAATCTGATGTGAGTGAAAGGAGCAGAACCAGGTCGTTACACAGCAACGACCACAGTGTGCAAGAGTTTTTTCTGCTAGACTTGGAACTTCATAGCAATGCAAGGACTTAAAAAAAATTCCCAGTGGTCTTCTCAGGCAAAACGCCTTCCACATGCAGAGAAAGAATTATGGAATTCAATCACAGAATGTAGCAGATCATTTTGTATGTATGTGTGTATGTATGTGTGTGTGTGTGTATTGCGTTGTGGTTTGTTAGATGATTTCTCCCACTCATTTTATTTCTTCAACACAGTATAGCTATAGTGAAAATGTATTTAATAGGAATATATGTGTAGAACCTCTACAAAATTGAATGCCATCTTTGGAGGGAGGGGAAAGGGAGGGGAAAATAATCATCTAAGTTTTATGGTAGTTATTGTAGAACACTGAAAATAAATAAAATTAATTAATAAAGAAAAGAATACTCAGAAAGCTGAAACTTCCATGTGTGTCCCTGCTTCCATAAGTATGGAATGAAGGAAGCAGGCATTTATAAAGCACCTACTATGTGCTGGGTACCGTGTGCTTTACAAATAATATCTCATTTGCTCCTTACAACAATGCCTGGGAGGTGGATACTCTTATTATTGCCGCTTACAGTTAAGGAAACTGGGGCAGACAGAGGTTGTGACTCGACCAGGATCACACAATTAGTCACTGTCTGAGGTAGCAGTTGAACTCAGGCCATCCTTCTTGACTTCAGGTTCAGCATTTTATCCACCTAGCTGCCTCTAGGACTACATGGGAGAAAGTATGAAAGGATGATAAGGATCATTTTAGGCATTTGTTTGGACACCAAGAGGAAAATAATGGCTACTGTAAACAGTGACTAGTTGGCAGCGTTGTTTGAGGTTCCTCTATATAACACCAAACACTTAGATAGAATTCAATCAAATATTTGGAATTTTTTTCAATTTTCATACGGCTTTATTTTTTGCTATTTAATCATAGCCTGAATAATGACTATTAATTTCTAAGATAAAGCTGAAGCTGGAAGTAATCATCTGGCCCAAACATTCCATCCAACAGAGAGGGAAACTGAGATCCAAAGATTCTACATAATTCGTTCAGAAGCAGCCCAGTAATCAACAAAGTCAGGGTTTGAACTCAGGCATTCTGTCATCAAATTCAGTGCTCTTTTCACTAAACCCTGTTGCTTACTTTATAGAAAACCTATAAAAACTCCTTTTGTTCAGTCATTTCAGTCATTTATGATTTCTTTGTGACACTATTTGGGGGTTTTTTGGCAAAGATATTGGAGTGGTTTGCCATTTCCTTCTCTAGCTCATTTTACAAATGAGGAAACTGAGGCAAACAGGGTGAAATGACTTGCCCGGGATCACACAGCTAGCAAGTGTCTGAAGATCTGCCGCCTCCAAACCTGGCACTATCTACTTTGACATCTAGCTGCCCCCATAAAAACCTCTACAACACCAAATGTGCAGATTGTAATAATTGTATGTACAAATCTGAGCAGCGTAGAGTCAGGAAGATTTTAGTTTAGTTTCTGATTCTGATGCATACTAGCTATGTGATCATGAGCAAGTCCATTAACTTCTTAGGGATTCAGACAATTCTTTAAGACTATAAATTAGGTAGCATCATTAGTGAAAGGAGTTTCTACACTAGGAATACCTCACACTAATGACATCACAGGTTTGGGAAGAAGATAAAAGAAAGAGGAAGAGATGAAGAGAGAAAAAGGGGAAGATGATCTGCAAAAGTGATTGAATACAGTGTTCCATAGATTTTTAGGATTTCTTTAGCTTTAAGATTCCAAGCTTATGGTTTAAGCAAATATTGTTCCATGGAAATAAGCGTCAGGCAGTTACTAGAACCCTACTTCAATATCTCTGTTCAACCATAATAAAAAAAAATGTCAATCCTCAGATGAAGCCATTCTTTCATAGGGTGAAATTCACTCCTGGGCAGCGGATGTCAAGAACTCTTCATTCCCAGCTCAGAAAAGGTGAGGTAGACATGTAAATGTAGGAGAAAGAAGATAGAGAATCATCTGAAGAACCGGAAGAAGCTATACTTAGTAGTATCTTGGAATCTTAAAGCTGAAGGGGCTTTCAATATCATGTATTTTATTTTACAGAATGGGACTCTTGTTCAAAACTGACTTTAATCATCTCTATATCTGAAATATTCAGATCTTCTTATATCAGCAAGAATCTTAATATAAACAAATAAGAAACAAAACAGATATATAAATAAAATCCATGCATAAATCAGTCCTATTCTAGACTACCTATCAGCACAATGACATGAAGATTCTTAGACCCATTCTGACCCTAACTTTTCAACTAACCATATCAATAAAGGCTTTCACTATGGAAGTATTATTGGGTCATCCTGTACTCATGAGGCACTTGCTGGTTATGTTGGACAGCAGTTAGTAAGATTTATGGCCATGGATCAATGGTTTCAACCTAACTGAACTGACCTGCAAATCTGATAGATATTAGTTTAAGCCTTTACTTCACTTCACCTCAAAAGGAAAATACTAATGACCAGGAAATGAATAAGAAGAAGACAATGGGAAGGAAAAGGAAGAGAAAATGACTGACTGGATAGTTAGCTAGTTAACAGAGTTGACTAGATTTATATGTACATTTTTTTTGAGATGCTCCAATTCATTCTTGTTATACAGTGATATTAACTGCCATTTTTCTGTTCACCTAAATAATAAATCTTTCATTTTGGTAAATCAGTAGCCCATAATCTTTACATTTCATATATATGCAATAAATCTGTTATAACAGACTGTAAAGACCTGGCAAGATGGGTTTTATGAATACTTTTCTAGTACCAAAAGTAGACATCATGAATGTTTATTCAGTGGGTGTTTTGTGGCATGTCAATGGGTTGGGGGTGACCATTTCAATTCTAGTTTTTACTTCTTTCATATTCTTACGTGAAATCCTACTAAAAGGTTTTATCTTTATAGTTTGTTATTTCCTTTTGGGGGAAGGAAAATGACCTTAGATGAGATTCCAAGAATTTCCATTTATTTCACTTTTTGAAATGATTTTAAATTCTTGGGCATGTTCTTGAACATGGATACACATACATATTCAATAATTTCAGTTTTATCCTCTGTAAAATAAAAGGCTTGGGTTACATTTTTAAAGCTTCTTCACCGTTAAGATTCCAGGATTCTAAGTGTACATTTTTCCTCCTTTTCAGATGATTCCCTGTCCTATTTCTCCTACTCTTATCTACCTACCCTACCTTGCCTGACTGAACAACATCATAACCAAACCAAAAAGGCATTGACTACACACCCAGCAGCAGATTACATGTCTATTATAAAAAAGTCAGCTTTGCTCATTTCATGGAGATTCATCACCAAAAAAGTAGTCACTTGGCAATGATTTTTTTTCAGTCACAGCAACTTATGACAACCATAAACAAAGGAATGGAAAGGTCTCTTTAATGGAGAAAGTAACCATACCAATGAGATCATTGATCCTTGAAAAATTAAACTAAGAAAGATCAGATCAACTTTGTAAAATCCAAATAGTGATTAAGAAAAAAATTTTATATGTATGTAAGTATATATTTTGTGTGTATATATATATAAACGTATATGTATATAAATTTCAGATTTCCTAATATATAGTCCCAGTCATATCACTTATGTCACTTCTTTGATCAAAAACATTCGATGGGATCCACATCATCTATCCAATTAATTTTAAATTCCTTATCCTGGCATGCAAGACCCTTCACAGTATGATGCCAAACTCCTTTCTAGCCTGAACTCTCTCTATTCTCCATATAAACTCTACATTCCAACCAAATTAGACTGCTCACTGTTGACTAAACACACATGCTTGCTTCAAAGTCTTTGCCTGTTCCCTTTCATCTGCCCTTCAAAATCTTACAATTTTTCAAGACTCATCTCAAATATATCTTTTATTTATGATTCTCGGAACCAGATGTGATAGCCACATCCTCTGTACCCCCTTAGCATATTGTGCCCTTCTCATGGATCATATCATATTCTTCCTTGGATCGTGCTTATTTGTAAAAACTGTCTTATTCACTCCACCCATGGGTTTGTAAATTCCATGAAGGCACAGACCTCTATCTCATTTATCTTTTTCTCCTCTTCATCACTCCTAGCACAGTGCTTTGTGCATGGTAAGTGTTTAATTTGTTCAATTAGATTAAATTGAATCAAATCCCTTGTTAATTATCTTTCCATAGGAAAAGTAGAGACAATGATGATTTTTCTGTATCAAATTTGAATGGAAAATAAATTTCATTTAACACCATGCATTTATCCAGACTATGTCAGGATATGTATTTCTGGGAAAGAAAATTTAATGTAACCATAAACAAAAAGGGAAAATTCTGTGTTCCAGCATAAGATCCCAATGAAACCTGCCTCCTTTCTATTATTCTTATTGTGGACACAGTTCAATGTCCACAGAAGTGCTATGTTACATCCTGTGGTCTACCATCAAAAGACAATGAAATAAACAAGATTTTTCACTGTTAGATCAATGGAATGTGCCTAGTCTTAAAAATGTTGTAAAAAGGAATATTTTCATCAAGCTATTATTTGCTAATTAAATTAGGCCAATGTTTAGTGGATATGGAATAATGTAATTTACTATATTGAATAATTAACCAATCAGATTGTTCTTATTTTCTGAAACAATGGATTGACTAAAATATTACTATAAACAAAATAGATTTTGTTAGGCATAATCCACTTTGTAAACAAATGAAATTAATTCTTTGCCTGACTTAAGCCTCAAAAATGAAAGACTGAAACTGAACACATGCTTCCAATTCTTGTTCTCTTACTAATATGGCACTTAATATAAAAGTTATAATTTAACCTACCCCCAAGTATTCCGTACTTGAGACTAAATGGCTCTTAGAAATATGTTCATCAACAGATGGGAACCACTTATGGCCTCATAAACTCAAAAACAAGTGAAATTATCTCAGCAAAAGAGAAAGAGATTACAATAAAGCCTCATCTGGTTATCTTGGATAAAATTAATATATTGCACATTGGTTTTCATCTTGATGAAGAGGGGCTAGTCATCACTTTTTTTCATATTATTTGAATACTGAAGGAACAAGTTCACAGAATTGACTCTTTTAAACAATCAACAAGTATCTATTAGGTGCCTACAAAGTGCCTAGAACTTTGCAGCAAGGATCCTGCCCTCTAAGATCTTATAATCTAATTGGACATACAAGATTGAATGTAAACAGCAATGATTTGGAGGGCACAACAGAGTCTGGCTGCTAGTCAATTGGCCTGATACAGTCTAGGAGATTTGCCAAGGTTCTGGGGAAGATCAGCAAGGGCTTGGCAGAGTTTCATGGAATAGATTTTTAGCTAGACTTGGAATGATGGATGTGATCTGAATTGACTAGGAAAGGCAACTTTAATGGGGCAACAGCACGAGGAAATGCACAGAGGCAGAAATAGGCATTATTTTGATAGGATGTTGAAAAGACCAAGATGATTAGGGTGTATAGGGTATCCTACTGAAGGAGAGCAATGAGATTAGATAGATCAAGTTTTAATATCCAGGTAGAATAATTTCTTTAAGGATGAAACATATACAATACAAGTTTTTATTAAGCACCTTTTTGCTTCCAGACCTCTATGAGTAGATACTTGGGAAATACACAGGGTCAAAATTTTAGAGCTGGAGCAGGCCTTAAAGATGATTTGGTCCAATCTTCTCATTTTACAAATAAGTAAATTGAAGCCCAAAGCAATGTGATGCCCTAGATTGCCTATGATCACAGATGGTAAGTGGCGGAACCAGCATTCAAATCCAGGTCCACTGATGCCACATCAAGTTCTCCTACCAATTACAACATGCTGTATAGTTCCTCTACCCAGGGAGCTTACCTATCTAGTATCAGGGCAAGACACCCACACAGATATCTATAATACACAACATTATATGAAAAGTTCATTAGAGAGTTACAAAACAGTGCTCTATAAGGTCAGGGTGACAAAGCCATATAAACAGAAGAAACCAAGAAGACTTCCTGGAGCAGACTATATTTGATTTGAGTGGTAAAGGTTGGGCAGCAATTCATTAAGCAAATCTGGAGAAGGAGATGCTATGAAAAGAAAATTGGGTGATCAAAAACAAGAGTTCTTGAGAGTACAGTCTGATTTCTGGAAGCAGAAAGAAGTCCTTTTTTGCTGGAGCACAGAGAAAGTCATTTGACAATGAGGTTGGAAAAAGAGTGACAACACATTGTGGAATGTGAGTGCCATGAAGTGAAATATGAACTTGGTACAGTAGAATAGGGAGCCACTCAAAATTTTTAAGAGAGGGATGACATGACCAGATCTATGTATAATAAAAATTATTCTGGTAAAAGTAAGCAGAATGAAATGAAAGTGAGAGAAGAAGCAATAAGAGGCAAGATGGACTATAAGGAAGCTATCACAGTCCAGAGAAGGCAATGAGCATCCATACTAGGAATTGGGATAGAGAGGTGAGGATAAACATTGCCAAGGAAGAATCAAATCTATTTGGTCATATGAAGGGGAGAAAGAAGGGAGAATCAGAGATAACCCCAAGGTTTCAAATATACTTGGAAAATGGCAGAAAATAATGATGTTAGAAGAATGAGTAGGTTAAGGAAAAAATCAACTCAATTTTAGACTTGTAAAGATTGAAATACCAGTGTAGTGTGCTGCTAAAGAAGATTCTTTAGGTAGTTATAACAGCAAAGATCCTGACATACACAAGAGTGCCTGCTGTATGGGTTTCTAGATCTGTTTTTCTAAGAGGAAAGCAACTTTTGAGGGGTCAACAATCTATTTTAATCCAGCATATATATCATTCACTTAGTTAAGGGGGAAAAGTCAGCATCCTAAACTTCAGAGAAAATACAGAGAAATAAAGCCCAACAGACAGTGCTTCCAACTGTCTGAAGTCAATCAAGACAACTGAGATGTGAGAGTGGGAGAAAAGAGATGAGTTAAGAGATTGTATTATTCTTTGCATTTTTGTCTCCAACACTCAGCACACAGTTAATTCTTAATAAATGCTTATTGATTGGTAAATTGTCACAAATTAAAGTCACAATACAAATGAAGACTAGGTTTCTTGGCAGTGAGTTGGAGAGGTGAAAGGAGAGGAATTTGTGGTCAGAGAGTAAAATTTCAAAGTTCTATTTCTAGATCTTGGAAGTCATATAATTTTAAAAGACAGTGAAGCTTAAGATGAGTATAATGATGTATGACTGAAGTTAAGAATGAGGACAATGAACTTCATGAGGATGAATAATTATTATGTTAGCTATCACAAGGATTATCATAGTTCCTAAAAATAGTAGGCATGGAATGGAAAGGAAAACCATGAGCAAAGTAAGAAGACATTTTAAAAGGTTGGTAGTATGACTGGGTTAGTTTACGACAGCAAGTGGTGATGATGGCAATCAAACTATATGAGCCTCAAAAGAAGAAAGATATTTGAGGGATCCCGGTAGAGAGATGGTCTGAACTAGCAAAGAGAAGCAAGAGGCACACCCATTTATTGTCCTAACGTTGTGAGGAGAGGAGTACAGAGAGTTACAAGGGATATAATGCCCTTAGGAAATGACCAGATTTCATCTAAAGTTAGGAGGTAGGAAGTCTTCAAGTCTTTTGAGTATAGGAGTAACATTATGAAAGTGATATATCAGAAAGATATATTCATATTGAATTAGCATGGGAAGACAGTTTAGGCAGGAGTGAAAATGGAGAAGAATCAAGTACAAAAAAGGACTTTGTAAGGAAAATTCAAAAGGATTGGTTTACTAGATGTAGGAGCTTTAAAATGCAAGTAAAAGATGATACTGGGGCAACTAAGTGGTGCCATGGACAGAGTACCAGGCTGGAGTAAGAAAGATTCCTCTTCTCAAGTTCAAATCTGGCTTTTGATACTTACTAGTTATGTGATCCTGGGCAACTCGCTTCACCCTGTTGGCCTTAGTTTCCTCATCTGTAAAATGAGCTAGAAAAGGAAATGGCAAACCACTCCAATATCTTCGCCAAGAAAATCCTAAATGGAGTCACGGAGAATCAGACACAACTGATAAACAACAACAAAAGTTTCATTGGGGAATAACCAAAGGTCTAGTAACAGAAGTTGAGTGGGACAACTTGTTTGATAATAAGTTCAAGTCAACACTTTGCTTACACAAACTGAAAATGCTAATTTGATTTGTATTTTTTTTTATAATCTGAAGAATTCTATTACTTTATGATGAAGCCTGTTTCACTTTGCACTATCCACAGTTGTTGTGTTGTTATTTAATTGGATGAGTTTTAGATATTCAGAAGGACTAAGGTATTGACTTCTTCAAGAAGCCAGGCTGTGTCATTCACCTAGAATAAATCCACCACTGAACGAGCAAATTATAACTGTCAATATCAAATGAAATACAGTATTATTAAAGTTAAGAAGATCCAGAGGGGTTGAGAACTGCATACAGTTTAACCAACAGTTTAAACAGGAAGTAAGATACACTGGAGAGTATTTTGCACTAAATAGGAGGTGTTTTTAAAAAGTAATTAATACCTATATATTATATATATATATATTTATTACATATATAATATTCTATTATACATTATATTCTGTTACATATTATATTCTAAATATTGATCATGAAAAATTTAAAGCAATAATAGTTGTAACATAACATTCTACACATAAACATAGATCACACTCTCCCACAAATGCCCACAGTATCTGTGGGGAAGAATGGGTATAAATTTACATCAATTGTGGCAATGAGATATAAGAGTAGGAAAACCCACATGTCTGAGCCAACTCACAATTGCAGACCTTGATGTCTTTGGTCTCCTTAGAGACCAGTCTACCATATTACCATATGTCACTTTCTGGATGGGAATGCACCTCTTTTGGACCTAGTCTCCTACTGGATAAAGTCACTTCCCCACTATCTTTGGAACACTGAAATAGAATTTAGCACTTTTATCAAATAGTCTTAAACCCGGAGATCTATGCAACTTTTCAGGATTGCTCTCTTCGCCAGGACATTACACTCTTTCAGGGAAAAGCCATTTCCTTAAGACAAAGATCTACAGAGCTTTTCGGAATCTACAGAGCTTTTTGGATCTGCTCTATGGAATTAAGGGGTTTTCCTTCTTGAGAAATAGAAGGCAATAGAAAGATATGTAGGAAAGCTTCTACGTTCTCTCAAACTGTAGATGGTCCTAGAAGCAAGATAGCCTTTTCCCAATCAGCTCTTCAAAGAGCAGAGACTTCTGCTTTCTCCAATAAGCCCCAATACCATTCTTCCATCAGATCAGACCCCTGTAGCATCTGTAGAGCTTGTCTCAACTCAAAGTAGCCATTGTTAATTTCTCCTGTCTTTGTTTCTCTGCTTCTGTTGACTTCTCAACTCTAGCAGCTTCCCAGCTCCATCAGCTTTTGTCTTCTGTATGTAGCTTCTAATATCAGCTTCTACCTTCTAATTCCCCAGCTTCTCATCCTGAAGCTTCTGTTGTGACTCCTCCTGACAGCTTCTTTCTCTCCTCTCTCAAAATAGTCATGTATAGTGATCCACTTCTATCTTATCCTCTAAAGCCCACACTTGTCAGATATGCTAAAGATAATCGATATACATTTTCCCATAGTACCCAAATAGTTCTTTGATTCGGTTTCTGAGCAATAAGCATCAAAGGCTTTAAAAAAATTTTTAAGCTATATGTAAATTAGTTGCTGAGAAACAATGCATTTCTACCATATATCAGTACTTTTACCTCAAAGGGGTTGCTTTCTGTCAAATCTGTCCCCTTCCCCTTCAAGCTGATTTTCTCTGGGTAACATACAAATATCCTTTTTTCAGCCCCTTTCAGGAAATAAAATGTACACCTAATAAAAGGGAAGTACCACACATAAAAAAGGACTGTGTCTGTCTAATTGATTTACAACAGTGCTTAACACAGTACCCTGAAAAAGACAGGCACTAAATAAGCACTTTTACCAGGAAAATGAGGACTAGTCATCCATCTGAAGACATGTTTTCTCATTTATTACTCATGTACTAAAGGTATAGGTTATCTTTCTCCTGTTTCCTGATTCAAGAGGCCAATGGAATTCCAGCACTGAGTGTGTGAGTACATTCTGATTTCAGAATCATGGGCCCACATGATATTTTTATGGCCTATATATCTTATAAAGCTTTGTATAGCTTATATTTCTTTGTTTGTGTTTTTTTAATTTTAAAAATTTAAAAATAGATCAAGAGAGTGCTTATGAAATGGTTTTGGCTCACAAAAAAGTACTATGCAGCCTTTAGTCCTGACCCAATGGAAATCTTAGTGTATTGAGTTGAGGCCATTGAATGCCTTGTGGAATCAGTTGTCATCACATCACTCAGTCAACATGCATTTATTAAGCACTTACTATGTTCTAGGCACTGTGCTAAGTACTAAGGATATAGAGAGAGGCCTGTGCTTTCATGTTGCTGACAGTCTCCCACAGAGAGACAACATGAAAATAACTATGTACAAACAAGATATATATAGGATAAATTGGGAATAATCAATAGATGGAAGAATGTAGCATTAAGGGACCAAGAAAGACTTCCCATAGAAGCTTAAAATTAAAGGAATTTCATGTTAACATGCTACAGCTGCTCATAAATAACGTATTGGGGCTGGGGAGGTGGTGGTGGAAAGAATGTGGTCTGCTAAATGAAATATGGAGGACTTGAATTTGGGAGAACCAAACTGTAGTCCTGATTTCATCATTGACTTACTGTGAGGAAATTTACTTGAATAAGTTATTTCACCTGTCTGTGCTATAATGTTGCCATCTGTAAATGAGAAAGCAGAAGAATAGCCTTGCCTCTTCTATATAACTTAGAGGGAATTTATAATGATAAATCTATAAAATATATTGAACTCCTTGAAGAAAGGACTTATTTGTCTAGATGTAGTGATGCTCTATTTGTTTTCAGTCTCTGATGGTCTTGCCAATCCAGGGTAACAACACTACACTAAATAGAAACTTTCCATTGATTTTTCCACATTCAGTTACATCCCTGGCCTTCATATTTTAAGCTTCTTAGAGAACAACAAACATTTTGACTGCAAGGGAAAAAAGCCATGGGGGAATTAACTTCAGAATGAAAAGAATAATTGTAAAATCACAGCTTAATTCCTCACATCCAAGAGAAAAGCCATACAAATCAGCACATTGAACCAACATGTACAAATAGTCTCATTCGATAAAGAGCACTAAATTGGAATAGTCTTAGAATGTGCCAAGGATGAGAGCTTCTGGGTAGGTAAAAATCACTTTACTCAGTTCCCAGAGTCTTTATTATTCTTTCATCTTAATATTTCTCTTTCTTCCTCTTTTCTAATCTTTATTTCCTAGTTCTCCCTTTCATGTGTCCTATACTAGTCTAACTAGAATATTTGCCATTACCTTCTTCTACAGATTTCTGACAATGTTCCTCCTCTGTTCCCTTTTTTATATTATTATTTAAACCTATAATGTTCTTCCCCTCCTGTCCTACCCCTACTAGCATTTCTACCTATTTGAATTCTGCCCTATCATTAAGTCATATGCAGCAATGTGGCAGTGGAAAGGAATACCTGGGCTCAAGACCCACCTTGGAAACATGCTGACTGTGTGATGATTAATTGCAGAAAAGTTGCTGACCTGCATTGGCACAGAGAATTTACCCACCCAGGAGTTCATATATCAATGAAATCCCAGGACAATGTTCTGTTCCTGTCATACATATCCTTTAAGGACCAATTCCAATGTCATCTCCTTCATGAAGACTCCCTTCAACCCATTTCTCAGGAAAAATATTTGAACCTGGAATAGCACTTGGTTTGCTCTTCTCTAATGAATTTATTAAGTATCATTTTTGTATTGCAGTTTTCTCTGTGAGTGTCATCCTCCCTTACTAGAATGTAAACTCCTCAAGAGGACTTCATCCTAATCACTGTGTCTTGCCCAGGGCTTAACACAGTGAATGTTATGCACATAAACATTTTTTTGAAATTTATTCAATCTATAACTCTGTACAACATTACGGAAACTGGGTCTCTTCATTCTGGGGAATATTCAAAAATGACCAATATCATCACGTTTGTAGAAGAAAATGCAGACACAAAAGAAATTCTTGACATACTGACCAGTGTTTACATTATACAAAAGCAATTTTTGTTTGTTTTGTTTGTGTAACACGAGGTTAAAGCATCTTCCCTCAAAGATGATATGTGTGACTTTCAGGAAAGAGTGTTTCTAACCTGGGATCTGAAAAGCCAAGACTAGTCCTGGAAATTCAGATATTTAAGAATCCTCAGAACTTAGGATCAAGGACAGGACATATCTATGGATCCTATAAATGTTCAGGAAGGCTTCTTTCTAGGTCCAGTACTATATTCCTTTTGTTACAGATCCTAAGTTACTTTGGTCAGCAACTTATGGAATATCAATTGGATTAAGTCTCCCTACTCCCAACACTTCCCCAGCATATCTTAGAACCCCTAGAAGTTAAACTTGCCTTGTTTCCATATCTTTAAAATTATCACAGACAAATCCAGCACTTCTATGGCAGTGGTGACTCAGAGGAGATCTTTGAATTCTAACCTGAAACCCCAAGTATCTTGAAAATTCTTGCACCTTAGTAGGGAACCAGAATCTTAAGGTAATAACAAGATAAAAAGAGCATCCGGAGATCATTAAGGAATATTTTCACAGAACAAGAGAAGGAGAACACTCTTCCAAAAGAGGTTGCTACCTCCTTTGCAAATCATAGTGTTACAGTTGCCTAGATCACTTAGAGGATAAGTGACCTGTCTAAGGTCACACAGTCAGCATGTTTCAGAACTGAGATCTGAACTCGGACCCTCCTGACTCACAGTCCCTGCTTTTTCTCCTGTAGCACAAAAACATTATGAAGTATGGTCCTATATGAGTTAGGTGTCTCAGAAGAAGTGATGGAGGAGGGAAATGAATACCCTTCCAAGGAAGGTTTCAAGATAATCCTGAACAGTGGTTCTAAAATGGTTTTTGCTGAACACAGATTTTTTTTTCATCAAAAGGAATCAGGAAACACTAGAAAAAAGGAGGAGATTCACACATGTACATGTAATTAAGAGTTTGAATTCCATACTATTCATGGAAGATTTGCACCTGAAGGCTAGTGTCATTTCAATACAATTCATGACCCTCCTAACTAACTTTGGAAGCAAACCACTCATCCAGAGCTACACAGTATATTCTTGAGGTGGATTTTCTGTGTACAGCAAGACTACAATGCATTCTTTTGATGTTTTGTATTATTCCCTCATCCATCATTAAATGGATCTTAACTTGTTTTCTTTGATCTTATAATTGTGTAGCCTGGCTTGTTATCTCATGAAATTCAGTTGTTCAACAGTTATTTATTGGGTGCTTTCTGTATGTCTAGTTTAATATTATGGGTGAACAAAGATTTATCAATACACAGATCCATCATTCAAGAAGTTTACAGATCTCAGTTTTGGACATGTTGAATTTGAGGTGCTAATGGAAAATCCAAATAAATATGCTCAGTAGACAGTCAGAAATATCAGACTAGAGCTTTAAGGAGAGAGAATTATTTGTATAGTGGTGATCACCAAACTTATGAGTATACGTTAGTCTTCTGATGAAACTTAATAGAGGCAATGCTTGAAATACCAAGTTACTTTGATAGCTTACATAAAACCTATTGTCTATAGTGAGTTTTGAAACAAATTTGTCTAATTCACTATAAATGCAATCATATTCATGGCCAGATGTTTATAATTTCTTATTTTGTGTTTTAGCAGGAATCCAAGCTCCAGAGTCTAGGGAAGTTGAAGCGAAACAATGAGAGCCTTATTATTACTAAGACATTCTCTGAGTCCCTGAGTGAGGTCAGCCACCTAAGAGGAGATACTCGGGCATCAAGTGAGACAATAGACTCACCAAATGGCAAGGTGTATGAGCGGCATCAAGTAACCAAGTCCTTTTTCAAGAAGTTTAACCAAATAACTTGGCCATTGGACACTCGCCCTTTGAATAAGAGTTTAATCAGAGGTGATAAATGGAAGAAAACAGATGCAGTTCAAGAAAAAAGGAGAGCTTTCCTTCAGGATTTCTGTAAGAAATATGGGGGTGGGAACCATGCCCAATCTCATCTTTTTCACATGGTATCCAGAATCTATGTGGAAGATAGACACAAAATCCTCTATTGTGAAGTACCTAAGGCTGGCTGCTCTAACTGGAAAAGAATTCTCATGGTGCTGAATGGCTTAGCCTCTTCTGCCTACAATATTACTCATAATGCTGTGCACTATGGAAAACATTTGAAGAAGCTAGATAGCTTTGATTTGAAAGGAATATATACCCGTTTAAATAGTTACACCAAAGCTGTTTTTGTGCGTGATCCTATGGAAAGGTTAGTGTCTGCATTTAGAGATAAGTTTGAACACCCAAACAGCTACTACCATCCAGTCTTTGGAAAGGCAATTATTAAGAAATATCGACCCAATGCATGTCAAGAAAAAATAAACAATGGATCTGGTGTAAAATTCAAAGAGT
The DNA here is from genome assembly GCA_028658325.1 of Potorous gilbertii. Classification (NCBI taxonomy): domain Eukaryota; kingdom Metazoa; phylum Chordata; class Mammalia; order Diprotodontia; family Potoroidae; genus Potorous; species Potorous gilbertii. The sequence goes on from CM053773.1 coordinate 48,271,549, forward strand.
TTATCCACTATTTGCTGGATTCCCACCGCCCAGTAGGAATGGACATTCACTGGGAAAGGGTCAGTAAACTCTGCTATCCTTGTTTGATCAGCTATGATTTTGTAGGGAAATTTGAAACTTTGGAAGAAGATGCCAATTACTTTTTGCAACTGATTGGTGCTCCTAGAGGGCTAAAATTTCCAAACTTTAAGGACAGACACTCTTCTGATGAAAGGACCAATGCAGATGTTGTAAGACAATATTTGAAGGACTTGTCCAGTATGGAGAGACAATTGATCTATGACTTTTATTACCTGGACTATTTGATGTTTAATTATACAACACCATTTGTATAGCTGGTGTTCAGTAACGTTTTCCCTTTCTAATGATAATGTGCTCAGATAAGTTACTATATCTTCACCTTAGTTCTCCATATGGAAGAAATGGAACTAATTCAATTGTCTTGACTAAATGGAAATTTTGTCAAGTAACATGACACCAATTGGCACAAAATTATAGGAAAATTGCATAAAGGAGATATGTAAACAACTTGAATGGCATGAAAATGTCTGGAAAAGAGCTACTTTTGCATTATGGATTATAGCGTGGAAGCAATAACATAGCCAGCTGTTGCATTAGCTAAAACAGCACTCTTGTAATTCAAAAGCATCTAAAATAGCATGAGTTTTTGTTGGTTTCTAGGATCCATTGTCTAAAGTGCATGGATTTATTTTTTGCTGTCTGTGGCATAGTAATAAAACCACTGGACAGTTTTGTAACTCACTCAAAACTTTCCTATCAACTGCAATGATAAATCAATTTTGAAATGATATTTTGTACCTAAGCATTTTAATTTAGATCAGAATGCATTATATGATATACAATATGAGAATGTAGCAGGAAAACCAGATGAGGCTGTGGCTTTGTGAATTTAGCAGCCAATAAAAAATGCACAACCTGCTAAGATCAAAGTAAAAAAACAACCTTCCTCTTTAAAAAAAAAAAACTTATGGGAATTGGTTCTGTTTTCTTTTGAGCTTACTAAGTAGAGACAAAATGAACACCACCACTAAAGGTCTCCATTTTCGAAGCATGCTGTTGAGATGTTTAAGCCTCCTTAGATGTAAATGTGCTCTTAATTCTGGTTTAATTGGGCAGGGGGGAAATTGTTTCAGGATGGAATCATCATCAAAAACTAGAGTTGCCACTCTAAATGTAGGCCTCCAACAATAACAAAGCCTTGTATGTCTAGTATTTGAATCAAAGCATCATGTGCCCAGATTTATATGAGGAATGTGTTCCAAGAACAGCTTTCATTTTCAGTGTCTAATTATTCAGCTTGGGAATGACTGGGTTTAAAAAAAAACTAATACACCACTTCAAAGATAGGTTATATTCTAGAGAGTAAACATCATGAGTGCCCCTAGAAAAGTTTTTAATAGGCTTATGAATAAACAAATTAACATATTTTCTTTTCAAGTTTAAATATTCTATACTAACAAAGTCAAATGCCATTGTTTGCAGTATATGAAATCAAAGACTTTGGGAAAACAAGACCATGTGGTACCCGTATGAAAGATTTTAATACATTTTGTAACTTTTTTTTCTCCTACCATATAAGGCACCTAAATGAGAAGATACTTTCAACAGGGAAACTAATTTTATTTGTTGGGTTTCTTTTTACCAGGGTTAGGACCCCACACTGTTTTTATTCAAACACTGTTCAAATACCTTCCTGCCCCCTCCACTCATTTTCATTGTCAGTAAATTTTCAATGACTTCTTTCCAAGGGAAAGGAGTGTTAAAATTTCCATGTTAATGGACCAAGACAGTTATCCTTACTTGGTTTATTTTGATTTGCCATTTTTCACCTAAATATTCTAGAATTGCTTCATTCTTCACACACACACACACACACACACACACACACACACACACACACACACGCACACACGCACACACGCACACACGCACACACACCTGCCTTGGTCCATCTGTATCTCCTAAGGGAGGAGTCAGCTTGAACTACAAAAGGCTGCATGCTTTGTAAGTACCTAACATATTGCCCTTTTACTGTCTTTTCTCATCTCATTTATTCCCACCCCATGCTAGACAATAAATATTCTTCATCTTTTACCATCTGTATTTATTTGAAACTTTGCTGCAATATACGAGGGCTCAGAGGTTTGATAACATAATGGATAGAGCATTCTCCTTGTGTTCAAGAAGCCCCGGGTCCAAATTTCATCCCTGCCACAAAGCGCCACTGTGTCTTTTCTTAGATCCCGTTGACCTCCTAGGGTATCAGGCAGCTTTCTAAGACTTTACGTTGAAGAATACTGAGACGTTTCCTCATGAGGAGTTTACACCAACTGTAGATTTGGTCCCACACCATCCTATCCCAAAAACTCAGAGAAATGGGAATTGTCACTCACAGGATCATAAGATCATTTCTTTATAGGTTGATGATAGAGTATAGCCCCCTCATTTTACAGAAAAAGAATTAATGCTCAGAAATATTAAATAGAGAACTAGGATTTGCATCCAGGTCATTTGACTCTTAATATAACATCCTTTCCATCGTATCATGTTTTCTTCTTTTTCCTGGATTTACATATGTTTTTGTGTGGTATGTATGTATATATGTATGTACATAGATGCTCAAGAATGCTTGACGACCTTAGATCCTCAAATAATACAAAAGTTGAGCAAAAGTATTAGAAAGTGAGCTGAACTGCATGTCAAAGGACCTGAGTTCAAATCCCAGGTCAGTCACTATACTTGTGACCTTGGGTCAGTTATTAAGCTCTCTGGGCCATAGTTACCTCATCCATTTAATGAGAATGTTACACTAGATAAACTCCAAGATCATTTCCAATCCTAAATTCTAAAAGGTCCTGTCAAGTGGGAAAAAATTAATATACAGGCCCAAAAGGAAATATGTATCTGCCCCCAGAGACTATCCTAATTTGCACATGCCAATCAAATCAAACTGCCACCACCACCTTGACCACCATCTCCCCTCAGACCCAATGGAGATAGTCTAGGACCTTGAACTCAAGACCCTTGGGAATAGTTGTGTCCCCCAAACTACCAATTTCTTTCCAGTCCAGCCTTCATAGCCATCTTTGAGAGGAAAAATCATTGTGCAAAAGGGACTCAACTTCCTTATCACTACTATCAAAAACTGTGAACAAATGTCAACAACAGACAAATAAAAACAAAATCTCTGGAAACAGCTTTCAGTCCAGCCTCAAAGCTATCATCCAAGAAAACAATTTCTATGGAGAAGGGGCAAGTTATCGCCACCAAACATCCACACAAGGCAGGCAAGCCAGTCTAGTCAAAGCAGGAAGCATTCAGAGGTCTATAGGAGGCAGCATGTGCCAAGTAAGTCAAATCACCATCATCCCTCAGGACCTGATAGAGACAGTCTTGGGAACAACAATGCTGCCAGCCCAGTGCATCCTGGGAAGCAATGCCCTATGGAGATGCTTCTACAGGTCCTACAGCCTCAGCTACTGGAGACCCAGAAAGGAAAATTCTTGCTGTCAAAATCAATGGCACTGTCAAATGATTCAACATTAGAAACTAATATGATTTTATCAGTGGCTATGATATTTTTTTTAAAAAAGTTATTACCATCTGCTCTGCTTACTCTACTCTAAGGACCATGGGACCTTTCCCTCTGACTAGCAGTTAAAATCTCCCTTATATGGTCTCTACCCCATTAGAATGGGAGCTCCTTGAAAGCAGGCTGTCTTACTTTTCTACTTGTGTCCCCAGCATTTTGCACATAGTAAGCACTTAATAAATGTTTTTTTCATTCATTCATTAAATTCAAAGAGATCAGAGGGTTGGCAACAAATGATTACTTTTATTGCTACAGCAACTTCTTAAACTATCTACTAGGGAGCAGAGGAATTCCCATTTAATATTGATGGAGAAAGGGTACGCAAAAGGATGAAACTATATATTCATGAGTTATGCAATAGGGAAGTATTTTTATATATGTGCCTGTGTTTATGTTGCTTTATGGAAGAGATACTTGTGTGTGTCTGCCAAGACTGCCAAATCACTACTGCAAAGCTTAACTCCTGAATGACTTAGCAACTAGTTTTTAGGAGCTGCCTTTTGCTTGGCCCATGGTGGGACTTCATAACCATCAAGAATTTCAGGATTATAGATGTACACCACAACAATGCATTTCAGAGGCATTTCCATTTCTTTTTTTTAAAGCTGGTTCTGGTATTTCATTGGTATAGGAAAGTCTCAGTGAGAAAACTTCCTGTACCAAAACAAAGCAGCAACTACACTACAGTTTATAATCTTAGAAAGCTTCCTAAAACATTGAAAGTTTAAACTGACTTGTCCATGGTTATATAGTATGTGGAAGAAGCAGGGCCTGAACCCAGGTCTTCCTGACACTATAGACTGCTCAGTACATTGTTGTTGTTGTGTTTGTCCTTTGTTCTTGAAGGGGACCATGACATCAACATGATGACAACTTGCGGTTGACTTTGATTTGAGTGAGGGAGGGCTGTGCAAGGTCACCAGCCTCACTTTCTCCTCCTGAGTCATCAGGGTGCAGTGGTCTGATATTAATCAGGACAGCTGGAGAGGGCCCAGGATACAGCAGGAGACTCTGGTCCTTTCAGGCTAAGGTCATATCACATTCTCACTTTGAGTGAGATACACCATTCAATGAATAGACTTCTTTAAGTGTATGTTCATCCATCACTGCCAAAGAAGACTATGCCATCAGAGAAATGATGACATGACTTGCACTTGACTTTGTTTTGAGTGAGGGAGAGCTGTGCAGGTCACCAGCCTTACTTCTCCTCCACAACCATCTGAATCCAGTGACCAGATATTCATCAGGATGACTAGACATGATTCAGGATGAGGCACTTGGGGGTAAGTGATTTGCCCAAGGTCACACAGCTAGTGAGTGTCAAGTGTCTGAGGTGAAATTCGAACTCAGGTCCTCCTGACTCCTGCACTGGTGCTCTATCCACTGCACCACCTAGCTGCCCTAGCTTCTTTAAGTAGTTACTTAAGGAATGACCCCTTTAATCCAAAAAAAATCAAACTAGGAGAGGAAGACCCTCCAGGTTCCTGGTAAAAGAGAAACAGTTACTACTTGGTAATTACCTTCACTCTGTGCTAGGTGGGTCGGGAGCTCAATACATAGACGATAAGATGGATAGATGGACGGATGAATGAACAAAGAGATAGACAAGGAGAGAGATAATCAGAGCATTTATTAAGCAACATCGTACCACAATGCTTTTCTTCTCCTTCATTAAAAATAAAAATCAATCCTTTATTCTATCATCCTAGCACAAATTCACTAAGAAGAAAAGAACAGAAAATCAGTATGTTACTTCTGACAGTAGCCCTTACCGAAATCCTCAAAAGAGGAAAAATCACCTATAATGCTTTCTGTCAAGTAGAGCTCTATGGTACTACTATACTTGATGCCTGCCTGACCTCTTCATTGATTCCTGGAAGCTACAAAGTCTGGGATTCTATTGCAACTTGTCCAAGTCTGTATAACTACAGGTATTCCTTCTCTGTCACGTGGGGCTTAGTCTTGTCTTAAAATCCACATACACTGTCTGACGCTGACATCCTGTGGTAGTGAGCTCCACAAGCTCTCCTTACATTGTCCTAGGAAAGGTTACTTTCATTCAACTTTTCATTTGTCTGTTGTTCTTGAGAGATGCCTTCTCCCATTAAGGCAGGCTATTACAAAGGCAGACTAATCATCTTCCGGGATTCTTCATGGTTTGAAATGCAGCCGTTTGTTCTGTCTGAGTCCCTCTGTTTGAAATGCTGGCTAAATTACATTTCTTTCATTTATTTCCATTTGTGCACATATACCCAGCACTAAACCATCACTGCTCCTCTAAATGTTTATAATGGCATCCATTTAGTCTCCTAAGGTGAATTTACCCAGACTGGACTCAGATTCCAGATGTCCAGTGTTACCATTATAATATTCTCATGCTTTAGGTGCAATTGTATGTCCTCTAATTAAGCCCCAAGGAACCTATTTGGGTTTATAGACAGCAGCAGCTAACTGGGAAGGCTCCATCAAACTGTGATTCCCCTGTTTGAAATTAGTGTTAAGGTAACAAGAGGGCAATTGAGCCCCAAATCATAGTCATTTCAACAGTTACATAGAACATGAATATATATATATATATATATATATATATGCCAGGAAACTCCCACAAAATGATGCAGAAACACATAAAAAGGATACTCTACTTCCTGTTTTTCTCATGTACATACATGATTAATGACATGACTGGAAGGTTGAGACCTTAAAGCAATACACCCCCTTATAACCTATCCATTATAAAATAACTCGCCAGTCCTCTACAATATTAAGGAGCTGCTAGGGTAGTCTTTGTATCTGTGGAGAGAGAGAAAAAAAGGCACTTTATGCCATGTGAATTAATTAATTAATTAGGTTAATTATTATGACAAATGAGTAACTGGAAAGCAGCAAGTGATTAGGTATCCTATAAATTTAGAGGTCTTAGCTAAAGAGAAGGCTTTGATATGAAGGAAGGAAGGAAGGAAGGAAGGAAGGAAGGAAGGAAGGAAGGAAGGAAGGAAACACTTAAAGGTCTCTGTTAACACTGTAAAAATCCTCCACTGAATTACAGAATCACAAATTGAGAGTTGGAAGGGACCTCCAAGACCATCTGATTTAAATCCTCACCCTCACTTTGCTAATAAGGAACTAAGGTTCAGGGAGAAGTGATTTACCCAGGGTAATACAGTTAGGTAGCCACAGAAACTAGATTTAAAGCCAGGTCTTCTGTGTAATTCCAAATCCCAACATCTCTCCCTCGATATCAAGCAGAAGCTTAAATAGTAAATAGGTCTCCTGTTCCAGTCCCCAGAGTATGAATTATTGTTTTATCTTTTCAAATTCTCAGCCTAAAACCTTCCATGTGGCATATTTATATAGTGATCATATATGTGACTAGCAGAAAAATAATGCTGATATACTAGGCATAGTGGGGAAGAAATTGAGACAACCAAATATTGTCTTGACAATAGGACTGACCATACTACTTTCAACTTTCTTCTCTTTGAAATCCCTACCTTTGTCACCATCTCCCTCTGATTATTTTTAAATGCTGTTGACCAAATTGTCTTATTCCCCTGATATTTTTATCTCTGTCTCCACCTTTCTCAAAGTTTGCTATATTATGGACCCTCTACATATGAAATCACCCTTTATTTTCAATTCAAAATAAGTAGAGGAGAGGGGAAAGAGGAAAAAGGGGACTGATAGTGATTCATTTTAAGGCATTTGGATTTTTAATAACTATCCATGCTTGGTTATCCATGATTAAATGTGCTTATCCATACAGGAAAAAAACCCAATAAATATAAGGTCCATTCAGAGAGCCTACTTCACTGATCACCGAAGAATCTACACATATGAGAAACCCATAAATGTGAACAGCATAGGAGAGAATTGTCATAAATCAAGTTTTTCTAACCATTGTAAGATCCACAGGGAAGAAACTCTATAAATGTAATTGGTGTTACGAGGTTTTTTCAGAGAAAAAAGCCCTAAAGATTCATAAGTAGAAAAACCTTATATATTTTCTAGGTGTCAGAAAGGATTCAGCCAGCACTCAAATTTGCATGTGCATGGAAAATACTAGCCCATTTGAAACCAGTTTGTCCTCATCTCCCTGCAGGAGTGAAAATTAGTTACTTTTAGACAGTTGGATTTTGAGGAGAGTAGGCTCTGTTTGTTTCTCCCTAAGTTAGTGTTTCCAAAACAAAAACAAAAATAAAACAGCCATACTGAGCGAGTAGTGAGACTATCATGGAATTCTTTGATACAATCAAAGGTAGTCAGATCAACCAATTGAAAACCATATCCACAATTCACTATAGGATGTGAGGCTAGACACTCAAAATTTCAGTATTTCAGTGTTGAGAGACCTGGGAAAGGCCGACTAGTCCATACCGTGCCTAGAAAATAATGCCTTCTGCTACCTTTCTGACAAGTAATCATCAAGTCTTTGTCTGAAAACCTCAAGCTGACAGAAGAAGACAGGGTGGGAAAGGGGAGAATATGTTGCCTACTGAGATAATTCATTCTGTTCTTGAATAGCTCTAATTGTTAGCAAACTTTCCCCAGTATAAAACCTAAATTTACCTCTGCATTCTATCCATTTATCTGCCTCTGAAACTAAACAGAATAAATGGAATCCTTCCTCCAAATACTTGAACATAGATATCACCATTTTTTCTTTTTTCCAGGATAAACATCTCTAGGACTTAACTTACCAATGCTAATGCTAAAATGTCATGAAAATGAAGACTTTCACCATTTGGTTTGTCTTCCTCTAGGCAGTGTTAAACTTATTAAAGGCCTTCTTAAATTTCCTCTAAGTAGATATGGTTCTCCAAAGATGGTCACACCAGTGCAGACTAAAGAGAAACTATCATCACCATAATGCCAGCCTCTTAGACTCTCTTAATGTAATATCACATTGCATTGGAGTTTGGTTTTTTCCTTTATACCATCAGATCACTGTTGACTTAGATTGTTTGCATTTACTAAAATCCCAAGACCTTTTTTTCAATAGACCTGTTGTCTGCCCATGTCTTACCCTACCTATGAAGTAGCTATTTTGAACCCCAGGGGAAGACTTCACATTTATTCCTTAGAACTATAATCTTATTACCACTTCACTTGGTTATCAATTCCTTACCAAAAATTTTTGCTCTGTTCTTTATATCTCAAACATTGCTACCCCTCACATAGAAAAACAGAGGCAAAATAAGAGTTGATCAGCTCTTCTTTTCATTCTCCAACATCATTGACCCATATAACCTGGCCACTAATCCTATCCATTTTGTCCTCCTTTTTCCCCAGTACAGATCTTAAAAATTTTTTGTATCCTTTACTTTTTTGCTAGCCTCAACTCATTTTGAATGTTTTATTCCTGACATAATTCATATAGATCTGATCCACACAGATTTATATTCATCCTCCCTTCCAAATTGATTGGTGAGTTCCTTTTGCATCCACATCAATCTCTTCAGACAGCCCTCCCTTCTCATCAGAATTGTTTCCCTGTGTATCCTCAAAAATTCATTCTTTGCCATCTTGAACTAGGCTGACTTCCCCTGAAGCATTTTAAAATTAATCTTGCTCTGAGCTCTTTAAAATCTGCTCTCCCAAATTCTAGATTTTTCCTCACTTCCCTCTCTTCACTCATAAATTCTAAGATGAAAGGGTCTCTCCCCTCATCAAGATTCCCTTCCTTTGCACTCTCACAAAACAGTTCCTCCTTGTTGTTCCAAATAAGATCCAGAATAGTCCCCCTTATTAGGGGGGACTGAAATAATCATTGACAAGTCAAAAAAAACCCTATTAACTGCTCTGCTTCTGACAGAGAACTCCAGCAGACATCCGAATGATTTGTTTCCCTGTCACTACTGTATCCTCCTTCTGTGCCAAGTTTTGTGACCTTTCTTGAACTTTTCATTCATTTCCTCTTTCTGTCCAAGGATATGTATGTGTATACATACATACATACATGTATACATATGTATGTATGTGTATATATGTATGCATGTATATCTATATATGTCTGTATATGTGTATGTGTGTGTATATATGTGTGTGTGTTTGTGTATGTGTGTATATTCCAAAGACAATATCACGTTTTTTCTACACCCCCCCAACCCTGCCATACACTCATCTTCACATATATTTTCCACCATGTTCACCTCTCTGGTTTTTATATTTCCTCATATCTCATTATACAGTGTTACTCCACTAACCCTGTTATCTAATCTGTTCCTTTGGAATAAACACTTCCAGAGCCATATTCCAGTCATAGATCTCATGAAGTCACATTTGCCTCCTTGTATTATTGGCATCTGTAGTTTCACCCCATCTACTGCCCATTTATGCACATGCGTACATAGATTTTATTGCTGATTCCTTTCTTGGATTTTGTCTCCTATGAGCTTTTGAGTGTCTCAATTATTCTTTTTCTTCCTATTGTCTACTCTATTTGGCATCTGCCTTGGTGAATATACACAGGTAATTTTTTTCCTCTTATTTTCCTTTCAGTTTAAAATCCTTTTCATTAGATTTATAAGACTCTGAGCAAATATATTCTCACCAGCCTTGCTAGAACACATTATCTCTGACTATTGCATGTTATTTCTATATTTCAGGCTCTGGCTCAGATACTATTTTCTTTACTATCTACTCAGTTCCCAGATCTGCCTTTTTTTCCTGAAGCCCTTGACTTCTATGGCCAGCAGTCATGAAAATCCTGTCTGTTCCTCTAAAGTCTTCAGTTTCTTTCCCAAGACTTAGTAAAAAGAAGAAAGAAAACAAGAATTCTGGAAAACGACATCAGTGTTGACAAGGAAAAAGAGTATAGCAGATAAAATCAAAGTCAAGAGGTAAGCATGCCAAAGCTATTTTCTTTTGTAAATATACAACTATACACATGGTCCAAACATAATGAGAGAACAGGTTAGTCAGTGTAACCTGGAATAAATCAGTGCTGAAATACCATTAGGAGAACTGCACTTCTGAAGTCTTTCTTTTTCTCATGTTCCATTCCTACGGTCATTAGTGAAGGGCTTTCCCAGGTTCATTCTAGGTGATTCTCTGGAAAACAAAATGGAAAGGGTTTGGTGAAATCCAATTGGATCATTCATGTAAAAAGGAACTAGACATTTTAGTGAACTTGTTTTCTTTTTTAAAATTATTTTTCCTTCAAATTTTTTTTTGACTACATTTCAAGTTTTGAACTGGCTGCCTCTTTTCCTCCCTACCCAGAACCAGAGAAAGCCACCATTTGACAGAAATTTATAAATATATGTAAAACCATACTATGTGTGCTTCCATTTATCAATTTTTTCTCTAGAGATGGAATAGAATTTTCCTTCATAGTTCCTTTATAGTTGATTTGAGTATTTATAGTAGTCAGAATAATTTGGTTGTTTACAATTATTCTTAGAACAATACTGCTGTTACTATACACAATGTTCTCTTTTCATTCACTTCACTTTTCATTATTTCATGCAAGTCTTTCCATGTTTTTTCTAAAATAAGCCAGCTCATATTTCCTTACAGCACAGTAGTTTCCATCACAATCATATACCACAGCTTCTTTAATCATTCCCCAATTGATGGGCATTCCTTCAATTTCCAGCTCTTTGATATCACAAAGAGAGCTTCTTTAAATATTTTAGAACATATAGATTCTTTTCCTTTTTGCCTGATCATATTGGGGGAAACAAAGTTATTAATAGTATTACTAGGTGAAAGGGTATACAGTTTTAAATTCAGATTGCTTTCCAAAATGGTTGGATCAGTTCACATCATTTCACAATTCACAACAGTGTATTAATGTCCCAGTTTTTCCACACCCTTTCCAACATTTATCATTTATTTATCTCATTTTAGCCAATCTGATAGGTGTGAGATGGACTTTGTTTTCAATAGAAGTCAACAGTGCATCATAACTAGCTAAAACAACTAAATATCCCAGGCTTCAGTAATAGAAATATGGCGTCCAGAATGAGAAAGGTGATACTCTTCTTTAAATCTATTCAGGTTGACAGCATTCAAAAATGCTGAGTTAATTTCTGGGAACCATCTTTTAGGAGAGATCTTGACAACCTGTAATGTATCCAGGTAGCCAAGATAGTAAAAGGGAATAATCGCCAAACTATAGGAAAAGCAATTGAAGGAATTGGAGAAGTAGTCTGGAGAAAACAGAACTTAGGAAAAATAGAAAAACTGTCTTTAAATATTTGAAGGACCTTCACTTGGAGAGGGAATTAGAATTTTGCTGTGGGCAGTGGGTGGTAGGCATTGGGTAGAAGTTGCAGAAAGGCAGATTTAAATTCCTATTAAATTTTTAACAATGAGAACTAGCCAAAAGTAAAATGGGCTAGTTTTGAAGTGCTGTGATTTCTTTGCTTATTGAATTACCATTGGTTGGGTTTTGTAGAAGAAATTCTTCAAGTTTAAAAAAGATGAAAGATAGGAAGAGGGGAGTCTGTGAGCATGTACAATATGCCCAGCCGATGCAATTTCCATGTGGAAGATGTTGAAGAGGGAGCCTACTTCCAGAAAATCATGATAACATCAAACAGAAGGGCCTTGTTCTCCAATATGGAATTGGTGCAGACATCCCTTAACCGGTGCTGTTATGCTAACCACATGGCCACAATGAAATGGATTATTGATTGGCTATGAAGCCAGAACTGGGATGTAATATTTTCAGGAAGTAATAACCAAGAAAAGCAAGGTTCATTCTCATTCCTGCTTGGATGTTTTGTAGTGAAGAGGCAAAAATTGCTAAAGACTCTCAGTGGAGAGAGAGGCCTTAGGCTTTTACCTTCCTATCCAGGCTGCCACCATGTGGTCTGTGAGTTCATAGTCCTACTATTATTTCTGTATCTGTTGTATTATTTCTTTCTTGTTTAATTGAAGGATTATTGAAGACAATCATGCCTTTGTGAGCTTCAAAAGGTCAGAAGAGTGAGTGAGGTAACAGAGACTGAGGAGCCAAAGCCAATGTCAAGTTTTATGATGAGCAAGAGCACTAGTGAGGCCCCAAAGGTTGACCTAAAGGATCTAATCCAGCAGTAGCTGAGGACTCACCCAATGGCTAGATATTTGGAAGTAATTTCATAGGATCAAAACTATAATAGAAACTGATTTAAATTTGAGTCCATCCTCCCTAGGGTCCAAGGATGTATAGGGGAGATTATGCCTGGCACATAGTAAGCATTTAATAAATGCTTTGTCTATCTATCAATTAGCAAATGTTTATTAAGCACCTACAATGTGGGCTGAGCATTGTGTTAGATACTGGGCATTCAAAGGGTGAAAATAGACAAAAAATGTATATAAATAGGCACATACAAAATACATACAGAGTAAACGAAAGGTAACATAAAGAAGAAGGCTCTAGGACCTAGTATCACTGACCTGGACTGAATGTCCTTCCCCTCAATCTTGATGATTCACTTAGACACCCTCCATTGAAGTGAGAAAGAGATACTCTCAGCCTAACTAGTTTTGCCCGCATCTGTATGTGGAAGGAGTGGCTTCCCCCAAAGGGGGTGACAGCTATTCAACCTGGTTTAGTGACGACCCAGAAGTATTGCCCCTCTATCTTAAAAAGGTGATTTGACATTGCATTTTACACTGCTTGTCCAAGGTATGATATTTGCTGTCCCAGACTAAACTGCTAACTATGTTCATCTGCTTACTAGAGATAAGAATGAGAAAGAAAAGTAGATGACTCTGCAACTACAAAGTTATATAACTGGGAGGATAGTGGTGTCTCCCCTAAAGAAATAAGGAAGTTTGATGGAGAGTTGGGCTTAGGGGAGGAGGAACAGTTGCATTTTGGACATGTTCAGTTTCTTTTAGTGTTAAACATGTCACAGTTTAGATCTTGGTGTCATGCTCAGCCACCTACAGAATTAGGAAGATCAAAGAGGAGGTATTAAGGAAGAAACAAGGGCCCCAATAAAACCCTAGTCATAACCCATTCTCATCAATGCAGTCAAATGCCAAGAGCTACACTGTAAACTATTGAAGGAACAAAGTGAACAGTTCTCAAATCCCATCCTTGATTTGATGACAGGAAGGTGAAAAACACTGAGATGATGCCTGTATCTATATAAATTAAGAAGGGGCCAATGTCTTTTCTTTTTATTGCTGATATGATTATAGTGTTAGTAATAATAAAGTTAGCATTTATATTGTTCTATAAGGTTATAATTGTTCTATCCATAACACTGTGGATATGGATATATATATATGTGTGTGTGTGTGTGTGTGTGTGTGTGTGTGTGTGTGTGTGTGGTGAGTGCTGTAATTATCCCCATTTAACAGATGAGCATGAGCAAGATTAGATGACCTCCCTAGAGTCATACAGCAGGCAAATGTCTGAGATGGCATTCAAACTCAGTTCTTCCTGATTCAAAGTCTAGGGTTCTCTCTCCTGTGCCACTTGCTCAGTCATGTCTGACTCTTTGTGACCCCATTTGAGGGTTTCTTGGAAAAGATACTGGTTTGCCATTTCCTTCTCCAGCTCATTTTATAGATAAGGAAATTGAGGCGAACAGGGTTAAGTGACTTGTCCAGGGTCTCATAGGTAGTAAGAGAGACCAGATTTGAACTCAGGAAGATAAGTCTCCAGGTCCATCACTTTTTGCACTATGGTGCCCTTTGGCTGCCCCTGTGCCGCTTACATCATCTCTGGTGAATTCTGGCTTCCATCAACTCCCATGAAGTTCTGCTTTTCCTTGGAACTTACATGAAGTAACCATAACTCATTTGGAGTATGAAAAGAATAGGTAGAGGCTACTTCAATCAACATTTATGAGATGTTTATAAGGTACAAAACACTGTTAGATGCTAGGGGTACACCTAGGCAGCTAGGGCACTGTAGATAGAGGCCTGGGTTTAGAATCAGGAAGATCTCAGTTCATATTCAGTCTCAGACACTTCCTATCTGTGTGATCCTGGACAAGTCACTTAACTTCTTCTGCCTCAGTTTCCCCAATTGTAAGATGATATAGTACCCACCTCCTAGAGCTAGGAGGATAAAATAAGATATTTGTAAAATGCTTCACAAACATTAAAGTGCTATATAAATGATAGTTGTCCTTTATTATGAAGACAATAAGTTGAAGGAGCTTACATTTTACTGAGATGAGGGTGGAAAAAATGTACAAAAGTGATAGAAAATAAACATACAAAGTGAATCCAAAGTAATTTTGTGTGGAGATACTACAGTAACAACGAGGGAATCAGGAAAGGGTTGATGTTGAAGGTAGCATTTGAACTGACTCTTTCAGGAAGCTAAGAATTCCAAGAAAAAAAGGTAAGGAAAGAGAATTCTTGACCTACCCAATCCAATGTGTCTCTGTAGTAGTTTTTAGTCATTTAATCCCCAGGGTACTCCTGAAAGCACACTCAGGCCCTTCCAGTACAGTACACAAAGTACAGTGCTCTACATGACTACAGAACCCAACTGAAGAGCTAATTTAGTTAGACTTAAGAGTAAAAATAATCTAAACAGCAGGCAACATAGAGCAATCTCTGTAATCCCTTTATTTTGTCCATTAATTCACATACTTGATTTTAATATGACTTACAGGTTTTTTCTGAAATACTACACTCAAAAATGTATTTCTTCAAATCCTGATGTGCTGTCAAAATAAGTCAGTTCCAGTCATTTATTTTGGCTTAAGCTGAAGAGGTCAATTATACCTATCCTTGACTAAAATATGTAAACTCTACCTAATAGAATTTGAGGGGGGAGACTGTACTTGTGTATGCATATGTGTGTATAATTTAGGTTATGTGGCAACAATAAACCTTGTTCCATCCATTCAGTCAGTTCTTTGAAAAGTCAACTGCCCTCTGCTCAGGGCTAGGACAGCCCTCATTTGAACCATGGCTCTCAATGGGGTTCTGACCTGAGTGTTGTAACAGAGGCTGGCGGCTTGAGCCAGCCAATTGCAAGTAGAGCTGAAAATGATGAAATGAGCTATGTGGACAGCACTAGGAAAGATCAAGCTTTTTCAAAAGTTTTCAGACAGAGATGGGAACGTGGAAAGTTTCCCTTTGCATAGAGCACAAAAGACAAATGTAGACTAATGTGGGCAACTACACTCTGAACCAAGTGAGAACATCATAAGAGAAAAAAGAAAGAGAGAAAGAAAGAAAGAAAGAAAAGGAGGGAGGGAGAAAGAAAGAAATGTCAGTAAGTAAACTGTCCTAAGATCCTTGAAAATTGGAAATAGTTGTCTTTGGACTTAGCAAGAATGGAAATGCCCCAGAAATTATTTTACAATTCAACTTAATTGATCAAAACATATATTTTCTTGGATTTCATTCAACAAGTTTTTAAAGATATTTTTAGAAGTGTTGATATTTTTCAAGCTAAAATAAAAAGCCCATAGTCAAGAAAAAGAAGCAGTAAAATGGAGACACTGAGATGTCCCAGAAGAAAAAGAATGTTTGTGCAGGGGTGAAAATAGATCATTGAAGCTCTGATGTTGCTAGAGTTTTCTCTTAAAAACCATTGACAAATCCTGACTAAAATGGATTCAATCTGAGCTGCTTTCCCAGAACACATTGAATATTATGCCATTTAGGAAGTCTCCAGACAGACAATTCTTGTAGTCACAGAGGCTTCAGCTGTGTTACAGATTTTTCTCTTTTGGATAAATAACTACTGGGGTAAATTTTTTTAAGCTGCACCCTCTCCACTCCCTTGTGAATCTACAGACTTCTGTAATTCAACTTATCTATGAGGGAGAAGATAAAAAATAATACCTTTCTAAGAGAGAAATGTGATAGCTTGCAGCACTGGTTCACCCAATAGCCTAAATATTCTGATGGGTCTTTTTGGCTTTGCCAAAATTCATGGGAATTTAAAGTTGTTGTTCAGTCATTTTAGTTATGTCCATTTTTATGGGGTTTTCTTGGCAAAGATATTGGAGTGGTTTGTCATTTCTTTCTCCAGCTCACTTTACAAATAGGAAAACTGAGGCAAGCAACATGAAGTGGCTTTCCCAGCATCACGCAGCTAGTCAATGTCTGGAGTCACATTTGAATTCAGGTCTTCTTGACTCCAAAACCCCAAATAGAATCACAGAGAGTTGGATACGGCTGAAACAACTCCACAACTTCTGACTCTAGGTCCAGCACTCTATCCACTGTGTCATCTAACTGCTCTTTATAGCTTTAAGGACCCCAGTCTTATAAAAATAAGTAATTGGAAAGTCTCTGCTGCTTTTGTGAATGGATGATAAACTCCTTTCTAGAATAAAAGTGTCTACTATATTGTTTGGTCTTTACCATAATGTAAGCATCATTAGGGCAAGGTTCATATTATATTCATTGTTTAATCCTCATGATACTTAGCACAGTGTCTTGTATATGTTTGTTGAATGAATGAATGTATGAAATATAGGAAATCAGCACTTTTGCTGGTATAAATAAAGGACAAAAGTCAGTAGCAGACAAACATAGTATCAACCAATTAGTAAGCACCTATTATGCATCAGATACTGTGCTAGCCACTAGAAATACAAATATGATGAATTAAAAATCTCTGCTTAAAAGGAGCATCTTCTTTTCTGACAGGGAAGACAAGTACATCAGTCAAAAAGAAGATCTAATTTTGGCTTAGGACATGTTTTCTAATTTTTCTTCCTTGTCTTTTTGGACATGCTAAAAGAATTATAAATCTATCTGACAGGGAGAGGTTTTCTACATACTATCAGCCCATAGATAGTAGTAGAGAGAATCAAATACATCAAAGAGGCTAAGTAAATAACTTTATCACAGGAGATGGTATCTGAGAACAATTTGGTGACTCTAGACCAGTGAAGATGCCCCATAGAGACAAAGAATCAAATGCAGAGCAGAGGTATCATGGTCAGTAGAAAACTGCTGAGATATCACCAGAGAATCTCACCGACTATGCAGCCTTAGGACTTTCTCCAGTCACACATACACCCTGGTCACACAGACTCTCATGTGTGTACCCTCCATGACCAAATAGCTTATTAATATGAGGTCCTTCACATATATTCCCTAAACATTGTACATGTGCCTTCTTCCACTGATAGTTTAATGGTTGGTAGAAGAGTATATTTAGAATTTTTTTATCTATCACATTGCTGTAATAAATTCTTGCATGATAGCTATATATTTTCCTTTTCTTTGTTTTGTACATCTTAAAAGGAGAGGTTGAGGAATAGGAAAAATAAAGGATCAGAAAAAAAAGAATCATATTGATATAGAAGGTGAATGTGAAGAAAACTGCTGCCCTGTCCTCTAGCATTCTATTGACTTCCCTGTTCCCTAGGGTTCAATCATGTCCCATCCCACTGCTCACTCACTCTCATAGCCTTAGGCCCAGTCAATTCCTGCAATTTGTTGTTTTAATAAATGCTTTGCTTTGAAGTCACATGTCTTCATGTTAGATGGTAAAAATAAACACCTAAATGGGTGCTCATGAACTATGGTTTTCGATGGTCACTGCTCCACAGAGAGCCTTGAACCTTGGGTCATTTTTCAGATGCCCCAAATCTTACAGGACCCCAGATGCCACAGTAGTAAAAGAAGGTCATCCATTAGAGTATCCTTGATGAAGAGGATAAAGAACCCATGTCTGGGGAGTCGCAGACCCTAGACCATATATCATAGAAGGTTTTGGTGCAGAGAGCTGCCCTCATTGTGAGATGGCAGCAGAAGCAGCAGGGACACCAGGGTCCCAAGAGTCAGGGTGCAGTTTCCTTTCAGAAGTTACCTTAATTTGCTTCTAGATTATGCTACTGTAGTGATGCTATGGTTGAAGCGGAAGCAAGAGGCTTACCCTCTTAGCTTTATGTCCCAGCAAAGCCACTCCTTTAACTTGAATACTCAGTAGTCTCAACGGTTGGTGGGAAGAGATTGGTGCTCTCCCTACCATGAGATGTGCAGGATCATCTCCAGTCATCCTGATCTATATCTGGCCACTGAATCCAGATGGCTTCAGAGGGGAAAGTGAGGCTGGTGACTTTACACAGCCCTGCCTCACTTAAATCTAATTCAAAAAGGGCAAACAACAAGCAAGAGATGCAGCCAAATGTCCTGCCTGCCTTTCCTTCCCCAGTGACTTCTGACCTATTTATCTTTTCCCCCACTCCCAACCATGTTGGGGAAGTAGAATGTCTATTTGGGGGGGCAGAGCCAAGATGGCGGAGTAGAAAGACTCACATTTGCTAGCTCTGAACCCACAGCCCATGGATTTCCTCTAAAAAGAACTCCTGACAAATTCTGGAACAGTGGAAGCCACGCAGAAACACAGTGAAGGAGATTTCCGTTCCAGAGAGCCCTGAAAAACCAATCCCAAAGGTCCATCACACATCAGATGGGAGCAGAGCCCTCCCCTGCCCTGCCCCAGCCACATGGCACTGAGAGGAGCAAGCAGATCCAAGTAGGCTTCAGGGACCGGAATCTCCAGCAGCTGTGAAGGTTCCTCCACCCACAGACTCACAGGTCAGTGAGAGAGACATCTGGATGGGCTGAGAGGGGAGCGGGGTATCTCCAGGACTCGGACCCCCTTGAGAGGCAGCCACTGCGGCAGAGGCAGAGGCAGCAGTGGCCAGAGGCTCCCAGAGCAGGCAGGAGCTCTGCAGAAGCTCCATTACAAAAGATCTCAGCATAAACCCCCTGAGGGAACTGAGCCTGAGAGGCGGCCCTGCCCCCACCTGAGCACCAGCAGATAAGCTCCCATTGAATAGCAGCCAGGCCTGCCCCCAAAAGCCCTGAGGCTGGGGAGCAACATTTGAATCTCAGACCCCAAGCACTAGCTGGGCGGATCTAGGCCAGGGGGTGGAGAGCACTCTCAGAAGTCAAGTAACTGGCTGGGAAAATGCCCAGAAAAGGGAGAAAAACTAAGACCATAGAAGTTTATTTTCTTGAGAAGATGATTCCGCCATTCCTCTCTGACGAGGAAGAGATCTGCTTACCATCAGG
>CM053773.1:48291612-48389180 GCA_028658325.1 Potorous gilbertii
GAATGGAACAGATGGAGGCTAATGACTTTCTGAGAAACCAAGAAATCACAAAACAAAACCAAAAGAATGACAAAATGGAAGAGAATGTGAAATATCTCATTGGAAAAACAACTGACCTGGAAAATAGATCCAGGAGAGACTATTCAGAATGTCGATTTGGGAGCCAGTGCTATAAGCTAACTAGGACCTTCTCCCATATCACAAGGTAACAGGAAAGATGCAAAGTTGGAACTCAAGATGGAAATGTCAGGAAGTGACTTGCCATAAGACTTGTGAGAGAGTATATTTCTGTGTATATAGAGAATGTTTTTTGTCGTTTATTTTATTCCAGTGTTTGTTTAAATGCCTCCTGCTTTGATGTACTTGTCTATTATTGGTCTGGTAAAAGGAACTTCCCTCAAGCAGTGGTCTTGAATAGATGCTAACCCATGGTATGCCACAAGCCTGGGACAGCTTGAGAGGTAGTTGGAGAAAGTTGAGGAGAAGAGGGTTAGAGATACAGGTTATAATCATTTGCTGTTTTAGCCGAAGCCTGAAAGGCAAAGCAGCAAAATACATTGGAAAAAAAGCTGGATTTTGTATCGAAACACCTAGGTTAAATCCCAGTGCTGCTACTGACCTCTGCCACATTTACCTATGTAACCTGGGGCAAGGCTTCTAACCTCTCCAGGCCTCTATCTCCTCATCTATAAAATGAAGGGATTGGGTTAGGTGACCTCCAAATACTGTCTGGGCTCTAAACCAAGGATTCTGACTGAGGAGGGGTCCACCTAGATACTGGTGGAACAGGTGGATAGTCACCTCCATGATGTGAAATGAGTACCACTGCCAGAACACATCAGGCATGCCCCCAAATTCTCATCATCAGAATTACTTCTCAGGGTAGACAACAAAAAGAGGGAAATTCTATCCAGGAAGGCACTTTTAAAATATCTGTACATCACCTGAAATAGAAGGGATGCAAGCCCTGTGTTACTCTCCCATTAGTACCTTAGCAAAGATTAGTTGTCACCTTGGAAGGAAGCCCTGAGGATATAGGACACACCGATAAATCAGTCTGGGGATGGGGTGGGGGTAGGGGAGAGATCATGGGAGACTGATCAGGAGAAGATAGCCCCTAGATATATATGTTTGGGTTTGGAGAGAGGGCACAGTGTAAAGGTGCCAGATTGACTGAGCCTAGGGCTGTGAGAATGAACTAGCAATGAGATGAGGCATGATTGAACCCCAGCGAATATGGCAGTCAATAGATGGGTAAGGGACAGGGCAGGAGCTTTCTTCATAACCACCTTCTCCATCAATACTATTTCTTCTTTCTTTCTGATCCTTTATCTTTCCTATTCTTCAACCTCTCTTCTTAAGATGTGCAAAACAGAGAAAAGAAAAATGTATCTATTCTGGAAGGATTTATTGGGGGCGATCTGCTAGGTAAAAAAAAAAATTCTAAAAGCAAGCAAAATAACATACAAATGGGATGTGGCATATCTAGGCAACCTAGCCCTAAAGAAATGCATTCAAAGAGTAAAATTCTTAAAAACAAAAAATCAAATATACAGTGACATGGGGATTACACTATACTGTGTAAAGCATAACACCTTTGCCTTCATTGATCTCTGTTTTTCTCTCTTGCTTTTTATCTCATCTCAGGAGAAAGAGAGAAATGAAGATGAAGGGAGTAGGGGTATCTTAGACAGAGAAGGTAGGAACAGAAAAAAGGAGACAAAAGAAGAGAAAGAAAAAATGGGAAAAGAAGACAAGGAGAAACAAAGTAGAAAAGGGAGGACACCGGAAAGAGAAGCTTTGCAGGAAATTGGTGCTACAAAACTTGTCTGTAAAAATTTTAAGACTAAAATTGATCATTTCTAGCATTTATTTACAGGAGTCTTTTTATCTTATTTCCTTGAGATAGTAATGACGTAGAGGGGAGAGGACAAGTCCTATGGCAAGAAGGATAGAGGACAGTGTCTCTATCATTTTACTTAAGATCTGCTGCAAGTAAATAACCAGAATGCCTGAAGAGATTCTCAAGTTTAAACTTTAAGTAGATATATTTGCTTGGATCCCTGCTAAAGAAAGGAATATTAGCTACTCAAGGCTGCTATTGAAGGAGTCTAATAAAAAGTAAATTCTTCTCAATAACTGAAAACTGCCCCAAAAAATGACGATGTAAGAGACATCAGAAGCTTAATTAGATTAAAAAAAAAAACTTTTGAAACTTACGTAATGTACCAACGGCATATGAAAAAGTACTCTATGAGAATGATGAACTAAATAGATCATCAAGAGTTCAATTTCACTTTCGTTATCCCACATTGACAAGTGATGGACTCATTTTGTCTAAGGTAACCTTTGGACCGAGATTCATTTTATGTCATTTAGTGTCTACGTCTCTATTTTTTTCACTTCTATAGAATGGGATGAATATTTTTTGGCTATATAATCCACAGGAATGCCCCTCATTAATGAATTAATTACCATCTTATGTATCATATTTCTATCTGTAGTTATTTCCACCAAATTAAAACTTGACTTTCAAACTGTGATTGATCATAATTAGTCTCGTTAATTGATATGGCTTTTTAAGAATTGATGGCACACAGGAAAGAGAATAGCTCTTGCAGCTAAACTCTAGCTCAAGCATTGAAGTTTTCTTTGTCAACCAGCCTTTAACCTGTAGGTGAGCGGAACTGAACAAAGCAGGTTATAGACAAGAGATTCAGGAATCAAAAAGAAGTTTAATTTCAAAATGAGGGAAATGACTTGCAAGCAAGGACACATGGGACCCGCTTTAGTGTGGCCAAATCTCAATATTTATACCAATGACTCTATAGCAAGCTGTAACCCTGATGGTGAGAGATAACAACACGACAGGTTTGATTCATAGCAGGGCATCATGACCAGAATAAGGATACAACAGATGCTTGTCTGAGCTGAGAGAACACCTGGTGCTAGGCAAAGCAAAACAGCAATTATGTGATTTTGTCAGAGGGTGAGTGCAAAGGATTGTTGTTATGCCAAGTTCGGGCACAGCTTGCTTGTTGTGCCTTACCTCTGGAAAATGGTATTTCCTAATATCTTGACATTTCCCCCTTTTGGCTAAAAGGAGAGGATCTGAAAGAATCCCTACCCTTCTGGCCAATAAAGTAGAGGCAGGTATAAGCCAAGATGCCACTAGAGGCCAGTTGAGCCAGGACAAGATGATCTCAGGATGTCAGTTCCTTGAGGGTACCTAATGTGGAAGTGTGTCCCAAGTATCACTGCAAAATTCCGAATAGGGCAAAGAGCATAAGTAGATCGAGTAATAGGTCTTGTCTGGCCATTGTTTGTTTGCAAGCAGAAACAGGGTGACAGAACAAAAATGTAGAGGGAGAAAATGCCAACACACATTTGAATCAGGACTTTGGTGGTTGGGCACATAACAAAAGGGAAGAGAAAAAAAAACAAACTAGGTCAATATACTCAGCCCTTGAATGGAATCTTGGGACAGCTTTATCATCTGGATGTCAGCTGCTTCTGGGTTCATAGTACATGAACCTTGAGGTCCCTGGAGGGTTCTAACTTTCCCTCAAGAACAGAGTCTTTCTTCAGATGATCCAAGAATACACACCTACACATTTGACATCTGTGAGAGTAGTCAGAAGGATTTGGTAGAAGCCCTTAGAAGACATATGGGTTGACGGTTGTGAAAAAATGCCTTGTAAATAAGGCAATAAAGTTTTCTCACAGTTCCCATAGTTGCATAATTACATTTAAGCCAGGTACAGATCAAACTACTTAGAGGGCCCACAACAGACTAGTTTTGAGAAGGGAGATTTACATTTCACCAAGATAACCAAAAAAAAAAAACCTTAAGCATAAAGCAAAGCAATACTTTTGATTATCAACAATATTAGCTAACATAAGTCTCCTTGTATCCTAGTAACCCATTCTCAATATCCATTTAATCAGTAGATTTTGAGTCCCAGATATTTCTTGCAGTTATTTGGTCCCTGAATATCTTTTCTTGGATAGTAAGCTTTATTCTTGGATAGTTGTAAAGCAGGCACAGTTTCTCTGGTTTCAAAACTACAGGTTCCTAGATAATTCTGAATTGATATAATTGAGTATAATCACTTAAATTTGTTTCTTCAATTTTGAAACTTCAGAGAATTTCAGTTATACACCAGTTGCTGTTTCTGTCCTTACCTAAATCCTGTCCTTGATATAAGAATCTTTTAAAAATTCATGAGGGTCTAACCATAAATGAATTCTCCTACCCTTTAATATTATCAGAGAGATACCTTAAAAATGGAAAAAACAATTTCTGCTTTCTTTGCTATTATCAATACATTTTACTTGTAAAATTCAATTAATCCTTAGTTAATTAATCTTTAATTCATTTTTGAGAACTTATTACTTAAAAATACTCAAAGCCTGAATTTCCATGACAGATAAATTTGCAAACCAATCATATACATAAATATATGTATATATATATATATATATATATATATATAAGTTCTTAGAGAAAACCTTTTAATACTATTGCTTTCTCAAATTTTACTATTCCATTTATTTAGAAAATTTTTTATATTTTCATCTTATTCCTTTGTCTAATCATTTACCCCTTAGAGGATATTATCCCTGTATTCTAATTTGACCATAAATTCATGTGTAATAGCCATCGGATTAACAAGTTGTTTTGTCCAACAGCATCTCAGATATAATGATCTCCCAAATTTCATAATGTAAGAAAATTTAGAAATACAAGAATTAAACAAACAATATCATGTATTTGAAACATGAAACAAAACTTCAGTTTACATCAATTTCATTTCCAAATTACCATATATAAAAATCATTAACCTTCTTCTCTTTGGAATTTTAAGATCACTTTAGAGTTATCAGGTATGTAACAATTACATTCAATTAAAGGAATAATAATAATGTCGTGCTTAGCATATGCCAGTCACCATATTAAACACTTTATAATCATTCATTATATCATTATATTTTGATCCTCACAACAACAACCTTAAGACAGAGACACCACTATTATTTTTCTTTTAGCAGATCAGGAAACTGGTGCAAACAAAAATAAGATAACTTGCCTAAGATTACACAGCTAATAAATTTCTGCAAGTGAAATGCAATGCAAATTTCCCTACATTTTTTTCAGCATTTTTTCAATACCTTTATTTGGGAATCTGATCTGAGATGAGACAGATTAACAGATTAAAAGGGAAAGGATCTCTGACCAAGGAAAGGTTAACTAGAGGTAACTATAAAGTGCAAACCTTTTACCTATCTTTTCTTTCTTCACTCTGGGATTACTTCCAAACTAGCTTCCTTCTTTCATTTTCCTAGAAGAATGAAGTTATCAGTCTTCAAGGGAAAATGCCTTCTACCTTTAACTTCTATAAAATTTAATCCTTATTTTTCCTTGAAACAAATTCTACAGAGTGGTACCCCAAAACTTACTAGGATATATAAGAAAGGAATGAGCTCCTATAATTACCACAAATCCCAAGAGTTCTTCTCTGGAATCTTAAAATTATTAATCTCCAAAATCTGTAATCTACCAGGATGCTTTCAGCAGTTCTACAAACTTTGATTATCTGACTTCATTTCTGTAATTCCCGCATAACCAAAGCTGAAATGACAGGGAGAAAAAGTGTCTTGCAGATTTTTTTTCTCTTTTCTTATAACCTAATCTCCAAAAGAAAGCCTAAAGTGGAAGTTAGTCCTGCTTATTGGGATAGTGCTTCAAGTATGAAAGTTCATTTATCTTTCCCCATGTTCTAAACTCTTTGATTTTATCCCTTAGAAGTTTCTCTGGCTAGCTGCTTTTGAAATCTTTCAAGGTAACGAAATCTGCAAATAACACAAATACGACACAGACATTTTACAAAGACACAAACAGACAAAATGAAAAGACAGATATAGACACAAACAATTCTAATAAGGTACACAATTTCAATTCTAATTTTAACAGTTTGACAGAGGCACACTCCCCTCACCAGATGAGGGGAGGTCAAACTCTGGAGAAATAAATCTAAAGTGGTGCCTAGTTCATTCCCACTGGTGCTAGAGAGAGCAATGTCCTGGTTCCAGGTCCAATCCCACTTCTGACACCAATTAGTGTCAACCAGACCAAACTGACCTCTAACCTGTGGATGACCTGAGACAAATAGAGCAGACTAGAGACAAGAGTCAGGAATAAAACAGAAGTTTAATTTTAAAGTGAGAGAAACAATTTGCAAGCAAGAAGGCAGATTAGACATATACACCAGTGCTGACTGATTTTATTTCTAGACCTAATTAGCCCCATTCTCATTTAACTAATCCCTAAACCTGGACCTGACCTAGCCAGCTACCATTCTGACTAAGTGAAGCCCCAGTTCTGCTTGACCCTGGATGAATCCAGTCTCAATTCTTTTCTGTTACAAAGACTGGCCCTACTGACCCTATCCAACAACTCCCAGGGTCAATGCTTCTAGGTACCATTAGTAATAGTCATAACTAACATTGATATAGTGCCCACTATGTGACAGGCACTTTGCTAAGCACTTTATAAATTTTACTTCATTTGATCCTCACAAGGTACCTCCTGGAAGGTAAGAGCTATTATTATTCCCATTTTACAGATGAGGAAACTGAGACAAACAGGTTAAGTGACTTGCCAATGATTGAACAGCTTGGTAAGTGTCTGAGGCCAGTATTCTATCCATTGCACCATCTATCTTTTCATTAGACACACAAATGCACAAGAAGCCAGTCATTTCTCCAGTATTTTATATATAATTTTAATTTCCATAAAGAGTACTTCATGTCTTTATTGTGCTTTTGCTCAGAACTTAAGAATGATTGGCAGAATTTCAGACTCTTCCTCCAGATAGTTTGGCATCCCCTTCCTCCAAAGTTCTGCTTGGATGCTTGATCATAGGTGTGGGGTTACTCTGGATTCTTAAAGCTGATTTCGAGGATCCTAAAACTTGAGCTCACCAAGGTGGAAAAAAATTACTACTACATATAGTACCATGTTACCATAACAATTAAAATTAAGGTAAACTGAGGCATAAAATTCCAAGCATGATCCATTTATTAATAAAGTACAGATTTACCAACAAATAGGATCTCAGATTCCCTAGCTAAACTAAGACACAGAATGAGGGGAACAGCTCTTTTTTATAGTTTTTAGAGGTACAGGATTTCATAGGAAGGCAACAAGTTGTGACTGGTCAAAAGAGTTCAACAGCAAAAAGAGTGAAATCAGTATGATTGGTTACAGAGCTGAGGTATGGGAGACAATATGATTAATTGGAAATTGGGAGTGAGGAGCTACCAATAACACATAAGAAATGCTCATTGTTTGAGCAAAGAGGTAGTGGAACAGACTTCTTTGGATAAGAAAACAAACATCTTTGAAGGATGGCTTGATGGTATATAGATGCTGGACCAGATTTCCTGTTATCCCCCTGCAATCTTCAGGTGTAATAGATTTCCTCTTCACAAGAAGAAAACAGTGATTAATGAAAACTAGTCTAAACTCAACTCTTTATGGGACAGCTGAATTTCTGAACCAAGTTTAGAGAAAAAGAACAGTAGTTACAGGACAGAATCAATTAACTGGAAATAGGCTCAACTGAAAAGAGACAGAATCAATTTGATTATTTCATCATCCAAAGTCCAGTTAAACTAAGTACTGACAGGTTTCTCACTGGAAAACTAACTCCCCTGCCATGAATTTTCTTGGCCACAATAACAAAGGAAATAATTTATTAAGGCATGTGGGATTCATCTAAAGTTTGCATCTCCCCAAGCCCTTGCAGCAGAGCTCTACTTACAGTAGTTGCCTAATAAAATGAATGACTCCATATAATAAATGAGTGAATTTGTTAAATTCACAATGTACATAGGCCTAAGCTTAGATCTCCTGGTTCAACCTTTTCATTGTTATTACAAAAACCATATATATGGATGTGAGTCATGCTGACTGACTTAGCTTGCTATTTCAGTCTTATGAAGTATGATCTAACTTTTTAACATATTTATTCAAATGTGTCATTTAAAGAACTTTAATATAATACTCATGACAGTATGGTCATGTATGATTTCATATGGCTTATCTAGAACATTTGCTATTTAGAGTAAGTAAACACCTCTTTACTTGAATACACAATTATGTATACCATCCAAACAGCTTATAATTGTTCCTTCTTACTTTAAATGTGAACATACATTCTTTCAACCAAGGCTAGGCTTAAGAACAAGGACTCTAAAGAACAAAAATAATGGTTGTCATCAAAGAATTGTATGACAGAAAGAGAAAATGGGACAGGCAGGCAGCCCAAGTGCATGACTGGTACTTTCTCAGTGCCGGAAGGAAGGCCTCAAGCAATAACAGGGACTGCTTGTGTCAGACTTTTGAGAGCATCCAGACAAGAGTCAATCATAGATGGATTGTGATTTTCATTATTGATGAGAACTCCCAAAATCATGAGATCACAGATCCATTGAGGACAGTTGAGTAAAGCTATGTTTGCATTAGAGAAAGAGAGTAGGAACATTATAGTTAACTCTTCTACATTGTGGGAGTTAGGGGTGTGGCATCCCCCAAATCTGGAAAATCCATATAAAACTTTTGGTCCTCCCTTCATACCAGAGAAGTCTGAATTATTATGGTATTAAACATAAAATATATTGATATTATACATATATTTAAGCATTTCTGAATCTCTAAACTTTTTCTGTGCCCTCTGCTGGCCTTCATAGATCATATAGGCTTCCACAAAACTCCCCCAAAATTCTCATTTAGTCTATTATGCCTACCTGTGACTTACTGATTACCGTATTGCACTATAATAATGGGTAGGATTGGATTAGCTGGCTTCTGAGGCTCCTTACAGATCTGTGATTGTATAGCTCTCTGATCCTAACTGTAGCTAAGGTTCCTGAGTCAGCTACAATACTATACTGATTAAATGTTATGCTAATAAAAATATAGCTAACAGGGCATTAGGCTTCTACTTGGCTTTGACAGACACTAGAGACATAACATTAATATCATTTGCTACTGAATCCTGCTGAAAATAAATCTAGTAACATGGCAGTATGGAGGTTTCAAAGTATAACTCATTTGTCAAACAATGTATTTTTCCCCCCATCAATGGGGATTTGGTTTAAAAAATAAAGTCCATAGAAATAGTAATTAGTCTTTCTAAGGAAATGCTGGATCCAGATAGGTTAACTTGTAATGTGAGTTGTTTCTTCATTAAATTCACTTTTAATTCTTCATAGAAATACTTCTTAAAAGAAATGCTGGTTCCGGAAATACTCAAAACTTAATCACAAAAAATCTTTTTTCTTCTCATTTTTACCAGAAAACTAGCAACACAGAGCTGCAAGTAATGTTGAGATATCATTTAACTTAGCCTCCTATCAACAAGCTGAATTGCCCTCCAATCATCACACAAAAGGTAGCTGTCAAGCCTTTCCATTTTGCACAGGCAGATTTGGTGGCCCTGTCACATTCACTATGACTGCAAAGTAAAATTGAATTTAAAAGACTCTCTCTCTCTCCAAGGAAGACTTATCTGTTTCATGAATAAATAAGCTAGTGGCTCCAACACAGAGTCAGTACACTCTGTTAAACATAATTCACATTATTCCAGATTCATTTATGCCTGTTTTCATCTTTATTACATTTTCCTATTATGTTTGGGACAGCTTTTTACAACAATTATGACTTTCTGTAGCTATAATGAAAAGAAAAATATAATTAAAAGAAAAGTTTTAATAATGATGTTTCAGTACTCATCCAAGGAGTTATCAATCAAAGCAATTTCCAAACATTAATAAATTAATCTTATTCCTTCTCCCTGATGAAACTGGGAAGCCTTAGTTTTGCAATAAGAAAACTGTCTTACATTTATATGGTGCTTTATCTTCCAAAATGGTTTATATACATTACCTAATAGGATACTCACAGCAATCCTGTGCACCAAGTGGACAGTATTTTATTTTACAATTATAAAACTGAAGTTGAGATGTTAAGTTACTTGATCAAGGTCTCATGACTGATGAGAGTGAGTCCTAGTGGTATAGATTGCAAGATTAAATTCTTTCTGAGAGCACCAGATAATGTAACAGACAGAATGCTTGGCCTGGGGTCAGGAAGACTCATCTCCCTGGGTTCAAATCTGACTTCAGACATTTACTGACTGTGTGACCCCGGGCAAGTCACTTAGCCCTGTTTGTCTCAGTTTCCTCATCTGTAAAGTGAGCTAAAGAAGGAAATGGCAAATCACTCCAGTATCTTTGCCAAGAAAAAACCTTAGATGGGGTCACAGAGAGTCGGACAGGATTGAACCAATTGAACAACAACAAATTCTTCCTAATAGAATGTGCATATCAGGCTACAGGTACAGTCTTTAATATTGCCTTGCAATGTAATCTTTAAAAAACAGTATGAATCAATGAAGAATGCTTCAAAGCTGTTATTCCTCCTCAATGTAATCAATGAGAGACGATCTCAGTGATAATTATGTCATGACCTTCTTGTATCATGAACTCCTAGGAAAACAAGCTACATATGTGTAAAGTTTTTGTTTGCTGTTATTTTATGTTATTTTTGTCCTTTGTTCCTCTCTCTGTTTGCTTGTTCATTTTTTTTTATGGTAACTCCATCAAATTTTAAGGTTCTTTTATGCTCCTGACATGACTAATGTGGATACTCAGCTATCAATTTTAATGGCATTTGTCACTGTAGTGTAAAGTAGTTGATGAAATGCTACACTTGGAGTTGAGAGATTGGGTTCAAACCTTACTTCAGATACTTAATAGTTGTGGGATCCTAGGCTAAATCACTTAAACTCCTTCAACCTCAGCTCTCTTATCTACAAAATGGTAGTATGGATAGCATCTATCTTTCAGGGCTATTGGGGGCTTAAATGAAATCATATAGAAAAAGCACGTATAAATGTCAGTTATTGGTCTTTTATATGCAAAATCTACTTTTAAAGCACCTTTATTAGCAAAAATTCTTATTCCCAATCTGTTTATTTTTTCATGTCCCAGGGGACCTCCAAGTATTTTAAGGGGTATCATGAAATACTTATTTTAATTCATTCTGTATATACTTCATATAACACTTTTTAGAAAGAAGGCATAGGAGAATCATTAAAATCCACAAACAAGATGCTGTTGTGACACTAATGATTTGTGCATCATTAATCTGTAGGATTGTTAACTTTCATCAATGCTCATTAAAAGAACTATTTAAAGTGAAATAATGTCTTTTTAAACTATTCCCTGACTAGCTTCATCACCCTCAGAAAAAAACTAGGACTTCCTCTCCTATGCCAAGTCTGCTTTTGCCAAGATTATGAAGGACCCCTACTCATAAAACACCCCTTGTCTTTTCACTCTTCACTATTTCCCATTTTGGTGGCTTCTTCCTCCCTCCATTTCTCATGGGTCCAGGATTCTTACCTTCTTTCTTCTGACCTACCCACTCACTACTCTATTTGTGTCATAGAAAGAAGGCTAGATTTGTAATCATGAATCCTGAGTTTATGTCTTAACTTTGCAACTTACTAGCTATGCAACTATGGACAAATCATCTAACCTATTTTAACTTCTGTTTCCTCATTTCTGTGTAGAAGGTGGATTTTTTTCTTTTACATATTGGGGGTCTTGGTATATGTAAACATACATGTGCCAGTTTGATAATGTGGTATCCTCAATGTGTAAAGAAGCAAGGATGTTTCTTCCAGGAAAATTATGAGGATTAAATCATGCCTGTATACAGGCCTATTATGTGATTGGGAAGAGCCTATATCCATTGGCTGTACAGTTGGAACTACTAGTGTCTTCAGAATGGTCTAAGTTAGCTCTGACCAGGACTTTTTCCTACATTTGCCTCTAGGGAAGTTAAATGACTTCTTCATGACCACAGAGATCATGGAGTATGTGGGGAGAATCTTATGGCTTCCTTGTTGAGAGCCCTCCCCCCACCCCATAAATAAAAAGTCATATGACTCCTGAGAAATAGGTCTGGTCCTTGGATTTTTTTCTTTTCTTGGTACAGAGAATGCAGTCTCTAATCTGTGCTGGGAGCTTAAGATACTGGGATCCAGGAATACAGGCCAAGAGTTGTAACCAGTCCAGCATTGAAGCCCTATAGAGCTAGAAATTCAGCCCAGCTGGACACAACTGCTGCTTGATAAAACCACTTTCATGTAGGAACCAAGGTAAGTTGTGAGCGTAATTCCCATAACCTTCTTCTGCATCAATTTAATGTAATGAGTACTATGCTATTTGGAGGAAATATATGTACCTTTGTATTTGCTATAACCCATGAAGTAAATAAACCATCATAAAAGATATCCAATGTTAAGTAGTTAAATGGAACTTGCTTGCTAGCCACGGGGCCCCTAAAAATAGTAGGAAGACATCTGTTGGGGACTCAAACCAAAGTCAGAGAAAAGAGATTCTTCAGTCTCTTCAGAGTACCAGATAACTCAGCTGAGGAAAAGTAGAGATATAACAGACCTAGTCTTGAGAGTGGAGTATCAGAGTCAACTATGTTACACTTAGCATGTCTAAACTGCTTACCCTAGCATGGCATAAATGAGTATAGTTCAGGTGAGACTCCCTCAAAATGGAATCCCACGGGTCACATTTTGGGCACTTGTCCACAATTCCTATGGAATGCAGATCTATAGGAAAGGAGTATCTAGGCCTGCTGGCAATGCTGAGTGCTTCATCTTGCAGGAGGGGAATTTCTTTGAGGATGAGATATGTTTTATCTTGTTTTTGTGGCTATTTTTAACTTTATTTCTTTTTGGATGTGCAAATTTGGAGCTATCTCCACTTTGCATGTTCATTTGGAGTATTTGTGTTAGAACTTTCTGAGTTCATATTGGTCTGATCAGCCACAGTCAGACACACTGTACCTTGACCCCCAACATAGTGATGTCATTTTGGTCCTCTTCAAGAACCAAGGATAGCAAACAAGCAACCAACTTTTTTTTCCTATTTGGGGACTAGGATGAGGATAGTTAGAATGCATTCTTCTTACAAGACTAAGGCAGGTCCTGGGGATTCAAAGTTTCTAACAAAGAGAGAGTCCTAAAGATCAGATTTCTGAACCTTAAAGATCCAGGGGATCCCAACCTCAGAAGGTGGAGGTTACTACAAGAACCTATATGTAATAGGAACAATAGCTTAACCCCTTAGCCCCATGATTATTAGGCTGGTTTGTTGGTTTTTTTCTTAACGAAATACTGAGACATTCTTCAAGATTTGGTTGGCTCAAAAGGCTAAGGGCTTAGATTATTAATATCACTTCCTCATCTCCTGAACAGAAAGTAGCTACAAGATGCTACAGGGGCTCCCAGGTGGTTAACTGGTAGATTTCAATGGGAGCTTCCCCAAGTCAAAACAAGTCAAGGGCTGTTGATGTCTATCTTTGTTGAATATCTTTTTTCCCTTTGTTAACTGTTGAATGAATGACAAGTGTCTCATTTTGTTCAGTCTAAATTATCAGAGAACTGGCCTAAGTCAGGTCTATTTCAGAACACAGGACAAGACTCAAAGTGAAAGCAATGAGAGCTGACAACTGCTCCTAAAAGGAGAGCATGATAGAGAGCCCAGCACAAAAACTTCATTCAGGAATCATAGCTGGAAGCATGAGTAACTTGAATCATATGTCCAAAAGTATCAAAATACTGCAAATGCAACTCTATTAACATCTGCAGGTAGAGTTTTGAAGTGAAAACGTTGATTTTGTACAAGAACTACATGAACACTAAGAAGAAATAGAGCAAGAAATAACAAAATTAAATAAAAGCTCTTGAGAAATGAATTGGAAGCAGGTAGTAGGATCTTTGCCAGGAAGCTTCCATGGACCATATGATCCCTGGGGTCATGAAGAGTCAGACGTGACTGAATGACTGAATAACAAAAAATCAATTTATATGAAACAGTGGTAAACAGCCTAATAAATGAACTTTTTGAAAGCTAAAATAGATCAAATAGAAATCAATGACCCCATAAGACAGCCAGAAAGATTAGAACAAAATTCAGATACAAAAAAGAGAAGAAAGAATGAGATAGCTGATATCAAAAATAACTGGCCTAGAAAATAGATGAAGAAGAAAAAATTTAAGAATTATTAGATTTCCTAAATACTATGATTTTTAAAAAAAATCAGGACATTTTGGGGGTTTTTTAATCACAAAGGAAATGTTCCCAGATCTATTAAAACCAGAGGGCAAAGTAAAGATAGAATGAATCCACTTATCACCTCCAGAAAGGAATCCAAGAAAAGAAAAGTCCCAAGAATGTTATAGACAAAATCTAGAGCTAGCACATCAAAGGAAAAATGTAAGTATCCAGAAAAAAGCAGTTCAGGAACCAAAGAACTTTGGTTAGCATCACACAAAACATGGCAACCTGGATTAAAACCAAGAGGAGATCTTGCAATCCAATATCTCAAAAGTAAAAAGAGATATCAAGACTAACTTATTTTTCTGAACTGAGTATAAAGAAGGAGAAAATAGACATTTAATAAAATAGAGAACATTAGAGCATTTTGATTAATACGTCAGAGCTCAGTAGAAACTATTAAATACAAACACAAAAGTCCATAGAATCCTAGAAAAAGAAAAAGTAAATTTATTTAAGCAGTTGTAAAGACCAGTATATAGTGCTAACATTATAATAGGAAAAGAAATATTCCTGAGAAACCTTGTCATCTTCAAAAGGCATTGAATGTAAGAATAGATAGACAAATAGACAGACAGACAGATAGATAGATAGATAGACAGATAAGAAAAACAGAAGTCTTGAAGGGGAAAAATAATTTAGTTCTCTGAAAGTCTGAAGAGGGGGAAAAGAAAGAAATATAATAGGAGGAATGTACTAGAGAAGCACAAAAGGAAGGGAGTGAAATTTGCTACTTCTCATAATTGGGGTATGTCAGAACACAAAAACACAAAGTATGGAAAAAGCATTAGAGGAAACACTTTTATTTGAAACAGATAAAAGAAAGATTTGACACTGTTTCCTGTAGAGATACCTCAAATTCAACATAGAAACAAATGATGATAGGGATAGGGTACTGGATGGTGGAGTTAAAAAAAGAGGATAATGCTGAAGAGGGAATAATCACATGGAAAAAATAATAAACTCAAACTTGAAGGGGACATTTATAAAGAGGGTAGAGGAGAGAAAAGCAAAGAACTAGCCTAGAGAGAGCTGATTTATACAGCCTCTTAGATAACTGAAGAATGACTGAACAAACTGTGGCATAGTCATTAGAAATGACAGAAGATACAATTTTAGAAAATCTTGGGCTGTATAAACTGACACAGAGTGAAGCAAGCAGAACTTTATATAATTTATACAAGGAAGGACAATGACACTATAAAGAAACAACTTTCACAAGCTCTTTAACTCCCTTTAAAGCAATGACCAAGTGTGTCTCCAGAAGACCTATGGTGAAGCATGCTGAATACCTCCTGAAAGGAGGTGATGGATACAACATGCAGAGACAGACATTTTTTGTCCTGGCCACTGCATGGATTCATTTTGTTTGGTTCTGATTATTTATTCTAAAAGGGCTCCCTCCCCTTCTTTCTCTTCTATTCATTGTTCTGGAAGTAGAAGGGTATTTCTAATAGTGATGTAAAAAAAGTCCAGTCATTCTAACACTTTGAAATGCCCAGATGAAAGTTCATTAGAAAGCCCAGACAACCAGGAAAATTTGAAAGTAGTGTGTAGAATTTATCTCATTTTTAAAGCAATCAGTATGAAATGGAGGCTTATGATTTCACCTAGAATCCACTTTGTACATCCTTCTGAAATATGGAAATGCTTTGTGTGTGTGTGTTTAATTTTAGAATGAAGACATAATTTTTAAAATATCACAATATGATGAAATTTTCAATAATGATGACAAGCTTTCAACTTAATAATTTTTATCAATACATTGCAGCTATTTGGGGACCCAAGTTGCAGACCAATCAGTAATGCTGAAAACTAAAAGATGTTTTTAGCTCACCTGAGATGCTCGAGTGTGAGGGTTATCATTGTTGTGTTTGTCTTTCATTTTCAAAGAGGACCACGACATCAGGGAAATGATGACGTGACTAGCAGTTGACTTTGATTTGAGTGAGGGAGTGCTGTGCAAGATCACCAGCCTCACTTTCTCCTCCTGAGCCATCTGGGTCCAGCGGCAAGACATTCATCAAGATGACTGGAGATGACCCAGGATGCAATGGGAGACCTTGGCACCTTAAACTAAGGTCTTTTCAGGTTCTCCCTTAGAGTGGAGTAACAGCCCTGACCCACTCAAATGAGTGTGAGGGAATAGGGTTTGTAAAAGAAGGAACAAAGCGAAGGTTGTATTCAGCCTCAGTTATTGGTAGATCAATGATATAACTGGGTCTTAGTCATCAAAGAAATCATGCTAAGCCTCAGGTACAATGGTCTTCAGGCTACACCAGAAGAAGGAGTAGAGCTGATGGATCATGAAGAAGCATCTCTTTAGACTTGGAATATCCAGGGTTCACAAATATCTTATTATTTCAATAGGATGATAAATGGGCTTCATCCTCCACACCAAGACCACTCAGTGACCCAGAAGATGTCAAGAGGTTTTATAAGGAGAGGTGGGGATTTACTTGAGTGTGTCTCATTTGTTACCCATCTCTGATGCCACTGGCAGAGAAGCACCAAAAATTGACCAGAAAGCACTTACTTTATTCTTTAATCATCATTCTTCACATCATTTTCATCTGAATGTTAACAGTTAACAGTTTAAATAGTGATTTAATATTTGCAATACCTTTTATGTAGGTTATCTCATTCAGTTCTCACAACCCTGTTAGGTAGGTACAATTATTTCTCCATTTTACAGATAAGGAAACTGAGGGTGAGAGCAGTTTAAGTGATTTGCCTTAGTGTCTAAAGTATCCACTATGGCACACAGTCAGATGGCTCTTAGCGCAACAGACTCCAGAAAGGAGCAGGATGAGAGTGCTTAGATGAGTAGGGCATGTCTATTATAGAGCAGGACCTTGTAGATTTCAAAGACTCAACTTCAAACCAAGGTCTCCATCAGGAAAGTTATTTAACCATGCTACAAAGTAAAAGATTAATTAGCTCTGACTAATCTGAAATCAAATAAATAAAATCCTATTTATGTTGTTTTTCAGGTCTACTTGTTTATAATTGGGTTTCCCCATAGTGAAAACTGCTATCTTATTGTCAAGTGGAGCTAATATGTCATGGTGGCATCAATGCTGACATTGTGGGTCCCAAGTTCCAATATTGACTCCAATATTGACACCTATAGATCCTGATCCACCACAGAGGCAGTGTGATGAAGTAGGAGTGTGTGACTTTGGTCAACCCCCTTAAGCTTTCTGGAACTCAGTTTCCTTACCCACAGAAAATATAAGTTCATCATATAAGATGAGCTCTGGAGCTCCTTTCGACTCTAAATCTATGGTTCTATCATCCTAACTTATGCAGGACTATTGACATTTTAGGTACCAATACTATGTGAATAGTTGGGCTTGCAATGTTCTCTAATTCGTATAAGTCATGTTGGGGTTTCAGCAGGTAAAATCTTTCTTGCTGGATAAGACAGAACTAATAAATATAATTTTTATGATCATTGTTCTTATTAATAGCATTTATTTAGCACTTGTAGGTTTGCAAAGCACTTTACATATGTTATCTCATTTAAACCTCCCAACAACACTGAGATAGGTGTTGTTATTTATCCCCATTTTGCAGTGAGCAAGCTAAGTCTGAGAGAGGCTAAATAATTTGCCCAGGGACCCACAGCTAGTAAATGTCTGGATGAACTCTGGGTCTTCCAGGAAGTGAGTCCAGTACTAGATCCACTGTGCTAACTCAATGCCATCAATATTATAGAAGGGAAATGTCCCCAGCTATTTATTTGAACTAAATGGACTCTGAAGTCACATGTAACACTGAAATTCTATGACTTTGTGTATTTATAGCTGAAAACAGCTAGGTGGCTCAATGAAAAGTGTGTTTGACATCACTTTAGGAAGATCTGGTTTCAAATCCTGTTTCAGACACTAGCTGTATGTCCCTGGACTAATCATTTAACCCCCCTCAGCCTGTTTCCTCGTCTATTAAATAGGGCTAATGATAGAACCTCCCTCTCAGGATTATTGCCAGCGTCAAATGAGATAATATTTGTAAAAAAGCTTAATGCAGTGCCTGTCACAAAGTAGATACTATATAAATATTTATTCTCTTCCCTTCCCCTTCCCTAATCTACCTATTTGTATATCTGAAAAGATATAGGGGTTGGAGAAGGCTTCCAGTAAAAGACAGGTTTTAATTGAGACTTAAAGGAAGCCAGGAAGATTAGTAGATAAATCAGGAGAGAATTCCTGGTATAAGGGACAACCAGAGAAAATTCCTAGAGTCTTACTCATGGAAAAGTCAGGAAGTCAGAATCACTGGATTGAAAAATACAACAAGAATACAGGTGTAAGGTCTAAGAAGACGGGAAAGGCAGGGGGGTCTTATTAAGGGCTTTGAATGCCAAATAGAGCATTATGTGCTTAATCCTGGAGGCAATGGGGAGCCTATTGTTAATTGGGGGAGAAGGGGAGTGACATGATCAAATATGTGTCGGGAAAATCACTTTAGTGACTGAAGGGAGGATGAATTGGAGTGGAGAGAGACAGACCCTCCAGCAGGCTATTGCAATAATCCAGGTATGAGGTGATGAGGGCATGCACTAGAGTGGGGGCCATGTCAGAGAAGAAATGGAGATGTATTTTTGAGTGATGTTGTAAAGGTGAGATCAACAGGTCTTGGCAATAGCTTGAATTTGGGGGAGGAGGATGGGCATAGGGAGGAATCCACTTTGAAGTCATTTTTTTCATCTTCATTCTCATTATGTTATTAATCTAGCCAAGCTCTAGTTACCTTCCTCTGACTGCATTCCAGCTTCTCAACATCTTCCCTAAAATGTGGGGCCCAAAACCAGCCATGAAACTTCAGAAAAGATCTGACCAGGGAAGATATCATGGGATGAATAATGGCCCCTATACTTCTATTAATTAATTAGTACCTTAACACAAGTGGTATAAACTGGGAGGGGCTTTGCCTCAGGGTGAGTACTCAAGAGTAGGAAATACACCCCAGGACTGGAAATCAAATCTCTCTCTATCCCCACTCTTATTCTTCAAATGAATCAGTTAAAAGCCATTTGGTAGAGTATGGCAGATCCATGATAGGGTAGAGCCAGTGGAACTTGTGGAGAGTGGGCTCCTGATG
Organism: Potorous gilbertii; assembly: GCA_028658325.1. Classification (NCBI taxonomy): domain Eukaryota; kingdom Metazoa; phylum Chordata; class Mammalia; order Diprotodontia; family Potoroidae; genus Potorous; species Potorous gilbertii. The sequence continues at coordinate 48,310,930 of CM053773.1, forward strand.
GAGGAACATGTAGACTGTCCTCCAGGGTTTGTTTGGAAGATGTGAGAAAAGGATCAGAGGAAGTAGCTGGTGAGTCTGGGATTCTAGCCTAACATGGAGAAGAGAAGCCAGGGAACAATTTCTTTGTTGCTAATATTGGTGGTCCTTCAGGTGCCCCCTCATAGCATAGCTCTGAGGCTGAGGCAAAGGTATAGCAAAGAATCAATGTCAACTCCAAAAGATGGGGAGGGGGCGATGTAGAGAAGGGAACGCTGAAGAAAGGGAGACAGAACTTCAGTACCTGATGAAATATTTTGTCTTCCAGGGGATTCTTCTACCTGACTTTTTCTTCCACCAGAAAGGAAAGTGGGAAGAGGAAGAGACAGAACAGGAGGATAAGGTTAAAAAGTGTGTTGGACCACCCTGTGGGAGATAAAGTGGTCCCACCTCATGGAGAAGGAGATGCTTCACCAGGCCTTGGAATTCTCTTCTATACCTACCTCTGGATGAGGAGTGATTGAACTTCATTTGGATCAAGACAGAGGAAGAGGAGAACCCTTAGCTCAAGGCAAAGGCCAGATAGATTCTGCTGGAAGTGTGGATCTTCCTGAGGACACCCCTTGCTTCAGGGAATTTGTCTTCTTCTCCAAGTTTTGCCTTCTCAAACAACTTGATCGATCCCTTGGTGGGATAGGGAGGGTGAGCTTAAGGAGAGGATATGACAGGAAGAACTCAAGAGCTTCCTCCCTGACCAGCTGCTTACACTGAATCAAGGGACCTGGAGATGACCATACTAGCCCATGACCCTGAGGGAGGCAAAATTTCCACAACTGGCTATAGAAACAGGAAAATTGCATTGTAAGTCTGTGATCTAGCATTAACTCAGGGTCTCTGTTTCTTCCTCTGGAAAATGAAAGTTTGGACAAGGGTGTGTCTAAGGGTTCTTCCAGCTCTGAGAGTCTGAGTTGATGAGAGTTAGGCTCCACTTGATTCAATTTCAGCAAAAGTCATTTGAGTCTTCCTCTGTGACCTTGGACAGATCTCTCCCAGTCTCTCTGGGCTTCAGTTTTCTCCTTTGTGATATGAAGAAGTTACCCTAGATAATCTCTAAGGTACCTCCCACCTCTACCATAATTCCTTGAGGATTTAGGGCAAAAGAGTTTCTAGCCCTTTTGCAACTCCTCTCAAGAAAAGCGTCACTGAACTATACACATTACCGCTCCACCTCTACCCCACCCCCAGTAATTGAGTTTCTGGACTAAAGGGGGAATAAATAAACACCTTTAGCACCTAGTTATCAAAATAATCCCTTGAAATAGTAAATTACTCAACAGCTTGCTGGAGAAAGGGGGAACCAGTAGTCTTCCTCACACCAGACTGTCAATATTTCAGGGCCTCCCATTTCCTCCCGCAGAGTACTGTCCATCCCTACCCCCACTAAGGTTGCCATTCCCACCACTCAACCCAGAAGAAAGTTTGTGTCCATTGACCCAGGTAGCTTAGTTACAACTCTACATTAACTTGTGATTGCCACACATCTACTCATACCGCATATCCAGTAGCCCAGGAGCAAGTGTACAATGAGAATCACTACTCTGGTAGGCAACTGAAACCTGATAGGTACCAGATCAATTGACATACTATGGACTGATGATAAATCCAAAGGAAACTGACTCTACCTACCCGCCTAGATACATAGCAAATACACAGTACAGAGAGCCAACAACGTATTGTTATCACCAGTAGAGATCTAAACATTGTCATCATTCTGCTTCCTGGTAAACATCCTCATAATGAATGACAATAAGAGTAAATAACAATAAGAATAACAGTATTTATATAGCACCCCAAGATTTGAAAAGCTCTTTACAAATGTTATCTCCTTTTACCCTCCCAACATTGGGAGGTAGTACTATTTTACTTAGGCTAGGAGGTGTGACTAAGGTAAAATTTGAAATCAGGTCTTCCAGAGAAATGAAGTCAAGAGGATATCTACAGAACAAAAATGTAAAAATAAACAATTTTCAGAATGGTGGTAGTGAAAAATATCCTTTAAATTCAATCAATGTTTGCTAAATAACTGTTCTGTGTAAAATGCTATGTTAGGAACTGAGGACACAAAGGCTAATAGCACATATTCACTGCCCTCAAGGAGCTTTTACAAGTAGGACCACAAGTCATTTTCATTTTAAAAGCATAATATTAAATACATGAGAAGCACAAACAGAAATCCATGAGAGGAATGAAGGAAAAAGATCACTTTTGACTGGGAGGTCTGCAGCATGTCAGAGTAGGATGGAGTCTCAGGGTCTAACCTGAACAAGTACAGGGCGAAAGAGGGAAGAGGAGAGACAGAGAGGAGAGATTGAAAAGAAGACAGAAGGGAGAGAGAAAGAAGAGAAGAGAGGAGATGAGGAGAAGGAGAAGGAAGAAGGAGAGACAGAGAGACACAGAGAGAGAGATAGAGACTGAGAGAGATAGAGAGACAGAGAGAGAGAGACAGAAATTCCCACAAGTGTACAGGGAGACATCATTTAAAGACCTGGAGAGGGGAAAAGCTGTTCATTCCCTTCCATCACACTTTATGACCATTTCAACCATTAGGGACATCTGATACCTACTTGTAATCTTCACATCTTCCTTAATAATAGCCAATATTTATATAGTACTTTGAGGTTTGTAACACACTTTAAGTATGTTATCATACCATGCATACATTCCATTGCCAAATATTGTTACTTCTACCTTTACAACACCTCTCCTCTAAGTACCCTTGTCTTCATTCACACAGTCACAATCCTAGTTCAAGCCCCCATCACCTCTCACTTGGGTTGCTGCCAGAACCTACTACATGACTGCCTTGCTTCAAGTCTCTTCTGCTCTAATCCAGGTCTGACTATGTCACTCCTATGCTCAATGAACTTTGGTGGCTGCCTGTCACTTCCTCGGTCAAAAATAACATCCTCTCTTCAGTACTTAAAATTCTTTATAATCTGACACCTTCCTACCTTTTGAGTCTTTTTACACCTTATTCCTACTCCCCATCCACAAACTCTATAATAAAATTACATTAACCAACTTGCAGTTTCTTGATCATGGCAATCTACCTCCAGGTGCTATATTCTTGTATTGACTGACCTCCATATCTGAAATATTCTGCCCACAACTAAAATCCTACCCTCTGAAAAAGGCTCTTCCTGGTCCTTCCTAGCTACTAATGCCTTCCTCTTTCAGATTGCCTTTATCTACTATGCATATACATATGTATGTATATATGTGTATATGTGTATATTTATATACATAGATGTGTGTATGTGCACACATATATACGTATAGATGTGTATGTATTCATGTATATATATACATATATATATCTTCCACATTCTTCATTATTTACCTATTAACTCCCCTATTAGAAGGAATTCTTCTTCAAGGTGGAGTATGGGGTTTGTTTGGGGTTTTTTGCCTTTCTTGGTACTCTATAGAAGTTAGCACAGTGCCTAGCACACAGGAAGTGTTTAACAAATGCTTTTTTGACTGACTGACATTTGGTCCTCACAACAACCCTGTGAGGCTGGTGCTATTGTTATCCCTATCTTGCAGAAGAGGAAACTGAGGTTGAGATTAAATGACTTACCTGGGGCTTAACAGTGAGTAATTGTTGGAGGGAGAACTCAAAGTCAGGTCCTCTTGACTCCAAGGCCAGCATTCCATTCACCACATCAAGCTTACTCCTTTATCCAATTGCTCCAAGTTCTACCCTCTAGAATCAAGCAGACAAACAAGACTAACTGATCTACCACGTGACAAATGCTTGATGATAACTATCATACTTTCTACCCTCCAAATAATCTCTTTTTTCAGGCTAGATAGTCACAGTTCCTTGAATAGGTCCTCACGTGGCAGTATGTGCTTAATAAATGTTTATTTACTTTGAACTATGTTGATATGACTATCCATCTTGGTCATGCTCTTCTGGATACTCAAGCTTACCAATGTGTCTCCTAAAACATGGTGCATAGAACTGAAAAAAAAATAGAGTCATGAAGGGAGACAGTTCCCAGACTTCAAGTGGTCATGGGTAAAAAACAAAGGCAAAAAAGTTGAAGAACATAGTCATGGAGTCCTTCATATGTGCTATCAACTACAGTTCCCATTATATGAGATAAAGTTGCATGATGTCAAATCGTATAAGACCACAGTCACCATATTTAAAAGTCAGAAAACCTTGGTTTAAATCTCAGTTCTTTGATTTATTGATGTGACCTGGGGCAAGGAGCTACAGCTCTCTGGATTTCACTGACCTCATCTGCAAAATTAGAGGTCTGATCTAGAATTTAAATATTCCCTAAAATATCTCCCAGCTCTAAATCTGATGACCATTCATCTGTCAGTGGCATTCATTAAATTCTTAGGTACAAAGCAAAACTCTGCAATGGAGGCTCCATTAATCCCACTGCCATCATAAATTTCCTCATCTTTATTCAGGTAGAGTAATTCCCTCCTTCCATGGACTCCCAACTACTGCTGAAGCTATATGGGAGTAATTATGTCTATCCAGTACAATCCAAAAAAGTTAAGCATCTACTAAGTGCTAAACACTGTACTAAGCACTGAGAATACAACATCAAAATAAAAAGAAGTCTCTGTTCCTAGTTTTCTCTTTCTTTTTCTTTGTTCTTTTTTCTAGAATATAACTGAGGAAATATGTTTTACATGACTTTGTATGTATAATGAAAACTATAATTCTTCCCTTCTCAGATGGTAGGCAGGGTAAAGGGAGGGCGAGAGACTAGAACTGAAAATAAAAATAAAATTGAAAAAATGAGTACTATGTCATTTTTTTTAAATAGAGACAATAAGAAGAAGACCTGAGAGAAGCACCAATAAACAGGACAGCTTTGAAGACCACAGGCAGAACTTATTATATGTTTTTAAAGTAAACACAAACTTATGTAATAGAGATAGGCGATTTCATCACTATTCTCTCTTTCTGTTCTTCTGTTTCTATGGATGTGCCCATTTGGTTTGGTGTTTCTTGAGTTCAGAATAAAAATAAATAATACTGAAAAGAATATTTTACCTGGTAATTTCCAATGGGTGTTGTTACATTATGTCTCTTCAAGTATTTCACCTGACAATAGCATTTCCCCTATAAATGTTGCCTTTAGTATATAATCCAAGCAGCTATTGACTGCTGGGTCCTAAATTCACCTAATACATATTAAATCAAGATCCTAACATGAGACTTTAAGCCTGACTGAATGCAAGTGGACAATCTAATTCTTCCTGGAATTGACATGAAGTTGGGGAGATATTGTATCCCTGCAATGTCCCTAGTCTTGGTGGCAATTTCCTATAATCAAAAGGTTTGTAAGCTTAATACCAGATCTATTAAATTATAGATTATTGGTAGGGGAACAACCTAGGTTAAGTCTAAAATTAAGCTGTTAGGCATGGGACTTTAGACCAACAACAGTAAGTCAGGGTCCTTTAATCCTTAGTAATACTATGGAGACAATTAGGTCAAGAGCTTGTGAAGTTAGCAACAAAAATATCATTTGTGTCTCAGTTGGTTAATGTTTAAAAAAAATTCTTTTGTGGTCCATATTGTAAATGCTTTAAAAAGAAGTATCATCTGACCAGAAGTTTGAATTGTTTTATCTGTTATAAACTGTGTTAAAAATGAAAAATTAAAATTAACAAAGAACTTGTAGGGCCTGATCAATGTAAGTTCCTTGGACAAAGTACACAAATACAGTGTGATAAAAGTCATCAAATATATGGTAAATATGTATTAATGTTAACAAGGAATTATAAGGTATTTTCTGTTATTAAAATAAACTGCTCAGATTAAAAAAAAAAAAGATCCTAACATGAGAATTATCATCAACAGGGAAAGCCACATTCCTGTTACACTTTCACTATTGCATCTGTTTTACACTGTTAACATTAGAGCTGGTTATGCCTCTAAAGTCTGGCTTATGGAAAACTACCCCAGAAGTTTTGTGTGTGTGTGTGTGTGTGTGTGTGTGTGTGTGTGTACACAAATTAAAGTCTACATTACTTTTGCTTTCTGTGACTCTTCTGACTTGACCCCCTTGTCTTGGCTCCCTAACAAAACCATTAGCGTGAACACTGAGGATCTTTTCTTAACTGCTAACAAAACCTTAGCAAAAGTGTTTCTCTCTTACCTACAGGAATGATCTGTGTCTTTCAAAGAGGAAGCAAACTGAGAACGATCTCCATTTTATTAAGAACAGCATCCCAAAGCTCCCAGAACCTATCCCATTAAAATGCTAAGACACTGTCGCTTCACACAATTCTGATAAATCACTGGGTTGAGGGGATGTTTCCAGAAAGACTGGCATTCTCCTCATTTTCATGGCTGATTTAAGCTCTTCTCTTTTCAAATATATTCAATTAAAGGCAACCGTTGACTCCCTCTCTGTCCCAGTGCCAAACTTCTAACTTGAATGATGAATAAGAGAATGTCTTTTCCTTTCCAAAGTTGGTGCTCTGGCCAATAAAGCCCTGAACTCTACTTCTGTCAATGTCTCCCTCCAAAATCTAGATTTCAAAGTTTTAACACACATTCAGCTGGCCCCTGGAGCACAAACTACCAAAAGACCTAACAATAAGTTGGCAGTGGTTCTCAGACTTCATGCAGGGGTGGAAACCTTTGCCAAAACAAAACATCAGTGTTATGTTTACATTAAGTAGTTTTTTAGATTATTTTAAAATGCTGATTGCAATCAGCATAAAAATGAAACAGATTTCTCAGGATTTCTATATGGACATAATTTCTTCATCAGTGACAGTATGTAAGCACTCCATTTGAATTCAAATTTTCTCTTACCAATTAATTTCCAAAGTGGGGGAAAGCACTAGATTTGGAATCATCGGACCTGGACAGAAATTCCACTTCTGTTTCTACTAGGGTGACCTTGGACAAGTCACTGAAACTTACTGAGTCTCAATTTTCTCATTTGTGAAATGGATGGGGAGAGATAGATGGTCTCAATATTGTTCCCATCATCCTATGATCCTCTGACATAGTTTCCAATGTGCCATGTGAGAAAATAAAAAGAGTACTGATGATAAAGAAGGTAAGAAGCAAAGGCTGGCCAGGCCAAGTACTCAAAAAGAAAAGTAATGAAAAAGACACAGTCTTGAAAACACTAAGGAACTGATTTTGCAGGACAATAACTTTGCAGGAGAAATAATCTTGGACAATACTATTTCCCCAAAAAGGCAGTTGACAGGACTTCTGACCTCATCTCTGTCATTTGTGACATGAATTTGGGCAAGTTACTTGACCATCCTGGATCTCTGTTTCCTCATTCATAAAATAAGAGGATTTGACTAGAGGGGCTCCAAGGGTTCTTCCAAACCTAAATCTATGATCCTGTGATCCAATGACCACAATGATTGTTTATATTGGTTCCTTGGCAAATGGTGAAAATATTTTCATCCACTTTTCATTTTTCAAAATTTATCCAATTTTAATATGTCACTAAGCTGTTTAACTGCATGTTTTAACTGTGTATCATTTATTTCCTTTTTTGTCACTCTCAACTAGCCAATGGTTTGACTATAAACAAGTGAGATTCAGAAATAACTTGACTCCAGTAACTAATAATTCCCTGTCTAAAAATTAAGATACAGTCAATTTAAATTTTTGTGATGTTACTTGATTCACCATGCATAGTCCTTTCTAAGTCATATGCCATGCCTCTTTTGTTCTTAATCCTAAGGCACATTTTTTATTGTACTCCCTTATTCTGACATTTACAATGAAGTTGCCAAGTATTAAGATATATACTGCTTTTATTTGAAGGATCTTATCAAATTCTTCATATAATTTCTCTCCCTTCATATCTCCTCAACAACAGATATTTATGCATAAGCTTCAATTATTAAACTTTCTGCAAATGCTAGTTATAAGTGGTACAATGAGAAATAACAAAATATTTCGTGAAATTCTGTTCCTTATTGTCTTTAAATATTTGACAAAATACCTCTGCCAACCCTTGATTTCCTATAAGCCATTCTTCTACTTACATGAAATTTCCTTTTGTCTTCTGACTGAACTTGAAAAAATTTCTCCCCATTTCCCACCCCACCAAGTAGTTGGTCTTGAGGTCTTTTCCATGACCTTTGTGTGGAAGGAAGAAAAGAAAAAAAGCTAGCTGGAATGGCAAACTCCTTTAAGTTGCTTCTTTCATTGCTGAGTAAACAAAATGGTGTCAAGTTTGCAGAGAAATAAAATAAAAAATTGCCTTTAAAGTGGTGCCTGCTTAGAGATATTGGAAACTGATTTTAGCAATTGAAAGAGAAGTTTGTTGGGCATGAACAATTGGGTTGGCTGAAGATTCAATCTACATGTACCAAAGTACACACAAGGTATCTCCTTTAAGGCTATGTTACATTAGAAAATATAAAATGGGACAAGAATAGTTTAACTCCATATAACAAGCAAGGTGGTACAGTAAATAGAGTGCTGAACCTGTAGTCAGGAAGATCTGAATTCAAATCCTGTCTAAGAAATTTTTAGCTGGGTGACCCTTCATAACTTAGCCTCCTTTCCAGTCTTCGTTCACCTTACTTCCTGACACAGGGCAGCACTTTTTCTGGCTGTGCCCCTTTCTTGGAATTCTCTCCCTGCTCCACTTGGACTACTGACCACCCTGACTTCCTTTAAGTTCTAATTAAAATCCCACCTTCTACAAGAAGCCTTCCCCAACCCCTCTTAATTCCAGTGCCTTCCCTCTGTTAATTATTTCCTATTTATTCTGAATATAGCTCACTTTGCACATATTTGTTTATTTGTTATTTCACTCCTTGAGATTGTAAACTCCTTGAGAGCAGAGACTGTTCCTTGCCTTATTTTGTGTCCCTTGTGCTTAGGACAGTACTTGACGGATAATAGATGCTTTATAAATGTTGATCAACTGATTAATTGACCCTTAGAAAGTCTCTTAATCTCTACCTCCTTTTCCTTATAAGATGGGGACGATATTAATCATAATCTATAATCCAAGGATAAAATGAGAAATGCTTATAAAGTATTGTGTAAACCTTAAAGCATTATATAAGCTAGCTGTTGTTATTTTTTGGGGTACTCTTGGAATAATTATAGGATCAGTTATCAAATTCTTTATTGTAGAATTTCAAATTGAACACATTTCAATGTGCCTTTTTAGTCTGACCAAGTTCCTAAATCTTAGAATGATAAAAAACTTTGATATATGAGCTGTTTTGGTAACTTTTATATAGAGAAAAACAAAAAATCATCATAAACAGCTGATTTTTCTCCTCTGCAGGGGAGAAATTAAAGTGCATTCTCTGATAAACTTGGTGTCTCAGTTATGAATAACAAATTTCAACTCTTGTTTTATAAATAATTGCTTCTATTTGTAAAATGAAGGCAAAATTTGAAACATGTCAACTCAGTCAGTACACATTTATTAAGTGCCTACTATATGCCAAGGGGCAGCTAGGTGGCACAGCTTATAGAGCACCAGCCCTGGAGTCAAGAAGACCAGAGTTCAAATCTGACCTCAGACACCATCTAGCTCTGTGACTCTGAATAAGTCACTTAATCCTGTTTGCCTATCTGTAAAATGAGCTAGAGAAGTACATGGCAAGTCAGTGTTGTATTTGTGTCAAGAAAACCTCAAATGGTGTCACAAAGAAAGAGTGGCATCCCACAATGTTATCTTGTACAACAACTTCATTTTATAGATAGGGAAACTCAAGCCAAGAGAGGTTAGCTGTGGTATCCTTGCCCCAGGTCTCAAAGGTAGAAATAGAGATGTGAGGTGAGATTTGAAACCATGTCCTCTAACTTCTGGGAATCACTTAATCCTGCTTGCTCAATTTCTTCACCTGTAAAATAAGCTGGAGAAGGAAATGATGAATCACTCCAGTATCTCTGCCAAGAAAATCTCAAGTGGGGCCATGAAGAGTTGGAAACAATTGAAATGACCAAAAACAACCTCTAAGTTCAAAGTCAGTGCTCTTTTCATACTTTCTCATCATCCATTCCAATGTAAAGTCCATCCTATATTCTTTGTATATATAGTAAGAACTTGTCACTGGTAAAAACATAGAACAGCACACCTTGTCGATTACTAGAAAATTTGTCTTGTCCTCCACCTTAGCTGGAACTGAAATCCTCAATCGTCTTTCATTGCAGGTGCCTACTGCAGCAAACTGCCAATTTGCATTGCATATTCTCTGGACCAGGAGCTCAGGCATTGTGGTTCTCAAATAAGGCTTTATCTGTAGTTATTTTCCAATTCTTTTCTTAGGCTTTTCCTGATATTTGTTTAGAAATGCCAATGTTTGTTCAGGGGAGCTTTATGAAACTTGTTATTAGTAGATTTGAAAGAAAAAAATGATACAATAGAGAAAGTGCTGAACTCTTACTCAGAAAAACCTAGGTTCAAGTTCCATATTGCACATATGTCCAGCTGGATCCTTGACAAATCAATTAACCCCTCTGGCCCTGGTTTCTTCATCTATAAATGGAAGTGAACTCGGCCTCTGATGTCCTAGTGTCATTAAATTGTAGAACTGAGGGAGGGGCAGAGTGTTAGGTAAAAGAATGGATAGGTAGGAAGTAGAAAAGGGCCAAGTAACAGAAAGTTTTTAAATTCAAATACAAAATTTTATATTTGATCCTGAAGGCAATAGAGAATCAACCACTAAGGTTGATTAAGTAGCAGGTGGCATAGTCAGGTTTGTGCTTTAGAAGATCAGTTTGATAACTGAGTGGAAGACAGAATGGAATGGAGAGAGTTAAGAAATAAGAAAGCAACCAACAAGAAAGCTATGCCAACAGTCCAGGGGTGAGGTGGCCAGGGCCTTCACAAGGGTGGTGGCCGCATCAAAGAGAAGGAAGCATGTACGAGAAATGTCATGACAATAGAAACAATAGAATTGACAGAGTAACTTGTTGAGATGATACCTACATTGTAAGCCTGGGCAATATAGTGGCCTGCCCCAGATGTCAGGGAATTCTCCTGCACTGAGACTCTTCAAACAAAGGAGGGATGACCACATGTTGGGTCAGATGTAGAACAGATTATTGTTCAGGAACTGGAAGGATTAGAGGGACACTATGGTTCTTTCCAACTTTGAAATTCAATTATCTTATCTTCACAATTCTTTTATCTGTCTAAAAGAAAGAACAGTAACATATTCATTCTATTCAGAGAAAAATCACATTGACCCCTCAGCCTCTGTCCTCTGAATCTCACAGAGGAAGCCACAACCAGAAATCCAACATGTCTGTTCAAAAGATCCAATCAAGAGAGATCTTCATCTCCCATAGAAACACCACCATTGAAGTTGATCTCTGTGCTGCAAAGGTCTCATCACTGTGCTCAGAAGTACTTCTACTGGCATCTATGAAGCCCAGACAATGATGAGGCAGGGAAAGGTAAAGCAATTGAGTATAAGAAATAAATAAATTAATAAACAAATGAATAAATAAATGAAAATAAATTAATGAATGAATAATATAAACAAAAGAAATTTTTAAAAAATAAAAATAGATAAATAATAAATAAACACAATAAAACTATTGCCTAGCTCTTATTAGCAAGAAACTGAGTGTTGTGGAACAGGAGGAAGTTGACAAATTGACGCTAGAAATATACAGCACTAAGAATAAATCTAAAATTGGTACAAATGCCATATTTGGAGTGTCTGATTATTTGTAAGCCCACAGTTGCTGAAAAAGTAATCATATAGGCAGTGATGTCATCCCACTATGGTTTCAGCCTTCAACATGATCAGCAGTAGCTCCCATGCTAGTAACAAGCTGACAGTGGAGAAATTCATGCTCCTCCCTATCAGATCGACAAACTTCATGAGGGTCATGAACATTGGAACCAAGGAAATGTGATTTGGACTATAAGTCGCTTGGTGACTCCAGCACATATATCACTCTAAGGACTTGTATAAGACCTTCATCGATGACTATCAAAGGGTGTCTATTAAAGCTCACTTTGACCAGGATGATTGGAAAGCTTGAAGGCCCTTCACTGCTACTGCAGGTATCAAGATGGTAAAGGACCATCTCACAGTGACCAGTTTCAAGTGCATTAAATAGGCTATGAGTGAAAAAGCCTGCAACTACTTCCTACTCAAAGTGAACCAGATTGGCTCTGTGACTGAGCATCTTTCCCATTGTTCTAAGGAGACTGAAGATACCTTCATTGCATCCACCGGTGGTGGATCTCTGCCCTGGGCGATCAAAACTGGTGCTCCTTGCTAATCTGAGCAACAGGCCAAGTATAATTATATTCTCAGAGCTGAAGAAGAGCCAAAGAATTTTCTGGGAAAGATTTCAGAGCCCTTCAGACCAAGAAAGCTTGAAGGCCTCTTCACTCTTCTCTCACCCCCACTTCTCTCTGATGTTCTCACCACTTTGTTAGAACTTTCTCATCAAAGTCCATGCCTGATCATCTGGCATTCTATTGGAAGACCTCACTTTTTGATTTTGTGACTGAACTACAATGACCTTTTCTCACCCCCTCTCCCATGTGACAGTATGTAGAACTATAATATAAGAATACTTATATTATAGTCCCTGATGACCCCAAAGGTCAAATCTTCATCTGTTTTTATTTGCAGAATAAAAGTTTCCAGTAAGTCATTGAAAAAAAGCAAGAAAAATTAAATTGGAGACTAATTTATTAATTCAAGTTGGTAACAAGTTAATAGAACCAGAAAGAGAATTCAGGTTTCCAGTTCTGAATCTTAGGCTGTTTTGCAAATGCTGACTATGAGAAATTACAAAAGAAGCCAGTTCACATCCTGTCCTCCCACAATACATACATAATTGAAAAAGGGAGATAGAATTAGTATAAACAAATGAGATGAAAACAAGTAAAAAAAAAAGTAGAAACAAGTAAAAATGAATTAAAATAAAGCAAAGCCATAAATATGCATAAAAATAACCAAGAACTACTGAAAAAAACCACACTTCTATTCAATGAGTCCACTACAAATTCACATTATCTAACCTCAGACTGGCCCTCACTATTTCTTAGCAATCTTTTCATTCACTTCTTATCTATTCCCTATCACATTCCCTACAGTACCTGTTCCAGACTTTTTCTATTTCCTTAAATTCCCAATCAGCCCCTTTGCTTTCTGTAGATGACCTTACTTCATTGAGAAGGTAAAGCCATGCAAAATAAATTCTCTTTAGTTCTCTCCTCACATCCCCAAGACTTCTGTATTTTTGCCCAAAAGAAAGAATTTCTTTTTCACTTCTCTATATCTTTTCCCTTCCTTTCCTTCTATCTTCCTGTCTCAGAGGAAGCAGTGGCCCTACTCCTTGCCAAGGTTAAATCCTCTACCAAAGTGCCTAACTATATCCCATTCCACACTTCCACTGACTCTTACTTATCTATATATTAAAAAATATCTAGGTCTACTCTATTCTAAAATTTCATTCCATCAACTAGACTGACCATCCAACATCTATCCTGTCACTTATAAATAAAACTCTTAAAATCAGTAGTCTATCCTATCTGCCTCCACTTTCCTTCTAACCATCTAGTTCTCAATCTCTTGTGTTCTATATTCTACTGCCATCATGAAACTGAAAGCCTTTCCAAATAGGAAGACTCCTTTTCAATATATCAGAAAATTATATGGATACCCACATGATAGTTCTTATACTATTTGCATTAATTGATTGAGAAAAGACATTACTTACAAAAAGCTACTATGAATTCAGTAGTTTTGAATACATTTGCATTTTATTCATCACAGTCTCTATCTCTATATTTGAAATAGCAATTATACAAATACATTTTGTGAAGAATCACTTATTCAGCCTACAGAAAGTATGTCTGCTATTTATTCTAATAGATTATTTAATGAGATGGCAATTTCTCATCAACTTCACAACCAATATCCCCTCACTGGAGTGCCATGACCAGTTGGAAACGACTATCCTAATCAAAAAAAAAATCAAAATTATGTATTTTTTCAGTTTTCCTTATTGATCATCTATAGACTGTGACATTTTCAAACACTCTTCCCTCCCTTGTTTTCTCTCAAATAACTGTATTTACCTACTTTATTTGCATTTATTCCCTTTGTCTTTATTTCATGTATACTCATATGTGTATATGTCATCTCCCTTATTAGAATGTTAGTGCATTGCAAGCAGGGCTGTCATTTTTGTACTTGAATAGTCAGTCCCTAGAACAGCCCCTGACACATAGAAGGCACCTTCCTTCCCTCCTCAGACTCAGACCCAAATTTCCAATTGATGATACAGTAATGTACTTTAATGTCTTTCCAGCACTCGTATCTGTTCAAAATAAAACCCATCATCTTTCCTTCCACATCCTCCTCTCCTAATTACTTCCTTCTTTCCACAGTACTTTTTTTTTCTCTCAATCATCCACATCATAAAACTCTACTTCCTAAACCTTCAGTTCTGCTCTCCCCAGTTGCCTACATGGAATCTCTCATAAGGATCTGAAACCCAATATATCCAAAACATAACATCTTTTTGCTCTTCCTTCTGATTTCATTGTTTCTGTCACTATTGCCAGGGCAGCTAGGTGGTGCAGTGGACAGAGCACCAGTGCAGGAGTCAGGAGGACCTGAGTTCAAATCTCATCTCAGACACTTGACAGTCACTAGCTGTGTGACCTTGGGCAAGTCATTTAACCCCAATTTCCTCATCCTGGGTCATCTCCAGTCATCCTGATGAATATATCTGGTCACTGGATTCAGATGACTCTGGAGGAGAAGTGAGGCTGGTGATGTGGACAGCCCTCCCTCACTCAAAACAAAGTCAAGTGCAAGTCATGTCATCATTTCTCTGGTGGTATAGTCTTCTTTGGTAATGAAGGACGAACATACACTGTTGCCATCTTTCACCTATGCCTTCAATATTTGAAACCTTAAAAGATATGAACAGGCAATTTTCAGAGGAAGAAATTGAAGATATCTATAATCATATGAAAAAATGTTCTAAATCACTATTGATTAGAGAGATGCAAATCAAAAGAACTCTGAGGTACCATATTACACCTATCAGATTGGTTAACATGACAAAACAGGAAGATGATAAATGCTGGAGAATATGTGGGAGAGTTGGAACCCTAATTCATTGCTGGTGGATCTGTGAGCTGATACAACCATTCTGGAGAGTAATTTGGAACTATACCCAAAGGGCTACAAAAATGTGCATACCCTTTGACCTAGCAATACCACTTCTAGAACTGTATCCCCAAGAGATCATAAAAATGGGAAAGGGTCCCATATCTACAAAAATATTTATAGCAGCTCTCTTTATGGTGGTCAAAAACTAGAAATCAAGGGGATGCCCATCATTTGGGGAATGGTTGAATAAGTTATGGTATATGAATGTAATGGAATACTATTGTCCTATAAGAAATGTTGAACAGGAAGACTTCAAAGAGGCCTGGAAAAACTTATATGAACTGATGCTGAGTGAAGGGAGCAGAACCAGGAGAACTTTGTACACAGTAACAACCATAGTGCGAGGACTTTATCTGGTAGACTTAGAACTTCACTGCAATAAAAAATTCCCAATGGTGTTTTAAGGCAAAATGCCTTCCACATCCAGAGCAAGAACTAGGGAATTCAATTGCAGACGGTAGCAGATCATTTTCTTTTGTATTATGTTTTGGTTTGTTATGATTTCTCCCATTCATCTTAATTCTTCCACGCAACATGACTATAGTGTATTTAATAGGAATGTATGTGTAGAACCTATATAAAATTGTATGCCGTCTTGGGGAAGGAGGGAAGAGGGAGAGAAAGAAAAAAATCTAGGTTGTATGGTAGTGGTTGTGGAACACTGAAAATAAATAAATAAATATTTGAAACCTTGGAATGATTAAGCTAACAATAATTAACATTTATATAGCACTTTATACATCTTGAATGCTTTATCTCGTTTAAACTTTAAAACCACCTTGTGAAATAAGTACTGTAGGTAATTATTTTCCCTATGTTACAGATGAGAGAACTGAAATTCAGAAAGTAAGTGTAAGTAAGAGTAAGTCTAAGATCACACAGCTAATAAGTATTAGAGGTCATGTACTTCTTTTAGAGTACATGTCCAAGATCGGTACTCTATCTACTGCCCCAGAGGTGTCAACCTCACAGCCCCTGAATTTAGCAGAACTCCAAAGTCTGGCCTGAACCAGGTTAAAACATAATTAGGAAACATTTTGTGGCTGCTGTTTTTCAGTTGTTTGGTTATGTCTGAGTCCTTGTGACACCACATGTAGCTTTCTTGGCAAAGATACTGGAGTGGTTTGCCATTTCCTTCTCCAGTTCATTTTACACTTGAAGAAACTAAGGCAAAAAGTGAAGTAACTTGCACAGAGTCGGACAGACAAGTGTCTGAGGTTGGATTTGAACTCAGATCTTCCTGACTCCAAGTTCACCTTTCTCACTGCCACCTAGCTGTTTAACAAAACAAAAATAAAATACAACATACATAGTGCTAATTTGTGATTTTCTCAGTCACTAGGTGGTCTGCAGGGATCATTTCTATTTGAGTTCAACAGCATTACACTAAATCATACTGCCTCTCATTTATCTCATAATTGTTACCTCTTGAAGTGGTGGGACCCTCTAGTATAGGTCTTCCATTAATAACCAACAGCCTCCTAATAGCTCTTCCTGACTCCATTCTCTACCCCCAATACTTCATTGCCACCAGTTGTGCTCATCTTACTTCTCTGCTAATGGCCTATTGAACAGTATTCAGACTCCTTTGCTTGGCATTCAAGGCCCTAAACAACCTGATCCTACCCTTTCTCTCTATAACTTTAACTCAAATTACCCTCCACCCTACTTATTCTGTAAGAATTCACCATTCTCCAAACTCATTCTACACTGTGACTTTGTCTATATAATTTTGCTCATGGTGCCTTTACACCTAAAATAATCCCCCGTTCCAGATCAGTCTAATGAAATCCAAAACAGTTGCCAGCTCTTCTCTAAAAACTTCTCACCCTCCTTTTCCAACCAACTGCCAGAAAGAAGCATGCCTTTTAAATCTCAAATATGTACCTTTCCTACATATATATCACATTCTTATATTTTAGTTTATTTATTCAATCCAACTAAGCATTGATTGTAGGAACTTGGATTTTTTTCAACATGGAGAAGACATAGTATGTGAAAGACAACCATGAAAAGAGAGATTAGACTTCTACTTTTCCCTAGAAAACAGAACCAGGTGTTAGTTATTGGTGGAAATTGCAGAGGCATAATTTGGCTCAATGTGAAGAATACTTCGTGGGGGTTGCAGCTGTAGAGAAACAGAATGGACCACCCAAGGAGGCAGTCAACAAGTTCCTGTTCACTTGGAGTCTTCAATATGGTGGCACAATTGTTAAAAAAAAAAATGATTCCTCTTCGACAATTTATTAAATGTCTCTTGGTCCAAAGTACCATGCTAGGCACTGGAGATACAAAGAGGAATCCAAACAAGTGAAACAGTCCAGGGTTTCAAAGACCTTACAATCCACAATCAATCACAAGCATTTACCGAGAATATGTACTGTGAAGAGACCTCTGCAAGGCTCTGGAAGAGATGCAGCACTCAGAGACGGGACAGTTCCTGACTTCCTGAATCTTACAGTCCAGTAGCAAAAGAAGAAATAAACACATCATGCATGATACATAACATGATAATGCTCCTACCCCACTAGACTTTGATTGAATTTTTTTGTAGACAAATGTCTTTGTTTCTCTCTCAGCAATGAGTACAGAGCTTTGCAAATAGTGGGTAGTGACTTTTTTAATCAATATTTACATATTTTTACATTCTTTTCTTTTTAAATTCTGAGTTCCAATTTTTCTCCCTCCCTCCTACCATTCCCCCAACCAATAAGAAAGCAAGTAATGTCATATCAATTGTGCATGTGAAATCATACAAAACATATTTCTATGTTAGTCATGTAACAAGGAGAGAAAAGTTCAATCAGTTTTCTCTGGAGGTGAACAGTATTTTTTCATCATAAATTCTTTGGAACTGTCTTGGATGATTGCATTGATCACAGTAGCCAGGTTTTCATAGTTGATTATCATTACAACATTGCTGTTACGGTGTACAGTGATCTCCCAGCTCTTCTCACTTCAGTTTACATCAGTTCACATAGGACTTAACATGTTCTGAAACCATAACCACCCCCAGTCATTTCCCACAGCACAATAGTATTTCTTCACAATCATGTGCCACAACTTGTTCAACCATTCCTCAATTCATGGGCATCCCCTTGATTTTCAATTCTTTGCCACCACAAAAAGAACTGCTATAAACATTTTTGTACACATAAGTCCTTTTCCTTTTTCTTTGATTTCTTTGAGGTGCAGACCTAGTAGTAGTAGTATTGCTGGGTCAAAAGTTATTCACAGTTTTATAGCTCTCTGGACATGGTTCCAAATTGTTCTCCAGAATGATTGGAGCAGGTAGTGGCTTTAATCAATTTACGCAGGTTGAATAGAACTTGGCTATGTTAGCTTATATTAGCTTCATGGAGGAATGAATTTTGAACAATGTTTTAAAGAACAAATGGGGCATCATTTGGCAAAAAAATCAAGGAAGGAAATCCTCATTGGAAAGAATGGCTTATTACTAGAAGACTGAAATGAAGATGGGCAAAATGTATGTAAAGTCTATTTGCTACAGAAGCCAGGGTATAGTGGCCCCAGTGGTATACATGAAACTTCCTGTGGGTCTATTTATTCAGACACTTACTATTGGCTATGTAAATATGTAAATGTTAAAAAAGAGAGAAAAAGAGGAAAGAAAGAGGAGGAAAGTTTAAGAAACTGAGAAACATATGCAAGGAAAGGTAGAATTTTATAGAGTTGGGAGGGGAGGAGATTGAGGTGCACTTGAGGAAAGTTCTTAAAGTAATCTGATAACTTAGGGTCAGTCACTAGGGGGTTCTGGACCCACAGACTGACCATTCATTCTTTGAAAAATTTTTTCTGTTTTAAAATTATATTTCTTAATTAGTTACCAGAATCACTTATTCTGTATTCTATATTTCTGTATTTCACTCCTTCCTTCCAACATTTCAGACCTGGTATGTATTCCAGTTTGGGAAGGTCAGGGGGAGGGACTGTCTATCAATGTGAAAACAAAAAAGGTTCTAGGTCATGAACAAGTATGCTTAATTTAATGACCATAGGAATTACTGGGGTTTGTTGTTTCTTTATTGATGCACTCATATTTAATTTGAGGAGGGGGAGGTTGACTGGGATTTGTGATGTAATTTGGTGTAGGTGATTCTTTGTGAAAATACTGTGTCTAGCAATAAAAAATATCAACTGTTTTCAAATTTCTAATCTAAGAAAATTTCCTAGGGTAATGAGAGGTTAAGTGATTTGTCCATGGTCCCATAGCCACTATTTTTTAGAGTCAGGATTTCAACCAAGTCTTTCTGATTTTGAGGTTTACTCTACTTGCTCCGACAGATCAGCTCTTCAAATTTGAACTGTGGAACTATTACTCCTGAGTACTACTCATACAATTATGATTATTGAATATTTCAGCTATTTTTGTCCAACTGACCAGACTTTAGCCTTCTTTCCTTCCCAAAGAACTGGTTTTCAACTGTAGTTGCCTTTAAAAGAGCAACCAAGCTCCGAACTGTCACCTTACTAGGTTAAGAGATAAGGGAGTAGGAAAAGGATCCTTCCACATTTCTGGTTTCTTCCACAACCTTCACATGAAATCCAGTCACTCAATAAAGTCCTTCTGTCTCTCTCTCTGTCTCTCCCTCCCCCTCTCATTCCCTTGCTCCCCAGCAAAGGGGAACCCTAAACCCTTTGGAGAACCGCCAGAAGCATGAATAAAATCTCTTGACTATTTTCCCAGGGAATTCCTGCCTTAAATGTCAGTGGAGTGCATCCCTCCAGCTGAACTAGAATAAGCCTGGATCTAAATCAAGGAACAGCTCCCTGCTGTATCTAACGGAAAGGACTGTGTTGGTGGAGAACATAAGGACCTGGACTTTTGAGTTAACTATGCTCCTTTGGAAAGAGAAAACTATTGTCTAGTTCAGCTCATTAGGAAACAGAAAACAAACCAGTTGTAGTCTGATTATTAATGCCCACTTTTGTAATAGAGCAAAGGAATTGGAGTAAGAACATTTCAGTTTGAATGCAGACTTCATGTCAGTCAATCAATAAACATTTCATCGATCGACCAATAGAAATTTATTAAGCACCTACTATGTGCTAGGCCCTGTGCTAAAAGTTGGAGATGTAAAGAAAGGCAAAAAAACAGTCCCCGATCTCAAGGAGACAATAGCCTAAAATCTTGGATAAGTCACAACTGCCCTGAGTCTCATTGTTTCCAACTGCACAGTAGACATAATATTACCTATTTTATTTACCTCCTAAGGTTGTTATAAAGGTCACATGAAATGATGACTATGAAATACTTTGTAAACTTTAAGCACTATATAAATATGGACTATAATTATCATTGTTTTACTTATTTGAGGGTTGACTACATTTCTGGATATTGTACCAGATTGTTAAGACATAATAATTCTTCCTTTAAAAGAGAACAAAGCTCTGCATGGAAGCTGACATTTTTTAAGCATGCACTGATACAAAAGTGCTCTAGTAGGAATTCAGTGACACTCAGATTCATGAAAAGCAAAACAAGATTTATGGGTCACAATAGACACTCTGCCCCCAGAAGCCTGCAGATATTTTTTTTCTCCTGGTGACTGATACATAGCAAAAAATTAAAAAAAAAAAATATATATATATATATGGTTCTTTTGTTTATTATCTTTGATATTTGAAGATATCAGTAAGTCCTAAAAGAACTGGCCAAGGGATGTAGAAAAAGGACTAAGCAATATCAGAATCTAAGGGAGGGAGACAGTATGGTTTGGGGGACTGACAATTTAGTAGCAAACAGTATAAGCAAAATCACAGCTGCTGCTGGCCTTCTGGCTGCCCTTGATACTTCCATTCATCCTGGCTTCGGTTCCCTTATGTATAAAATGGGGACAATAATTCTGGGCTACTACTTCACAAGGTGATTAAACTAATAATTAACAAAGCTGACTGACTAATGAGATTGATTACAAATCAGTGTGCAAATAAAAGCATGTTCCATAACTGCTCAGATCTATAATGTCATAAATCAAGGAAGCCAATAAAACTTGATTTCTTTCATTTTTGAATGTGGATTTAGTTCTTGCTAAAAGTACTATTGGCAGAAGTTTGCCTTCTAAAGTCTGTCTAGAGCTTGACACAGGAAGAGTGCATAGAACCAAATGTTATTGCTTGTAACTCTTGGGGGTCCTTTTCATCCACAAGTACCTTTTTTCTTTTGCTGTTTTCTTTTGCTCTGTTTCTTTTGTTCCATTCCATAATAACTGACTCTCAGCAACTACCTTAGAAATGCCTGATACTGATCAGAAGAGAATCGGGCAAGAGAATGTGACTGAATGAGCACAAATCCATCACCAGTATTGCAGGAAGAAGGTACCAGAGGTTGCATAGTGCATATCCTGCTGATTGTGATTCAGAAGCAAAATAAATTAATAAATTATATCTGCTGAAAAATTATCAAACTCTGGCATGTGAAGGGTCAATCTGTATTAAGTCTCTGGTCTATCTTTGCAGACTACTAATAATATATCAGTTAGTGCCAATTAGGGTAGCACTTTCTGTAATGGGAACAGCCATCCCTGGACTGTCAACCCATTTTACTAGGGCAATAAACATCCAGCAAGAAGAAAAGGAAAAGGTTTTGAGAAACTGTGGTTACCGAGTTTTGTTGGCAATTTGCAAAATAAGAATGTGAACTGCCGAGGCAATGCATTGAGTGCTAATGAAACACAGTGGCTGGCAACTTGTGAAGAATAAACCTAAAAAATGTGCCTAGAAAATAGTGAAAAACATTGCTGTGTATATTTCAGAAATTTCAGAAAACCCTCTACATATTCTACATAGGTTTAACTTCAACTCCTTCCTCCTCTCATTTTCATTCATTTAGATTTTCCAAGCAGATTATTAAGGAAAGTCCAAACTTTACAGTGTGTCTGATGCTTCATGACACCATTTGGCATTTTCTTGGCAAAGAGTCTTGAGCATAACTGGGGGAGAGTAGCAGTGGAGAATCTTTCACAAAGAGAAATCAAAATGCTACAATGCTGTTTCAATAGGTTTATAGTTTCTTAAGTCAATTTTCTTAAGATTGCTGTAATCAATTTAATATATTTTTTCCAGAAACACCATGGGCAAGTAGATGGTGAAGTGGATAGAATCTGGACCAGGGGTCCGTAAGGCTCATCTTCCTGAGTTCGAATCCAGCCTTAGACACTTCCTATGTGACCTTGCGCAAGTTACTTAGCCCTGTTTATGTCAGTTTCTTCATCTATGAAATGAGCTGGAAAAGGAAATGGAAAACTACTCTAGCATTTTTGCCAAAGAAAACCCCAAATGGGGTCACAAAGAGTTGGACAAGGCTGAAAAGATTGAACAACAAAAAACACTATATTACAATTTAGGCTCATTTTGTTGTTGTTTTTAACTCTTTGTCAAGTGTAAGTGGTAATCAGCTTAAAAAACCACTGTGAAATTTCAGAAAATCCCTCTACATATTCTATGTAGGTTTATCTTCAACTCTTTCCTCCTCTCATTTTCATTCATTTAGATTCCCAAGCAGATTATTAAGGAAAGTCCAAACTTTATATGGTGCGTCTGATGCTGATGCTTCATGACACCATTTGGCATTTTCTTAGCAAAGAACCTAGAGTGGTTTGCCATTTCCTTCTTCTGTTCATTTTTACAAGTGAGGAAAGTGAGGCAAATAGGGTTGAGTGGCTTGCCCATGGTCACACAGATAGTAAGCATCTAAGGCCAGATTTGAAATCAGGAAAATGAGTCTTCCTGACTCTAGACCAAGCACTCTACCTACTTTGTCACCTAGCTGCCCAAACATTACAATATAATACAGTAAAAATCAAATAATACTGAGTTCCTGCTACATATGGTAGGTCCCTTCAAAATGGTGGTTGGATGAATGTATGAAACAATGAGATGCTTTTTTGAAATATACTCAAAAACTTAAGTCCTGGTAAACAATTTTTTTTTATCCATCTCCATCTTTCAGATACCCCAATGGGAAGAGAACAAATAATTTTTAATATGTCTTTTTTTTTCTCTGTCCTTGGAATTTCTTCCTCTCTCGTTCTCTCTTTCATATGAACACACTCAACTCTAAAAATAATCCTGTCTTAAATGTGATGGTAACAGAGTGATCTTGCACACAATTCCCAAAGCCCCATGTTTCTGGGCATTAAATGTTTCAAGGGTTCATTCCTCATTCCATCCCTAAGCTTCCTAAATTTGTTATTTCTTATATAACACTCATCTCAGAGAAATATAAATATAAGAAATGCAGCATGATATAATAAAATAAGTGTTGGGTTAGGCTGGAGTCAAGACTTGGGCTGGCCTCCTAGGTTCTGTATTTACTAACCATATAATCTTAGACAAGTCATTTAACCTGAGTCTCATTATATTCATTTAAACAGTAGGGATAATGGTACTTGAACTATCTTTCTCTTGAGGTCATTGTAGAGAAAAGTTTTGTGGAGAAAGGGCTTTATAAACCATAAAGTACAACATGAATGGTATCTATTTTTTTACTTTAAAATTGCCTTATTTTCCAGTAAACTGTCCAAATTTTACATATCTTAAAAAATGGAACTAATACAGCTATAAATTACAGGTTCTCCAATGGAGAAAAACTGAAAATAGAAAATACAAATTACTGGATACTCTTCATTAACTCGAAAATATTAAAAATTAATTGCCACATAAGCGAGATCTGTTTGCCAGTATGTACCCCATTTCGACTACTATACACAGCAAATAAGCCAATTCCTTAGGTGAGGAGAATGAGGATTATGAAGTTAAAGAAATTCCCTTTAAAAAATAAAAATGACCAACCAAAAGAATATTATATAATATATATGTACATCCTTTAAACTGAAATATTATGTGTGTATATATATATATATATATATACATGTGCCTATATAAATATGCTCATATATATGTAGCTGTATGTATGTTTCTCATTCCTGAAATGCTCTAGGTCTATAGTGATCAGGTAAGGAAAAGTTATTTCAAGTTCAAATATAACTTAGTGATTGCCACATGGTTCAAAATCTTTCCACCCCTACACTCCAAAAACCCAATCAGACAAGTTGCAGTAATCTGATTCCCAGTGCACTCAGTGCTGTAGTCTGAGCTATTAGAGGGCTGCCTCCCGTGCACTCTATCCAAGGAAGGAATGAGTGACAGACCAGCATCAAGGCGTTGGGGGTAAGTACCTTGTTTTCCTTAAGGGAGCACAATGGAAAAGGTTGCCAAATTGAGGACTCTTCCGTTTTAATACAAACACCTGAAATCTTAGATAGAATCTGAAGAGTACCTCTTTAGTATGTGGGTAGTTCTTTTAGATCTGAATGCTGGAAGTATTTATTAGAGAGGTACAGAGAACAGAGAGAGAGAAAGCAGAAGATGCTTGTAAGTAAATCACAATTAGGGAATGGACCTGTGGAAACACAGAGAAAGTATCCTATGGAGGCAAACCTATGAGCAGTATCTTTGCTCAGAAAAGTTACTCACCCAGGTATTAAGTTGCCCCCAAATGGACTGGACTAGATAAGCAAACCTGGTGCTCAGTTAGAAAGTTATGTGCACAACTCAGTAAAACCCGTTCACATCAACAAACACTGCTTTGTTCTAAAGCAAAAGAAGCAAAACAAATCATGTTGGTGCATTTCCAAAGAGTGGGAGCATTTAGGGGAACCGGGAGCAATAAGTAGGGACTAGAAGAGAAACTAACATGAACAATTGTTACATTAGAGACATACGCTACTTAGTAATGTTGGGGTTCACAAGGAAACGAAGCTGTCCGACTCAGCCCTGGAGTAAGACAAATCCTAGTAGGTTTCACAGGAAAGATTTTTTAAAAAGATTAAAAAGATGTCCATTTGTTTGTGGTTCCTATGGCTGGCCCAGATCAAAAATATAAGAAACAACAAACTGTCTTGGATGAGGTCTCTGGGGAGGCAGGCAGGTGGTAGGAAAGAGAAAGAAGTAGAAGGAACCTGGGGAATTGGGGGAGGGAAAGATCCACTGAGGTTTGGCCAGGGAGGTGGGCCCTTCCTTTAGGCACCTCCTCCCCCTTGTGTTTTCTCATGAGATCCTTTTCTTTTACTTAGTTCAAAAGAAAAAAAAACTTCCTGCTCACCCTGCTTCTCTCACTTCTTTTCTCCCTTCCTTTTCTAACTCTTTTCTAATTTCTGACTGTCTCCTTCCTCCGTGCAAAGTTAAAGACCAACGGCGCCGATAGCCTCCCCCTTTACCATCACCACTAGGGCCTTTGCCCACTGGTAAGTCCAGGGCAAATCCTCTTCCCTTTTTTGGTTTGTGAGTTAGGTTGTTCTACTTCTTTCCCTACCCCTTCTCTTGGCTTTCTATGGGGGTACTTTTGGAAAACTTTTTTTTGTTTGCTTGCTTAACATCACAAAGCTGCTATTTGCTTCTATAGGTCCTAGTTGACAGGGTTACTACAATTCATTCATTTCCCAGTTGGGGTCATGTATAATTACGTATGTCACTTAGACAAGTTCAGCTAAGCAAGAAAAGCTTGGGGTACCCCCTGCTGTTTCTCTTCCAGTAAGTCCTCCTTTATCTTGTGACAGGAGGCCAGTGTTTTTTACTTTCCTACCTCTGACCTCAAAACATCAACTCAACCCAAAAACTGAGCTGAGAAGTGGATATTAAAATGTCAAATGCAGTTTCCCCTTTCGAGCCCCAGAACAGAAAATAGGGTATGGGATGTGAGGGCTATAATGGGTAGGGAGAGGATGACCTGATTGCTAAGGAATGCATTGGTGGATGGACTCTGCTTAAGAAGTAATTCTGTCCTGCAGAAGTGATAACTTAGCTCTCTTGCCTGAATCTCAACTTTGTTGTCAGTGGTGAGAACCCTTGAGCAACACTGCAGACCTGTGCTCAGGAAAAAGTCTCTCTCCCATTCTGAGGATGCCTCTGCATCATCCACTCAGAGATTTTTGCCCTCTTTTTTTTTCAGAGCTCTACCCACAAGTAGTGAAGCTTAGATAGATATCCCTAGGGCATTTGTGGGGTGCAGCCCACAACTACACCAGACCATTTGGGAGCATTGCCCCAGGGGCAGTCACACACTCAGTTGTATTTTTATGTCCCCTATGTAGTTCTAGAGCCGTTGGTGGAAAAGTCCTGCATTAAGTCCTGGTGATATGTGAGCCTTATCTCCCCTTACCCAAAAGGGAGTGGAAAGGAAAAGGTGGAAGGACAGGGATCCCGTCAGTGGCCCTGGTCAGGCAAGCAGGAACTGAGAAGAGGGTAGCAAGGAAAAGCTGCTACCAATTGCTCCCTACGCCCCCAGGTCCCCCCAAGCTGCAACGCAGCTTCCCGCAGCCCTTAGTGCCACGCCCCTTCCAAAGAACACCCCTCCCTCCCTTCCTCCTGCCTCTGTCCCTCAAAGACAGCTCCCCTTTGCCTAGCTCAGGTGTCACCTATTGGCTGCTTCTCCCTCCTCCCTGCAAGTTAGAGAAGGGTCACTGAGAGCCAGATGGAGGCGGACCCCCAAGGGGACAATTGCATCCTTGTATAAACCCAGAGCAATATAAAGCGTTGAGCATGGGGAAGGAAGAAGCTCCTTGAATGATCCCTCTGTAGAGCAACAAAAATTCCAGAGGGAAATTCTTTCTAAAATGCTCCCAGCACTCACTCAAGGTCGTTGACCAGCAACCTTTCCCTACCCCCGACTCCTCCAGCCCCAAAGAAAGGAGTGGCAAGGGTGAAGCACCAGGCATGGCATTGTCCCCCTCCTCTCAGCCCCCTAGATGTATCCTGATGTGTTAGTTATGTCGGGCCTGAAAGAAAAAAAACACTTCTATTTATTCAGAGCCTTGGACATTGCCTGGGCTCCTGGTGGCCCCTTGGGGGAAATAGGCTGCTCTCCTAGCAATCCAGGGAGGCTATTTCTCCAAGGGTTTCATTCTGCACCCCCTGTGCTTTGTTCTGGAGATGATACTTCACAGAACTCTTCTTTCAGATCTGGCTTCACTAAGACACTCTTTGTGAGTTGTAGATTGGCAACCAATTAGCGAATTCCTCCTGCCTTCAATTTACTGTAATCCTGCTCCAGGTTCAAAGGGAGAGAAGGGGGATGGCTTGTCTAAAGCTCAGTCTGATTCTGTTCACATCGCTGCAAACTGAGAGAACACTCACTTTGTGATTTGTTTTCCCTCCTAATTTGCTTGCTGGGGTATTTCTGCAGCAAGAGACAAGGGTCTCGAATTTTTGCCTTCCTAGCAGGCTTCTTCTTAATCTGGGGTCCCTAGAGAGAGGAAAAAGAATGACCTCTGAGTCCATTTGCAGAATCTTTTCGAGGAAACAATGAAAAAAATAGGTGGAAAAGACTTTCTGCTTTGTGTCCAAGAGTGTCTGTGGCCTTAAGACAGGGAGATTAAGAATTAATCTGATAGAAAGCCAATAGGATAAATCAATTTCAATATGTATTCCAAAGAATTTCATTACGCACTTCCTTTCAGGGGTCAATTTAGAGAATTTCCTTTTAAAATGTGATGATTGTAAATGATACACATGTATGTATGTGGATGTAAGTATACACGACATATAGTTACTTAGGAGATCAACTTGAAAACTAAAGAGATTTTCTCCAATATTAGAGGATTTCTTTATTGGTATGCAAATAACCTCTGCTAACTCCTCCCTACCACACTTAGCATCACTGGAGAACCTGCCAATTATAGTTATAAAACCTTTCAGTAAAACACAGGCTGACTTAGTGGCTTCTAATTCAGGCTTATTTTCCTCTTTTTCAGTAAGTGTGGACCTCTGTGTAAACGTGAGAGCATCATGGTGGCATTCAAAGGAGTTTGGACTCAGCCTTTCTGGAAAGCTGTGGCTGCTGAGTTTTTGGCAATGCTTATTTTTGTTCTCCTCAGCTTGGGTTCCACCATCAACTGGGGTGGAACAGAGAAGCCTTTACCAGTAGACATGGTCCTTATCTCCCTGTGTTTCGGACTCAGCATTGCAACCATGGTCCAGTGCTTTGGACATATTAGTGGAGGTCATATCAACCCCGCTGTGACTGTGGCTATGGTCTGCACGAGGAAGATCAGCCTTGCTAAATCTGTCTTCTACATTGCTGCCCAGTGCCTAGGTGCTATCATCGGGGCAGGGATCCTCTACCTTGTCACACCTCCCAGTGTGGTGGGAGGTTTAGGAGTTACCACGGTAACAACTTTCACTCTTACTTTTAAACCAAGACTGATATTGATGATGTTGACTCTGCTAAATGAAACCTTAGCAGCCTGAAAGTCTCCCCAAAGTGGCTAATTTAGTCCCAGCGAATAACCTATTCATTGGGGAACCTAGATAATTATTAGCATGGGCAAGAAAGTATTCTTGAAAACTGACAGTATCAATATGAAATCTTTGGGGGCTATTAAATGATTTAAAACACTTCTGAGTTCAGGTATCAAAAGCTATCATTTTTCCCTCTGTCTTTGCCATCCCCATTTTCCTCTACTGACTATAGATTTTGGTAATGATTTGTTTCTTAACATATATGCTTTTATGGGGGATGGAGGAAGAAATCTGTAGGAAGAATTTAGTTTCATTCCATTAGAATACTATGTTTCTTTTACAAAAAGTACTCATGTTTACATCCCAGCTTTGTTCTAAGCTGATAAGAAATATCATTTGTTAGCTCAGCTCCACAGCTGATTAAAAATCCACTCGAGCCTCAAACTGCTTAAAATTTAATTGAAATAGAAATTAATTAATTTAAACCTAATTAATGAATTTCTAATCGCATTATGAAATTACAATGCTCTCAAAAAATGGTTTATAAGTTTAAGTTCAGCACCAGCAAACCTGACTTCCTTTTGTAGGAGTGGACATTGAAAATGAGTTTCATTTGATCATTGTGAAATGACCTCTAAATATCAAAATGAATAGAAATGTATTATTTTTTTCTCCTCACAATTGAAAAATACTTGAGTATTATCACCACCTTTAACCCTGATGAAATATGCCATTTACATTTATATATTGTTATGTAAGATGCATACTTCTACTAAGAAGGCATTATTTTTCTCTTTTTAGGTCCATGGAAATCTTACAGCTGGTCATGGTCTCCTGGTGGAATTGATAATCACATTTCAGTTGGTGTTTACTATCTTTGCCAGCTGTGATTCAAAACGAACTGATGTCACTGGTTCAATAGCTTTAGCAATTGGATTTTCCGTTGCAATTGGACATTTATTTGCTGTAAGCTTCCAATTCTATTTAAATAATTGATGCATTTCATTTTTCTTCTCCTTTGAACTAGACTGAAGATGTGTTTAGTATTAAACTTGTTTAGTATTTAACTTACTATTTCTTCATTTTAAGAGGTAATTTTGTTAATTCTCTCGTAAGGAATGTTGATATACCTACCAATAACTAGAAATCTCCAAATGGATTGGCTAATGGTATCAAGTGGCAGTGAATGACGCGAGTAGTAATCTTATTTTAATAATGCCTGAAGTTGATTTCATTTTTCCCATAGATCAATTACACTGGTGCCAGCATGAACCCTGCCCGATCCTTTGGACCTGCTGTTATCATGGGAAACTGGGAAAACCACTGGGTAAATGTGTTTGTTATTGTTATCTTCCCATAGCTGAGAAAAATAACCAATTGCTTGTTTCTCATTTGTTTATTGTTGTATTTTTTTCCCTTTTATGGCACCTTCCATAAAGACAAGGGAAATACTAGCACAAATCTGCTGCAAAACATCCCATCTTACATCTGTTCTATGCCTGCAGGAAGGATCTTATAAATGCCCTGCTTTTTTGTGCTGTATGGCAGAATTTAGTGCATACTTGTAGGTGGTCTATTTGAAGCAAATTAAAAAGTAAGGGAGTAGGATGGGTTAGTTTCTCAAGTAAATGAAAACAAATCCTGCTCAACAGTGAAAGAAAGCATACCTTTGGAAAGCCCTGAACTTGAAAACATTGTACAGGCTAGACATGTTTACCTTCTTTGTTTACCAAAGCATAAATCCAATTAATCATATGGGAACTGGAAGTATCACAACAGAAAACAGATCATGCAGAATATATAATAAAACTTGTTATCATGGAAATATAATTTTAATGTATACTATATATAACATATTTATGAACATATATGTGAGATTAGGGAGTGTGTTCGGTCTAGTGCCTAAATAATTAATACCTTTGTAGTGCTTCGAGACAACAGAGTTTTTTGTTTTCTAACTAAATCAGTTTTATTTAAGTAGACGCTTGCAACAAGTCTGGAAAAAACCAAAGATTACTATAGCAGTTTAAAAGACTGATCCAAGGCAAGATTAAAATCTGCTATGCCTGATCCAATCAAGTCCCACTGTATACAGAGGACAGAAATTTGAATAGATATCAAGGAGGTAGATGATAAAGCTTTGCAACAGTAGTTGCAAATACTACTTATTTAATACATGCACACACACACACACACACACACACACACACACACACACACACACGTGTGTGTGAAGAATTTGTTCTGTTTTGTATCGTGCTCTGTCCTTTAGTGTTAACAGTCTAAGTCTATTACTGGCTGTTCCCCTGAGAACTTTCCCAGGGGGAAAGTGAAAACATGAATAAAAAGAGACCACTAATATTTAAATCCATTTCAAAGAAAATATCTAGTATAACTAAAAACAGATAGGCATTCATAAAACTACTTCACAAAATCAAGCAATCTTTTGCATAAATGCAGAAAATAGGTATTTAGGCAGTCAGCTAAGCGTCTCAGTTCTCCTTTTGGAAAGTGATTGTACCTACTTATTAATCAAATCAAAGAAACAAAGAGCAAAGACATTTGGGGGAGGGTTCTTATTTCCCACTTTGAAAGGAAACAAAGAAAATAAACTCTCTTACGGTTCTTTTCATGTTCAAGATAAGGAACCCAGTCTTACAGCCACTGCCCACAGTTTGATCCCTTGTGTTTGCTACTTAAAGTTGCTCAGCTTAAAGTTGGAATTTGGTTTGTATTTTGCAGTGAGAAAGCTGTGTAAAGAAAATTTTCCTGAACTCTAGTGAACATCATGTAACTATGTCTTTTCAGAAAGAAATAGAAGTATCTAAAAATTGCTTAATAGTCCACCATAGATGTATTCTCTAAGGGAAGAATTCCAGTTCATTAGAAATCTTAATTTCAATCCACAGATGATCCCACTCAACTTTTGGCAAGTTGATTTTTATCTCCCATCCCAGGTAAAAACAGGTTGTTCATCACTCAGACTATGGTGGAAATGTGTTAGCCCATTATTGAAAAGGAAGTTCAGTGGTGCAGTGGATACAGTACTTGACTTGGACCCATGAATTCAAAGTCAACCTCAGATGCTTTCTAATTGTGTAACCCTGAGCAACTCATCTGTCTGCTTCAATTTATTCACCTTTAAAATAAGGAAAATAATACTAGCACCTGACTCCAGAGTTGTTCTGAATGTATAAAATAATATTTGTAAAGTACTTTGAAAACCTTAAATTGATATCTAAATGCTAACTACTATATTTTTAAATACCTAAGCACTGAGAATATTCAATTTCCAATTACGAACAAGAATGAAAATGTGGTGACATTTGCAAATAAAACCTATTCACCTAACCTTAGGAAAATCATTGGTGAAAAATGAAGTTCTCTCACATTTTCTTCTGTAAATTTTTAGTGGGGTGCTTTATAGCTAAATCCAAATATTGTCAAGTCTGTACTGTGAACATGACCTCAGAGAAAACCAGTAAAAGACTGACAACTCTAAGAAAGAATAAAAACACCCCTGGAAATTCTTTTGTATTTATTTCAAGTTCAAGTGGAGAATTCATAATACATGTATGGTTTTCAGGACAGCCAAGAAAAAACTGTTCTGACTTTAGAGAACAAGACAACAGGAAGAAAAGAATTGAAAAGAGGTTTTAAAAAAAATGTAGGAATGGAAGAAAGGAGGACTCTTTGTTTTCTGCTCAGAAATTCACTCAGAGGTCTGTGGATTGGGATGGATTATTGTAGTACCTTACATTTTCTATGCAGCTCAGTTTTCTTCTAATACATAAACCCTTGCCAATCTAGTCAAATCCTACATTCAAATGGTTTTTGTTGTCTTTTAGGCTAATAATTTTCAACAGCTTTCTATTATTCCATCTTTCCACAGATCTACTGGGTAGGACCAATCATTGGAGCTGTCCTAGCTGGTGGCCTTTATGAGTATGTCTTTTGTCCTGATGTAGAACTTAAACGCCGTTTTAAGGAGGCCTTCAGTAAGACTTCTCAGCAAACTAAAGGGACCTATATGGAAGTGGATGACAACAGAAGTCAGGTAGAAACCGACGATTTGATCCTGAAACCTGGATTAGTTCACACAATTGACATTGAGAGGGGGGATGAAAAGAAGGGGAAAGATCCATCCAGTGAAGTGTTGTCTTCAGTATGACTATCGAGTGGCACTGAAAGCAGAGAAGACCCCTCAGATTTCCTTCCACCCATTAAAGAAACAGATTTGTTATAAATCAGACCCACTCAAGTCTTCTAATTTTTGAAGGAGGAAGCAATTTCTTGGCTCCTTTATGTCAGAGTCCTCATTCTGCAAACATTAAAGCTCTCCTACTCTCTGCCAAGATGGGAAGGAGACCTACAGTGGATTTCAAATTCTAGAAGGTATCCCTAGGCATTCTGCCAAACTGAATATACATAAATGTTTGTTTCTTTCCTCATTTATTAGCATTCAATAGTGAACTGAAAGTATAGATGTTTAAAGTGCAGATTGACAGTTGAGACTTGCCTGGAAAGTGCCTATGGGCATATATTTATCAGATTGTTCTTCTGATGCATGATGGACTGTTGTTAGCCTCAATTAGACTATTTTACTATATTAAACATTCTTTACAAATTTATCAATGGCTATGTACAATCAGACACAGATTCAAACTCAAGGGAAGAATTATTTATGTTCCCCTACCCCCATCACTCCCATATCACCAGGCAATCGCTTTAAAAATATATATATTTTAACAGGAGTTTTTAAAAGTAGATGAGTCATTGCAAGTGGTGGTTATTAAACTGATATTACACATATCTATCTTTTACAATGCTAATGTCACATCCTTTTAATATAACAGTCTATCTGAAAAATCTAAGGTTGAGACATTCTCAAATATTATACACATATGTTGTTTTCTATGTCCATATGATCAAACATCTAAATCTTGAGGTTCACCTATTGAAATTCAGTCCCACCATGAGTTCCAGGCCCATATGGGAATCAGTATGTTCCCATATTACAACCTAATAATATAAGATCAAAGAAATATGGATTCTGATATCAAAGGAAACAAAGGTTAATCTGTTTTCAGTGCACTTACTTAAATAAACTATGGTGTGTTCATTTATGTCATCCCAACTTTAACCACACTTATCTTTTTAATTTATTGGAAAATTTGGGGGTTTGTGTGTTTGTCATTAACTTTGGTTAGCTGTATTTAACCATTAGATAAGAGATATTTTTGATAACAGAAACAATATATTAATTCTGACTATTATCGATAGATAAACTCTACTTAACTAAGCCATATCCATGGCAAAATCACTAATTGATTCAGACTTGTCTTGTTAAAGAGTTCTACTCAGTCTCATTGATAAGAAAGTCCTTCTCATTTCTCATCTGATTGGTAAATAAAAATCATTGCAAGTGTGATGTCTTATGGGTAAGGGAAATTGAGAAAGAAGAGGCTTCAGGAAGAAACTGGGACCAGATGAAAAGGAAAACATCTGAATGTTCTGCACGTGGTGATGATGAGATGACCGACCTCTCATTTGTAGAAGTGTTGTGGATAACCCAACAGAAGTAACTTTAATGGATTTTTTTATTACAGACTCATTCTTTGTTATAAGGGTGTATATAAACAATTTCTATTTGTTTTGCTTTTGCCTTATGTCAGTACTGAGTTTTCTGGAAATCCCAGTTCATATAGTTTTAACTGTCTAGGCTTTAGTCTAAAACAAAGAGCTTCAAATGTCGATTTCACTGAACAAAACGCAGTAGAAGTGAAGCAAAAACTCACCACTACAAGGGGTAGCTTGTAAATTGCTGATAACCAAGAGCTTCCCTCTCCGAAATACAGCTCCAACTGAGAAGTACTTTTTAGTGTTAATGGCAGCTGTGTATCTGTGGTAGTGAGATAATGGACCACTATTAAACCTGATTCTCTTCGGTGCTAGGAAAGCTACAAGGCTGCCTTCAGAAAGGTAATGCCAATGCAGCAGGCTGGGTAGTGCCATTGGCATTTGGTGATGGTGCCTGCCTAGGTTCTAGGCACCATCCTTAGGATAAGCACCAAGGGTAGAGCTCTCCTTGGCCAATAATCCACTTCTCCAGCTCCAAGTTCCTTACCTGGCACTGGTTCCTATAGAGCCAAGTGTGAAAGTCACCTGAGGGATGCGTTTGGCTGCTATGCCAAAAGTTTGTCAAAGTGGCTATGTTTTCCTAGTATAGGCCCAGCTATCAATTATCAGTAGATAAGTTAGTTCAGAGATAAAGTAAGTTAACCAGCTAGAGTTAACAGATTCCTTGCCCCTTTTCACCATAAAAAAATAAACCACTTTATATCATAATGACTTTGCTGATGGCAATCACTTCTAGCAACATTCTTCCACATTATATTTGTGTATACTCTTCCGTGTTCATGAGAGATACAACCATGGCTACTTCATTCATCAAATCAGAGAAGAAGAAAAATGGTGCATGATTTTAGTTTTCAAAATGCTTCTTTTGAGGTTTGGAAACAAAAATAATTTTGCTTTAATAGATGTATTTTGCTTAATATTTCATGAAGGCATATTTTTAGGGACTTATTAAGGGAAAATATTGCAAATGTAAGAACTATAAAAATGTCTTTCGTAAATTCTAGCACTTTAGAGGCATGAAGCAAGTGAATACATAAGTTGTGAGTTGGGATATAATTTTTTTTGCATATGAGGTAACATATTTTGTATTTCACTCAAGGCTCTGCCAGTAAAAAGTAATGAAATTGTACCTTTCTAATGACATCTCTGCAGCAGGGGTCTATTGCCTTGTGGATGACACCAAATTATCCATGTGTATTAAGAGACTGAGGCTTTTTCCTTTAATCTCTTTTTATTAATGAAGTGCATAGTGCCTGTCCCAGGAGAGCACTACTGACTGATGTACAGAAGAGAGATCAGAAAGGAAAAAACTAGTATAAACACAATGGAATTATGCCTGACCATGAAAATGATCCTTACCTTTCTCTTTAAGGGTATACAGTGAAAAAGTACAGAATTGTAGGCACAAAGACAGTCCAGGCATCCTCGAATAGTAAAATAATCTCCTCTACAGAATATCTGTTTATTTTGTCAAAAGTTACAAACCATAAAGGTCCACTTTGGGTTTGGGGGCTTGGGGGATGGAAGGGAGAACACATTTAACATGGTGGATATCAAAGAGGCAGTCATACAGTCCTCACTAAGCCTTCACACTGAAAGGAAATGTTGACTGGTAGTTTAAAAAAATGGACTCCCAAAAGATCAATATTTCTATGCTTTGTACCACTGCTGTCACTTTGCTCTGAAACCCTGAGCAAACCACTTATCTCCTTTCTGTATGAGTTTCATAGATAGGCTCCAAGGCCACCATACACAGAATATTCAACCAAGATTTGAAATATTGAGATAAAATGTAGAATAAAAGTAAGTTATTTAGGATCACAGGATTTAAATTTGCAAGGGACCTTCAAGATCTTATTATCAGTTCCCTCATGTTTCAGAAACTAAGATCCAAGATCACAGTTTTATAGTGTTTTGTTTTTTTTATTTAAAAGCTAGGATTCACACCCAGGTCTTCTGACTCCGAACCCAGCGTTCCCTCTTCTGCTCCATACTGATCTTTATTTATCTGGAGTGTAATCTCACATCACCAACTAGGGAGCATTTCTATACCAGCACACAGTTATTGTATTCTTTTCAGACTGCAAAAACTGGCAAAATGACATTGGCAAATTGCCTGAAAATCCAAAAATGGAGTTTTCTATTCAAAAGCTAAAATAAATTTTACTAACTCCCTTTTCTTGCCATAACAGATGACAGTTTGATCTCTACAGACCATAATCCAATCAATATAAAAGCCAATGGAAATTATTATTTATGGTATTTCATAATACACATATCCAAAACATTTCCCTAGAAAGTAATTATGTCTTTCTTAACTAGTTTAGTTATGAGAAGATTATTAGAAAGACATAGTTATCTTTGGGAAGGCATTATAAAATTAATCTAACACCATCTCAAATATGTCTTCTAGCACTTATCTTTTCATGAATTATGTATCTATAACTTTAGTCAATGTTTATGGCAATTCATTCTACAACTTGACTTTTAAAAACGTCAGGTACTGAGGCAAGAAGGATCTCTTTGAGTAAAGAAAAAAATTAAAAGTCTTTTCCCTGTAAAGTGATAGGAAAGGTCCAATGGATCAGTCCCTGCTAAGGAGAACCCATCATGGATTAGAAGGGTT
The DNA here is from genome assembly GCA_028658325.1 of Potorous gilbertii. Lineage (NCBI taxonomy): Eukaryota > Metazoa > Chordata > Mammalia > Diprotodontia > Potoroidae > Potorous > Potorous gilbertii. The sequence continues at coordinate 48,347,642 of CM053773.1, forward strand.
GTAGGTTATAAAGAGCTTTTGTGAGACTCTGTCCCACTTAGTAGCTAAGCTCCATCCCTTCAGTTCCTTCACTTTTCCCACCATCCTGAAATAAAATAGGTAAGAGGAGGAATTGCCTGTAATTACCCAGACCTTGTGTTTGTAGGGTAGGAAACAGATCAATGTGAGAAAGGAGATTGGCAGAATGGACAGTATGAATGCTATCTCTCCTACTATTCCCACTCAGCTCTAAACAACCATTTTCCCATTGCTGATCACCACATTCAAAAAACAAAACAAAACAATCTACCACACCCATCCAACAGAGTACTAGGAGTGCCATCAGGAAAGACTCTCTTCAATATGTCCTTAACTTCAGCCACCTCAGCGAATATTCTGTGCCTACTGGTTTATCGTTGTGAATACTCATTATCAATACTAACAACAGTAACAACTGCTATATTAGTAGCCAAATGTCCTTTGGATTTCACTTACTGTTATCCAGTGTTCCTCTTATTCTTTTGGATGACCTTTCTTTTCAGAGGAGGTATGTGCTCTCTCTCAGTAGATAAAAATGGAATTGATTTTTGAAACGTATATTTCTTAGAAATAAATCATAGAACTTTTGTGCTAGATCAAAAACCTAGCAGCTCTACTTTGATAATATCTGGGGCTTTTGAAGAAAATACATCAAATATTATAAACTATGCAGTGTTGGCAGTGTACATTAAATTTAAGTAAAGTTAGAGTATTAATCTTTCATTGTAAAGGGTATCAAGTCAAGGATGAGAATATACCTAATTTGTGTAACCCACCACGATATACGTTTAGAAGCTTTTTGGGATTAATTAAATAGACAGACAATGCATGAAAATGTATAAACAAGTATTTATCACTTTTATGACCCAAGTCGGAATGAAATGGTAATTCATGATAAACTAAGGAAAATAAACTGAACATATGGCTATATTCACAGTTATTTATTAACTGAAATGATAATTGTTACTATAATATTAGAACTAATGTCACAGAACTTTAAACTACAAAGCATTGCATTTGGAATAATATATTAAAATATGATCAAATTGGTTAATTTCCATTAGTTATATTGTATCTCATAACACTACACTTTTGCAAATAAATGCTTTTAAAAAAAAGAGTAAGTGTGGCATTTGATATCTTCAAGTTTTTGTTTTTGTTTTCTCCAAGTTAAGTTTTGTAGCAAGATATTTTGTTTTCCCCAGAAAATAATTAAGATTGTGTCTGACCTTGGAATCTTCCAGAGTGATGCATAGTTGTTAAAGACATTTAATTATGCTTCACACCAAACAAAATATCCATGGAATGAAGCACCAGCTGTCAATAAGTATTTATTGAGTACCTACAGAGTGCACTCAAGCAAAAGGACCAGATCTAGATAAAATTTCTATTCCATAGAACAAAATATCTATATTTTGACATTTTGATGTAAAATATGCCACTGGCTATTAACCTTTATATCTAGACTTAGGCACATACTCAGATGTGCAAATTACTTGGGACAAAACAAAATAAATTTATTACCTTAACATCTTAAAACTTTTGAGAAATAAATGCCTATGTGGATTACGTCCCTACTAGGTGCCCGGGCTGCCATACTTCTACCATGTTGATGGCTTTCTGTTCCAAGGCAAGGACAAAAGCTGTAGATTCTGTTCTAAGATCTCCCTTCTATTTCTGTTATTGGTTTGCTATTTGACCTTCAGCTAATCACTTTGTTTCTCAGTTTTCAATGAAATGGAAACTGAAAACAAATGACATGCAAGTTTTTCCATCTTTAAAATGTCATATGCAAAATATCCTTTTGAAACAATCACTTTTTTTACACAATTTGTCACAGAGTTCACAAGATTTTGATACATATTATTTAATTCTGCATCATAAAACCACACTTTTGTCATGTTGAATATTTTGTCACATTGAATATTAAGTTGATGGATAGTCATTTTCTCAAGTTCAGTCTTGATTATAGCCCATAAGTTTTCTTCAAAGTTTAAAATAGATCAATTCTTAGGCAACTCAATCATGTTTATTGACATATCTTGATTAATTTTCTTAACTTTTCATGATGTGTGATGCAAAGTTGTGTTACAGTATTCTAGATCTTGTGTTTTTTAGTTCGAGAAAACTTCTGCTTCTCTATATATAAATATATTTATCAAAGTTCATCATTCCCTCAAAAGGACAAGATTTCCAGGTCCAGTGGTATTTTTTTAATCCCCCCAAAACATTTGAGAGGATGTTTTACAATCTGATAAGAATGTTTATGTTTTCAAAGGATGAACCATAACCATCACATCTCTTGTATATGCCCCATTCTCTGACCACTGTCACTGTCCTAGTACTGTCCCTCATCATCTCATGCCTGCACTATTGCAGAAGTCTATTGGTTGATCTCCCTGCCACAAGTATCTCTCTTTCCAATCCACCCTCTACTTAGCTCACATTAAGCTTCCTAATGCACAGGTTTGACCATGTCAACTCCTTATTCAGCAAATGCCAACCCCCTCCAGTAAATTCCTCATTACCTCCAGGATCAACTATAAAATATTCTGTCTGGTTTTGAAAGTCCTTCATAAGCTGGCCCCTTCCTCATATATTTTGCAGTGACATTGGCCTCCACTTCCTCACTCCAGGAATTTTCATTGACTATTTCCCATTCCTGAAACATTCATCCTCCTCATGTCTGCCTCCTGGCTTCCCTTACTCCTCCAACTAACATCTCATCTTCCTTTTTTTAAAAATTTATTTTTAGTTTTCAACACTCACTTCCCCAAGATTTATAGTTTCAAATTTTCTCCCCATATCTCTTCTCCCTCCACTGAAGACAACATACATTATCCCTTTCCCCAACCTGCCCTCCCTTCTATCACATCCCCCCTTTCTATTATCCCCTTCCCTTTTATTTTCCTATATGGCAAGATAGAATTCTATACCCCATTGCCTATATATCTTATTTCCAAGTTGCACGTAAAAAGAAATTTTACCATTCATTTTTAAAACTTTGACTTCCATCTTCTCTCCCTTCCTTCCTTCCCATCCACCCTAATCGAGAAGGCAAGCAATTAGATGTAGATTATACATGTGTAGTCATGCAAAACACTTCCATAATAGTCATGTTGTGAAAGACTAACTATATTTCCCTCCATCCTATCCTGCCCCACATTTATTCTATTCTCTCCATTAACCCTGCCCCACCTCAAAAGTGTTTGCTTCTGATTACCCCTCCCCACATTTGCCCTCTTTTCTGTCATCACCCTCTCTTATTCCCTTCCCCCTTACTTTCCTGTCAGGGGGAATAATTTCAGTGCGCTCTTTTAATAAATGCAATTTTGAGCATTTCCTTGGAGGAGTAGTGATTATTAAAACCTATAGAATTGAAAACAAAAAGAGCAAAAGCATATATAGGATAAAATATAGCACTCAGTCAACAAATAATTAGCTAAAAATGGGGAAAGCAATGCAATCTGGTTTCATCTGGTCAAACTTAGAGGTTATAAGTCGGGTCAATAGAAAGGCAAATTTATAACCATTATTTCCACAAAATAAAATCACATCAAAATTATTATTTGTCCTAATTAATTCTCACAGCACACTACTGTAACTAACCTAATGAGACTGATAATTCTAAAAAGTTTATAATAATGCCATTCTATAATGCTTGTAGTTTTTGTTGTTCTTTAGCTGTTTCAGTCAGGTCCAGCTCTTCATGACCCCATTTGGGGTTTTCTTAGCAAAGATAATGGAGTGATTTGCCATTTCCGTCTCCAGATCATTTTACAGATGAGTAACTGAGGCAAACAGGGTTAAGTGACTTGCCCAGGGTTACACAGCTAGTAAGTATCTGAGATCAGATTTGAACTAGAGTCTTCTTGACTTCAGACGTGGAGCTATATCCACTGCACCACCTGAAAACCCACTTTATAGTTAACAAAGGTACTATAGAGCTTTATTCATGCTTTCATATAATAGTCTTAATATTTTATGTAATTATGCAATAATTGTCTTAATTAACTTGGCCAAGTAACTGACTCTTTTTGAGCCTGTTTCCTCATCTCTAAAATGAGAGAATTGGACTAAACATCTATTAAGATCACTTCCATTTCTGAATCTATGGTCGCATGTTCTGTACAACAGTCCTTTAACATAGACAGCGCAGGTGTTTTAATTCTCATTTTACAGAGGAGGAACCAAGGCCAAGGTAAGATAAGTGGTTCCTCCAAGGTCCCACAGTCTGTAAGCAAAAGAGCTGGGCCTCAGACCTAGGCCTTCTGACTCCAAAAGCTCTAAGAACTCTTCTTATCATAACACAGTAACTGCATTAGACTACCATATGAACTATTGGCCCATCTTAGTGGCATCTGATAAATTTGTAATGTCTCCCTTGATAACATTGCTTAAGTGAATATATAGAGACTGGATTATTTGTACTGGGCTTCTGGATTAGAGAAAGTTATATGGATAAAAACAATTCTTAAAGGGTTTTTGACAGGCCTAGCCTCTGTGCAGCCCAGGTCATTTATTGGAGCACAGCCATTCACATCAGCTTATCTCTTCAGGTGGGTTAGGGAGATATGACTAGGGAAGGGGAATGACTAAGAAAACTGATCATAGAGTATATGAGTAATAAGGGAGGAGAAACACAGGACAAGGAAACAAATAGGAAAACGGAATATAGGTGGTTAAACCTGGGGCAGTCAAGTAAAGTACACCAAAGACCTGCAGAGACAGGGTTCACCACTTTCTACATGTGTTTCCTTTCTCATATGCCTCCCTTTCCTCCCCCTAAAACATGTGAAATACATAGAAATAACTAGAATTCACTGAATTTTTCAAATTTGTACTTAATTATACCCCATCATGCCCTATATATGTAACAATGATAGTAGGTTATCAACAATACTGACACCTCATTGTCATCCAGAGGAATAACAATGGCGTACGCTTGAAGGTTTACAAAGTGTCTTCTTCAAAATAGCTCTATCAGGTAGGGAGTGTAAGTATCCATCACCTTCATTTTAAAGATTAAAAAAAATTTGAGACTGAGCCCCTGAACACCCGTCTAGTAAATGTAAAAGCCAATTGAGCCACACTTTTTGAACTCTGAAGTCTGATTTCTCCATTATATCAAGCTATTTAAGCAATAAGATGTGTTTTTATTTTTTTTATAACAAGCCAGTTAGATGTTAGCTGTCATCTGATGCACTAAATTATTCTACAAGCAGATTATTTTAACAAGCTCCCACACTCTTTTAAAGTAATGTTCATCTCAGTTTCAAATCCTGCTTAAGATATGTATTACCCCAGGAGAGTTGATTGACCTCTCTAGACCTCAGTTTCCTCATTTGTAAAATGAGGAAAATTCAATTACCTCTAAGGTCTAAATCTATGATTATGTGATTCCTATATGTAGCCTCCCCTTGCAAGATGTACCAGTCCTGTAACACATTCCACAGATATTTTAGAGAGAACCTATGAGAGGCTGTGTCTGCATAGATGACCAGGTTGGCTTCAAGGATACTTCTGGAATGAGGGAGGACGAAGAGTTGTGAGTACAGTGTTTTAGAGGAGTCAACATATTTTTCCTCTTGAAGGAAAGAAAAATAATGTTGGTACCAGGACTCCCAACTTTTCTCCCTAGCACTTGCATACAATAAAACTATGAGAACCATGACTTATAGAAGTAGGAGGCATCCACTGTCCAATATGAGAATGGATCTGGTTTAAATGAGACTGTTCCTTAGTGATGCTTCCCCTTTCTGGAAAATCCAAGAAGAGGAAGAAGGTGTTGATAAAGAACCCCTTTTCTAGTACCTAATCAGGAAGACCCTTCCAGCCCCCTGTAGCCAGAAAAATGGCAGGTTGCTCTACTTGCACTAAGTTGATCAGCACTACCCCTGATTAGTCACCTCCATTGAATGGACTGTTTGCTTCCCCCTTTTACATTCTGATTTATTCCCCTCAATATATAAAACTAGCTGAGCACAATAGCTTTGATTATGTGACTATTTGGGGAGTCACGGTGGGGGTTAGGGGATGAGAGGAATAGGATGAAAGAGGGATGAGAGAAATGGGATGGTTTAGAATAAACACGATACAACATGTAGCACTTGGCTGGAAGCCAGCCTCAAGAAGACAAACAGTGGACTCCTTCTAAGAACTGACAAAAGTTTACAGAGATGACTGCGACCATATTCTAAATCAGTCCAAGATTATCAGTGGGAGAAATCAAGACCAGAGGAGATAATTTATATTTGAACCTAAATTTCCCCTCTACAAACTACAATATGTTATATCGTAACAAGTCCAACAGCCAGGAACAAAAATAAGATGGAGAAAAAAGAGAGATCAAACTGTGTAGATTTCCCTGGGTTCTTCTACCCTTTGCAACATGTAAAGACTTCACTCACATATCTTGGTGGTATGTGCAAAAATGCTTTACCAGAGTTCTACATGTTACATATATATGTACAAAAATGACCAGACCAAAATGGAGATGATTTGACTTAATTCTTAAGCTATCTAAATCCTTCCACCTCCTCAGTCCATAGATGTGAGCTGAGAAGAATGAGAAAGGGCTTCTTGAACCTCCTACACCTCCTTTTATTGATATCACTTCACACCCCAAACCTCTACTTGCCACTGCCTGTAAGGAGAGACGTGTTCAGGAAGCAAGATCAAACCACACCCCTTATTTCCCTTCAATGAACCTTTAATTAGAGCACAATTGAAAATCTTAATAGATCACACTTACCATGAGGACCAGGAAATGAGTGGTAAGCCTACTGCATTATTAAACACATGTTGGGGAGTGGATCTGGCTTGACAACTGGGACATTCAAATAGGTAAGTGATCTCATCAATGTGGATATTCCCTTTAAAAATGTAGATTTTAACCTATTCATGCTATGCAACTTCCATGCAGCTCATCCATTTTCATCAAGTAAATTTACCACAGAAAGTCTGCTGAAGAGTCTGGGGATCTTCCCCAAGACCTTCTGACATTTTATGCATATCAGTGGACCATGGTAATAGTCCATTAACTATTCTTACTCTCACCCTATAACCAATTCAACTCCTTTTTCTATCACACATTTCTTAGGTGATATCTTCTATACCAATTCATCTTAATAATTTCACATTGGTATTCTTGATTATAGTTTTTTCAGATGTCTGTGAAGAGTAGGGCTCTGCTATGACCTCTCATGTCACCATCTTAATCAGAAGTTGTCTGGTTTTTTGCATGAAATTATTTTTTATATTTTTGGTCCATATCTGTGACTTCATTTAGCATAGTTAATCCTAGTTAGGAAACTTACTCTATCAATGATAATTCTTTCTTTATAATATATTTCAGTCTGACGATTCCCATTAGAAACTTCTCTATTGATTTTGGGTGTTTCTCAATTTCATTCTTTGGAATCTATGGTATTACATGATTACCCAAAACAAATCACTAGGAGAATATTGGTACTAAAATGATGGCCTGCCAAGAATTGGAAATTGAGGGAATGCCCATCAATTGGGGAATGACTGAACAAATTACGGTATGTGAACGCAATGGAAGGCTATTGTACTATAAGAAATGATGAGTAGGTAGACTTCAGAAAAATCCAGAAAGACTTATGTGAAATGATACTGAGTGAAGTGAGCAGAACCAGGAGAACATTGTACACAGTAACAGCCACATTGTGTGATGACTGACCTTGATAACCTGGTCCTTCTCAGCAATGCAAGGATCTAAGACAACTCCAAAAGGCTCATAATGGAAAATGCTGCCCATGTCTAGACTATGGAGTCTGGATGCAGGTCAAAACATACTATTTGCTCTCTTTTGCTGTTGTTTTGTTTTGTTTCTTCTTTCTCATGGTTCCTCCCATTGGTTCTAATTCTTCTTTACAACAAGACTAATGTGAAAATCCGTTTAATATGAATATATATGTAGAGCCTATATCATAACTCTGTCTTGGGGAGGGGAGAGAAAGGGAGAAGGAGAAAATTAAAAATTCATAAGCTTATGGAAGTGAATGTTGAAAACTAAAAATAAATAAATATTTTTTAAAAAGGAAAAATAAAATGATGGTCCTTTGTTTCAGGAGAAGGATATGGTCATTAAAAGAATTTCACTGTTTCCTAAAAGGCATCCAGGTACACTCCCTGACCTGTTCAACTCCAGGACTAAATCGTTCTCCATTAGTAATATCTGTAAAAAAATAATAATAATAAATTATGTCATTATTAATATAGCTATATCGATAACTAATAGATGATTTCTATAAGTTTTCCATCCAACAATACATATCATAATAAGGACAATATGAATACTTTATTGACAAGCTGTTGTTGCTGCTGCTGTCTTTTCTGGGTAGATAGTTAAAGTAAATTCTTTTCAGTTATTATGGATCTCATACAGGAGGCTCTGAAAGGTTCTCAGGCTTGATGGAATCAATACAAAGTCATCAAAAATAGAATCACCTTTAAAATATCAGCATATGTGAGGCGTTATTCTTCAACTTGGATCTTTAGTGGAATCTCCTCCATCGTAGAGGCAAATACTTTGAATGAGCATCCATGTCTCTATTTTGTACCTGACTTGATTTTAATGATCAAAGGACCCTCAAAAAAGTTATCTCTGTTGTTAATTTCTTTCAAAGAATCATATATAATCTTGATATATTCAAGTATCCTACGATCATAAATGTTGAGTTGGGTGTCTGGCTCCAACATGAGCATTTTTATATTATTTCATAATGTTTGTCCTTGGAGATTTGCTGAAGGAGATTCTGAGTAGGCATTTTGCTCTACAAAGTCAAATGCTATGATTTGGATAAATTGTATAAATATATAAATGCAACAACTCACACATACTGAAGGCAATGAGAACTTCTATCCTCTATGTTTTTCTGTCAGCTGTGTAATGTTAAAGATATCACCTACTGTGGGATGTCACAAAAGGCTGCCTCTTCCCTTCCAATGCCATCATCAAAGATGCCCTTCTCATTACATATTCTCATTCTTCTCAATTCTTTGAAATTGTTCTCATAACAATTTCTTATCACTTTAGATATCTATTTTTTAAAGTTACAGTAGCCTTAAGGACTATGCGGGAGTGTTAAAAAATATACTTATCATTTGGAAAGAAATAAGATTTAAGAGTGTGTTGTAAGATTGAGCACATGGTTTTTGGTTTAAATATGTCATTATTTCCAGTTTCTTTTCATTATTTGCTCTCTAGAGAACCCATGCCTTTTCTGTATCCAAAAGATATGCTAGTATGTTTGAACCTTTAAGTTGTACCACACGTAACCTTTGATAATCGGTTACGACTGCCTTTGAAAGAAAATCTAAATGTACAAGTACAAATACCACAAAGATAAGTCAGTTTACCCTACACTTTCATGGTATTTTTGGAAGGAATATATAATTATTGAGAAAAGTCTTGTGTTACTTGTACTTAAACAAATGGCCGTCATTCTGGAGACCTGTTTGGAACTATGCCCAAGGGCTTATAAAACCCTGCGTACCCCTTTGATCCAGCAATACTACTGCTTGGTCTATATCCCAAAGACATCCAAAAAGAGGGACAAAGGACCTATTTATAGCAGCTCTTTTTTGTAGTGGTTAAGAATTGGAAATCAAAGAGATGCCCATCAATTGGTATAACCTTGCAGTTAAAATATCAAAGAGTAGCATTAACAATATGTCAACTCTTCTAGAAAAGATTATTCCCAACTAAAATTATCGATCAGATCCCTTCATGATGAAAGGAGAAAAATATGTATCAACTAACAAGGAATCACTCAACAAGCATTTCTTTAGTGCCTACTAAGGGTCAGGAATAATGATAGCTCTTTGGATGCAGATACAGAAAATGAAACAATTTCTACTCTCCTGGAATTTACTTTCTATTAGAGGAGATAATGTGTACATACATTGTATTTATAGAATAATATAGAATTTATTCTATAAATACAATGTAAATTCAAGGGAGTATACATTTTGTCCTAGAGGTAATAGGGAAATTACTGAGTAGGGAAGTAATATGGTTAGCTCATTGTGCTAATTTTAAGATATATGTACTGATGGAATCATCTGGTAAGCTGTGGCCTATTCAATCACCTGTCATTCATTTAGCGTTCAATAAGCAATCTTTATTCACATTGATTTTTTTGTTATGGTTTGGTTTAGTTTGTTTTTTCTTTCCCTTGTATTGGTTGCTAGTTCTGTCTCTTTCAAGTAGTCATTGATCTCTCTCATTTAGGAGTCTCTGGTAGCATTCAAGGCATGATGCAATCAATACATCTTCTACAAACAAGAATTGGATATTATCACCCTCTGTAAGGAATCTCTCCTCCACTAGGATTTTGGGTGGAATATACTCCTCATTACTCCATTAAGCATCTTTGTTAAGCATGACCCCAAGTTTTATGTTTTGTTTGATGTTAAGAGAATTGTTGTACAAAATTGTCTACTTTTTGTTTATCAGGAAATGAATGGATGAATGAAAAGGCATTTAGAAGAGAAATACCAAACCATACCAGCTATTCAATGTCAGCACCTATCAGTCACTCAACTAGATTTATTAAGCAACTCCTGTGTGCCAGGCTCTATGCTAAGCATTGGGGATACAAAAAAAGACAAAAGACAGTCCTTGCTCTCAAGGAGTTCACAGTCCAATGATGTATATAGGATAAAAAAGGAAATAATCAACAAAGTGAAGGTACTAAGATTAAGGAAAACGGGGAAAGGTTTCTTGCAGAAGGTAGGACTTTAGCTGAGACTTGAATCTGGGAGGCAGAGATAAGGAAAAAGCACTTTCCAGGGATGGGGGAAATGTTTACAATCAGGAGATGGAGTGTCTTGTGTAAAAGACAGCATGGAGGTCAGTGTCTGTTGCAGAGTATTAGGAGAACAGCAAAGTGTAAGAAGCCTGGGAAAGTAAAAAGAGGCCAGGCTCCTGAAGGGCTTTGAAAGGCAGACAGAAGATTTTCTACTTTATACTAGAGATTACAGGAAACTACTGGAGTGTACTGAAGAAGGAGTTGACATGGTCAAACCTGTGCTTTAGGAAGATTAAAATGACAACTGATTTGAGGAGGGATTGGAGTGGGGAGAGACTCAGGGCAGGGAGATCCACCAGCAGGCTATTACAATAGTCCCTGGGTAAAGTGATGAGGGCCTGAATCCAAGTGGCAGCAATATATAATGTATAAAAGAGAAGAGGGTAAAGGGGGAGCTAGGTGGTGCAGTGAGTAGACCACCACCTCTATAGTCAAGGAGACCTAAACTCAGTCTGGCCTCAGATAACTTGAGACACTTATAAACTGTGTGACTTTGAGCAAATCACTTAACCTCAATTGCCTTGCCTTTCCCCACCTCCCAAAAAAAGGTTTAAGAAAAAGAGAGAAAAGGGTATATAAGAAAGATGTTCAAAGGTAGAAAGGACAAGACTTGATCACTGATAAGATATGGGGAATGGGGAGTGAAAGAAAATTAGGAGTCAAGGATGAGATCTAGGCTTTGAGGAAGATGGTAGCATCCTCACAAGTAACAGGAAAGATAGAAAGAGGGAAGTTTTGGGGAGAAAGATAATTAATTTTAGATATATGAGTTTAAAATGTCTATGAGGGATCTAATTCAAAGTGTCTACTAGGCAGTTGGAGATGTGAAAGAAGAGACAGGTTAAGAGTGAATGAGTAGATCTGAGAGTTTTATCTGCAAAGAGATGAATGATAATTGAAACCATGGGAGCATCAGATGAGCTAAGAATCAGAATGAATAGTTATCAGAAAGGACATGACTTTTCTCCTCTGATTACAAATAGCTCCTTTACTGAAATATCCACAAAAGAACTAGGGACTGGAAGATGTTAGACTTTCTCCAGCAGACCATAATAAAGAAAAGTTGAGAAACACTAATGTAGATTATTCAGCCTCGTGGTACAAATATAATGTAGTTCAATCATTTATAATTCTTCTAACTAAAATGAAAAATTCTTATCCAACAATGATGACATTTTCATCTCATCAAAGTTTAATCCCGAGTATTGTAATTCTGAATTTCTTCACCTCAGTTCAAATTGAAAGTAATTGTCAGATGTCATTTTAATTTCTACCATTACATTCATTTCTACATGTTCTTCCTTACATTATTATGATTCATTTTAATCTCTAAGAGTTACTCAGCACATCATTTTTTTTCTATTCTTTCATCTATTTTAAAGAAACTCTCTCACCTACTTATAAAGACCATATTTAGAGTTGATAAAAGAAGTGTCTGAGTTAGTCTATTACCTTGACTAGAGAACATTCTATGAATCCCTGAAAGGCTACAAAAGCAATGAATTCAGTCTACTGATTTGCATGTTATTATACATAAATCTCTAGTCCTCTACTTCTTTATCCATAAAATAAGAAATATTTTCTTTTTCTTCTTCGCTGAAAATTTTTGTTAAAATCAAGAGAATCCACTAAAAAAATGGAAATGGGGGGGCTGTAGATAGACTTGTCTCTTCCATTCATATTACCTGAAAAAAAACTCTTGAAAATAGAGTATTATCTAAATCAACCATACAAATTAGATTGTGCCAAGGACCTAAAATAAATTTAGGAAGTGATCTTTACAATATGTGATGTTTTTATTAGGTTGACACAGAAATTTATACCTGTCAGCGAATTTGGTATATTTAACTTTAAGATGCTATATCTGTCTACTTTTAACCATGTCAACACAATGCAACATTGCATTTCAAAGAAAAAAAATGACTTCTAAGAACATTGGATCATAGACTTGGAGCTGTAAAGGGCCTATATAGTCAAGCACCATCATTTGACTAATGAGGAAACTGGAACCCAGAAAACTTCAGGTAGTAAGTGGAGAAGCTGGTATTTAAATTCAACTGCTGTTACTTCAAATCAATTGTTCTTTTCACCTTGAAAACACATAGTGCCCATGAGGTCTCTCTCTCTCTCTCTCTCTCTCTCTCTCTCTCTCTCTCTCTCTCTCTCTCTCTCTCTCTCTCTCTCTCTGCCTCTCCCCCTCCTTCTTCTAGAATCTCCATTTAAGGTAGGCACCTAGTAAAGCTGGTGATCATTGCTCTTCAGGCTTCCCTATGGATTTTCCCTTTGCTGTTGTTGTTCTGTCATTTCAGTCATGTCTGACTCTTCATGACTCCATTCACAGTTTCCTTGGGAAAAAATTTGGAGTGGTTTGCCAATTCCTTCTCCAGCTCATCGTACAGATGAGGAACTGAGGCAAACAGGTCATACAGCTAGTAAGTACCTGAAGCCAGATTTGAACTCAGGAAGAGTCTTCCTGACTCTAAGCCAAGCACTGTATCCACAGTGCCACCTAACCATCCCTGGACATTCTCTACCATGCCTTTGAACTAGGTACAGGTATTTTCTGGTACATTGTATTATACACACACACACACACACACACACACACACACACAGTTAATTGGTTGTCCTTCATTCTCTAAGAGGATCAAAATGACATCACCAATGTAAAGTGAAATTTCAGTGTGTTCAACTGTGGCTGATCAAATCAATATGAGCTCAGAATGCTCTACCACAGGTTGGGCACAGATAGTCCATGTGAATATCTGGGGTGGATATCCCAAATTTGAGCATCCTGCATTTACTTTGTGCTGTCTCAATTCTGCTTTGCTCAAAGAGCACAGTACCTTTTCTTATGTGGGCATGCCATGCTGAGCGGTCCTGTGCCAGTGTCTCCCATGCTGCACAGTCAAATCCAAAGGTCTTGGGAGAGACCTTGAGTGTGTCCTTGTATCATTTTTTCTGGCCACCATGTGATCGCCTGCCCCATGCAAGTTCTCCAAAAAATAGTCTTTTTGGCAAGTGTATATTTTGCATCTGAAATGTACACACATTTCATATATACACACACATACATACACACACATAACACATACACACATACACACATGCATACACATGCATACATGCATATACACACATACACATACACACACACTCATTCCTTTTCAGCTTCCTATTATGTGTTGTCTTCTCCCGTTAGATTGTAATCCACTTGAAGGCAGGAAATATTTTTCTTTGTGTTTGTATCTGTATTCCCAGAATTTAGCACAGTGTTTGGCACATAACAAACACTTAAAACTGCTTGTTAACTGACTGACTGACAAAATCATTTTATATGAAACTAAATCGCCATTTCTCACTGCTTGTTTTCCTTTTAAAAAATATGTAATGAAGTCTATGTGTTGCTTTTACTGCTTCTTTCATGTTTGTATATTTTCATGCATCCTATTTATGAGAAATTGCAAGTTCTATCCCCTTTTTCCTCCTTTTTACATTAATGTATTCTTCTTTTTACTCTCCTTTCTCTTTCCCATTTTCAAACCCTCAAAATAGAATCAACAGAACCCAGATAGGTTTTTTCTGATTAGATTCTTTTAAAAATCACCTGAAGATATTAAGACTCTGAAGGGACACTTGTTTCTTCTCTATTAGAATTGCTAATATTCTATATATTCCTAAAGCTTTTTCAAAGTGTTCGATTAATGTTACTTTTCTAGGTAAACCTACTTTTTTTCTGGATTTGATTCAATTCAATAAATATTTATTTAAGAACCTATTATGCATTTAGTGCAGTGCCTGGCATAATATTAAATGATAAATATTAGGTATGATATTCCTGACATGTCTTTTTGGGATTATGTTCAGGAAGCAATCAGATTCTATCTTTAGTTTTCCCTCTAGCTATAAAGATCCGGGTAAGTTTCTTTTATGATTCCAAACATACTGCCCAGGCTTTTTTTTTAAATCTTGTTTTTCAGAGAGCTCAGAGATCCTTAAATTATCTCTACTATCCAGGTAAGCTGTTTTTTATATTAGATATTTTACATTTTGCTCTATTTTTTCAATTTTTCAGTCTTTTTTACTTTGTTCTAGTATGTCTTATTTTGGTGACATCATTAATTTCTATTTGTCAAAAAGGATTTTCTTTTTTAGGGATTCCATTTTTTAGTTTAGATCTATCCTTTTTCTCTTCTGAGCTATTTATTTCCCTTCCAACTCTTTCACCTGGGACTTTCATTTCACTTTAACAAAATATTTCTTGCTTCATGTCTTCTAGGAATTTATGTAAACATTGTGGGGGAGGGATATTTTTTCTCTGTGTTTCTGCTTGCAATTGTTATAGGATCATATTTGCAATACTTTATTATACCCATTGGTGTTTGATTTACTTATCCCTCCAGATTAAGTTCCTGAATTTTTATTTTTTCCAAGGACTAAGATTCTGCCTCTGCTGCATTGTTGGACAGGATGATTGGCTCTGTGTTGTCTCACTAGATTCTTGAACTGCTTTCCACCTCACGGGACTCAGCCCCACTAGATCTTTGAAGTTCAGAATGTTGATTCTTCATGACCCTATCTTGGCATCTCAGAATAGAGGGTTAGGGACGTTAGAGTCTCTGGACCTAAGACTTCTATATCTAGAACTGTGACATCATGCTAGGAGTCACTGCAATGGTCAGCACAGTGCTAGTCACTGTTGCTGTCATCACTCCTGAGGGTTTCCAAGTTCCCAGCCTGGAGCTTTCTCAGAGGAATACTCTGCTTTGGCTACTTCTCGAAATAAAGTCTTACAATTTATACATTCTAGCCTCTGGTCATGATAACCCTTATTCTGATGAGAAGTCCTATTTTTTAATTGTGCCTGATCTTCTAGATGATTTTCTGTATGGTTCTGGGGTAGAAGATGTCACTTACACTAGTTCTTCATTGGATTTATTCATCACAATTCAATCTAGCATGTGTTTCAGGGTTTTACTGGAATAGAGATGTGAGAATCCCTGTGTCTTATGTTTTAGAATCGTTATTAAGATTTTAATGATTAATTCGTAGAATAAAGTTTTGTGTCTTTGTATGTTTGTGTTCAACCAGAAATCTCCTCATAATCTTATATGCTTGGCTAATGTAGAAATATGTTTAATATGATTGTACATGTGTAGCATATCAGATTGCTTGCTGATGGGAGAAAAAATAAAACTCAAAATCTTATAAAAATGAATGTTGAAAACTATCTTTACATGTAACTGGAAAAAATATAATACTATTAAGTGGGATGAGAATCCTGTGACTTCATCATCCTCATTAAATGAATGAGTGAATGAATGAATGAAAAAGCAAAGCAAGAAGAGCTAGGTAGCACAGTGACTAGAGTGTTGAGCCTGTAGTCAGGAAAACTCACCTTCCTGAGGTCAGATCTGACCTCAGACACTTACTAGTTGTGTGACCCTGGACAAATCACTTAAGCCTATTTGCCTCAGTTTCTTCATAGGTAAAATAAGCAGAAGAATAAATGGCAAACCACTCCAGTATCTTTGCAAGAAAACTTCAAATGGAGTCACATGGAGTCGGACATGACTGAAAGGCAACAAAATTGGCAAACATTGTGCTAAGCACTGAGAACATAAAGACAAATCACAGTGAGTTCTCTCCTCAATGATGGCTATAGTACTGGGCTGGAAGGAGAGCTAGTGGTCTGGAAATATTGAGGAGAAGTAGTGACTAAGATGGTAGGAGTAGCTTGACTTTCCTAGCACATGCCACCTCCTGTATCTCCCACAGACTATTTTATTGCTTCAGGCTGGATTGCTTGTCTGGGGATTGATGGGCACTTGGTGAGGATGGCTGGCCCCTTCTCCACAGAAGTATCTTCCATGAATTATAGCTTTAGCACCTGGTCTGATTGTGTTCATCTTTCATTTTCAAAGAAGACCATGACATCAGAGAAATGATGACATGAGTAGGACTGATGGTATAGGAAGGAGTGTGGGGGATGGGAGCATGGCTAGTTCCAAGTCCTCTGGGCTCAGGGTCCTAGGCTATCTCCATCAAGGTCTCAGAAGATGAGGAGGTCAAGGTGTTGTTGGTAGTGGTTTTATAGCACATGATGGAAACAACTGCACAACAACAAAAGAGGTATAATTTGATTATGTCCTGTAATGAATTACCAAGGAAAGTTAGGGATTTTCCTGTCCTAAAGTTTAAAAACTATGAATTTGATTGCCTTGCTGCCTAGAGGAAGAGGGAGAGAGACTCAGATTAAAGACATGGGCAAGCTATCCCCACATCATGATTCTATGCAAATACAGCCCCATTGCGTAAGTTTCTAGGAAGAAATTGAAACTGTGTAAACAAAAAATTGGGTTGACTGGCCTCAGCCATTGTTCACACCAAGTGAAACATAAAAAATAAATAAAATTTAACCAGGTCTGACATTCTGTGATTTTATGGTATGAACAATGGAAAATAACCTGGACTAAGTCGTTCTACTTGTAATTCTAAGTTATAACTTACAATTTCAAGTCCAAAGCATCTGTGGCATGCTTTAATAGCATCATCATAATTTCACCATTTTGTTACAAGGACAGATTTACTGTTAGCCCTCTAGAAAGAAAATGGAGAATTTTATCTGACATAACGTGGAAGATTTGAAGTTACATAAAAGTTTCCTGATGATGACACTTGAAATAATAATAGTATCAACTGATATTTATATATTGCTTTAAGGGTTTTGAAGCACTTAACATATACATATATATATATATATATAATTTGATTTTATAGTTACAACAATTCTGTGTGGGTGATTCGATCATTGTCTTCATTTTCAAATGAAGAAAGCAAAGCTCATAGAAGGTCACAACTAGTTAAGTATTGGGAGATGGGATTGAATCTAGGTCTTATCTGACTTCTAAACAAGCGTTCTTCACATTCTATCACACTGCCTCTCAGCATACCACCCTGAAATATTTATTATGTTCCATCGCAGCTCTTATAATCAGGAAGTAAATGTCTTTTATAACTCAAAATATAAAAAAATATTTTTCAACACCCATGTTTCTCTTTTACTAATACACACTTAGACTTCCTTAGATCTACAAATTCCCTACATCCTCTTCCCTTTCAAAAAAAAGTTTGTTTTTATGTCTTATCTATAAGCTGCGTCATGACAGCTTCACACTCTGCATCCTGGGAAGATTAGTGTAACTTAGAAGTTCACTTTGTTGGTTAAAAATAGAGAGAAAGAAACACTGATCTAAGATAATTGTAGGGCAGGTAATCTTTGGGGATTTACATTCTAATTTTTTTTTCTTTTCAAACCTTAAGAGAACACATTCCCCTAAGGCCAGGTGTTGAGGTCCAGGATGTGACTAAATGACATGACAGCCAAAGATGAGGTTGACGACAACAAGCCACAATAGTAATCACAAGAAATAACTGTAATGACTGTAACAATACTGGAGCTGACACCAGAGCAAAAGGTTGTCATAGAAACCCTGAGAAGATGGAAGCAGAAAAGGGAGGTAGGAAAAATCTTTGCCAATGGAATGCTGTCCCTGAAACTCCTGCAAATAAGATCCTATATACTGTGAGAGATGATTCAGATAAACACTCATCTTTAGTGATTATACATGACAGAGTTAAGGACAAAATGGCTTGCCAGGATTAGGAGGATATACCAAGAGGATGGGCTGTTCAGTTCGCCTCAGGTGATGCCCTAGAGAAACAGCTGTACAGCATCTTCTCTGAGATGATTCAGACCAGCTGCCCTCTAAAGAATGTATACAACAAAGAACAAATGTTCAGAGCACAGTGTTTCCCTGTTTTTTCACAGCTGTCCAGAGCAAGCCAGGCTTGATAGGGACACTCTTGGCTCTTAAGGCAAAATATGATGGGGAACTTTCTAAGCCTCAGGACTGAAATGTGAATGGATAAAAGTCCCACCAGCTTGTTACAAAATACAAAATACAGAAAAAAAATCAGCCCATCTGAATCACTTTTTGAGCTCAGCAGATACACTCAAATATATTTTATTTTTTCAAAGCTCTAAACCCTTTACATATTTATCCTTTTAATAAAATAGTTTACTTTCATGGTGAACTTGCCACCAGAAAACTAAAGACAAAGTTTGACAGAATGATACATTCAGTGATCATTTCACAAGGAGGCCTGCTCCAGCTGTAAGAATAATAACATTTTAATCCTCCTGAATGTCATCAGTATGGATCCATCCCTTAATACAGATGATACGCCTGCTCCAAGCCTTGAGGATGGCCTTTCTGAGTTCCTGTGATCAAAAACTTGTTTTTCACCTAATTAGTGATGAATAAGTCATCACCCCATTCCAGTGATAAATTTCTCTGAACTTCACTAGACTGGTTTTTGAATACCAGAAACACAGTCTATCATGACATCCAGACAAAAACCTCTCCAGCTATTTAAGACATGGCAAAACATGTGTTTCTATGGTATAGACTTCAAAAACAGCATCACTTTCATGA
The DNA here is from genome assembly GCA_028658325.1 of Potorous gilbertii. Taxonomy (NCBI): domain Eukaryota; kingdom Metazoa; phylum Chordata; class Mammalia; order Diprotodontia; family Potoroidae; genus Potorous; species Potorous gilbertii. The sequence goes on from CM053773.1 coordinate 48,366,999, forward strand.
GGGCAGTGTTATACCATTTCAGTGGCATAATAATATCTTCCTCAACCTCTAATCCATCATCCATGTAGTGGGGAAACAGAATAGCAAAGTAAGAGAACACCAGTCTGGGTGATATAGGGTAGATACCTCAAAACTGTAACAAGAATTATAAAGGCCTATGGGAGACCTTGAAACTGGTGAATTAGACTCCGGCAATACCAGTTTGCATTCAGTTGAGTTCGCACCATGATCAGAGTGATTTGACTGCTTAGGGTTAAAGAAATAAAAGAGGTGGCGTAGGTCCCTATTCAAAACTTCCAGGATGTTTAACTTGACATGGATGATGGCAGAGGGAGTGACTCTCCTCTATGTTCTGGTACCACAAGATGGCAAGGCTCTCCAAAACAAACAATACCAATATTCTACCCGCTGAAAATACTTCGGTGCAATATGCGTGGTAGAGTAGTAAACAAGCAAACTACTAATGTGTTTTAAATAGCTTGAACATAAATGCTTTCATTATGCACCAGTACTTTATCACTTAACCGATCCAAACCATATCTCAGCCAGTTGAATCCATTAATAAGAACTTATTATGAATTTACTACAAACCACACATTTATAGCCAAGGAATTCTTAGTGGGTTTTTTTGACCAGAGCATGATAATCATAAACATAACTTGATTCCTAACCTGAGATTATATGAAGTAACAAATCAAGGAACTACAAAAATATGGAGAAAGAAGAGCTGAAAAAACTTGATATTATTAAAAAGATTGGCTTAATAAAAACTCCATGCCTAATAATGAAATGAGTCACAAAAACAGTCCCAATGTGTCAAATGATTTTGCAAAAGAGAGAGGAATAACAGTTACCACTACTAGAAAAGAAAGTTCTTGTTACCAAATTTCTTCGCACTGTCCAATGGTTCAACATCAGAAATTGACATATTTTATCAATAGGAATTATATTAAAGAAGAGACATTATATCTGCTTTGCCTCTGTACTGCAAGAACCACTGACTTTCCATTTGACTTGTGGCTAAAACTTTCCATATATATATTTTCCCATTAGAACGTGAGCTCCTTGAGAGCAAAGTATGGTTTACTTTTCTAGTAGAACTTAACACGGTGCTTTGTACAACGTGCTTAATAAATGCTTTATTCATTAAAAAGATAGAGAAATACATAGACTAAAATTCCAAAAAGCCCTTTTTGAGTTTTATGGCATGAATTCAACTAGCAGACCAGTTATACCAAACTCAGTATGATTCCAAAAAGTTGACACATACTATATCCAGATTGTACGAAGTTATTCTCCCATAGGATTTGACAATAAGTACAAAATTTTCAGGACTTGCACACAATACTATATACAGCAGTCACAGTCATATTAACAACCAAAGGAGGAAGAATATATCTATTTACTATTAGTAGTGTTAGTATTAAGCATTATATTTGTGATTACAGTCTTTATATACTGTTATACTCCAATGATTGTCACATACTATACTAAATGCTATATATTTGTTATAAATATGTTTGTTGCTGTTGTGTTATTAAGATCCATCATTTATATAGCATTTAAGTTTTACAAAGCATTTTATATACATTGTCTCATTTCATCTTCATAGTAAGCTTATAAGGTAAATGCTATTGTTATTCCCTTTTCACAGATGAGAAAACTGAGGCAGAGAGAGAGGTTAAGTGATTTGCTCAGGTCACAGAGATAACAGGTATGTGAAACAGGTATGAGATGAGCCCATGTCTTCCTAATTTCAAGTCCAGTGCTTTTCTGTCTCCCACACCATGCCACCTCTCCACCAAGGAATAACTCAAAGGAAAGGTGTTAGACCAAACATGGCAAAAAGCAATGTGAGAAATCTGCTGAATGTCTGAGGTTGGTACAAACCACCCATGATATTCAACAGTGAATATCATGTAGCTCAATTAAAGCAAAAACAAACAAACCCATGTAAATGAAAAGTAATTTAAAAAACAAAAGAATACCAGAAATTCTATCTTCATTTCATTAGCAATTGAAATCATATGTCAAAACATTAAGATAAGAGAAAAAGCCATAATACCCTGAATAAAATAATTCAATATCAACCATATATTTTTTACTACAGAGGCTTGCAAATTTTTTTTTAAAAATCAGAGATGAGATAGAACCCCAAAAACGGACTGTCGGGATTTTCTGGTCATCTATATAGTTGCAAGAAGATTATCAAAACAAAAACACAAGTTAGATCAAAAAAGAAACTTTTGGCACTGTTAATATGAGCAAGAGAATACCTACATCAAGAGAGATATCTAAAACTCTGCCTTTTCTTCAAAACAGGAAATGGACAGAACTGGATAAAATCAACGATTATTGGCTCAAATGTCATGATAGTATATGAATTAGTAATAAAGCACTTTACCAACTTCCTCTAAAGTATAAACCTAGACCCATCTTTCCTAATAGAAAGTATCACATATGTATTACCAAAATATGACAATATTATCAACCCTTCCAAATTCAGCCAGTCATATGTTCATGAGCTTTATACAAAACATCTGCATCTTGTATGACTTTTTTAAAATTTGTAAACATAAGAAAAATGTATTAAGAGGAGCAAAAAACAGTGCTCCCAAATGTATATAGAGCAAATTAGTATCAGTTCAATAATTATTGAACAAGCTGCCAGAGAGTGCTGTGACATGCCTACTGTCATTGTTGATTATCACAAAGCCTTCAATCAAGTTCTGCATATAGAGCTTATTCATCAACTGCAAATATATAAAATACTCAAGGGCAGTGAGAATGCTAGTGTATTTGACATCCATGTAAAAAACTATTCTATATTTAAAACATACATGAACACAATTTTGTCAAAAACAATCCTTTAAAGCGGTATTTTTCAGGTTTGTGGTTAAATCCATTATAGTTATGCCTGGAAATCTACAGTTATCTCTACTAGAACTGTGTGACTTTTAAATTAAAGAGGAAATTTAAAAACATTTTTAGTAGTCACTGGATATATATGGATATGTTGATCACAAGTTATATGATTATACCAAAAACCCCATAAAACAGTGAAATGTTTCTGAATTAATATCAAAATGTCATTTGGACTTAAGGAGTATAAAATTTTTAACATATATCAAGAAAAAATAGATATGGAATGCTTTCAGGATTGAACCCAGAGTTCATATCAAACCCCTGAACCAATGCGATATCTACAAATACGTTGGTCTTCTCAGACCAGACATAAGCATAAAAATATGAAGGAGAAGGCTATCGCTTAGTTTTTTAAAACTTACTGGTATCCTAAATTCAGGAGGATTTTCCAGGCAGGACGTATCAGGTATAAATATCAGAATGAGAAGTTTATGACTTGGTATATTAAGAGACTTACTGGCATCCTAAAATCAAAGCCAAATGATAAGAACATGTTTATCAATACAGCTACAATACTAGGCTTGATGTACATGTTATAAGCCGTAAAATTTAGAATCATAGGTTTGGAAAGTATCCTGACAAAAATCCATAAAATAGAAATGAAGAAGGGTCTGTTACCTTAGGCAACCATAGAAAGATTAATATTTGTTCACCCAAAAAAGGAGCAAAATGAATGATGGACATGACAAACAGGTTGAAAATCTGTTGACATACTTTTGGAGGAAATTTCATTTCGCCGAGTAATAAATTACAATTAATAATTATTAATAAGGATAATTATGATATTTACATAACAGCTACTTTGTGCCAGTCACCGTGCCAAGACCTTTCCAAATATTATCTCATTTAATTCTCACAATAACCTTGAGAAATGTTATTATCCATTTAGAGTTTAAGAAAGTGAATCATAGAGGTTAAGTGACTACTGGCCTAGGGTCATAAACATGACAACAAGAATGATGAGTTCCTTTTCCTGTTCCCACTTGATTTTGGTCTCTGCTAGGTCTCTATGTTTTGAAAACTTTTCATTCTGTGAAATTTGGTTATTAATATTTAGTATGGTGACATCTATTAAAAAAACACTTATCATTTGTGTTTTTCAATGCTATGTCTAGGCAACAGTTTGGTTACTGATAATGGTCACATTCTAAATCAGGTCTTCCTGACTCCAAGTCCAAAGCTCTAACTACTGCACCACCCAGCTACCCCCACCTAGACTGATAATAAATGTCCAATGTAACCAAAAGTTGAGAGACATTGCTTGAATTCAGCCAATAGTAGATCAATAAGGAAGCATCCAACAAATGTGTGAATCATGCAAATTTGTTTGTGAATACAGAGGGACTTATGACAGCAATTCATGATCATGTCATTTACACAACAGAAATTATAGAAGGGACATACTTAGTAAGGAATCTGGTCTTAGTGATCACTGCAGATTAAGCAAGGGAGCAGGAGAAATAGTGAGATATCATCACAGGCTCAAAAAATTTAGCATCTACCAAATACTTAACAAGGTATAATCTGGTCTCTAGAATTATACAATAAAAGTTCCCTATCTTTCATGGGCCATCAGATAATAAATCTCTATGCCACAAATATCTCAAAGACTTCAAAATATTCTGGAATATTTCAGAATTAATCTCAAAATAAGTTTCCTGGAAGCATATCATCATCGCTCATCCATAATTACCCAAACATAGCACTGATTGACAAAAACCTAATAACAATGTTTTAACAAATTTCACTTTACAAAGATTAATAACGAGCAAGCCTCACAGAATGAAAAGTTTTCAAAATATGGAGACCTAGCAGAGACTAAAATCATACGGGAACAGATACTTATATCTGTTGTCCTGTCTGTTTCTGAAGTTGTAGCAAGCATGCTTTCAGCAAGTTTACAGAAGAAAAGCACCGATCCAAATACTTCTATTCAAACCCTGCCCCCCAAAAACAACAGCTATTTTAACCACCTGTGTAAGAATCCATAGAAACCTCAAAATAAAATAATAATCACAGCTTAGAGCATTTCTGTCTGAACTCCAATGGAAAAGATGAGAAGAAGGAGATGATGATGATGATGATAGTGATATAAAAGGGTAATTACCACCACAAATTACACCAAAGTCCAAGAACATGAATCTGTTCATTGATGCTTATGTTCAAAGAAAACGATTAAAACCTGCATAACATATCATTTTTTAGCATTTCCCACATGAAAAGATGAAGTGACAGAATTTACATAGTGGAAGCTTCATAACCTAATGGACAACAATGATTCATGCTACAAATATAACCCCAAAATATCATTAAGGATTAAAGAAATCAGCTGAACTGGAAACAGAACTTCATCATAAAGTTATTGCCCACAGTAATCGGTAGGTAATGTTGACCTATAAAAATTTAAGAACAACGCTTTCCGTAGATGTTACCATACCAAATACTCATAACCTCCCAACTATGGAGAATGAAAAACTCTCAAATATAGAGACCTCAAAGAAGAAATCCAAACCATGTAGGAGCAGCATGAAGTAACATCATCCCTGATGCCTATTTCCTCCTGAAGTTGTACCAAGATGCTGTCAGGGAGCTGACAAAAGATGAGCATCTATCCCAATGCTTTTATTCAAATACAAAAAGCCACCATTTTACCCAACTGTGCAAATCTCCCAAATAATAAACATGAAAACACTATAAGGGTTTCTAGGAGGCAGCATAGTGCACATTGCACTAGGTCTGGAATCAGGAAGACAATTTCCTGAGTTCAAACCTGGCCTCAGACATACTAACTATGTGACCCTAGACAAGTCACTTAACCCTCTTTACCTCGGTTTCCTCCTTTACAAAATGAGCTGGAGAAGAAAATGGCAAACCACTCCAGTATCTTTGCCAAAAAGACAAACGAAGAACCAATGGGTTCACAAAGAGTCAAACATGACAACAACCACACAACAAAAGAACAACTTCTCTCCAGACCATTTCTTTATGGACTTCATCAGAAAGATAAAAGGAATGAAGAGGAAGAAGCAGCAGAGGAGGTAGGAGATAGAAGCTTTATAACATGGTGGATAGACAGCAGAGAAAAGTGTTAGCCTTGGAGCCAAGAAGACCTGAATTCAAGTTCCACCTCAAACACATACTAGCTGCATTGTCCCTGAATAAGTCCCTTAACTTCTCAATGTTCCAGACAACTTTCTGAGTATGTGTGGCAGAATGGTGCTCAATCTGTTTTGGTAGAGTGAAATTCTACACTAGGAGGATTCCACACTGATGAAATTGCAGGTCCAGGTATAAAATGACAAGAACAACAACCAACAAGGCAGCTAAGTGGCATCATAGTGCCCAGAACACTGGGCCTGGAATCGGGAAGACCTGAGTTCAAATCCAGCCTCCAAAACTTACTAATTATATAACCTTGGGCAAGTCACTTAATCTCTATTTGCCTCAGTTATCTCTTCTGTAGTATGGGGATGATAAGACAATTATAAAGCACTTAGCGCAATGACTGGCATGTAGTAAGCACTATATGAAGGTTATTATTGTTAATTATAAGCTAACTAGGTGGTGCAGTGAATAGATTTCTGGGCCTCAGGTCAGGAAGATCTGAATTCAAATCCAGACTCAGACAATGACTAGCCGTATGACCCTGGGAAGTCACTTCACCTCTATTTGCCTCAGTTTCCTCAACTTTAAAATGGGAATAATAACACCTAAATCTCAAGGATATTGTGAAGAGTAATTAAATAATATTTGGAAAGTGTTTAGCACAGTGCCTCACACAGAGTAGGCACTTAAAAAGTATTGATTGATTGATACAGGATTCTACAAAGCATGGGTCCCATTTTTCATGTTATTTGAAAGTATATGCTTGACATGGGACTTAAAACCAAGTCTTGAGTCAAGGCTGATAATTTTGCTCCCATATTATCAGTCCCAGGCAAAATTAACAAAAAGAGACAAAGACTATTATCAACTTCTTACCATTTCACTTATATCAGTGCCCTTTCCAATGCCCTTATGTCCCTAGGCTCTCCCCCTCAATACCACATCTGGGTTTTAAGTGTTGTGCCATAATGGAAAGTCACTGTACTTAGCCAAGATGACAGAAATTTATTAAGGTCCTACTCTATGTCGGGCACTGTTTTAAGCTCATTGTCTAGGAAACAACATGTGAGCTATGTACAAACAAAATAGATAGATATGTAGATATATGTTAAACTGGAAGTAATCTAATAAAGAGAAGGCACAAGGATTAAGAGATATTGGGAAAGGCTTCTTGCAGCATGTGAGCTTTTAGCTGGGACTTGAAAGAAGTCAAGGAAGTTGGGAGGCAGAGAAGAGGAAGGAAATAATTCTAGGCATTTTTGTTGTTCAGTAATTTCAGTCTGACTCTTTGTGATACAATTTGAGGGGGGCAGTTTTGCAGAGATATTGGAGTAGTTTTCCATTTTCTTCTCCAGCTCATTTCACAGATGAGGAACTGTGGCAAACAGCTGTATAAGTGATCTGCCCAGGGTCACATATCTAATAAGTATCTGAGGCCATATTTGAACTCAGGAAGATGAGTCTTCCTGACTACAGGCCCAGCACTCTATCCATTATGTTGCATAGCTTCCCATTAATTCCAGACTTGAGGGACAGCTAATAAAAATTCGTGGAATTAGGAGATAGAGTGGCATGTGCAAGGAACAGCATGAAGGCCAATACCACTAGATACCAGAGTTTAGGGAAAGATGTAAGATGTAAGAACACTGGGGCAGAGTCAAGATGGTGGAGTAGAAGCATGGACCTGCTCAAGTTCTCCCCCCAAAGCCCTTAAAATATCTGTAAAAATGACTCTAAACAAATTGTAGAGCAGCAGAAACCATAAAATGACAGAGTAAAACAGATTTCCAGCCCAACATTGCCTGGAAGGCCAACAGGAAAGGTCATTTGCATCAAGCTCAGAGAAGAGCACAGCCAAACCTGGGCCATGCAGCATGGACAGGACTGCAGCAGGCATCAGGGTGCTGAATCATGGGCAACTGCTTTGGTTTCCAGATTTCTCAACCAACAAATGCCAAAGACAGCTTCAAAGGTCACTGAGAAAGCTCTTTCACCTGGGCGAGATGGGAATATTGTCTGGCCCTAGCGTTAGGGTGGCAACAGTCACTGCTGCAGCAGCAGCTGTTTCTGGAGCTCTCAGCCTACAGACAGTGGGGTAATCAAATGGTTGATCTGGGTGTCAGTCTTGAGGAGGAGTGCTGGCATGGCAGAGCTGGTGGCCACTATGAAGAGAGAAACCTACTCATAGTTCCAGGGAGAAAAGAGTGCTTGTGGTTACTCACAGACCAAAGCACAGGCCAGGAGAGGAGAAAATACCTCTCTTTTGATTATGCCACTTTGGAGGAGTTGTGAACTTACAGGTCCCTAGAGATATCTCGGAGAATAGATGCACAAAACCTCTGAAGCCATGGGTAATATGGCTTCCATTTGCATCACCACCTGGTGGTGCAGTGGATAGAGCACCAGTGCAAGAGTCAGGAGGACCTGAGTTCAAATATCACCTCAGACACTTGACACTCACTAGCCATGTAACCTTGGGCAAGTCACTTAACCCCAATTGCCTCATCCTGGGTCATCTCCAGTTATCCTGATGACTGTCTGGTCACTGGATTCAGATGGCTCTGGAGGAGAAGTGAGGCTAGTGACTTACACAGCCCTCCCTCACTCAAAAAACAAAGTCAAGTGCAAGTCATATCATCATTTCTCTAATGGCATGGTCTTCTTTGACAGCAAAAGATGAACACACACATCTTCCACTTGACAAAGGGCTCAAAAGTCAAGCAATTGGCTGAGAAAATGCCCAAAAGGGGGGGGAAAATAAGACTATAGATTACTTTCTTGATGAAAAGGTATTTTCTTCCTTTCAGGTTAAAAAAATCAAAGCATACAATGAGAAGAAGACCAAAGCATACAAATAAAGGAAGATGACAAGGTCAAGGCTCCTATATCTAAAGCCTCCAAAAACATATGAAATGGTCTTAGGCCATGGAAGGGCTCAAAAAGGATTTTGAAAATCAAGTAAGAGAGGCAGAGAAAAAATGGGGAGGGAAATGAGAGTAATGCAAGAAAATCATGAAAAAACAAGTCAACAGCTTGCTAAAGGAGACCCAAAATGCTAAAAACTATACTGATAATAACAACACTTTTAAAATTAGACTAACTCAAACGGCAAAAGAGGTCCAAAAAACCAATGAGGAGAAGAACGCCTTAAAAAGCAGAATTGGCCAAATGGAAAAGGAAGTCCAAAAGTTCACTGAATAAAACAGTTATTTAAAAGTTAGAATGGAGCAAATAGAAGCTAATGACTTTATGAGAAATCAAGAAATTGTAAAACAAAACCAAAAAAATGAAAATATAGAAGACAATGTGAAATTCCTCATTAGAAAAACAACTGACCTAGAAAATAGATCCAGGAGAGATAATTTAAAAATTACTCATCTACCTGAAAACCATGATCAAAAAAGAGACTAGAAATCATCCAAGAAATTATCAAGGAATACTGCCCTGATATTCTAGAACCAGAGGGTAAAATAGAAATGGAAAGAATTCACGATCACCTCCTGAAAGACATCCTAAAAAGAAAACTTTTAGGAATATTGTAGCCAAATTCCAGAGTTCCCAGGTCAAGGAGAAAATATTACAAGCAGCCAGAAAGAAACAATTCTAGTATTGTGGAAATACAATCAGGATAACACAGAATTTAGCAGCTTCTACACTAAAGGATCAAATAACTTAGAATATGATATTCCAGAGGTCAAAGGAAATAGGATCAAAACCAAGAATCACCTCCCCAGCAAAACTGAGTATAATACTTCAGGGGGAAAATGGAATTTCAATGAAACAGAAGACTTCTAAGCATTCTTGTCGAAAAGACAGAACTGAATAGAAAATTTGACTTCCAAATACAAGAATCAAGAGATACATGAAAAGGTAAACAGGAAAGAGAAGCCATAAGGAACCCATTAAAGTTGAACTGTTTACATTCCTACATGGAAAGATGATATTTGTAACTCATAAGACATTTTTCAGTATTAGGATGGTTAGAGGGAATATGTGTATATATGTGTGTGCATGTATGTGTACATTATGTGTGTATGTATATAGGTATATATGTGTATGTATTTATATATTATATATATATATGTGTGTGTGTGTGTGTGTGTGTGTGTGTATATATATATATATATATATATATATATATATATATATACTGAAAGAGAGGGCACAGGGTGAACTAAATATGAGGATAGAATACCAAAAAATAAAATAAAATTTATTGTTGAGGGGAATATACTCAGAGAAAGAGAAAGGGAGAGGTAGAACGTATCAAATCATCTCACATAAAAGAGGCAAGAAAGAACTTTTACAGTGGAGGGGAAAGGGGACAGATAAAAGGAAATAAATGAACCTTACTCTCATGAGATTTGACTTAAGGAGGGAATAACATACACTCAATTGTGTATGAAAATCTATTTTATCATGCAGAAAGGCAACGGGGGAAGGGGATAGGAAAGAGAATATAAGTGAAAGGAAAGAAAATTGGAGAAAAGGATAATCAGAAGCAAACACTGTTGGAGGGGGACAGGTCAAGGCAGAGAATCGAATAAATGGAGGGCAGGACAGGACAAGAGAGAAAGGTGATTATTCTTTCACAATAAAACTGTTATGGAAGTGTTTTGAATGGCTACACATGTATGACATATATCAAATTGCTTGCTTTGTCAATGAGGGTAGGTTGGGAGAGAGGAAGAGAATATGAAACTCAGAGCTTTAAAATGAATGTTAAATATTGTTTTTGCATGCAACTGGGAAATAAGATGTACAGGCAATGGGGTATAGAAATCTATTTTGTCCTGCAGGAAAATAGAGGTAAGGGAGATGGGAGAAGAGGGGAGGATAGAAGGGAGGATAGACTGGGGGAAGGGGGGATGTGATGCATGCTGTCCTGGGATAGGGGTGGGGAGAGATGGGGAGAAAATTTTGAATTCAAATTCTGGTGGAAGTAAATGTTGAAAATTGAAAAATAAATTACATATTTTTTAAAAGGAAAGAAAAAAAGGTGTAAGAAGATTGAAAAGGAGGAAGAAGAAAGGCTTTAAAAGCTAAACAGAGGATTTTGTAGTAGGTCCTGAAGATAATAGGGAGTCACTGGAGTTTGTTGAATGGGGTAGAGGGATGACATGTTCAGATTTGTACTTTAGGAAGACTACTTTGACAAATGAGTAGAAGATGGACAGGCATTGGGAGACACTTCAGGTAGGAAGAACAACCAGTAGGCTATTATAATAATCTAGAAATGAGAGCCTGCACCAGGATGGTGGCAGAGTTAAAGGAGAGAAAGTTGAATGTACAAGTCTATATAAGAGATGATACAAAAGTAGAATCAACAAGAACTTGGCAACTTCTTGGATATGGGGAGGGATGGCAGTAAAAGTGTAGGAAATTGAAAATGGCAGCTAGATAATGAGTGTAGGGGACTAGGAAAATTGGCAATAATAGGGAAACTTGGAAGAGGGAACAGTTTGGGAGAATAGATAATTAATTTGGTTTTGGACATTTTGAATTTGGACATTTTAAGACTCGATATTTATAAGACATTCAGTTTGAAATCCAGTGGGCAATTGGAGGTGCAAGTATGGAGGTCAGGAAAGAATTCTTAGGGCTGAATAAGTAGATCTGGGAATCATCTGTGTAGAAATGATCATTGAATCCATGGGAGCTGATTTCATCTTGTTGTTAGAGGATCTGAGTTCAAATCCTAGTGGTACAAATTATTCTTCTCTTAAGTCTCAGTTTTCTCATTTGAAAAATGAAGGTATTGGGCAGTAGATAATCTCTAAGATCTCTACCAGCACTAAATTCTAAGATCTATGTTCCTCTTACTTCTTAACCATCCCTCTCCAATCCTCCCCTCACTCCCTGCTTCCCCAATTCACTACTTGTGTTCCATTCCCCCCAGGGTACTTCTGGGTGTCTGAAACTAGTCTAATCAATTAACTCATAATAAGGTATCAATGACTTATAAAAAATACCAGAAAGCAGAGGTAGCAGTATCTATGGCAGTCTTCCCATCAGAACCAGCTTATCCTATCCAAAGGTCATTTTATTCATAAGAAGTTATTTCCCAATCTCCTTATATCCCATGACATCCTTGGCTTTACCTCAACCATGTAGGTATGGTCACACTCTGAAGGCCATCACTGCCCACAGGTGTTCCACTTCCTTAATCAAAATCACTGACATTCCTCTATCTGATCATAACTTCCTCCTATCATTCCATCTCCTCCTTTGCCTCACCACTCCTAAACCTATTCCTTGCATTCATGTTGCCTGCCAATCCTTCCACACTCGAGTACTTTCTCAATCCATTAACTCTGTTCTGAGTTCACTTTTCTCCCTAGACAATTCAACTCCACAATGTGAGGGCAGCTACGTAGTGCAGTGGATAGAGTACCAGTGCAGGAGTCGGGAGGACTTGAGTTCAGATCTCACCTCAGACACTTGACATTCACTAGCTGTGTGACCTTGGGCAAGTCACTTAACCCCAATTGCCTCATCCTGGGTCATCTCCAGTCATCCTTATGAATATCTGATCACTGGATTCAGATGGTTCTGGAGGAGAAGTGAGGCTGGTGACCTGCACATTCCTCCCTCACTCAAAAAACAAAGTAAAGTGTAAGTCATGTCATCATTTCCCTGATGGCACTCTCCACAATGTCCTCTACTCTGCCAACTATATTTTCATTCCTTGATGAACTTCAGTCCTGGATTACATCTGCTTCCTCCATTCTTATTCCTTTGTCGCTGAAAAGAACCAGAAGAAGACATACAACCATGCTGGGAAAGTACTTTATAAATTGATGTGATCAAATTTCAACAAATCCCAGATGGATTGGAAGCAAAACTTTTGTTCCACCCTAATTAATTCCCTATATCACCTCCAGAAATTATTTCGAGCTGCCTCTTCTCTACTCAAACCTCCAACACTTCCACTTCTCTTTCAACAGAGGGCAATGACACAGAGAAAAATAAGAATCTTCTAAATGAACTTATTCTCTCTTTTCATTTCAAAATCCCGTATTATCCTTTATCCACCAACATTCCCCTTGCTTCTAACAATAAAGTTGTTCATCTCATTGCCAAAGTCAACTCAATTAGTATGCACTTGAATCCATCTTCTCCTCTCTTCTCTTACAGATTTCATCATATCATCCCCTCTCTTTATAATCTTCAAATTCTCCCTGTCAATTGGTTTTTCCTACTGCCTTCAAACGTTTCCGAGTTTCTCCTATTCTTAAAAAAAAATCAACTAAAGATATCTATAGTCATATGAAAAAATGCTCTAAATCACTATTGATTAGAGAGATGCAAATCAAAACAACTCTGAGATAACACATCACACCTGTCAGAGTAGCTAATATGACAAAACAGGAAGACGATATATGTGGGAGAGTTGGAACACTAATTCATTGTTGGTGGAACTGTGAGCTGATCTAGTCATTCTGGAGAGCAATTTGGAACTACGCCCAAAGGGCTATACAAAAATGCGCATATCCTTTGTACCAGAAATACTGCTTCTAGGGTTGTCTCCCCAAGATCATAAAAATGGGGAAAAGATCCACATGTACAAAAATATTTAAAGCAGCTCTTTTTGTGGTGGCCAAAAACTGGAAACTGAGTGGATATCCATCATTTGGGGAATGGCTGAAAAGTTGTGGCATATGAACATAATGGAATACTATTGTGTTATAAGAAATGATGAACAGACAGACTTCAGAAAAACCTGGAAAGACTTATATGATTCAATGCTGAATGAAACGAGCAGAATCAGGAGAACATTATACACAGTAACAGCCACAGTGTGTGAGGACTATTTCTGATAGACTTTGCCCTTCACAGCAGTGCAAAGACCTAAAACATTTCCAAAGGACTCATGACATAAAATGACATCCACATCCAGAGAAAGAACTATGGAATCAAAACACAGAATGAAGCAGTCTATTTTCTCTTGTGTTACGTTTTGGTTTGATTTGATTTTTCTCATTCATTTTAATTCTTCTCTGCAACATGACTAATGTGAAAATGTGTTTAATATGAATGTATGTGTAGAACCCATATCAGATTGCATGCCATCTCAGGGACGGAGGGGGAGAAAATTTAAAACTTATGAAAATGATTGTTGGAAACTGAAAACAAATAAATTAATAATAATTCCTCAGAAAACCTTTCCACTCCCTCAAACTATTATCCTATGTCTTTTCTCCCTTTCTTAGCCGAATTCTTAGAAAAAAGGAACCTTCCCTCTTCCACTCCCTCTCCTCTCATTTCTTCCTCAACCTTTTACAATCTGGCTTCTGACCTCATCAATAAACTAAAACAGTTTTCACCAAAATTATCAAGATTTCTTAATTTCCAAAGTTGACTATTTTTAACTCAGTATTCATCCTACTTAACCTACTTCTTAGGATTACTCTCTCCACCTGGACATCTCTCCTCTCTGAGTTTTAATGATATTACTCTCTCCTCTCTGTCCTCTTGCCTATAGGACCACTCTATCTCAGTCTCCTTTGCTAGTTTATCATCCAAACTGTGTCCCCTATCAGTGTTCTCCAAGGTTTTATTCCTAACCCTTCTTTTCTCTATAATCTCTCAATGAACTCATCAACTTTCATGAACTGAATTATCATCTCTATGCTGATGACTCACAGACCTATATTTCCAAACCCGTTCTCCCCTGAGCTTCAGTCTTAAATCATTGCTTACCTATAGGACCTTTCAAACTGAATATCCCATCAAATTCTCTGATTCAGTACGTCCAAACAGAACTCATTACTTTTCCCCCAAAATCCAATCCCTCTTCTATACTTCCAGGTTTCTCACAAGGGCATCATTATTCATCCTCATCTCCCATATTCTTAGCCTTGGCATGCTCATCAACTTTCACTCGTCTTCACCTTACATATCAAATTATTTGCCAAATATTGCACTTTCTAGCTCCACCAATATCTCTTGCATCTGATCTTACATATCTTACACGTCTACATCTACCATCTTAGTTCAGGCCCTAATTACTTTTTACCCAGATTCTTGCAATGGTCTCCTAATCAGCCTCCCTGGCTTAAGTCTCTCACCCCTCCAGTCCACCCTATACCTTGCTGGTCCAACCATATGACTCTCCTATTCAATAAGCTCCAGTGTCTTCCTTTTCCCTCTACGATCAAATATGATACTCCTCGTTTAGCTTTTTTAAACCCTTACAACATGGTCCCAAACTATCTTTCTAGCCTCCATGGACAGTCCTCGCCTTCTTGTACTCTGTGACCCAGACTCCGCTATCTTCCTCATACACATTACATCTCCCATCCCTTTACTTGTGCACTGGACATGTCCCATGCCAGAAATGAATTCCCTTCTTCCTTCTTTCTTCTCATTCCTTTCTTTCTCTCAAGACACGATCCAAGTACTCCCTTCTACATGAAACCTTTTACCCCCACCTGCTAGGGTTCTCTTTTCCAAACTACTTTGTATTTCTTCTCTTTATTCTATATTATTTAATATATATTAATATATTTATTACATTCTGCATGTAATTATGTATATCCTTGTTGTCTCTCCTGTTAGAAGAGTTGAGATCATTTCATTCTTTGTATTTGTATCCCCAGTTCCTAATACAGTGCCTGAGACATAGAGGGCACTTAAAATAATACTTGATAGTTGAAACAGAATGAGGATTCTCTCACCATTGCTATTAGAGAAATAAGAGTTTCTGTTCGGTCTCATGTGCTTCCTGGAAGACTTCCAAAAGGTACCTATGGATTGACTATTCCAGAGCCAGATCAGGAAAGAAGAATAAATATTTATGGGCACCTGCTGTGTTCCAGGCATTAGATTGAGCTCTTTTCCATTGTTGCTTTTTTTTTACAAGATAGGTGTTACTATCATCCTCATTTTACAGTTGAGGAAACTGAGGCTGAGAGGTTAAGTGACTTGACCAGAGTCATATAACTAGTAAGTATCTGAGGTCAGATCTGAACCTTGATGTTCTTGACTCCAGGCCTAGCACTCTGTGCGCTATGGCACCACCTGGTATCTTAGATAATACAAGAGAATCCAAAGGCTTTCTTTTATCAGTTCTAAAACTGCAAGATCTGATGTCAACAATAAAGGGTAAATTCTCACTTCTGGATTAATTATGGCATTGGAGACCTGGTTGCAGGATGCAGTGGGGCTTCAGAGATACAACAATCCTTCGTAGGTACCTCACTGATCTGAAATTCTCCAAACTATCTGGGATACAGGGTCCCTCTGACAACATGACTAGTGGTTCCAGTTTTCCCCATCCATCATCCAGGTTTCAAAAGAAGCCACTCAAGTAGCAAAACACAAATATTCAAATATCAAACACTGAGGTTTTTTGGACTATGATTCACTTTGATTCGGCTAGAAGTGAAAATTGAAAGGAAGCCTTTTAAGCCGGGCATCTCAAGAAAACACCGACTTGTATACAGCAGGAGGGATTGATTTGAATTCTAAGAGGTTTTTCCTAGAAATAAGTTTTTTTTTTGCAGAGGTTATAAAGGCAAGAAAAAAGATAAAAGGGATCAGAGTTCCAGATAGAGTTTAGAATGTCTTAGAAATCAAATGCAGTCATGAAATGATAGGCGCTTAGCCACATAAGCACACAAAAGAATCTCGGCCATCCTTTCCTTTCATTAAGATTTCCATTTCTTATATTTTGAAGGCTGATGTCACAGGGTGAATGAGTATATAGGGTGCCTCTGGGGAAAGTTCAGAGGGGACCCAGTCAAGGCTGGCTCTATCATTTAGGGAGAACAGGCAGTTGCCTTGGGCAGCGAAATATTAGGAACAATGAAAATGTGTAGTGACTGTATATTGTGTGACTGACTTCAGGCTTGGAGGGACAAACATTTTCCAGTCCACCTGGGGCAATAAAAGCCTTCATTGCCACCACTAGAATCAATCAGGGACATACAGTATTGATTTCCAACATTAAATTACACTGAAGTTTTTATTATTGGATACAGATATTTCCCATTGTTTATAATGTAGACGTGGGTAGATGGAGGGGAGGGGAAGGAAAAGAAAGGGGAAAACGAGTAAGGCACATCAATGGCTGCAACATTAGACCTCAGAAGTCTTTCAGGACAAGAAACCTATCTGTTTTCACAGTTCTATTGTCTGAATAGGGACTCTGTTGTCCTAAGATGGGTGCCCACTAAAATTCTTTGAATTGCGTTTTGGACAAAGAGGCATGATCTAAGGAGTTGCCAATTCCTTATGCATGATCACAGTCAAAGAATGCAAGACTATCACCCATTAGCTTAGTAATCTTAATAAGAATTATTACTGAGCATGAAAATAGTATTCTTGAATTGTACTAAGGTAATTTTTTTTATCTTCTTATAAGAACAGCGGTATTCTTGGAGCTTGAAATAGATGCAAATACTGTAAGTTGGAATGGTTGCTTGTTTCCACTTGGTTAACAAGGGTATTTGTCTCTAGTGCAGATGAAAATACAGCCTGAAATAGATGCAGATACTGTAATCTGGAATTGTTGTTTCCACTTGATTAACAAGGATATATGTTTCTAGTGTAGATGAAAGCACAGACAACACACAATTCCCTTTCCTGCCAGAAGTTGCTCTAATTTTGTTTCCCCTCCTCGCTAAGATATAATAAAAGTAAAAATGGAAACATCTTTTTAATCTTCAAGTAACAAAATGATCACTCAAACTACTCACAGATGAGGTGCCACAATTGAGAAGGTAACAACAGCCACGTGTCTATCTGTATGTAAGATTTCCCATTGTAGTACAAAAAAGCCAAGTCAGCAAGTACTCTGGCACATTTTTTTTTAATTCCTTGAATTTAACCCATTACTTCTGAGATTCTGGGAAATGCTACAATGTTATAGAAAAGGGGGAAGTAAGATGGCATGTTTCACTTTCTTTTAATCCCTTAGACTCTATTTTTACACAGATGATAGGATACTATTGTGATCATTAATTTGAAGTTGTTCAATTGTCAATCATTAATTACCAGGTCACTGATAGATTTCCAGATGATCCAATCTAATGGGCTGCCTCAATAACTGATATAATAGCATCAAATAAAGGATTCTATCATTAAGACAACTGGATCAACTCAACTACACATGAACTGGTGAGTAAATCAGCAAAGGAAATAGTTGTTTACTCATATAAATGTAATCCAAATCACTTGTGTCACTTGTGACTTGTATCACTCATAGTCAAAAGAAATATATTATTGGTCTAGAGATTTATTTTGTAGCTAATTGCTAAATATATATACATATGTGTGTGTGTGTGTATATATATACATGAAGAAGTCACTGTGAGATGCAAATCAAAACAACTCTGAGGTACCACATCACACCTATCAGATTGGCTGACATGAGAAAACAGGAAGATGATATGTTGAAGAAGATGTGGGAGAGTTGGAACACTAATTCATTGTTGGTGGAATTGTAAACTATTCTAACCATTCTGGAGAACAATTTCTGAGACTGTATCTCAAAGAGATTATAAAAGTGGAAAAAAGACCCACATGTACAAAAATATTTATAGCAGCTCTTTTTGCAGTGGCCAAGAACTGGAAATTGAGTGGATACCCAACATTTGGGGAATGACTGAACAAGATGTGGTGTATGAATGTAATGGAATACTATTGTGCTATAAGAAATGATGAACAAGCAGACTTCGGAAAAACTTGGAAAGATTTATAAGAACTGATGCTGAGTGAAATGAGCAGAACCAGGAGAACATTATATACAGTAACAGCCACAATGTATAAGGACTGTTTCTGATAAACTTTGCTCTTCACAGCAATGCAAGGACCAAAAACATCTCCAAAGGACTCGTGACATAAAATGCCATCCACATCCAGAGAAAGAACTATGGAATCCAAATGCAGAATAAAGCAGAATATTTTCTCCTTTGTTGTGTTTTGTTTTGTTTTTCTTGGGATTTCTCCCATTCATTTTAATTCTTCTATGCAATATGACTAACAGGAAAATGTATTTAATAGGAATGTATGGGTAAGGTTCATATAAGATTGTATGCCATCTTGAGGAGGAAGAAGGGAAAGAAAATTTGGAACTTATGGAAGTGATTGTTGAAAACTGAGAATAAATTAATAAATTTAGGGGTAAAATGTTACTATGTGTGTACATATATACATGTTTGAGAGGTAAGGGTGATCCAGATCTGTGATTTTTTTGTTATAGGGCACTCCCAGTGGGAAAGCTTCCACTATCAGTGTAGATCAGTACCTGAAGAGGTATTGCAAATTATAGTTTTAGAGATTTACCTTAGGTACAAAGAAGTTGACTTGCCCAGAGTCAAACAGCTGGTATATTTCAGAGATGGTACTTGAACCCAGATCTTCTTGAGTTTTAGACCAGCTTTCCATTCATTATGTGACATCGTTTCTCACATTTCATAATGTAACTAGGGAGTGGACAAAAACATCCACTCAGGTGATGAAAAGAGTGCTCTGCTGATTCAAACCTCACATCAACTTCAGAACATATGCAGACACTATAACTGTTTGTTTTTGGTAAAGATGATCCCTTTTTAATGAGTTATGGAACTGATATATTCAAAAGACACCAGTCATTCAGCATTTGTCCTTTGCAACATATGGCCTCTGAATATGAAGCCCTATTCTTTTCCTCTTTGTATTTATTCTATTTGTGGTAAAAGAGATTACGGATAACTATGACTTTGTGAGCTTTGAAAGTTCAAGAGAGTGAGCCAGGAAGCTCCAAAAAGATCCAGGAATATATTACATGATGGCTTTTGCAGCAATCTAATCCAACACAGAAGCCCTAAGAAATAACTTTAGGGACCCAGCCCAGCACTACATGAAACCAGGACGCATTCAGCAGCTGTGCCATGTTTGGAAGTAAACCTGGTAAGACAATTGCTATGTAAAAACTTGCATTAATTCTGAGCCCACTCTCCCAAGGAACCATATAGGATGGGGAAAATCTGTCTTTAGTTGTTAGCAGGAAATTATTTCTATCTATCTATTTTATTATATCTTCATAGTGACTATCCCTTTTTAAAAGCCAATCAGTGTTAATTGGTTAAATGGAATTGGGTGTTAATCACTCAGTGGTTCACAGAGTAGAGAAGACACAGGAGGAAGAACTGGAGCCAATAGTATTGCAGAGAGATTCTCAGATTATATAATAGGTACCTCCTAGAATCCCAAGGGGGAGATGTAGATCCTTGCTCTGAAACAATGAGTCCAGAGTCACATTACAATAATATCTGTGCCCTGAAACTTAACTACATAAAATACAAGTTTAATATGGTGCATTTTACCTCTAATCCATAGTCTGGTCACTGACTCCAGGATATAAAGGAGTTCTGTTGTTTTTCCATCCGTGTCAAGCTTGTTCCTTTATTTATAGCCCTAACTGCTCACTCATTCATATAAAAAGTCTGTTCTTACAATTATAGAAGGTATCAGCCTTCCACTTTTCACTTAATCAAATTAATTTTCCAAACTCCAAAAAGAATATTCATAACTATGATCAAATAAACTGACTGGACTTTGAGGCATAAAAGAAAACAAAGGCGGAGGAGGGTAGAAGAATAACCAAACAAGGTAAATGATCACCATGGAAACTACACTGCTATCTATCACTGATGTATGAGACTACAGCACAGTAGCACCAAAAATTTCAACCTCCTTCCGTCATACAAATTCACCTACTAACAAAAAGAATCTTTCTTTTAAGAAAAAAATCATACAGTAACTTGACAATATAACTCACTAGAAAAAGCTAGTACTCCCCCCTGTCCCCACCATCCTCACCAAAGCTCGATGGATAGCTGTTCCAAAGACTGATAAAGAAACGTCAGAGTAATTGCATGTTTGGCAACTGTTTATTTTGATTCATCCATTTAGAATCTCATTGCAGTACTCGATATAAATTCACGTATACAATACAATACTCTGAGGGAGGAGGGAGAAGGAAGAGATATGAAGAATGAGGTGCACGAGGTCCAAACAAGACAGTCTGATTAACACTAGAGCTTGTGTTTTCAGGGCAAAAAAAGTAATTTGGTATGGTTTCTACAAAGAAATGTAATAATGAAAGGAAAAGGGAGGGAGGGAGGAGGAGGCAGAGGTAAAAGAGGAAATGGACAAAGAGAATAATGAACTTAATCTGGTCTCTGGGGCAGAATCACACATAGTACATAACCAGCAGCCTCCTTTCACTACTGGTCACTTTCACTACTTGACACTTTCAAGAGAAACCCTATGAGCAGCAGGGGAAAGAGTTATCACAGAGTATTCAGAAACTACTGAATGCCCTTAGGAGAGTGCCCAAAGTGGACTCCTCATCACCTAGTTGGAGGCAAGAACAGAGTGACCCAATGGAGAAGTAGTTAATGGGGAATAAATTATCTATCCTCTGTCTCTTCAACCACGAGCAAATACACAAAGGGTTGTCTATAGTAATTTAGTGACGTCATTCTTTAACCTGTAAGAGGAATCATAAGCTTGATGTCTTCCCAAGACTTGTTTCTTACACTAATATACAACTGCTAAGCATTACACACACACACACACACACACACACACACATACACACACACATGCACACCGTATCTGATTCTTAGCTTTCAGTAGTAATCATAGCACCTGGGCTTGACATTATCAGGAACCACAACTCCAGATACCCCAGGAGTCCTTCTGGGAAGTTGTCCTTTCAATAACACTAAGGACAACTAGATGGTGTCATGATTACAAGGCAGAAGTCCCCAGGCCCTCAGAGCTCACCAGCACTCCCTTGGGCAACTCTTGAATGGACTACAATTTCTCAAAAAGGAAGATCATTGGGATTTATTTGAAGCTGTACCATACCAAGTATTTAAATGTCGGAAGGGACTTAGAATTGCAGAATTTGTATTCCTTTCCTAAGACATTTTTTCTGTTATAGGGATTTTGGTAGCTGGCCTTTCAACAAATGTATTGAGTCTGTACTTCATATAAGAATGGTACTGAGGATTGTAAACAGTTCAACTTTGGTAAGTCCCTTATGACTTCTCTTTGCTGTTTACTTTTTCATGCTTCTTCTCATTCTTGTGTTTGGAAGTCAAATTTTCTTTTCAGTTCTGGTCTTTTCATCAAGAATGCTTGGAAGTCCTCAGT
>CM053773.1:48389680-48686455 GCA_028658325.1 Potorous gilbertii
GATGATAGAAGAGAGGGCAGATTGGTGATATGGGTAATTAGAATGTCCAGTGTATTGGGGAGGGGGGAGGGGACAAATGGGGAGAAAATTTTGGAAGCCAAAATCTTGTGAAAATGAATGTAAAAAGTTAAATAAATTAAAAAACAAAAAAACAAAAAAAAATAAAATAATAAAAAAAAAGAATGGTACTGAGGATTTTTGATGGTAAAACAGAAGTAAGAAAAGATGATGGCATATTTTGTGTGTGGCTACATGTAGACAGGCACAAAATAGAAACCTGAGACTAAAGATCTGAAACACTTTAAGTCTAATTTTTTAAACCTACACTTTTCAACTTTATAAAGATTCTATTTGCTTTTGACCTTCTATGAAGGGCAGGATATGTGGCAATAACATGTCATTTTTGTGTAATAGAACCTGTGATTTCATTGGCACAGGGAACTCCCAATGAGAAAACTCCCTTTACCACTGCAGATCAGTACCTTCTTGGCACTTTAAAAATCCTAATAGAGTTTGTGAGAGCCATGTGTACACAGCACATTTCATTAGGTATGTCCCCAAGGAACTATATTTTTTGGAAAGAGAAGCATTTATTGAATATTCAGTCACAAGGAACATTATTTTTATTCACCAAAAAAAACTAAAACTTTAATAAACTTATTTTTAATTAACAATTAAATAACAATTATGTTTAATTAACAATTTTACTTTTAAAAATACAAAGTTTGCAAAAGTTTCTTTTCATTGAATCCTTCCCCTAAAATATAAAAATAGGATGGAAGGAAGGAAGGAAGGAAGGAAGGAAGGAAGGAAGGAAGGAAAAGAGAGAGAAAATAGCATACTTCTGTCTGTATTCAGACATTATTAGCTCTGTTTCTAGAGGTGGATAGTATGCTTTATCGTAAGTCCTTTGAAATTGTCTTAGATCATTGTATTGCTGAGAATTGCTAAATCATTGACAGTTCTTCATCATATAATGTTGTATACTGTGTATAACATTCTTCTGGTTCTGTTCCCTTCACTTTGCATCAGGTCATGTAAGTCTTTCCAGGTTTTTCTAAAATCATTCTGCTTGTCATTTCTTATAGTACAGTAGGATTCCATTACAATCATATATCATAGCTTGTTCATCCATTCCCCAATTCATGAGCATCCCCCCAATCCTTAGCCACTACAAAAAAGTTGCTATAAATATTTTTGTACAAATAGGTTCTTTTCTGTTCTTCTTTTATCTCTTTGGGATACAGTGGTATTGCTAGATCAAAGGGTATATACAGTTTTAAAATCCTTTGGGTACTGTGGCAAATTGTTCTCCAGAATGGTTGCATAAGTTCACAATTCCACCAACAATTCACTAAAAGGGCAGTAACTCTTAAACTGAGGCCTGTGAAACTGTTTCATGGGTTTTTAAAAAAATTATAATTGTATTTGAATATAAGTGATTTCCATTGTGACATTACATATATTATTTTATACATCTAAAAAATCTTATTCTTAGAAGGGCTTCATCAGATTAGCAAATGGGTGAAGAATTATTTTAAAAAAAAGGTTAATAACTCCTTTAGCAGGTGAAGACAACACACATGGGGAGAAGTGGTCCAGAAGGAATTTTTTGGTAATGTTACTTTGATTACTATTTTTAGAGCTAGAGTAGGAAAGGGGGTAGGGAATATATATCTAAATGTGCAGCATAAGGATGGCTGGGGTATAGAATAGAGAGTTTGAATCCAGGATTTATTGAAATAATGTTCACCAATCAGAAATCAATGGATCCAAGCAAGGGAATTTGGACAGCCAGCTTGGAGTATAGGAAAATGGAGACATAAAAATACCCAGGGAGTAGCTGAAAAGTTAAGTGATTTGCTCAGGGTCACCCAGCCAATATATCTCAAAGATAGGACTTGAACTCAGGTCCCACCTCCAGGCTGGTTCTCCATCCACTGCTTCCCTAAGGTAAGCTATACATCACAAACGGTTAAATATTGCATCAGCCTCTTTCATCAATTGACTTGGAAGTCATTCTTCATTATCGTAAGATTGTTGTTTGGTTTTCTTCAGGCATGTCCGATTCTTTGTGATTCCATTTGGGGTTTCCTTGGCAAAGATACTGGAGGGGTTTGTCATTTCTCAGCTCATCTGACAGATGAGGAAGTTGAGGTAAAGAGGGTTAAGTGACTTACCCAAGATCACACAGCTAAGTAAGTATCTGAGGCTGGACTTGAACTCAAGAAGATAAATCTTCTTGCCTCTAGACCTGGCACTGTACCACCTAGCTGCCCATCATGGGATTAGTATTAGTACACTTTTGGTTTATATCAGGCCTGATCATTGTAAATTGCAAACAAACTGATGAGTTTCAGGGGAACTCCTCCCAACCATTTCTGCCAGACTAAAGGGGATTACATGCTGTATACTCCACTGTCCCTGTAGTAAAGGCAAAAGAGATGAATGACCTTGCAATATCAACTTGACCTGAGAGAGGAAAAGCAGTAGAACTTACATACTCTTCAAGGGCAGCATGTGCAGCCAGGGTGGGGGGCTCTAAGGAGAAATAGGATATGACTTTCAGGTTGATAATAGTGGTGTCTGACCCACCCTTTACTCTTCATATGGGGATTAAGCCCACCATATTATTCTTATTTGCCTCATCAAGTAAAAGGTGTTGCTAAACAGGCTCGTGTTTGCTCAGGGTCAGGTGTGGTCAGGTTTTGTTTTGATCAGGGCATATTTGCTCCCTATCATATTCCCCACAGAGCCTGTTCAAAAGCTTTTCAACTCTCCTCCAGCCCGTCTCTATCCCCACCCCTATCCATCTCTGCGTAGGACAATCGGCTCCTTTACTTAGGAGTTCAAGGTCATCTGATAGGATACCCTTCAATCCCAGCCCTTCACGCCTCTAAGGTAGAAGAGGAAGTGGGGGAAGGGGAAGGGGGAGAGAGAAATAGCTGAAAGGTGGATTTCTACTTAAGCACTTTCCACATAGACCTAATAAATGTAGCTTGTGTTTGTATTAGGGCTTTGGCAGAGATCTGCTAATTACAGGTCAAATGCAGTTGAGCAAACCAGCCCCACCTGTAGGAGGAAAGGTAGGAAAATCCCAGGGGAAAAAAAAATGACTAAATCCACCTTAAATAAAACATTACTCAGTAGCCCCTAGCAATTGACCCCCTGACAAGAAAACATATGAGGCAGTCATAAGATATGCCTAGCAGCAAGAGGAACAGAGAACTGATGACCTCAGCTCCAAGTAAGTGTGGAGGGCAATGGGAAATTAATAACCATAACATTTATATTAAGCCTGTAAGTACTTTTACACGTTATCTCATTCTCACAACAATTCTGGGAGGTAGGTACTGCTATTATCCTCATTTTACAGAATAGGAAACTAAGGTAAATACAGATCAAATGACTTGCCTTGGGTCCCATAACTAATAAACGTTTCAGGCAGGATTTGAATTCAGGTCTTCCTGAGTCCAAGTCCAACATTCCATCCATTATACCACCAAGTTCCCTCCTGCTCAACCATGGCAGCAGACATGCAGGAAAGATTTATGAGGTAATGTACTCCTTCCCTCCCTCCCCCATACTATCTATTCCCAAAACAGACATATGAAGGTTCCTATGATTTAGGAGTACTATAAGAGAAAGGAAATAGAGAAAGAAAGGACAAACCACTCCAGTACCTTTGCCAAGAATATCCCATGGATAGTATTGGCATAATAAGGTCCATAGGGACCCCAAAAGTCAGACATGACTGAACAACCACAATAAGAGAGAGGATCTTATAGATTGTTTCACCACTTTCTTTCTTTGGGGATACCACTGGCACCAATGAATGAAATTGTCCCCAAATGCATGGTCTTTCAAATATCATGTTCCAAGGCACAGATTCATTCCCTCTCTCATTCTCCTGCATATGACCACTATACTCACTCTTATATTGAATCCATAGCTGAAATGGGCTATTTCTTCATTTTGAATCTCACTGCAGTATACTAGAAGCACATACTTTTCCAATCACTCATGTTGAGGCTCCAAATAGACCAATACCAGTCTGACGTTACTCCTCAAGGATAGGACTAGGGAATTTAGTTAGACCACCTTGCCAAGTCTACCTCCACAACAGCTCTCATATTCATCCCCTTTTCTCTAGTCACAACCTCCTTCAGGTTCCCCTGATCTCTATCCCCTACTGCTCTAACAGCCTCCTAATTGTTCTCCTTGAAGTTTCTCCCCTTCTAATTCATTCCTCACACAGCTGCTATAGAGAAGGCATAGGACTGAATTTCTTCTGTTTAAAATCCTTCAGGGATTCTCTGTTGCCTATTTACCCAGATGTATAAAATGCTTGTTCTGGAAATGGCATTGCAGCCTACCACAATCCCTAGTGATTAGGGAATCTGATGAATATGAAATTGGTAAACCTTTAACAAAAATAAATAAGAATACAATAGAACATAGATAAGGTCGATGTGGGATTTTCTAGGTCAATATGTGGTCTTCAGGGATCCTCATGTATAGTTTAGTGGCTCATTTTTCTGTGTGAGTTTGGCCCTACTGACATAAAGGATAAAACAGAAACTCCTTTAGAGAGCCACCATTTTAGGCATTTCATAATCTGGTTTTCATCTACCTGTCTAGTTTTATTTTACACTATACCCTTTCACAGGCTTCATGTTCCCATTGAACTCTTTTACTTGCCTTTCTCTTTCCAATATTCC
The DNA here is from genome assembly GCA_028658325.1 of Potorous gilbertii. NCBI lineage: Eukaryota > Metazoa > Chordata > Mammalia > Diprotodontia > Potoroidae > Potorous > Potorous gilbertii. The sequence goes on from CM053773.1 coordinate 48,394,402, forward strand.
ATTTCTCACCCCTGTACATTCACATAAATCATTCCTCATGCCTTAAACTTCTCACCTCCAGAAGTTCTGGTGTGGGCCTTCCCCCACCCAATTCATTCTGATTGGTGAGTACCTTGTATAGCCCATTTGTCATCATCTTCTCATCAGTTGACCTGTTTCTCCACATTTACCCTCTGCTGTCCTCTCCTATGGTACTATAATAAAATCAACCGAGCTATTGGTAGGATGTGTCCATCCACTCCTCTGTAGTTCCAATTCACTAACTGCCCCCTGCCCTAGTCCGCCATTTTTCTCTATGAGTTGTCCATTAGGAAGTAAAAGCTTCAAGGAGAGGTATTGTGTCTGTTTTTCTATCCTAGCCCTTAGCATAGTGATTGGTACAAAGTAAGCATGTCATAAATGTTTTTTCACTCATTTATGTGGCAGTTAGGTAGCAAACTGGATAGAGGGCTGGGTCTAAAGTCAGGAAGACCTAAATTCAAATCCTGCTCCAGACATGTATTAGATGGATAACCCCTGATGGAATAAGTAGGTGGTACAGTGGATAGAGACTCCAGGCCTGGAGTCACGAAGACTTATTTTCATGAAGTCAATCCTGACCTCTGAAACTTACTAGCTATAATCCTAGGCAAATCACTCAACCTTGTTTGCTTCAGTCTCCTCATTTGTAAAATGAGCTGGAAAAGAAAATGACAAAACACTCCAGAATCTCTGCAAAGAAAACCCCAAATGGGGTCAGGAAGAGTCTGACACAACTAAATAATACACCTGATTCAGCAAATCACTTTAAATTCTCCAAATCTTAGTTCCTTCATCTGTAAAAGAAAGCTAATAACAGTACTTACCTCACAGGCTTGTTGTGAGAATCAAATGCTGTGATATATTGAAAGCACTTTGTAAACTTTTATGTATATATAAACATTTACTATTATTAGGATTTATTCATTGCCCATCTCTCTCTTTTAGAATCTTGGCCTTCCTTAAAGGCTCACCTCAATTTCTACCTCCTCCTTAAAACCTTATCTGACCCTTGTACTTGTTAATGTTTTCCCCTCTTCAATTTTCCTTGTTCTATGTTATTTATGCACTGGTATCATAAATACATCTTGACTTAATGGGTTGTATCCAAATGTCAGCTTCTTGAGGGCAGAGACTTCCATATTTGTCTTTGTATCCCCAGTGCCTATAAACAAGTACCTTGCACATAACAGGTGCTTAATAAGTTTGGTTGAATGGAATTGAATTAGGTTTTAATGGATAATAAAGTTCAGTATGAATAAGCAATATGGCAGCAGCCAAAAGAACCTGGTGCAATCTTAGTCTGCATTGATGAGGGGCCTATTGTCCAAAGTGAAGGAGTTGATAGTAGCAGTCAGTTGACAGGCATTTATTAAGTATTTAATGTGACAAGTGCTGAGAATACAAAGAAAGTTTTTTAAACTGTCTCATCTATAATCAATTGAAGAATGTTCCCTAGTTTTATAAATTTGAATCAGTTCCTTACATATCTTGGAAATGAGACCCTTGTCAGCAAACTTTGTTGCAAAGGTGATATTCCCCACTTACCTGTTTCCCTTCTTATTTCAACCACACTGGTTTTGTTTTTGTTTTTTAAAAAGTCCTAATTTTATGTAATCAACATTGTTCATTTTCTCTTCTGTAATCCTCTCTATTCCATTTAGTTATGAACTGTTCCCCTCTCTGTAGATCAAGGTAATAAAAAAAGCAATCTCTTCCTTGCTCATCTAATTTGTTTATGATGTCTCTCTTTATTCACAAAAGTCTCTAATACTGTGACCTAATTTGCACTATTAGAAACTGATATCTAAAGGTTAGAATAAGAGTAGTTCATCCAGTAGGTGTTGACAGCTGAGACTGCTCTCTAAAACGTTAAACACTCATCAATTTCTAAATTTACATTGTGATCAACAGGAACCTTTCTAGCCACATTTTTTGGTTTCAGCACAACACAGATGTCAAGCATATTTAAATTTAGACCTATTATGGAATACCATGGGATATGGTAGCAGCAAATCAGTTCTACTGGCTGCAATCAGGAATTTGGGTAAAACTTTATCTTTTCGTTCCTTTGCACTAGTACATCCACCAGATGGTCCCCATCCATTAGTGGTGTCCCCTCCACAAATCTGCTTTCCTCAGCCACTTAGGTTACTCCCAATATGGGCTGGAGGCTAGTTGTACAGCCTGCGTTTAGACGGGACATCTCATGTAAAGGTACTGCCTCTACTAAGGATCCCCCCTTCTTTCATTATAGTGTTTTAGGTGTGTTCCAGAATTCTATTCCTAAAAGAACCATGCCCTCTTGGGGATCTGATGATTGATATGGGCTATTAGAAATTGAATGATCTTGGACACTGACTAGTTCATGACTCACAGTTATCTATTCTGAAACGCAAAAATACAAGACTCACTTTTCCTGGACAATAGATAGGAAATAGAACAAGAGAACCAGTTGCCCGGGAAACAGGAATTTTCATCCTCGATGTTTCATCTTATGGTGTTGGAGCTTTGTTTGTCCACAAAATTCCAAGTAAGCAATGCCTTTTTCATTATTCAAAAACAATGTCATCAATTGGGGAATGGCTGACCAAGTTGTAGTATATGATTGTGATGGAATACTACTATGCTATAAGAAACGATGAGCTCAAGGATCTTAGAAAAATATGGAAAGACCTGCATGAAATAATGAAGAATGGAATGAGAATGACCAAGAATACACTGTATACAGAAATAGCAATATTGTTTTAAGAATGCCTCTTGACTATAACAAATACTCAAATTAACTATAAAATACATAGGAAGAAAGATGCTATCTACATCCAGAAAAGAACAGATAAATAGAAGTATATAGAGAATAATTTTACATTTTATATATATATATATATATATATATATATATATATATACATATATATATATGTGTGTGTGTGTGTGTGTGTGTCTAGCCATCTCTAGAATGGAGGGTGGGATGGGGATGGGGAGAAAATTTGGGAAGAAAAAAAGAAATTTACATGATAATATTGTTATATATTTGAAAGGAATAGAAAGTTTTGAATAGTAGATTTACAGTTTCGTGTGCAACCATCATTTTTATTAAAATATGTTGTGGAAATGCTTGTTTAATTCCATAAATTACAAATACAAAAATAAAAAGGGACAATGTCATCAGCAATCTGGTTCTACATCAAACCACCCCTGCTTCCATTGGACCATCGCCAGTCTTCCTGACCTATGTCTTGCACTGGACTCCAACGACTCTGAAGGAGAGAGTAAGACTAGTAACTTTGTACAGCCCTGCCTCACTTAAATCCAATTCAACTTGCAAGTCAAGACATCACCCTTCTGACATACATTGGTCCTCCTCAAGAGGAAGGATGAATAATACCAGCCCTGATTCCAAGTACTCAGTAACTACTCCACCCACTGGACCCTGAAAGAAGGATCATGATAACATGACAATTGACAACCTTGGTGTGGAACAACAAGGAAAGCTAATTTTTTATCCAATTATACATTCCAAATTCTATTGAACCATGTTACAAGTACTGATGTTAGTAAACTCTCACAGAACCACGTGTCAGAAACTATCTAAAGACTAGTCTATTTTTGACTGAGTGAATACAGGATGTCCCACAATAACAATAACAGAAAAGGCTCAAGGAATCCAAGTTACTGACAGGAGAAATCCGCCCTTAAAGCAAGTCTGTTGCCTAAGCCACATTGCAACATGCAACACATCAGCGAATTGTTCTGACAAAGTCATTGGTTAATAGCAATGTCTAATGGCCTGGAACTGATGTTGATAATGAAAATATCGCAAAGAAATTTAACAACTATTGGGCAATACAATATAAACCTACTTAAGGTACCTGTTGGATTTGGAGGAGAAAGAGAACACTCCAAGGTGAGACTGAAGATTGTGAATCCCACTATCCCCAAACCTCAAGAGGAAGGAAAAAGGCTCAAGTATGGTGCTAGTAGGGCCCAGAACTGTGGCATATGTTAAAATGATTTAGGTAAGCCTCTTAACTTCCTGGGTCTCAGTTTCCTTATTGATAAAATGAGAAAGTTGGGCTAAATTGCTTTTCCTTCAAGCTTTAAATCTATAATCATATGATTCTGTGAAATAAGAAGCCAACAAGAAAGGTAGAGGGGTGAAGTAGTTTCAAAGGTAGTTCAGGGTCTCCTCTCAGAAGTGGCTGGGGGACCCTCCTGCAATTATTGTATTTTAACAAACCCCCGTAGGTTAGCCAAGGAACTCAAGAAAGTCTGTAAAGCACCTAAGAGTTGGGGTGGGAAAGGTGAAGAAGAGGTCAGTAGGGTCCCAAACAGTCACCCTCATGATTAAGGGCCACAAATGTTGTCTAAACTGGTGGTATAAGGCTTAGACCTTAGTAGACCTCCCCTTAATAGAAGGATTTGTTCTGTGAAGTTTGGATTCAACCAAAGGGCCACACTTGAGGACCTAGAGGGCCACAAGTAACCTCAGGGCCACAGATTAATTACACCCCTTTCCCCCCCCAGGTCAAGCAAATAAAGAATAGACAACAAGAATTTAAGAAAAGGTTTGACAATGCTGGACCAAGAGAAGTGGAAGGAATTAAGTGAAAAAGAAAAGAAAAAAGAATAGAAGTTTTTCACCTTATTAATTAAGAAATAACCAGGTTACCATGAGTACTAAGAGAGTCTAGAAAATTAAAATAAAAGATTCCAAAACAGTCACTTTTCAAAAAAATTAAAGGAAAGGAACCTAAAAATTCCAAAGGAAAAGAAAAATTAATTGAACAAAATCAAAGGACAATAAGATTGGAAGAATACTTGAGAGCCCTACAAAACCAATGACAAAAAAATCCCCTGAACTTGTAGGGAAAATGTGAAGGAATAATCTAAGGATTATAGGTCTAGAAAAACATCATGAAAAAGAAATATAAACACCATATTTCAGAAAATCATATAGAAAATTTCCTCAGAAATATTGGAATTAGATAGCAGAGTACAGATTGTGAGGGTACAAAGAACACTAACAGAAGGGGGAAACAAGTGTAATTCACCAAGACATGTCATAATCAAAATTCTGAATTATAATAGCAAAATCAAAATTGCAGGCAACAACAGCAAAAGAAAACTTTTTACCTTCAAAGGAGAATCAATTAGCATAGCACTGGATTTTTCCTTATTTATAACCAAAACTAAGTGGAACAGTGGATAGAGCACTGGCCTGGAGTCAGGAAGACTTACCTTCATGATTTTAAAGCTAGACTCAGACACTTAGTAGCTGTTTGACTCTGGGCAAGTCACTTAACCCTGTTGGCCTCAGTTCCTCATCTATATAAAAAGCTTGAAAAATAAGTAGCAAACCACTCTATCATCTTTGCCAAGGAAACTCCAAATGGGGTCACAAAGAGTTGGGCATGACTGAAAACTGAACAACGCAAAAATAAGAAAAAATGGAATATTATATCTCTAAAAGTACCGGTTGGTATGCCAAAATTACATCCTGAGAAGCTGGGTCTAAAACATACAATAAAATAATTACACCTCGAGCAAAAAGGAAGAATTTTATTAATTTCTTCAAAAGAATCCAAAGTGAGCAGGATACTCAACATTCAAAATGACCAAACAGAAGAAAAGTGGTGAAAGATGAAGAAATAAAACGTTTATTTTCATGTTGCTAGGGCTAGAAAAGGTCAGGAATGTAGGGTGTGGGTTATCTTATGTTTGTTATTTGCTGTGCTTTGGAATTAAATTTGCCAAAGCAATCAAAACTTAATGTTGCGGAAGTATAAAGAATAAGGTTGCTCCAAAGAAGAAATGTGAGAAAACACCTCACCCAGATTCTTTGCAAATTCAATGTCAATAATTGTGGAATATAATATATAATATCAGATTTTCCCTATGTGTCTACCAATTTTGCTGGGGGGTTTTAAATCTTGCTTTTTTAAAAAATTCTTTATTATAAGGGTTATTTCTCTGAGAAGAAATGAGACATTGGGAAATTTAGGTGATATAAACAGAAACATATCAATAAAAATTTATTTTAAGTAAAATACGCACATTGAGATACTTTGGGAAGTCAAAGATAGCATCTATGGGCTTAATAAAAAAAAACTAAGGAGCAAAAAATGTAACTGGAAAAATCAAGACAAGAATAGAAGGAAGAATTAATATTTTGGGAGAAATAATGTTATTCCCTCATTAGTAAATCAATATAAATAAGAAGGTGAAACAAAATCTATCATATTTTAGGAAACTATGGAAATTAGGGGTTGCAATCACAATTTCAAATAAAGCAATGATGTTAATATCAAGAGAGACCCAGCAAAACTAAATAATGCCTAAAGGAACCATAGATATTATAAAAACTGTTAGTAAATTATATGCCCCAAATTACATAGCATCTAAATTCCTTAAGAGAAAAATAAGGTAAATTGTAAAAAGATATAGCTGAATAAATCCAACAGAAATATTTTTAAAAGGAAAATAGAGATCTGAACCTACTCTTGGAAAATTAGATTTGGCTGACCTATACAGATGGATGAATTGTATTTTTAAAGCAAACACATACCTCGTGGTACATTTATAAAAACTGATCATGTGTAAGATCATAAAGAAATAACAAAGAAAAAAGCTGAACATTCTTTATACTTATAAAAATATTAATGAATAAAATAAATAATGCAAAAAATATAGACCTAAATAAACACTAAATATTGATATCCTCAATAATCTATGCATCAATTAATAAATAATAGAACAATAAATAATTATGTTAAATGTAATGGAAACAATGAAACAATATTCAAAAACTTATGGGACTCAAAGGAGTCATGAGAATATAATGTATATCTCTGAAAGTATTAACAAAATAAAGAATCAACATTTAATAAAAAGACTAGAAAAATAAGCAAATGAACAATACAAAAACAAATATAAAAGAAGTCTTTAAAATAGAAAAATAGATAAAACTTAAAAATAAAATGATTATAGAACTGAACATGCTAACAAAAATGGTGAAGCATCAGCTAATTTGATTAATTAAAAAAAGAGGAAACTCAAATTAATAAAATTTAATCAAAATAAAAAGGAACAGATGAATTTATATGCCCACAAAATGGAGAATTCAAATGAAGTTAATTTATCTGCAAAAATATAAAACACACAAAGTAACAAAACAGGAATTATCCTAAATAGCGATGTTTTAGGAAAAGAAATGAAGCACATCATACACAAATTGCCAATGAGAAAAAACTTAGAGCCAAATGTATTACTAAATCAAATCTCAAAAGAGGAATTAAAAACCTAGGCTACAAAAAGTATTCTCAAAAATATAGACATTCTCAAATCCCTCTACAAGCAACTACAATCCTAATACTCAAACCAGGGAGAGACAAGAAATAAAAAGAGAACTATGGTAATGTAGGAACGTAGAATTGTCCAGATACCATGTCTAGAATGTACTCTTTTTTTCACCTTAATTTCACAGTACCTCTCATTTCAAGATGCAATTCAAGTACCACATTCTACCTTTTCCCATTCTATCACCCCATCCCAACCACAATTCCTAGAGCCCTCCTTCCTTAGCTATCATATTTAACTACCTTGTGTTTATTTTGTATTTATTACATACTTTCATTTTGCATATATCCATTCTAGATATAGAGAGAGATTTATAGATATGTATGTTGACTCCTCCAATAGAATGTAAACTTCTTGGGAGCAAGAATTGCTCAGTTTGGGACTTTGGGATTGCCTTGGATCATTGTATTGCTAATAATAGCTGTCACTCAGTTCTTCATTGAACAATACTGCTGTTATTGTGTACAATGTTCTCCTAATTCTGTTCATTTCACTGTGCATCAGTTCATATAAGTTTGTCTAGATTTTCCTCAAGCCATCCTGCTTCTCATTTCTTATAGCACAATAATATTCCATTACAATCATATACCACAACTTGTTTAGCTATTCCCTAGTTGATGGGCAATCCTTTGATTTCCAATTCTTAGCTACCATGAAAAGAGCTGCTATAAATATTTTTGTATGAATAGGTCTTTTTCCCTTTTCTTTAGATGTCTTTGGGATATAGAACTAGCAGTGGTATTGCCTAATCAAAGGGTCTGCACAGTTTTATAGCCCTTTGAGCATAGTTCCAAATCGCTCTCCGGAATTGTTGGATCAGTTCACAACTCCACCAACAGTGCATTAGTGTCATTGTTTTCCCATATCCCCTTCAACATGCAACATTTTCCTTGTTTGTCATATTAGTCAATCTGGTAGATGTGAGATGGTATCTCATATTTGTTTTAATTTGCATTGCTCTGATTAGTAGTAATTTAGAATATTTTTTCATATGACTATGGCTAGATTTGATTTCTTTGTCTGAAAACTGCCTCGTCATTGGGGAAAGACTTGTATTTTTATAAATTTGACTCAGTTCTCTATGTACTAAATCAGTACATGTTACCTCAGACACTTACTAGCTGTGTGACCCTGGGCAAGTCACTTAACCCTGTTCGCCTGACTTTCTTCACCTGTAAAATGAGCTGGAGAAGGACATAGCAAACCACTACAGTATTTGTATCAAGAAAACCCCAAATGGAGTCATGAAGAGTCAGACATGACTGAAACAACTGAATAAAAACCAAAAAAAATAATGAGACATTCTATTCAAAACAACTATAAAATTAATAAAATACCTGGGGATTATATTATCAAGCCACCCATAAAATTTATATACTTAAAGCTACAAAATATCTACAGAAATAAAATGAGACTTAAATGATTATAGAAATATTCACTGCTTGTGATTGGGATGTGCCAATATGATGAAAATAATATGAATTAATTTATAGATTTAGTGCTGTACCAAATTACCAAGGGGATACTCTATGAAAGTAGGCAAAACAATAACAAAACTCAGTTGGATAACCAAAAGTCCAAAATATCATGGGAAATAATGAGAAAATGGACTAATTATTAAGAGACCTCAAATTATATTATAAAGTCATAGCCACCAAAGTTATATTGTACTGATTTTGTTAAAAATACAGAAAAATAGATCAAGGGAACATTCTACGTAAGCACGGAACAGAAGCAATCTGAAACAGTAGCCAAATGTTTGACAAACTCATGAACCTAGCCTACAGGGGAGGCATTAACTTTATATGGGTATCTTGGTGGTCTTGGAGTGAGGAAAACTCAGGTCCCTGAGTTCAAATCTGGCCTCAGACACTTACTAGCTGTGTGACTGAGCAAATCACTTAGCCTTGTTTACCTCAGTTTTCTCATTTCTAAAATGAGCTGGAGAAGGAAATGCAAACCATTCTAGTATCTTTACCAAGAAAACTACTAACAGGGTCACAAAGAGTCAGACAGAACTGAACAGCAACATTTACAAGATCTTCTGCAAAGCCGTTTGGTAGAAATTAGACTTGGACAAGAATCTATACCATATAATACAATCAGCTCAAAACAGATATGAATTATAAATATAAAATGAATATAAAAGGTTACACATCATTGTAAAGTTAGAAAAAATAAGAGAAGGTACTTCTCAACTGTAGTGAGAGAAAGAATTCTAAACCAAACAAGGAATGGGGAAATCATAAAAGATAAAATAAGCCACTTCAATTTGATGAAATTCAAAAGTGTTTGTATTAGTATAATCAATAATGAAAATAAATAAGGAACAAAATTGTAGCATGGGAAAAAAATATTTAACTCAACTGCTGACAATAAAAATCTAATAGCCAAGATATATAGAGGATTAATTCATCAAGTCAAGTGATCAAGCATTTATTAAGTGCTTACGATGTGCCAGGCTCTGGGCAGAGCACCGATCATAAAAATGGAAGCAAAAGGTAGACCCAGTCCTCAAGGAACTTACATTTTCAGGGGAGAAGATGACATATGAAAAGGAAGCAGAAAGGGACAGGGTGGAAGGTGTGTCTCCATAAATCCTGGGAGTGAGAAGAGTGGTAAAAAAAAAAAAAGGAGTTTGAATATTCAGGAGCACAGCCCACAGAGGAATGAAGGAATAGTCAAATTAATTGAAATATTTAACACCAAGAGAGAAGTGGTCAAAGGAAAACAAATATTTTCAGAAGAGCTGTAAACTATAAATGACCTTTTACAAATATGTACAAAATCAATAGTAAGAAAAATACAAATTTTAAATTATACTATGCAAATTGGGGATGACAAAAATGAAAGTAAATCAATGGAATGGAGAACTGAGAGGAGATACTTAATGCTATTGGTGGATCTATGAACTGGTCTGACCTAGATACCAATTTGAAATTTTACAAAGAAAGTGACTAAACTACCCATACCCAATGATACCTCTGAATATATATCCTAAGGAAGTAAGAGACTGAAAGAAAACAAAGTCCAAAATATAAAAATAATCATCATAATATTCTTTGTTGTAACAAGGAACTGGAAATAAAGTGGGTACCCACTGATCAGAGAAGACTGGGGAAAAAAACTATAGTATATAAATGTAATAAAATATTTTACATTAAGAAGTGAAAAAAGTGAGACATTCAGAGAAACATTTGAAGATTTATATAATCCGAGGCAAAATGAAATAAATATAAGCAGAAGCAAAAGAGCAATCTAACCACAACTTAAATGAAGAAAACATTGAAAGGAGGTAAAACTCTAGGTAAATGAAAAACCAGTGATCATCTGAAGGGTCACATACTTCCCACGGTAGCCTATCTTGATTTTTAAAGATGTCTACTCACCAGGAAATTTTTCTTACATCAAACCAAAATCTGTCTCTCTACAGCTTATAGTATCGTAGATCTAGAGATGAAAGAGATCTCAAAGACAATGTAATCCAACCACTACGATTTCTAAATTAGAAAACTGGGACTCGGGGGGCATTAAATGATTTGCTGAAGTCAAATAAGTAGTATCAGAGGCCATCTCTTTCCATATTTTCCATAAGATAACAAAAATGAATTCATTAAATATTTTTCTAAAATCAAGATAAACTGTATCTACAACATTCCTCTGATCTGTTGTTCAGCTGTGTCTAATTCTTTGTGACCCTATTTGGGATTTTCTTGAAATACTAGAGTGGTTTGCAATCTCCTCCAGCTTGTTTTACAGATGAAGAAACTGAGTCAAACAAGGTTAAGTAACTTGGCCAGGGTCACACAGCTAGTAAGTGTCCGGGGCAGATTTGAACTCACATCTTCCTGATTCCAGGCTGGGTATTCTATCCACTGCACCACCTAACAGCTCCATATCTAGCAAATAAAAGATGAAGATAATGTGTCAATTATATGTACATGGTGAAGTAATGTTGACTCTTTATTATCACTACTTCCTTTCCTAACGTTCTTAACCATCCTTTTAATATGTTTCCAAATTTTGTCTCACCAATCCCCATCCAGACTTATATGAGGATTTATAAGACAAGCAAGAATTGACTCAATTCTATGTGATCTTTCCTCTCTTTGCTTCATTTTTTGCCAGCTATTAGAAGTCTGGGAAAAGATACATTCTTGTTACAATAGCTAAAGTCAAAACCCTGTGTCATACAAAGTCCAGAGTGTAGCTGAAGCTGTGTAGTATCATCATGTCGATCAGTCATGAAGATGGTCAACTACAGGATGACTTTTCCACAGCAGAATAATTAGAACCTTACTCAATGCCACAGTCTCATGGGTCTGGAAAGACTCATAGAGGTCATCTAGTAGATGTCATTTTGTTTGGGGTTTTCAACATTTCCTGAGGATTCACTCTTATCTGGGCACCATTACTTAAAGAGGAATCATTTGGTGTTTCTATACTCACTAGTGTAAAGCAGTCTCAGATTTTTTGTTATTTTGATGGATAAAAGATAATATTAGCAAGAAAGTGAGCAACAAGCATATCTTAAGCACTTACTATGTCCAGGTACTGTGCTGAGTATTGAAGAACAAAGAAATGTCCCTGCTAACTCACAATCTAACAGGGGAGTTGTTGTTTAAGTCATTTTTTCAGTAGTATCCAACTCTTCCTGACTGTGTTTTTCTTGGCAAAGATACTGAAGTAGTTTGCCATTTCCTTCTCTGGTTCATTTTACAGTTGAGGAAATTGAAGTACACAGGGTAAGTGATTTCCCCAGAGTCACATGGCTAGAAAGTGTCTGAGGCTGAATTTGAACTCAGGAAGATGAGGTTTCCTGACTCCAAGCCTAGCACTGTACCACCTCACTGCTGCCCTGACAGGAGAGCTAATATATAAATAATTATGTAATACAAGATATAAACAAGCTAAACTGGAGCTAACCTCAGAGAGAAGGTACTAACTATGTATGAATATCAGGGTCACTGTTAGAACGTTGGTCCTTTTCAGGTCCTGTGGTTTTATGTTTTTTTTAAGATTTTTATGATTTTTAAGATGGAGTTTTTAAGTAATGGGCTCTCTCTCCTTGGAGATCTTTAAGTACTAGAAAAGTAATTATTAAATATGCCACAGTAGGGATTCCTTTAGTGTATGGGTTGAACCGGATGATCATTTAGATCTGTTCCAACTTTCAAATTCTGAAACTGTGTACTTTACCCAGAGTACTTATGGTACAGTAAATGGACACTTGCATCAAAGCCTTCTTGTCCTTACCTGTTTGTTCATACCTAATGCTACACCTTCTCAACACAACTCCTAATTCCTGATCCTACAACAATGAATCATATTACTCATGTTTGTGCACGCTTCTTGCTTTGGGTTAAAAAAATTAAATATTGAAACTTTGATTAAATAACCAAAATTTCCAATTAATTTTTTCCGGTGCCTGGAACATAGTGGGTGCTTGATAAGATACTCATTCATTTGTTTCCTTGATTTTCTACATTGGACTTTAATAGAAACAAAGAATAATATAGCAAGCTGTAGTGAGAGATTTCTTTTTCTTCTTTCCCCAAAAACGTAACTTCCTGGCTATTTCTTAGGGTCAGTACACATTTAGCCCAATTTCCTGCATCTTCTATATCGACAATACCATATAATGAGAATTTATAGCTAGACTTATAACCCAGAGGCACTGTAAGATCCTCAATCATCAAAGAAAGATGCAATTACATTTACTGCTCTGTACTTCCTAAGGAAGGAAAGTGTACTAATATGCTTTACAAAGATTTTCAGCAACAGTTGAAACCAGAAAGAAGTTTGGGGTTAATCATAAATTCAGTTAACCAGAATGTCCCCCCACTCTCTAATTTTGTATGGTAATAAGTATGTGTGTTTTGTGGCATTTTTTCTACCTACATTGTAAATATTCAGGGAAGGGAGCAGATCATGCTGGTTTACTTGTCTGAGAGTATAATTTTCACTTTGGTCGGTTATCTCAGCCAATTGCTCACAGGAAGATTACTTGCCATCAATAAGGCATCAGCAGATACCATAACTGTTCTATTGTTTGTACAAGGGTACCTGAAGAGGTTAGCTATCATTTCCCTTCCAGTGTTCGCCTTCAGAGCAGAAAATGTCTACCAAAATATAATTTTCATCAATAGATTTGTGATAGAAAATTTTTATCATGTAACATATGTTGGGAGACCTCTGTTTGAAATCACAAACCCACATCCACCCCAGTCTGCCCATGTTCTGTTCAGTTCTAAAAACCTATCTTCACCATCATCATTTATATAGCACCTACTATGTGTTAGCAAAATGACTGTCTGATGAGGCTTTATAGATAGCTGAGGAAAGAGAGAAAGTAAAATGTAACCAATCAGTTAAGTGACTACTATGAGTCAGGCTCTGTGCTTAGCACTGGGAACACAGAAAAGGGGAGGGCAGAAGACAGTCCCAACTCTCAAGGAGCTCATAGTTTGATGTGAGAGACAACATGAAAACAACTATGTCCAAGGAAGAGATATACAGCATAAGTTGTAAATCTCAGAAGAAGGCACTGAGTTTCCCAGAAGGAATCAGAAAGACTTTTAGTCACTAGTGGAATTTTAGATGAGACTTGAAGGAAGTCAGGGAAACCAGGAGGCAGAGATGAGGAGGGAGAGAATTCCAGGCATGGGAAACAGACAGAAAAAATGCAAGGTTGGTTGAGAGAAGGATTATCTTGTGCAAGGAACAGCAAGGAAGCCAGTGTTACTGGATCACAAAAAAGTGGGAGTAAGAAGAAAAGAAGTAGGGATTAAGAGGGCTGAAAAAGTTAGCAGAGTCACGTTATGATGGGTTTTTTTACATCAAACAAAGCATTCTGTATTTTATGTTTAGGTTGATAAGGAGCCACTGGAATTTACAGAGTAGGTGGTGACATGTGCTTTAGGAAGACCAATACCGACAGTTAAAAATTGTATGGATTGGAGCAAGTTGGGACTTGAGGCAAGAAGACCAAATAGAAGGCTCTTATAATAGTCTAGGCAAGAGGAAACAAAGGTTTGCACCAAGATAGTGACAATGTCACAGAAAAGAAAGGGGAGAGATGTTACAAAGGTAGAATCAACCAGATTTGGCAACAAATTGGATATGAGTGAAAAATTGAGGGTGACTGGGAAGATGGTAGTAACCATGAGAGTAATAGGGAAGCTAGAAAGAGTTGGGGGGTTAGGGAAAGAAAAATAATGAATTCAATTTTGGACAAGCTGAATTTAAGAGGTCTTTGCACAAGAACAGTGTGAGATGATCAGCAGGCAGTGGAGAGATAACAAAGGTCAGAGTAGAGGGTAAAACTAGATAAATAGACTTGGGAATAATTTGCATAAGGGTGACAAATGAATCCATGGGAGTTGATGAGATCAAGTGAAATGGAATAAAAGAAGTCCAGCACAGAGCTCTGAGGGATCACTCACCAATAGTAGGTACAACCTGGAGAAAGACAGGAAAAGAACCAGGAGAGAATAGTGTCACCAAAAAAAAAAAAAAACTACAGAGAAGAAGCCTTAAAAAGAAGGTGGCCAATAGTATGGAAGTCTGCAGAGAGGTCGAGAATGAAAGTATTGATTGAAAAAGTTCATAAGATTTCACAAGTGAGAGATCAATGGTAACTTTGAATCAGAGAGGAGTTTCAGTTGAATGATGTGGTTAGAAACAAAGATTTATGATAAAGAAAAGAGTAAGACAGAAAGGAAATGGAAGTATCAATTGCAGACAGCCTTCTCAAGGATTTGAAATACAAAATTATTATTAACAATAGCTAACATTTCTATCATGTTTATTAAGTGCCAGACAGACACTGTGCTAAGTGCCTTACAATTTTCATCTCATTTGACCCAAACAACAACCCTGGGACGCAGGGAAGACATGAGATGATAGCTGGTGGGGATGGCTGGATCAAGTGAGGGTGTTCTGAGGATGGTGAGACATGGGCATATGGGTACCCAGTAGGGAAGAAGTCAGCAGACAAGGCAAGATTAAAGACAAGTGAGAGTGAATATGATAGAAGGGGAGGGGGAGAAACAGGATAGAACAGGATCACTTGTGCAAGTAGAAGCCTTTGCCTTAGCAAAGAGAAGGGTCAGGTTTTCTTGTGAGACAGAGGTCAAAGAATCAAGGACAAGGCAGATGCAGCATGAAGCTAAAAGGACTCCAGAGAAGAGGGCAGCACTTAAACAGGAATCAAGGTCAAAGGCAGAAAACGTAGCATAGAAAGAGGGCAAAGAGCATCAAGATCCACGTGCACTCTAAGCGATGATAGTTTTCTTCAAGATAAAGAGTAAGAAATCTCATTTAGGTAAAGAATTATCTCCATTTGCCCAAATCAGAAGCATAGTCTTGTATAGTATAGTATATATAGTGTATAGTACAGAGAGATCTGGACATAAACTGGAGGCCTAGATTCAAATTATCATTTTTATTTGTAAAATATATATGCCACCTTATGACATATAAATATATAATATAATATGTAGTTATATATTAAAATATACCACCTTATATATAAACATAGGATATTAGTATATACTAATATGTTATATTAACATATTGTATTGTTATATTAATAATATAATATATATGTTTATGTATACATATTAAATATAACAGATTAATATCACATGTTTATATATAATAAGGTGGTGTACATATATATTTTTTAATATATATATACTACCTTATATTTGTATAGTTCTTTGATACATACTAAACATGTCATGATGCATTAGTCAACTTATTTCCTCATTTGTCATTATTACATTGACTCCACATGCCTCATTGGAGGCCTAAAGGGATGAAATGACTAGCCCATCATGACATGTCTAATATATTTATTATAATAATAATTTTATTGTTAGCATTACTAGGAAGAAAAAGATGAAGAGGAGTACATCCAGCATTTATGTAGCACTTAACATGTGCCAGACAATGTGCTAAGCACATCTCATTTGGTCCTGAAAACCATGCTGGGAGGTAGATACTATGGTCATCCCCATTTTATAACTAAAGAAATGGAGGCCAACAGGAAGTTAAGAGACTTGCCCAAGGTCATAAAACTAGTAAGTATCTGAGATTTGAACTCAGGTCTTCCTGACTCCAGGCCCAGCATTCTGTCCTCTGTGCTATCTAGATTTCTGAGGTAACAGCCAATTCTATAACATGACATATATGAGAGCTGGTTTTTGAGTATATGTCACAAGAAAAAAACAGTGTTATCTCAATACTTCTTTGTCCCCACCATCTCAGGTGGTCTTGGCATTCCTCTGGGGGACAATCCTATGATGCTCTTTACACATAAGGAAACATGATGAATGATTGGGAGAGGCAGAAAGACCAAGAAAAGCAGATGATATCTTGAGCCCCAAAAGCATCCTTACCCTAGACTTCAAATATCTGATCTATAATAGATAAATGTAATTCTAACAAAACAATACCTCTTAAAATAGGAAAGCAAGATTTATAGCAGCTCTTTTATGGTGGCAAAAAATTGGAAATTGAGGGAATGCCCATCATTTGGAGAATGGCTGAATAAGCTGTGGTATATGAATGTAATGGAATATTATTGTGCTATAAGAAATGATGAACAACCAGACTTCAGAGAAACCTGGAAAGACTTATATGAATTGATGCTGAGTGAGGGGAGCAAGACCAGGAGAAAATTGCATAAAGTTACAGTCACATTGCATGATGACTAACACTTGGTTCTTCTCAGCAATGCAAGGTTCTAGGACAGCTCCAAGAGGCTCATGATGATTAGTGCTATCCACATCCAGAGAAAGAACTACAGATTCTGAATAAAGATCAAAGTATACGATTTACTCTCTTTCTTTTTTGTTTTTGTTTTGTTTTGTTTCTTCTTTCTCATGTCTCATTCCATTGGTTATAATTCTTTATAACATAACTATATGAAAATATGTTTAATATAAATATATATGTAGAGCCTATATCAGAGTGCATGCTATCTTGGGGAGGAGGGAGAAAAAGGAGGGGAAGAAAATTTAAAACCCAAAAGCTTGTGGAACTGAATGTTGTAAACTAAAAAATAAATATTTTTTTAAAAGGCAGTTTTAAGGAGAAAAAATGTAGGAAAGCAAGAAAGTGTACATCAAGCCTTTGCTGTGTCCCTACAGGACTCACAAAAGTAGCAAAATCTGATTTCCCAGGAGATACGGGATGGAGTATCTCCATCACTATCTCTATATTACTACACGGGTCTTTGTTTCATTCAAATTTCATAAAATAAGACACTGTACTTTACCCAGAGCTAAATGATATGTGGCTCTTGACCCAAAACTAGGTGGCAAAATTTCCTAAACTCTTTTTTACTGTCTTGGTTTTCTTAATGTTTCTTTCTCAAAACACTGAGTTAGGATCTTAACCCAACTTTGCCTCTCAAGGTTTGACTGACCCTGGTTTTTAGAAACTACAGAAAAAGGTTATTGAAAAAGAAACCAAACACTAACATAGACTGAGAATTCTTAGCAGAAAACATGACTGTTTCAGTTGGTATTTTATATAAACTATTTCCACTTTTAAGGAAACATTTGAAGACTTCTCTTCAAGACAAAGAAGACACAGTACCTTATTCTCCACAAGACATATGGAGCGCATGATCTTTTCAAAACTACTGGCTCACAGTGAAACCGTGGCAAAAACAAAAATACAATCCTTGGTCCAAATACAAGGCAGGTTTTGACATGTACTTTGTAAGTGCCAATGAAAACCCTGCTGCAGCAGCAGGAGAGATAAAAACAGCAGAAAAAAAAAGCATTGTTAAGAAGCAATAGGAGAGCCAAGGAGAGTTTGTACAAAGAATCAATAAAACCAAAGACCAAACATGAAAACAAAGACGCCAAAAAGCTGGATAAAGGATCTCCATGTCTATTTCACCCCATGGAATTTTGTGCAACCTGTGATTTATAAAGGCATGTGGTGGGCGTACATTTGTCCACAGTAACATAGATTGCTTCAGATTAGTTTAAATAATAGCCACACTGTGCCACCTTATGGTAGCACCAATTCCTTTTGATTTAGGATTATAACAAGTGAACAGATTGGTTGCTGCTGTTGTGATAGTTGTGGTTCTTTTAAATCTTGGCCTTTCTTCCTTGCCCCAACCTAGAATTCCAATTCTAATTCTAGTTGTGACTTAGACAAGTCACTCTTACTCTAAGACTGTGTCATCATCTTAGAAAATGGGGGAAAAAGTTATATTTCTCATTATACAACTAAAATGGGTATCATAAGAATCAGAAATGATCATTTGTATATAAGCACTTTGAATACTGCAAGGCACTATGGATGTGTAAAGTATGATTATTAGGAAAAATAAGAATGATGAATTAACACCTCCAGTGTGTTTTAGTGCTAGGAAAGATTATGTAGCCATCAGATATAGTGATAGCTGAAATGTACAAATGTAATTCTCTCTCCTTCCTTATCTTTCTATAGATAGCTAGAGAAATAGATTGATTGATAATTAACTAGATAAATATAAACTACATATGTGCCCATTTTACATACTGTGACTATATTTTCTATACCAAAAACTGAGACAAATGCCCTGACAAATGGTACACCTTTCTTGAAACCTTGTTAGAAGTAAATGGCATTTACAGGCCTCTGAGGTTTACAAAGAACTCTATAAATATTATATTATTCTCCCAACAACCCTGGGAGATAGGTGTCATTATTATGCCCATTTTACAGATAAAGGAAATGAGATAGACAGAGGTTAAGTGACCTACCCAGGGTCACACAGCTAATAAGTATGTGAGGAAAGACTTGAACTCAGGTCTTTATGATTCAAAGTCCAGAACTCTCTTCATCAAGCTGCCTCCACTGTACCACCTAGCTTCCCAGCATTTTTTTTGAATCAATGTTTTCCCAGGAAATCTGGAATGTGGGGCTATATCAGTACCTATTAAAATAAGAAAAAGATGGATTTCAAGATAGGGGCAACTAGGTGGTGCATAGATAGAGTGCCAGACTTGGAGTCAGGAAGATTCATCTTCATGAATTCAAATCTGATTTCAAACACTAGCTGTATGACCCTGGGCACGTCACTTAACCCTGTTTGCTACAGTCTCCTCATCTGTAAAATGAGCTGGAGAAGAAAATGGCAATCACTCCAGTATCTCTGCCAAGAAAATCCCAAATGGGATCATGGAGAGTTGGACATGACAATAACAGAGTTCTTTCTTCACAATGGCTCTTTGAAGGAGGTAGCACACATATCATATAAAAAGTTCATAGAATTCAAAACTGGAACAGGACGAAAACCATCTGATTTTGAAAGTAAGTGAACCTCAGAAAGGCTGTGACTGGCCCAAGGTCATTCAGGTAGTAACAGACAGCCAGCATTCAGACATTTTCTAATGAGCTCCAGGTCCAGGGATCTTTATATTTCTTTCCAATGAATCTAAGTCTGACTCCCTACAACCATTAATGACTGGTCCAAGTTCAACCCTCTGGGATGATGCAGGACTTCCTCCTAAGTAAGGATGCAAAGGGATTTAAGACAGCTTTATTTCTTTTACTCTGCTACAAGCTGCATTCAGAGCTGTGAAGTCTGATCCCTTTTCCTCATAGAAGACCTTCAAAGACTTGAAGCCTGCTACCACATCTCTCCTAAATCTTTTCTTCTGTAGATTCAATATCCCCATTGTTTCAGCTAGTCTTCATCTGGCATCATATCCAGCTCCCTCAGCATCCTGTTCATACTCTTCTGGACATACTGCAGCTTGTTGATGTTATTGCTAAATTTAAAGCCCAGAACTGAACACATTTCAAACATGGCCTGATGCTGGGATTATCACTGTAAATTCCAATGGCTACCAATTTCCTCCAGGATCAAATATAAAAGCCTTAGTTTGGCATTCATAGCCCTTTATAACATGTCTCCCTCCTATCTTTCCAGTCTATTTATGCCTTATTCCTTCCCAAATACTCCACTATCAGGCAGGCCAGGCCCACTTGCTATTTCTCACATACCAACACACTATGTCCTGACTTCACTGACTTCCTTCAGGATTCAGCTTTAGAAGGAAGCCTTTCACAATCCCACTACCACTATCATCACCATCACCATTACCACTACCATACAACACTAGCATCTTTCCTCTGAACTTGCCTTTTACTTACATTATGCATGCCTTTTATATTTTCAAGCTGTTTGTATGTTGTCTAATATGAGCTCCTCAAGAATAGGAACTATATTTTTGGCTTTTTTTCCTATCCCCCCAAGGCTTAGCACAGAGCCTGGCACAAATAAGTGCTTAATAAATGCTTATTCTAGTTTTAGTTTATCACTTAAGTGACATTGTAACAATATACCTCAAATAAGTGAATATTTTTAAATATTTTCCTGCATAATTCTTTCCTCTGCTCATCCCTTCATTTGTATTTCATACACATGACTGTTCTTTGAGCATCTGTGTAATGTTCCCTTGAGGCAAATCTCTCCCTATTCATCTCCCACTGATTTATCAGATTTTAAACTAGAGAGGATCTCGGATCTCATCAAGACAAAACCTCTCATTTTACACATGAAGAAACTGAGGACTAGCAAGTTGAAATAACTTGCCCAAGGTCACAAAGGTAGGAAATAGGAGAGTAAGGATTTCAACTTCCACCTTGTGAATTGAAAATCAATGCAGACCGTTCTTGCTTTATATAAATTCACATTGTACAAATTTGATTTTATGTAAAGAATTCTGAAAGAACTCCCCATTCAAAAAAAAATTTTTAATTTTATATGCAAAGCAGATGTTGTACAATGTCTACAATACAAGCAACATAAATGGTAGCAGAAAGCTGAGAAGTCAGTCCTACATGTCACAGATAATGAGTGATACTGTACATCTCCCTGTGTTCAACAGCGATCCTGATATTTCCACCATGGCTAGTGCAAGCATTTTCCTAAAGGGCAACGTGAACCATCTCATAAATGTAAGCCAATAGACTTGAAAATGAAAATAATGAGAAAATATGGAGGAAAAAAATTGTCATACTATGCATCTTTGTTAAAGTTTCTATACTGTACAATACTGTGTATTATCATTAACTTTCACTTCATAATTCTGTTTATTATCATGGTACATTATATGTCTGCATTTTAGTACTTTTTACGCCTTTCATAAAGGTATTTTTTCATGCATGCCTTTGTTACATAGGCTAAGTGAAGTGGGTGCGTAGTGGCAAATTTGCGTTATGTACTTGCTTTATGTAGAGATCTATTGAATGGTCCACTTATATAAAACGAGATCCGTCTGTATTCTTTCCCCATTCACATAAATAAATAGAAACTGTCATATTTTGCAGTATAAAAGCATCATCTGAAAGAGGTAAGAGCTTACTCTAAGTTGAGACCAATTAGTAAAAGATGGATGTTGATGAATTAAAGAAAGCAAAACCAATAAGCTGTTTGTGGTTCTACAGCTCCACCATATGGCAGGTGTTGACTGTAAAAAGAATTATACCTAAAATAGCCTGATTTCCTTTGGTGGTGGTTGTCCTTCATTCTCAAAGAGGACCAAAATAGCATCACCTTACTAGAGTCAAGTTACAGTGCATTCAACTGTGGCTGATCAGACCAATACGAGCTCGAAATGCTCTACCACGGGTCAAGCACAAATAGTCCCTGTGAACATTTGGGGTGGATTCTCTACATCTGTGCATCCTGCATTTCCTTTGAGCTGTTTCAATTCTGCTTTTCTCGTTGAGCACAGCACCTTTCTGATGTGGGCACGCCATGCTGAGCGGTCCTGTGCCAGTGTCTCCCATGTCACAAAATCAGTTCCAGACTTCTCAAGAGAGACTTTGAAAATGTCTTTGTAATGCTTCTTCTGACTTCTATGTGATTGTTTGCCCTTTTGAGTTCTCCATAAAATAGGTTTTTTTGGCAAATGTACATTAGGCATTTGAACAACATGGCCAGCCAGATTTCTTTGGCTGTTAACCAAATACGCATTCATTAGTTGAAGAAACACTTAAGACCTTTACTCAGATCAAAGTCAACTGCAAATCATGTCATCATCTCCCTGATATCATGGTCCTCTTCAAAAATGAAGGTAAGACACAACAACAATTAAGATGCTACTAGTAACAGAATCCTGTACTAAGGACTGGAAGAGATACAAAGTTTATATCCATAAATTCATATGTATTCATGTTTGTATAAATACATTTTCATATATATACACATACATATATATGTATGCAATGAAGACATTGGTCAATGAGAACCCAGTCCTAAGAGCTGATGCTCTGCCTGGTACCAACCCACATGAAGGATTGGTGAACTGGCTTCTGGGTATGTTTCATAGAAAGATACATCCAGTATCCTCTGAGTATTTTCTGTTGGCTTACTGCATGGTGACATCTTTTAATTAGTGACTGAGCCTGAATTAAGTGTATATATATATACAAAGTTAAAAAGGATAATCTCTCATTTTCTTTCTTGGCAACTTCCAAGTGAAGAAGTCTGTCGACCTCTAGATAGGAAAGGGTATCCATTCCATTATCCCACACAATATGAGGGTGCCTGTTTTCTCTATTTATTTTTGTCTCTTGTGTTTATATTTTCCAGAAGGTTGTTGACAGAATATTTGCAGGCAAAATTTGCTGACCTCACCTTGTGAGTTTCCAAAGGATAAAAGAACCATTCAGAGGTCCAGCAAGCAAATTCCATGTCAGAATTTGTAAAAGTCAGAGCAGTTGCACAGTAACCAGGAGCCACCCTAGCCGAGCAAGGGAGAACCTCAGCCGTTGGATATGCCACACCCAGAAGTGGAGTTGGTAGAGAATCTGCGAAAACAAGGACTCCCATAGCTGAAAAGTATCTATACATCCTTGATTTGAGGCTGGGAAAAAGAAATATTTTGTAGCAAACATTTTACATTAGAATACACTCTCCTTAGGAACTGAATTGGGATTTGCAAGGGAGCATAAACCTCCCTATTTGGAGGGATGTTGATGTTCTTAGGTCTTTTTTTTACCTTTTTGTTTGCTGTTGAGTCATTTCAGTCATATCTGACTCTTCATAATCTCATTTAGAGTTTGCTTGGCAAAGATACTGGAGTGGTTTGCCATTTTCTTTTCCAATTTATTTTATAGATGAAGAAACTAAGGCAAACTGAGTTAAGTAACTTGCCCAGAATCACACAGCTAGTCAGTGTCTAAGGCCAGATTTGACCTCAGAAAGATGAGTCTTCTTGACTACAGGCTGGGTCTACACCACCTACCTGCCCCTTTCTATACCTTCCTTCTCAGTAAACACCCCTTTATAAAATCTCATTGATGTTAAGTGGTTAATAGATATGAGCAAAACGTTAGCTTTTTAATTGATTTTTAGGGGGAACAGACCATATGGGGACTTATGAACAACAGAATTAGATATCCCCTGATGGGTTCATCAGGGTTACCCCCAAAAGCAGGGTTGTCCTAGAGTCAGTTCAGATCTGCTCAAGAAATCTAATTATTAAGATGTTCAATGTAAATCAGTTGTGATTCAAGGCAATGCAAATTCAGTGAAATCTGATAATTAAAATTTTTAATTCAATTTCTTAATTTAAGAAATTGACAAATGCTACAAATCAAGATGCCTTTTTTAAAATGTCTAGACTTGAGAAGGTAATGGAGAAAATGTTAATGATGCAGATAAAAGTTAAAAAGATATCTCACATAGATTTCTCTTTCGAAAGTGGGTTGTTAATCATTTACCAGCACATCCCTGCCTAGAACCTTAAAAAATGGAGTAATAGCTAAACTTTGGGGACATGACTGGATATTGCTGGTACATCTGGAATAGAATGAGGGAGCCCAAAACTTATGTGCCATATATATGTATGTGTGTGTATATATATACACACACACATACATATATATACACACATATTTTGTATATGTATATATACTTATACACACACACATACACACACACACACACACACACACACACATATATATATATATATATATATATATATATATATATATATACACACACACACACACACAACATGTACATTGTCAGTAAAACCTGTAGTAGGGAGTGGGAAAGAAGCAGAAGCAGAAGATCATAAACTTCTTGAGGGCAAGGACTGTCTTTTGCCTTTTTTTGTATCCCCAACACTTAGAACAGGGTCTACCACATAGTAGGCACTTAACAAATGTTTATTGCTTGATTGAGGAGACTGTTTTGCAAAGATAGGTAATGATACAAAGGAGTTATTGGTAGCTTTTTTTCTCTCACTCTACTGTATCCTGTATTGCTACTGTAACAATATTTATAAAAGCTCTCAAATATAATCCTCAAATGGAGAAAAGTCAAAGTATTTACCCAGGGGTCAAGATACTAGTCAGGGCTCTGTCACTAACAACAATCCGTGTGACTTTGGGCAAGTCACTTTTTTTCTCATTATTTCTGTTACAATGGGGAAGAAGATTCAATACTCTATCAGTACCTTTTGGCACTAACATTCTAAGGTCAATCTGAAATAATTTAACTCAAGATAGTCTTTCACTTTTCCTATTAGGCTGTGTTCTACACTAAAAAAATCCTGAAAATCTTACTCAAATCTCCACCAGAAGCTTCAATATCTTTAATTTTTCTTTTTTGAATTATGTGGTTAACTTATCAGGCACAGAGAAGATCCAAGAGGGAAAGGACTATGTCATCTATCATTGCTGAATCCACAATGCCTAGCAGAGCCCGCCAAACATAAAAAGAGCTGAACAAATGTTTGCTGAATGAATAGATGAACAATGATCCCAGTAGAAGGTTTTGATAAGTTGGTCTCAAGAGTTGCTCATTTTTATCAAGCTATCTATCTGTGAGCCAGAATAGATAATTCTTCAAGAAGAAGAATGCCTGAGGTTTATGAAACAATGATTAATGTTATAAATAAATTGGGTCACTAAGGGTCTGGAATAGGAGATATTAAGGGAGAAAAAATATGCTGTGCTAAATTGGGCCCCTGCCCACAAATACGCTCTTTCCCTAAGCAGTTGTTTGTTCCCACAAAGAATCACAGAATCTGAAAGTTAGAAAGATCTCAGAGGCCCCCCCTATTGGAATAATAATCACTTCTACTCCATGACTTTGCTGAGGAGTTATCTAGTGTCTGTTAAAGATCTCTAGTAACCAAGAATTCACTATACTTCCCTAAGTGATCCTTTCCACTTGCAGAGCGATCTAATTATTAGGGAGTTTGGGGTTTGTTTGTTTTTTCCTGAAATCAAGCTTAAATTTACTTCTTGCAACTTCTGCTCAACCTATCTTGCTAAAGTGTGGCTCTGACCCTATCACCCCTCCTGCCTCCAGAATTAAATGCATGATCAAGTCAAATATATTGTTTGGCTTTTAAATCCTTTCACAAACTGGCCCCTTCCTCCTTTCCCAGTCTTACATTTTACTCTCCTACACTTACTCTAAGACCCGGCAATCCTAACCCTCCCATCTGACTCTCCATCTCCTGACTCTTGGCTCTTTCACTGTTGGCTTCCATGTTTTCCCTCTTCATCTCTGCTTCCTGGCTTCCCTCAACACTCAGCTCAGATCTCACCTTCTGTTAAGAAACCTTCCCAGATCCTCCCTCAGAGATTACCTCCCATTGACACTAGATGTATCTTGTATGGAGAGTGGTTTCCACGGTGCTCCCTCCACCCTCTATTGTAATGTGAGCTCCTTGAAAGAATCGTAATTTTTTTCTTTTTTGCTTTCTTTGTGTTCCTAGAATTTAGCCCAGTGTCTAGTACATAGTGAGAGCTTAATAAAGGTTGACTGACTGACTAAATCTGCTCATCACTTCTGATTTTTCCCTCCAGAAACAAACAGGACAAGTCTAGTTCTTCTTGTATGGGACAGGCCTTCAAAGGCGTGCTGGTTCTTTGTCATCATCACTCTCTCTTCTGAGTGATAGATATTTGTTGTTGTGCAAGATGGTGCAGTGGCCCCAGGCTGGGCCTGCAGTCAGGAACACTCATCTTTATGAGTTCAAATCCAGTCTCAGACACTTACGAGCTGTGTGGCCCTGAGCAAATCATTCAAGCCTGTTTGCCTCAGTTTCCTCATCTGTAAAATGAGCTGGAGAAGGAAATAGGAAACCACTCCAGGATCTTTGTCAAGAAAACCCCAAATGGAGTCACAATGAATCAGATGTAACTGAAACAACTGAACCACAAAAGCATTTCTCTAGGAATTGGAGTTAAACTTGCTGGCCTATTGTCTGTAAATTCTGTTCTCTTCCCACTTTACACAAGTAAGGAGAACTTAAGGGTGAATATAAATGAGGTAGAATAAATTCAGAATTTCTGGCACCAGTCAAATTGATTTCTGCCTGTGACTCACAGCCTGGGTTGTTCAGACCATCACCTTACTCTTCTCAAAAAAGATATTTCCAAAGGTTTAGTCAACTTGTCTAAATCGAATGACCTGAAAACATGTTGTTTTGAGAACTTCCCTTTAACTGAGAAGCAATTTGTGTAAGGGATAGAAAACTGGTCTTGGAATCAGGAAGAGTTGGGTTCAGAATATACAACCAAATCTCCAAGACTGAAAGTTGCACAATTTTTGATCTGCATTATCAGATATAAATTGTATAATGGTAGTTGCCTACACTGATGAAATCATAGAAGAGGAAAAAAATCTTTATCAACTCTAATAAAATTATCTTTGGCTACTCTTTGTCACCATGCACACCTTCCACTCCCCTGCCAAAAAAAAAAAGAACATATTACCCCTTGGTTTGACAAGAATAGAAAGACAAAAATTTTGGGGCTAAGTTACCTAGATGGCATCATAAATAGAAATCAGTTGAAGGCACTTGAAAACTTATTAAGTACCTATACACGTACATACTTTTCTAAAGAACTGGGCTATATAAAAATACCAAAGCAGTCTGTGGGTTCAGCTGTAAGAGACAGCAAATGCAAACCCAAAGCTTTGTTGTCCACCATATGGCTTGTAAGCCATGAGCACATAGCACTAATTCATAACACATAGGTGCTCCACAACCTTTTATAGATACCAAGGATTTGGCCAGCTGGAGCCAGTGATCTCATCTATACTAAAAAAAAAAATTGTTAACAAAGATGAAGTTGAAGAAGACCCCAAGAGAAAATCTCTTGCCACTAAAATGTTTTAGAATCTGTCCTTAGTGACAGGCCCTTATTTTTGCCAAATTAATTAATGTTACAAGTACAGTTCTTTCAGGATGGGCAGTAAGTACAATGGGGTATCCTTTAATCATCTCAAAATTATAGACCTCTTACTCTGTTGTACATATCTTCAAAACTCTATAATAGTTTTCTCCTCAATAAAAGATAAAGTTTTGCAAATTACAGGGATGGGTTTCCCAAAATAATCTTTTGTAAGAGTAGCAGACTGGATTCAGGAACAATTATCTCTCTATTGTTTACTCCTACATAGTGCCTAGACCATATTATCTCAGCTCTTCAAAGAAATGCCTTCACTGATTTATGATTCATGGTACACCCACTGCCTTTTAGAGAGTTGGGACAGACAACTCAGGAATGAAGACATCACATCAGCTACAACTGTACCTGGTTCTCTCCCCAAGAGATTCCCAAGAGATTCGTTTCTGCTATAATGTTCTCTCTCTCTCTCTCTCTCTCTCTCTCTCTCTCTCTCTCTCTCTCTCTCTCTCTCTCTCTCTCTCTAGCTCCACCAGCTTCACCCAGACTCAGGACCTAAGATACTTACTACCAACATCACATCTGCCTCTAGGGTCATGAACACACTCTCCATATAGACTGAGATAAAGAAAAACCTATTTAACTCCAAAACAAGCTACACAAAAAATTTTCAGTTTCCAAAAGGAACTTTACTGAGAAATATTATAAGTGTAGAAAAGGATAATTTTTGCAGAGTACAAATTTCTTATCCCAACTAGTCACATTGGCTTGGCTAGCAAACCCTATGACTACAATCTCACTTCCTTTTCTTGTTTCAACTCCCATTTGATTGGCGCTGATTCAGCTCACTAATCACTCCTATCAGGCTAGCAGTGCTATCCTAATGAATCACAGTTCCTATATATTGCTCTATTTAGCAACTAGGCCTCGTCTTTGTTTTAACTCTATGTTCACCATGATGGCCACCATTTTTCCCTAGAAGTTTTCTGCAAGTAGTCAGTAAATTAATTAATATTTATGAAATGCCTACTATATGCCAGACACTGTGCTAAGTGCTGGTAATTACTTTCCCATACTAACTAGATGCAAGTTCTCTCCTCTTCCTGTTTTAAAATCTCAGCACTCTGTTTTGGCCCACTCTCTAGGTTTCTTTTCCCCATCTAACAAACACCTCCAGCTTTTAGTTTACTTGCATAGCAGATGAACATCATATCTTGAGCTAACTATGTAATTAGGATCACTGATCCAAGTTACTATGTCCATTTTCCTAGGATGTCCTTTTGTGATTCATGATCCCAAGGGCTTCCAGGACAATAGATTCCAGAATTATATCTTTACCATTTTATAATTCTAAAATACTTGGACCATACATTAAAAGCAATATAGATACTCCCATGTACATATATATATATATATATATATATATATATATATATATATATATATATATATATACATAGTCTTTTGATGGTAGCAAAGAATTAGAAATTGAGGAGATACCCAGCATTTGGGGAATGGCTGAATAAGTTGTGGTATATGAATGTAATGGAATACTATTATGCTGTAAGAAATGATGAGGAGAACTTCAAAAAAACCTGGAAAGACTTGTATGAACTGAGGGAACAGTACCAGGAGAACATTTTAAACTGTTATAGCCACATTGTGCGATGACTAACTTTGATAGACTTGGCTCTTCTTAGCAATGCAAGGTTTTAATTCAACTCCAAAAGGCTCATGACGGAAAAAGCTATCTACATCCAGACAAAGAATTCCAGCGTCTGAATGCAGATGGAAGCATTACAATTTGTTCTCTCTCTTTTTTGTTTTGTTTTGTTTCTTTTTTTCTGGTGGTTCATTCCATTGGTTCTAATTCTTCTTTACAACATGACTAATGTGAAAATATGTTTAATATGAATGTATATGTAGAAACTATATCAGATCGTATGTCATCCTAGGGAGGGAGTAGGGGGGAAGAGGTTAAAACTCAAAACTTGTGGAACCGAATGTTGCAAACTAAATATATATAGATATATCATATGTATATACACACATATACATACACACAGCCATATATATAATATATGTATTTTTGAAAAGCAATATGGATAATTCCTACCAAAAGAAAAGAGTATTTTTGCCACAAGGTTCAATATGAAAATGTTAAATTATATATAACATATATTTATCTCTTGTTTCTTTTTCCTCCTTAGACTGCTATAAACTATAACCTTCCTCAAGTTCTTTAGGAAGAAGTCAACTGTATAAATCGTAAACATATAGACATAGAAATATATATGCACATATAGAAATAAATCTTTTGATACTTAAATCACATGCATTTTCATTGGCAGGGACATTCCTATCTGAAGTACAAAGCACAGCCTATTCTTGCTACATTATCTCCATTTCAACTAAAATTTTTTAAGCGGAGGCAGGGACACAGCTAGGTGGCAAAGTGGATAGAGTACCAGTCCTGGAGTTAGGAGGACCTTAGTTCAAATCCAGCCTCAGTCACTTACTAGCTGTGTGACCCTGAGCAAGTCACTTAACCCCATTGCCTCAAAACACCTACTGTGTGCAAATCAGGGTAGTATAGAAATAGGGAAGGAAGGAAGGAAGCAAGGAAGGAGGGGAGAAAGGAGGGGAGGAATCAGGCCTTAGAATCAGAGATGTAGATCTAAGTCCAGCCTCTCATACACACTGGCTGTGTGACCCTAGGCAAGTCACTTCTCTCAGTGCCTCAGTTAGTGATCTAAGACTAAGCAAGTATATTGGTAGTAGGAATTTCCTCATTGGGAGCTCTCCACACCACTAGAATGGCAGGTCTAACACATTTCCTTAAAAAAAATGCCTATGTGTATGTATTAAATATATATTATATGTGTGTATATATATATATATTTATATATATATATGAAAAGCACTGTGCTCAGTATAGGGAATACACAGAATTGAAAATGACACACTCCTTGATCCTAAGGAGCTTACATTAGGAAGTATGTATTAAAACATGGCATGTACTTAACTAGTATATACTATAAAGGAAAGACTTGATGTATTTGAAGAAGATTTGAGAAAGGAAGCATCACTTGTGAGGCAGGGGAGGAGATCAGAAAAACTAACCAAGCAAGGGCACCTCCAGTGAGTGTTGAAGAAAAGGGAAAGTTTTCAGAGGTGAAGATGAAGAGAAAACACAGTCCAAAAAAGGAGGAATAAAATGTGTAGATTCACAGTGGAAAGATGGAATATTGAGTTCAGAGTGCCACTAGCAGTACAGTTTAATTGAATACAATATGATGGGACATAACATAATGTAAACCTGGAAAAACTGGTTGGATCTGCTCTGTGGAAGGCCTTCAATGCCAGGCTAAGGAGCTTATACTTATCTTGGAAGCAACAGGGAGTCAATGTAGGATTTGTTCAGGAGTGGTGAGAGCAGACCTGTGCCTTAAGAAAGATGCTTTGTCAACTGCATAAAGAATGGACCAGAGAAAGGAAAAACTAAAGGCAAAGGAACCAATGAAAAAGATACTATAAGAGTTACAGTGAGATCTAATGAGAGCCTGAACTGGGATGGTTATTGAGTGACCAGAGAGAAGAAAAAAAGCATTTCTTTATTGTTACTGAGTCACATCCAAGTCTTCATGACCCCATTTGGGGCTTTCTTGGAAAAGATATTACACAGATTTGTCATTTCTTTCTCCAGGTCATTTTACAGATGAGGAAACTGAGGCAAACAGGGTTAAGTGACTTTCCCAGAGTTACACAGCTAGTAAGGGTCTGAGGCTGGATTTGAACTTAGGAAGATGAGTCTAACTGCCCATTTTCCCCTCTATTATTCTACAATCCAACGACAGTGACCTCCTCTCTGTTCTTCACACAAGATATTTCATCTCTTGACTACGTATCTTCACTAGATATCCCCCGTTGCTCAAATACTCTCCCACCTCATCTCCTCTTCTGACTTTCCTAGCATCCCTCAAGGCTCAGCTAAAGTCCCACCTTCTATAAGAAGACTTCAGGTCCTTTTAATGTTAGTGCCTTCCCTCTGAGATTCCTCCATTTTATCCTGTATGTACCCATTTGCATGTTGTCTCCCCCATTAGACTGTAAGATCCTTGAGGGCAGGAACAAAATTAGTTTTGCCTTTCTTTGACTCCTGAGTGTCTAGCATAGTACTTAGTAGATAGTAGGTGATTAACAAATATTTGTTGACCTGAATATATGAGAGAGATGAGATAGAGACCAAGTCGTAAGAAAGCCTCGGGATCACCTTTCCTCACCCCTCATTTACACATGCATCTCCTCTACAGCACCCTCAACAGTGATCAGGCAGCCTCTGCTTGAAAATCCCCAGTGATGGAGAAATCACCACCTTTTGAATCAGTTCATTCAAATGTTAGTAGCTCTGTTAAAAACTCTTCCCTAGAAGGAGCTTGGATCTGTCACCCTATACCTTGTATCCATTGGTTTTTAAGAGTCAAATGTAACCAGTTTAATGCCCCCTTCCATATGAAAGCCATTTAAATATTTGAATAGCGTGATCATATTCTTCATTCCCATTAGTCATTTGTCCAGGCTAAACATCCTTAATTCCTTCAATCAATCCTAATGTAGTATTGTTTCTGATTATCTCCTTTCCTTATAATCCTTTTCTGAACATATTCCAGGTTCTCAATGTCCTTTATAAAATGTGGTGCCCAGACCTGAACAGAATATTCATAGGCATCTGACCAGAGCAGGATATCCTGAGGCCACTGCCTTGCCTGTTCTAGACACTAGAATTCTATTAACATAACCAAAGTTAATATTAGCTTTATTGGCCACAAATTCCTACTTTTGGCCCATACCAAGATTTCTATCACCTATTTGAATAAAAATGCAATATTGTAGTCCAGAAAATTAATGCAATCCCAAGCTGCATTAAAAGAAGCAAAATGTCTCAAAGGAGAAAGGTGATAGGTCCATTCTACTCCACCCCGTTGAATGACAAGGTCAGAGTACAGAAAGAAGGCAACTGGCTAGGGCATGGGGTTAATTCTTTTTCATTTTATTTATTTTATTTTTTATTTATGAAATTAAACAAACATTTCCATAATAGTAAAATTTTAGAAAAAAAAGATTGCATATGAAACTGCAAATTGATTTCATACAATAGGAATAATTGGCAGCTAGATGGCATAGAGCTTTGGACTTGGAGTTAGTAAGACCTGAGTTCAAATCCAGCTTCATATACTTAGTAGTCATGTAATACAGAGCAAGTCACTTAATCTCTCTGTGTCTCAGTTTCCTCATTTGTAAAATGGTGGTAATAACACCACCTACCTCATAAGGTTATTGTAAAGATTAAATGAGCTAATATTAATGAATCTTAAAGCACCATATAAATACATGATTAATATTGCTAGCAAATCTTACACAGGTTCAAAATATCAACTTCGCAAGTATAACATGAGAGAGATATGATTAGATTACAGCTTTCTGGGGAAAAAAAGAAAAAAGGAAGAAAGAAACCTGAGTATTTTAGTGACTTGCAAGCTCAATATAATTTGACAATGTGATAGAGCAACCAAAAAAGTCAGAGCCATTTTAGGGTATTAAAAGGGAGATGCAAAGACCAGAATTGGGCAGGTGATAGTATTTCTGTATTCTGCCCTGACCTGACCATATACAAAATACAACATTTAGTTCTGGCCTTCACAGTTCGGGAAAGACTGTGATAATTTGGAGAGCATACTAAGGACAGGGCAGCTAGTTTGCAAAGTGGATAGAGAACCAGATCTAGAATCAGGAAGACCTCAGTTCAAATCCAGCCTCAGACACTTACTAGATACATGATCCTGGGCACTTAACCCTGCTTGCCTCAGTTTCCTCATCTGTAAAATGAACTGGAGAAAGAATGGAAAACCACTCCAGTATCTTTGCCAAGAAAATCCTAAACGGGTCATGAAGAGTCAGACACAACAAAAATAGGTTAGATGGATTCCTGATTGGAACTATTATATCATATTAACTTGAAAAAGACTAAGTGGGAAACATTTCTTATGAAGTTCCATGGCAATATCTTCACACAAGCAATCGTTTCTAACCATCTATGGTAACTCACAGGGTTGTTGCGAGGATTGCACGAAAAACATACAGAGAAGGAGCAACAAACACAGAGGAACTTGACATCATCCCACAAGAACTGAAGACACTTAGCATGGACAAGGGCAACATGAAAGCTTTCTTAAAATCTGAAGGTCTGTCGTCACGTGGAAGACAGAATAGACTTGTTCATCTTGGCCCCAGAGGGACACAAGGTCCTGTTACTCCTTGAATAATCTGAGCGGCATATTTACCATATATGCTATTTCTTTGGTTTACACCATATCACCTAATCTGGGCACTGGATAACAACTATTAGTGACTGAGTAAAACTTAGGTCATTTTCATTTTGTTGTGCTGAAATGGAAAATAGTTATTTTGCAACAGCTTAGTTCTAGAGGTATGGATTGGCAGAGCAGGGATCATGATGACTAGGAAGGGTGGAATAACTGTGGAGAGTCACACAAACCGCAGAAATTCCTAGTAATGCTCCTACATAATACAATTCATCTTATTATCCCTTTGTATTAATACTACCTGACCCTTTGTGTTCCAACCATTCATAGAAAAAAGCGAAGATGAAGGATTCATTAACCTCTATAAGAACTCAGGGATATTATTCCAGCCTAATTAGGCTTCATAACACGACCTGACATAATTCCTCCTGACAGAAAAGTATGAAACTAAAGCCACAGAATGAGACATTTTTTGGGACATGGTCAATATGGGAAATTGCTTTTCTTCTACATGCATAGTTGTTACAAGGATTTTTATTTGTCTTTTTTTGGGGGGGGTGGCAAGGTGAAAAGAAAAAATATTTGATCCTTGAAATAAAATTTAATTTAAAAATATGAAAAGTTTTTTTTAAGATGTACAAATAAGCTTCAGTCATTGGTTACAAATGTGTCTCATACAGAGTGCTACTGGGTTGCAAAATCAGGGAAGAGTGACATATGCCTCATATTTCCCCTTGGATTTCCAGCTTAATCTGAATAACAGGAAAAGAAACCTCAGACAGAAATATCGCAGAGCCAGAAGTAATTATAAGGCTTCTTTGAACGAACAGAAGTTTAAAAAACCCTTCATTTTTCTTATGGGGAAACCAAGTCAAAGATTTTCCCTAAAGTCTATCAGTACAACCAAGGTTTCATGAATTGGTGAGTAATTTTTGTGATAACCGTACCTTCATTACTCAAGGGTGGTGTAAGCCCCCTCAAGCAACCACAAGATCTAGCATTAGCTAGACCCCCAACTTAGAGCACTAACTACCCTCCCCACTACTTCTCTCTCCATATGTAAACACATATATGTTGGGCTAGGTTAAAAAAGGTAATTGTCTTATAATGTACTCTATAGTACAGTATAAAACATAGAATGTGATCTACAGTATAATCATAAACACACTAAATCTGACTTAAATACCAAAAACTGAAACAACAATGAGAATTATAATAGCTAACATTTACATGGCTTGTTGTTTTGCAAAGCACTCCCAAATATAGTTTCTCAAACTATCCTCACAACAACCCTGTGAGTTACCGTAGGCAGCCGAAACGATTGCTAGTTTAAAGATATTGCCATGAAACTTCATAATAAATGTTTCCCATTTAGTCTTTTTCAAGTTAATATACTATATTAGAATGGTCCCAATCAGGACTCCATCTAACAGACTCTGGTACTGGCTAATCGTGCAACCTTAGGCAAGTCCCTTTCCCCCCTTTAGGTCTGTTCCCTCATCTATAAAATGAGCCAGATGTTCTCTAAAGTACCTTCCAGCTCTAAAATCCTTTTCTATGATTTAGTCCTTGTATAAGCTTCCCAAAAATGACTCCTTTTGAAAACAATAGCAATTCACCTGTGTTTGAATATCTATTTCACTAACAAATTATTTATGCTATGTTTTGTTTAATTTCTTAGAACTAACCCTTTAATGCCTGCTACTATTCTGTTCCATTTTAAAACTCTATCAAACATAAAGGTGACCTTGGGTTTTTAGAGACCAGGACAGGAGAACATGGCTCGCACATGTTTGGAAGACTTCTTTGTGCAGGGGCTTAATAACTGACCAAGGACCAATCTAATGACAGTCAGAGAGCCTTGTGATCAGGAAAGTTGGCCCCCAGGTAGTGAACTTTGAACTTTCCCTTCTTCCCTCAGCAGAAGGCAAGGTCTTTATAATAGTGGATCATAGGATAATAGGAAGGGACCTTAGAAGTCTTCTAAAGTCTGTTTTTTTAAAGATGAGTAAACTGAGACACTAAGACATCAAGGGACTTGCCAACAGTCACACAATTAAGTGGCAGAGGTTTGAACTCACATCCTCCAACTCCAAACTCAGCTTTCTTGCTACTAAACTATGGCAGGGATTGTTTTTGGTTTTTTGTCTTTATATCTCTAAAAAGAAGTTCTTAGTTTGTAGTCTGTGAACTTCATTTTTTTAATATTTTGGAATAATATACTTTATTTGTAATTGTATCCAATTTATATTATGCATTAATTCTGAGAAAGTTTCATAAATGAACCAAATGGCCGAAGGACCCCATGACCAAAAATAAGGTAAACCCTACTCTAGAATGCTTGGCACATAGTAGGTTCTTGATAAGGGCTTGTTGAATGAATTAACTCTTTTGTCTACAGAAACACCCCCAAAAAATTTCCTGAGGTGCAAAGGGGATACAATCAGCTTCACAGGAAGGGATACCCACACACACAAAACCATGGACCACTGAAGTGTTGAAATCCCTTTAATCAGTGGATACAGGCATGTAAACTAAAACCTTCTTATTGCCATGGTGACATTATTTCTAATTTTATCTACCTATTATTCCATCACCTTGGGATGTATCAGCAGATCCAACATAGATGAGTTTCTTGCTTGTTGAAACGCTTTGAACACCTTGACATATATATAGTATTCCTTAAGAAGGAGGCTAACCCCTAGCAAAGTGTCATTTGAAAAAGGTTCAGAGGGAGATGAATAAGTTATCAAAATTACAAAAGGAATAATTAATTGGGCAGTCTGCTACCTCAAGCAGCAAAAGAGGGAGTCACAAGGACCTGAGGTGCCACTATATTGCCCCTAGGCATAAAATGAGTTACTGTAAAAGAGACAGACGAAGATAGATAGATGGATGGATAGATGGATGGATGGATGGATGGATGGGTGGATGGATGGATGGAAAGATGGAGAGATAAATGGACAAATGAGAAAGAGAGAGAGACAGAGACAGAGAGAGAGAGAATTTGCATTTATTAAGCACCATTGCAGGGAGAACAGAAAAAACCACAGACAAGCAATGGTTTTGAAACCTACATATTAAACTTACTTAAAAACAAAAGAGGCTGTACATACAGAGAGCTACAGTTTCATGTACAATCCTCTTTCTCTGTTATACTATGCATATGCAAATGCTTTTTTTGGTATTTATTAAGTTCAAAAGAAAAAGAAAAAAAGATCTTGGCTTTTACAGAAGGGTAAGATTTGAATAACTATAGATGGGAAGGAAGGAAATTCAAGGTGGAAGGAATAGTGTGATCAGTGTCCACAGAAACATGGGGCATGTTCAGGTCCAGTTGGATTAGAGTCAGATACTCAAAACGGAAACAGTAAGTGATAAGGCTAGCAATGTTGGGTATGTTGGGTCTGTGTTGCAGAGAGCTATGAATCCCAAGCAGAGCAGATTGAACTTTGGTAGGCAGTGAGGTGTCATGGAGATTTTTTTTAGATGCCTTCTAAGGTCCTTTCTAGCTCTAAATCTATAATCCTTTGATCCATCCTCCTAAAGAGCTCGCCTTCTACTAGGGGAAGAGAGAGATGTTCAGCACATGGTGATCAATGGTCCTAATGAGAAGTGTCTGAACGTATCACTAAATTGGTCCTTAGCCATTAGAACCCTGCAGAAAGAAGTCTTACACACATGGTAGAATCCACTATTTTTCTACCATGTTTGTGATTTACTGTTTTGCCTTTCTTTGTATCCCCAGTGCTTTATCCATAAGCACTAAATAAATTATTGTTGATTTGATTTCTCTTGACTCTAGCTCTGAACACAATAATCATATTCAACACTACCTTTTCTGGAAAGGATATTGTGATTGACTATTGCTCAATGCCTTCATTCATCATCCCTGCAAACTCCCAGATCAAACATACCTTCCTGACCATAAATTCGTTATATTTGCTATCTTCCTCCGTTAGAATACATGCTCCTTGAGGTCAGGGACTGACTTGATCATTGAATTTGTATCTCCACTACTTAGCATAATAACTGGAACAAAGTAAGAGCTTAATAAATACTTTTCTCATTCATTCATTTAAATCCCTATGTTAGGTAAACAATAAGCATTTATTAAACATCTACTACCTGTCAGGCACTATGCTGATAATATCAGTGATGATGATTGATGATGATGTATACACAGTAGAGTACCTATCTAGGTAGGCAAATTCATTTCAGTTTCCTTTTATCCGAAGGTACAAGTCACCCTGAGGAAGAGACAAGAGGTAACGTGTCAGGCAAGTCAATCTACCACCACTTTCTTTCAGATCCTACTGGAAATACTCAGGACCCTAAACCCAAAAGCACTGGGAATAGCAGGACCCTAAACCCAAAAGCAACCCCCGCTTCCAGCCTTGACTATGATTGAGGGGAGAAATCACTATGAAGAAGGAGAACACCAAATGCTAACCAGCTACAAATGGAAGGCAAATAATCCCAGAAGTGCCAAGGGTGGCAGCACCTCATAGATCAGTTCTGCTTCTAGCTCAGGCCCCCACAGCCATCATCCAAGGAAGGAAGAAAATAAACATTTATTAAGCACCTACTATGTACCAGGCACTATACAAATATTATCTTATTTAATTCTCACAACAACCCTGAGAGGTAAGTACTACTATTTATTAACCCCATGTTACAGTTGAGGAAACTGAGGCAGACAAAGGTTAAGTGACTTACCCAGAATCACACAGCTAGTAATTGTCTAAGACTAGATTTGAACTCAGAACTTCCTGACTCCAGGCTCAGTTCTCTATTTACTGTTCAATTTCCATGCCCCCACAGGAGGCATGCCCTGTGCGATTGCAACCTGGCAACCACAATCTCAGATCTCACCATTCTACCTCCTCAGAAGCCACAGATACTGCATGGCCCCGAGGGGCAAAAATTGTCCTTACTACCAAAGTCAAATGGTTCAGCATCAGGAACAGCTATGACCTTATCAAAAGAGATGACATTAAAGGTACATTGCCATCTGCTTTGCCACTGCACCTAAGAACCAAGGGACATTTCTTTTTGACTTGCAACTCAACCCCCCTCTATGTGTTGTCTCCTTCCCTCGAATTCCCCCTCCCCATTAGGATGTGAAACCCATGACAGCTGGGATTATCTTGCTTTTCTATCCTTAGAAGTTAACAGGGTTTTGCACACAGTAAGGACTTAATAAGTGCTTTTTCATTCATTCTCCCAATTTCCTCTGCTTCCTCATGCCTCTCCCCTGACCCTCTCTCCTCTTACCTTTTCCTAGTCCTCTCTCTCTTTACTGTCTTTGCTTCCTTTTTGGCTAATTCTGGTGCTGTTCAGTCATTTTCAGTCTTCTATTTCTTATGGAATGTCTGTTCCCAAAGCTTTGGTATTCCAGGAAGTTGGCCTCATGAAATCCAGGGCCATCCCCTTCTCTATAATGATGAGTAGGAATCTTTCCTCATTGCTTTCGCAATGGAAAATTACTAACTCTGCCATCTTTTCTCTCTGTCACAGGAGGGCAGGGAGACTAGAAAACACACTTAAGGCCCACAGACGGAGACAAGAGAAAGTTGTTGGTACATTTCAGCATGCTCCGTTAAAAAACAACTCTAGGCACTATAAAAGTGTATGTTATTAATATGCATATGTGATATCTCTGAGGCAGAGTTGCCTTGAAGGTGTATTTTCAGCAGGACAGTATTTTCCCATGTGAGGCAGGGAACAACAGTGAATCATATGTGTGGGAGGGAAAGACCTGCAGGCTATGTACAATACTTATTCCCTTTTGTGTCTTGCTCAGCCCCTCCCCCCCCTTATTAATGGTTTCTGCAATTACTGGTAACATTGCCTTGCCAGCTAAGAAAAACCAGTGACTCTCAGACAGATTGTTGGAAAGAGGGAAGAGAGATTGTTTGCAGAGGAAACTGAACTGATTGCTGCAAAGTCAGAGATTTCCCTGAAATATCGATTTTTAAAGTAGTCTGTCTAGATGCAGAGTTTTGTGAACTTGGTTTTTTTTTTAATATGTCTTGATAACTGTAGTCAATATAATTGATTTTCTTTGTGATCCTGTCTTACTTTATTTTATAAACTTAAAAATATTATCTTGAAAATATTATCCTGAAAAAGGGATTCAAAGACTTCACCTGAATGCTAAAGAGGTTCATGACATGTACTCTTCCTCAAAGAAATGTTAAGAATCCCTGGCAAGTCTAGGGAATATCTGGAGGCCACAAATCCAACCAGGTATTGGTATCTATGTGTCATATTACTTGACTTTTCTATAAATATAAAGGTAGATTATAAAATAGTGAAGGTCATATTGAAGTACATGTAACATTCTGGATGGATACTCAAAAGATCTCAAATAATATTGTCATTAGAGAGTCCAAAGAAACTCAGCTGTAGCATTTTTTAAAATTACATTTAAATTACGTAAAACCCTGCTCAGACTTAAATACTGAGCAGTGGTTAGCTATTCAGGAAACTGTTTAGAGATGAAGTTCTTTTTTTCTTTTATCATTTATCTTGCAAAAGAGAGATTTCATATTAACTATGGAAACTGTAAAAAGACCCACTTGGGGAAAAATCAGCAATGACAAATCCTACCACGAAGGTACTGAGAAAAAAATGCTAAACTTTGGCTTTGGTCTCAAATCAAAACTAAACTAACCTTTAGGAAGTATATTTTGACAGTGGAATCATTCATTCAGCTGCACAGAAGTGAGCTACTAGTCCATAATGCTCCCTCAGAACACAAAAATATAAGCAGAGAGCAATTTGAATTAGTTTGGACAGATGTCAAAATTCCTGTGTTGTACCTAAGCTGAATTAAAATTAAAGCCAATATTACAGTATTGGAAAAAGGGGAAGGAATATCCTCTCAATGGTCTTTCTATGTGTTTGTATTAAGTAAATATTTGGTATATGCTATATTTACAAATAATAAAATGGAGAGAGATGTGCAATGGAGGATGTGGGGGGAAAGATTCTGCACAGAAACCTGGAAGTCCATTATACTGTAACCCTATGTTTATACACTATTTATTTCTTCTTCCATAATGCATTTAATGGAAATGTCTGTATAAGACATTCTTAAATAAATTTAACATGTTTTTCATATTAAATGTGTTGGGTAACAATACATTTGTTCAATGTATTGGAATTTCATGTATTGGGTATTTCTAATCTATTTAGTTTTATGGGAAGGTGTTTTCTCAGAAATCAGAGAATTTCAGATTGAAAAGGGACATCTGAGGTCACCTCATTCAGCTTCTGCCATTAACTAGTTGTGTGACCCTAAGCAATTCATATAACCTGTCTGGGCCTTAATCTCCTCATCTGTAAAATGAGGACTTTGGACAGTCTCTAAGGTCCCTGTCAGCTCTTAATCTACTATTCTATAACCTTATCCACTTCCTACCATATAACTGAGGAGGAAACAGAAGTAGCCTGCATAATGAAAAAGATTAGGAGTATTACTTGAAGAATCTAAAAGGTTATTGACTGTAATGGAATGTTTATCATAAAATCAAAGAATCTCAAAGCTAGAGGAGATCTCAAGGACTAGCTAATCCAACTCATAACTGGTCAAGAATCTCCACTCCAGTGAACCCCTCAAGTTATCATATTTGTTGACAGACCACTAGTGAGGTATAATCCATTCTCTCCCAAGGTGTGCCTTTCTACTTTTGGACAGCTCTAATTTTAGGGAAGTTTTAGTTACATCAGACCCACAACTGATCCCTTTTGAAAATTTCACCCACTGTTTCTCCTTCTGTCCTCTGGGATCAACTAGAACAAATATATTGTGCCTCCTTCCCCTTAACCAGAAGGCCTTTTCTATTAAGACCATAGGATCACCAGAGACCAGGAGCAAAGTACATGCATACCTACATTTGAATTATCTTCTAGAGTTCCTCATCACCATTTTGAGATAAGTATATAGGGCTGTGAGTTCAGCAGAGACCTAGGAATCCAAATTTATGAACCCATGAACCTGCTAGTTCAACTCCATCTTCTCTTTTATTTGAGGAGATACTCAATCCCTTCACCATCAATGTGGGACCCTAGAGAGTGGAAGCCCTCATCAATTGATATTTCCCCTAATCCAATGGCTAACAAATACCTACCTCCTCCTCCCCTAATCTGTGATCCCATAGGGGTAGTGAATATTACTGTTATACTTATCTATTAATATAAATTTACTCAGTTTAATCAGCAAATATTAATGCATGTCTTTCTTATATTCAGGGATAATTAGGGATAAGATTATATGATTTCTTTCTTATTTGGGGCTTCCGAACTTCAAACTACCCATTATATATTTTACTTGGTTGTTGTAAAGTTCACTTGCTTAATCACAGGAAGCTAACTAGAGACTTCTTAGTAAGAGACTAAGACCAGCGTGGTGGAGATGACTCAATGATGTGGAAAACCCCCAGCTATTTTTGTTGTCCCTCTGCCCTTATCATCCCTTTGTTGCCTAACATGGGGAAACAACCTGTACATGGCCAGGGGATGTCCCTTGCCCAGCTTTGTCTTCATGACCCTGTATACCTACATGCCTATCTACCAGCCCTCTTTGGCCCTCCCAGAGGGTCAGGGTACAGATCTGTCAATCAATGAGATTCTGTATTTCACTCTGCCTCATCTGTATCCTCTGGGTATCACACACCATAAAACCAAGGACCTGGAGAAAGTGTGCATCTCAGATCATGAGGATGATCTAAGGTCCCATTCATTATAAAGTGGGCTATGTTCCTTTTGTTATTAGCTCAGAGCTCTACCTCATTGGTTTTTATTTGAAGATTGAACGTATCAGAGGCAAAGGAGTTGAGTTTGAGCACTAGTTCTACTTACTACAAGTCAATTAACATCAATTTTCTCATTTGTAAAATGAGTCTGACTAGATATGATTTCTAAGGTCCCTTTCAGCTCTAAATCTATTTTCTTCAAATTAGATTACTTTGTCTGGATATTTCTTGCTCCTATTACATTCTATCTTGTATTGTACTTTAACACCTATGTACCATAAGCTGTGGATAGAGGGCTGTTCTCAAAGTGAAGAAGACCTGGTTTCAAGTCTTGCCTCTGATATATACTGATTTGATGACTCATGCCTACCAGAGCTCTCCTAGACTCACTTATCTCATACAACTTAGAAAAAAGTTGGAGTTTTGATCTATATTGGTCAAGAACAACCTCTCCTTTCTCCTACATATTCTCAGATCACACACACACACACGCACATGCACACCCACATACACATATGCATGCACGCACACGCACACACACACACACATTCTTCTGCTCAGTCCTATACAGATTGCTCTCCTCAGTCCACCTCACCCTATGCTGGCTCCCTCACATATCTCATGAGATGCTGTTTCTTTAAAATGACAGAGTCCTCATCTTCCCCCAGTTTTTGCACTTACTGTTACTACTGTAGCTCTGGGTCTGAGGTATCTTTGATGATATTGACATATCATCAAAGCCAACTCTAATTCCCAAAGGAGGCACACTTTTTTTGAGGAGGAAAGGAGAAGGAAACCATAGTCCTCATTCCTCCTGAAATTAATAATTTATCTTTCCATTTCTTTTGAATCACACAAATAATACAAGTATACAAAGAGTTGCTTGACATAAATACTCCACAAAGATAACTTATTTTGAATAATGAACGCGATCACTGGTGTCTTCTATTCCTCTCATTGAAATCATGACCTATTCAAACTTGTTATGGGTTACTGTGGCCAGAATCATTTGTCACCATGTGGCCGGCTGGTGACTAGCTCCTTGGCACAAGTCTGTTAACAAGCCAGAAATTAAAGCCTTTCCAATGTGATAGGACCTGAGAGAGATTGCTCTATATCAGTACAGTCCTTGAAGACAATATCTTTGTCAAACTGTATAATCATTGAATGGATGGAGACTTTTAAAAGTATTTGTGATACAGAATTCTTCATTCAAACAGACTTCATTATCTCCTATATTAGCATGCTGATTTGGTACCTTTATATGCAGAGATCACACAATATTTGAACATTGCAA
The DNA here is from genome assembly GCA_028658325.1 of Potorous gilbertii. Classification (NCBI taxonomy): domain Eukaryota; kingdom Metazoa; phylum Chordata; class Mammalia; order Diprotodontia; family Potoroidae; genus Potorous; species Potorous gilbertii. The sequence continues at coordinate 48,438,345 of CM053773.1, forward strand.
TGGTATGTATGAGGCAACATGGCATGGCCAATAGACCTGGGTTTAAAATCTGACAGTTACTAGCTATTTCACCATGGGCAAACCTCTTACAAAAATCTAAATTTTTGTACCATAAGGAAATAATACCAAAGCTCAAAAGACATAATGTATACAAAGGATTTTGCATATTTTTAACAGCTATTTAACTATCCATCATTAATCAGCAAACATTTATTAAGGGCAAGTAGTTAGAATAGTGGTTAGAATATGGGACCCGAAGTCAGAAAGACCTGAGTGACTGATCTCAGATACTAACTAGCTGTGTGATCCTGGGCAAGTCACTTAACTGCTGTCTGCCTCAGTTTCCTCATCTGTAAAATGAAGATGATAAGAACACCCAGGGTTGTTATGAGGATCAAATAAGATATTTAAAGTGCTTTATAAATTTTAAAGCATTATGTAAATGTCAGTTACTCTTATTTTTGCTATTATTGGTACAAGGCTAGATACAAGTTAAATTGTGTCAAAAATAAAGATTCTACTCATTGTCTATAGAAAAGAGGATGAATAAGTCAAGTTATTCTAACCTCAAGTCATATTGTATTTATACACAAGGGATCATGGAAATTTATCTTAAAAAGCTATACAGAAAACAAATTAACTCTATCTGCCTACCCTTTGGTCACTGTAATCAAAAATGGTATTGCTTTATTTACAAAAGTGACAGAAAATAGACATCAGAGCTGCTCTGAGGGCTTTATACAACGGAAGTACCCAATATAATATGCAAAGTATTTTTAAATTTCTGGCTGTTATTATCTTTCACCACCTCCCTCCCTTTGAAGTAGCGCTGACACAAATTAGTAACAAATTCTTTCCATGCTGATTTTTGCCTCTTCCTTTAAATAATAATAATCTAAAAATATATTTATATATCTAAGTAGATATATCTAATCTACAATATATTTATATGTAAAGGAAATATATATCTAATTATGTCTATATCTAAACATTTGTTGATATATCTAAATGTATATATCTAAATATATATCTATTTATATACATATATTCAAATATCTAGACTGCCTGTAAAAATATAATAAACTATTTCTCTAAAAAGAGAACAGCTAGAGTAGAACTTTTTATGGCTGTAGAAGAGAGATAGTGAATATGTGAAGCCCTCTCTTATTTGGTAGGTTGAAGCTTTAAGAAATAATTGTTATGTTCATCCTTCGTTATCGAAGAAGACCACGCCCTCAGAGAAATGATGACATGACTTGCATTTGACTTTGTTTTGAGTGAGGGAGGGCTGTGCAGGTCACCATCCTCACTTCTCCTCCAGAGTCATCTGAGTCTAGTGACCAGATATTCATCAGGATGACTGGAGATGACCCAGGATGAGGCAATTGAGGTTAAGTGACTTGCCCAAGGTCACACAGCTAGTGAGTGTCAAGTGTCTGAGGTGAGATTTGAACTCAGGTCCTCCTGACTCCTGCAGTGGTGCTCTGTCCACTGCACCACCTAGCCACCCCTTAAGAAGAATAATAACAGCAATAGCTAACATTTAAATAGTACTTACTCTATGCTAGGCACTTAATAATTATTATGCCATTTGGTCTTCACAATTACCTTGGGAAGTAAATGCTATTATTAATCCCATTTTACAGATGAGGAAGCTGGGACAAACAGAAATTAAGTGACTTGCCCAGGACAAGATGGCTGGTAAGTGTCTGTGACTGAACTCCTACTCTGGTCTTCCTGACTCCGTGGTAGGTACTCTTTCCACAGTACCACTTAGCTGCTCCTAAAAGGAAATACATGGTTGAGAAAAGAAATAATATATTAGAACAGATTAAACTGAATATACAAAATCACAGAATTTTAGGAATAGAAGAGATCTTAAGAGATTACTTAGTTCAAAGCCTTTACTTTATTGAAAGTTATGCTAACGATATATAACCTGTATCAAATTACTTACCATTTTGAGGGGAGGGATGAAAAGAGAAAAAAATTGGAACTCAAAAATTTTTAAATAAATGTTATAAAGTGTCTTTACCTGTAATTGGAAGAAATGAAATACTACTTAACAAAAAAGCCATGCTGACTCAGTGACCCATTGTTCCCAGTTCCGTTTGTCCATCATTGTTAGGGGAGGCTCTGTAAAGGAAGGCATCTTCTGCCTTCTGTATTACCTGCTTCTCCGCAAGGACCCCTACCTGGGATGTTTGTATCGCCACCTGTTAAACTGCTACATTGGGGAGGAGCTGAGATGCAATGGTCCATCCTCTTTGGCTGATGTGGGCCTGGCTGAATGGTCTTTATCTCATTACAAGAGTTATCAATAAAAATTGGCTCCATCTTTAATCCCTTGCTGATCCCCAGGGATCAGCCTGTCAACATCTTGCTACCCTGATGTATTTTTAATAAACTCTCTTAATTTTCTTTTTCCTGAGCTTTGCCTCATTAATCAAGGGGAAAGCCCAAACAAAGAATTTCCTTTACACAATAGGACCCAAGAAGAGGAATCTCAGTACCTCACTTCTAACCCAAGACTACCTTCCTTCCCTCAAACCTGACTCTCAGGACAATGACGCCATGATGGGTGTAAGAGAATTTCTTAACATTAATCTAAAAGCTAAAAAACTCAACTGATTCATGTATCAAACAGGTTTTTTCTCCTTTTCACTTCTGTACCACCCTCTCCTCAAGCATAGACTCACTATCTTTCTTCTGCCTAATAGTCGATCTCAAAGCAGTGCATAGACTTTTACCCCAAGAAAGTCTTTAAACTAGCCCCTTCCTACTGTCACTAAAGAAAATTTCGCATTCCCACTATACTTACAACACATACACACACACTCAGGAGAGTCCTACCCAGTCTGAATATAGAATGTGCCTCCGTATGGATTTAACAAACACCTATTATGTACCCAGTAAGGTGCCAAGTGCCCCAAAAGAATTATTTAAAATACTCTACTCAAGAAAGTGAGTAGTTTGGCATTAGTCAAGGAATCTTCTGCCACCAACATACACATTCGCTTTTTTTGGCACTTCATTTATAGTAAAAAACAATAAGATTGGGCTAAAGTTGCCAGTAAGATCCAGGTCAGAAGTCCATGAAATGGGATTCAAGTTGGGCAAAGAATCAGTAGTAACCTATAGTTGAGTCCTAGTTGCTTAGTTAACTTAGGATGCCGCATGAGAGTTAATGAATTAATGGGAAAATTATGCCCCAAATGTTATTTCTAATTTCCACAGGACTCTTTTAATGTAGAGGGCCCCGAAGTTTAATGTGCAATGGTCTGAGACTTTATACCAAAAAACAAAAAGAGCACCGTAGTTTGAGTTGATGGACTTCAAGAGGTGCTTTTTTCCTTTCCCCTTCCTGGGGCTTTTTATAATATTTTTAAGAACAAAAAGATGAGGGACTCCACTCATAGAGCAAAGAAATTTAATAGAGAAAAAAATGGGAAAAAATGATGGAATCCGTTGAGAGGTTGGAACCTAGCCCCCTTCTCTGTTCCCTGACAAAAAGCCCAGAATGCAGAATTTTTTTTGCAGTATTGTCTTTGCTTTGCTAAGTACATCTGTGTCAAACCAGAAGATGTTAAGCAATTATATGAGAAACTGCTCTAATTCTGAGTAGTACGGGGACCCTGGAGATTAGTAAATAATAAATAAAGTATTTCTTCTTTTGTTAGTAGCTTCTGTCCCTGTTCATTAACTCTCTTTCTGGGCAGCCAAAGGGAAGGCTGGGGGCATGGTGCCATCGGGGATTCCCATTGCTGAACATAACCACTAAACAGCTTGAAACATGCTGTCTGTACTCCCAGAAGACAAAACCAACAGAAATACATAGCCTGTTTCCTTCTTCCATTTTCATTGTCTTGTTTGCTTTCTCTTTCTTTTTTAGATATACATGTAGACATAGAAATATGTGAATACACACATACACATATGTGTATGTGCAAGTAAAAATGCATGTATGTGTGTGTGTGTGTATATATATATATATATATATATATAGTGTGTGTGTGTGTGTGTGTGTGTGTGTGTGTGTGTGTAAAATGAGAGCAAACTTGGCATAATTCACATAGAGTCAGCCCAGAAATCAACAAGACCTAGATTTAAGTCCCATTTCTGACACATATTGGCTCTGTGACCGTCACTGATATTTGCTGATCTGTAATGATGATGGGAGTTCATACACCTACAGCCTCTGATACCAATGAAATCACAGGTCTATACATTGTATATTTTGTGTATATATACAATACATATACAATTATATTTCATATATGTGTGTATATATGTATATATTAAATTGGTCTGACCTTAAATCTCATTGTTTATTCTTTAAAAGTTATATGCAATATAAATGTAAATATATGTATTATAGATATATGCATATACATATATAATATTCCTCCACTAAATTCCCATTCTAATCTTTCATCATGATATGAAAGTAAACCTGTCTTCTTGAAGACTATGTAAGCAGAGTACAAGATGAAAGGGTTTGGAATACAAGTCATACACTAAACTACTTACCTCTCATCACAGTTAAGTTCAGAGAGATTGATTTCCACAAACTTGACCACCGGATAACAAATTTTTTGACCATAGCAAATTATGAAGACCATCTCCTAAGGCAGAGAAGGGTGATGATCTGTGAATACCAATACTGATGAAATTATAGATTTTCTGAAGCATTAAAAAACTTATTCTACCAATTGGAATAAGTTATAGAGAAACAACGTAAGGAAAAATTTCTTAAAAATTAGAGCAGCCATGCAGCTAAGATGAGAAGGAAAATAGTTAAATGGGGAGGGGGGAGGGAATCCTTATTTCCAAGACATATAAGTCAAAGGATATGAACAGGCATCTCTCAAGGGAAGAAGTCCAAGCTATCTAAAGCCATTAAAAAAATGCTACAAATAACAAATAATTAGAGCAATGCAAATTAAAGCAATACTGAGCTCAAAACTATCAGATTGTTAAAAGTTGACAAAAAGGGAAAAATTACAAATGTTAAAGAGATTGCTTGGAAACAGCTACATTGATTCACTGTTGATGGAGCTGAAAATTGATCCAGTCATTCTAGAATTGAAACTATGCTCCAATTTGGAATTATGCCCCAAAAGTTACTAACCTATGCCTGCCCTTTGCCCCAATAATATTGATATCAGATGGCTTTGATAACTTCTTCATTTATAGTATAGTTTGAGGTCTGGAAGTACTATTTCTCTTTTAGCTCTACCTCTTTTTATAATTTCCCTTGATGTTCTAAATTTCTGATATTTCCAAATGAATTTTATAATTATTTTATCAAGTTCCATAAAGTATCCCTTTAATAATTTGGCTGTATAGTATTTAAAGCAAAATAGCATGTTGTCTTTTTTATTATATTGGTATGACCCAACCATTAGCACTGAATATTTATTTAATTTATTATTATTTAACTTATTATTTCTTTAACAATTCTTTGTAATTGAATCTATATAAGTGTTATGTGTACTTTGGTATATTATCTCCAGATACTCTATGAATTTTATAGTTATTTGTAGTGAGACTTCCCATTCTATTATTGTGTTTTGGATTTTGGTATTTTATGAAAATATTGTGGATTTTTGAGTAGCCTGCAACTTTACTGAACATATTACTTATATCAATTAGTAACTTTGCTGATTCTCTTGGATTTTCTAAGTAAACTCTCATTTAAACAGTAAATAAGGATAGTTTTATCTTCTCTTTACCTTTTTAATTTTAATTAATTTCTCCTCTTATTACTATTGCTAGCATTTCCATTTATATTAAATAATAATGAAGAGAGTGAACATCCTTGTTTTATTCCTGTATTTACTGGGAAAGATTCTAGCATGTCTTTATTGCATATGATGCTTCCTTGCAGCTTTAGACAGATACTTTCATGATATTTAAAAAGGTCTATTTATGCCTATACTTTGTGGGGTGGTTAGAATAAATGAGTATTGTACTTTGTCAAAGACTTTTTCCACATCTATTAAGATAATTATGTGCTTTTGTATATAATTACTTTTAATAGGATTGATTATATTGGTTGTTTTCCTTGAGCCATCCTTGAATCACTTACATAAATCCAACTTGGTCATAAATAACAATTTCTTGGATAAATTGCTACATTCTATTTAATAGGGCTTTATTTCAAAATTTTAAATCTATTTTCATTAATATATTGAACTGTAGTTCTTTTTCTGTGCTTTATCCTTCCCTGATTTATGTTTAGAACACTGAATTGTAAAAGGAATCTAGCAGGGTGTTTCTCAATTTTTGAAAATAAATTGGATGGTATGGATATTAATTTTTCTTTAAAAGTTTGGTAGAATCCCCCTGTGAACCTATCAGGAACAGAAGGGATTTCTTTTCCCCCTTTTAATCATTCCTTTACAACTAGTTCCATTTATTTTTCCGGGATCAAATTACTTAAAATTTCTAGTTAGTCTTCTGTTACTTTGAGTATTTTACATTTTTGAAGGTATCCCTCTACAATTCTTGTATTCACAGTTGTGTTGGCATACAACTAGTAGATTCTGGTATTTCTTTTTTATTTTTTCTGGATTTGTTGTGATATCACATTGCTCTTTTCCATGTTGTTAATTTAATTTTCTGCCCCCCTTTTTTTAAAAAATCAGATCAGCTAAAGATTTATTAGGGCAGTTAGTGGTGAGTGTGTTAGGCTTAAAATCAGGGAGACTCATTTTCTTGAGTTTAAATCTGGCCTCAGATACTTCCTAGCTGTGTGACCCTGGGCAAGTCACTCCCTGTTTGCCTCAGTTCCTCATCTATAAAATGAACTGGAGAAGGAAATGGCAAACCACTCCAGTATCACTAACAAGAGAACCCCAAACGGAACCACAAAGAGTGGGGTACAACTGAACAACAACAAATTGTCATTCCTACAGTTTTTTGTTTCCAATTTATCTTTATAATTTTTTAATGAATGTTCAGCTCATTGATCCTGTTTCTTCTACTCCACTAATGTAGACATCATTTTTCCCCTAAGGACCATTTTAGCTGTATCTCAGAAATTTTGGTGTATGGTTATTATCACTTTCTTTCATTATAAATGTTGAATCTATGATTTTTCTTGGACCCACATATTATTTAGGATTTCATTGTTAAATTTCCATTTGGATTTATGTCTTTCATTTGTGCTTCCTGAACTGATTACTATTGTAATTGGGTTATTGTCTGTAAAGTGTATTTACTATTTCTCTCTGTTGATATCTAGTTTCAATAGATCTGTTCCTTAACACATAGCCAATTTTTGTAAAAGTTCCACATGGTGATGATAAATACGAATATGTGTGTGATCATATATGTGTATTCCTTAACAGTCCCATTTAGAAGATGCTATAAACTTTGTTCAAGTCTTTATTTTCCCTTTTGTTTATTTTTTAGTTGAACACATTCAAAACTATACAGACATTGAAATCTCTTGCCACTATTTTATAACTATCTATGTGTTCTTGTAGTTTAGTTAATTTTTGCTTTATGAATTCAGATGCTAAGACACTTGGAGCATGTTTAATATTGATACTGGTTTTTTGTCTATGATTCCTTTCAGCATGATATAGCTTCCTTGTATATCTCTTTTTGTTGTGAGTGTTTGTTTTGATTTGTCTGATACGATTGCAACCGCTATTTTTTTATTCACATGATACACAGTGAAAAAAAAAAAGATTCTCCAATACTTCATTTTTATTGTGTGTCTTTTTTTATTTGTTTACTATAAGTAATAAATTATAAGATTTTATATTCCTCCTAGTATATCACTTTTTTCTTATCAGATTGGTTAATCCATTCACATTTAAAGTTCTGAGAATTAGGTTCATATTTTCTACCATTTGTCTTAAATAGTGGATTTTTTTTCTAAAATTAGAATTTTTCCCCTTCTCTTCTCTAAACACAATATTGTCTCTTCATCTCATTCATTCTCATGTGATGATAATCTATTTTAATTAGGGCAACCTATTTCCAAAGATACCTTGCTTCTTACTTCAGCCAACTCTCCCTCACCTCCCACCCCCAATTCTGAATCTTTTCCCTAGTTTTGGAGTTTTGCCTAACATATTAGTTCCTGTTTCCTTCTTGTTTTTATGTAGATTTTTAATTACTCCCTTCTTTTTTGTCTTCTCAATAGTCAAGTAAGATTCCCCCTTCTTTTCTCCTTCAACTTTTGTTCTTAAGTGTTTTTAAATTTTCATTTTTCTGTGCTTTTTTTATCTTAAAACGATTTGTTGCCTTCATTCTTTTCATTATTTATTTTCCCTTTCTGACTAAATCTAGATTTATTCTTTGGTTCATGACCCTTCTATATATTTAGTCCTTCTTTAGCCTATGTATTCCTCATTCTACATAATTTATTTTGTATTTCTTCTTCAATACAATTTCTAAGTTAATGCCTTGTAGATCTTGCTCCATTGTCCCTTTTTTCTATTGTCCCTCACTCTTAGGAACAAATATCAATTTCCATAGTTGAAAAGAAGATATTGCCCCATTGTGGGAATTTTCCTGTCACTGAATATACAATTTATTATTAACCTTTGCCCAACTCATGGGCATTTCTTCCTCCATCCATGAAATCTCCTCTCTGAGTGCATGCTCTCCCACCCTTTTGAATTTCAGTTCCCCAGGAGCTCCAACTATACTTCTTCTAAGGAAAAATGATTGATTTCTAAATAGCAAATTCCGACAACTTATACTGATTAAAAAGTTCCCATCTCAGGGGGAGGAGCCAAGATGGCGGAGTAGAAAGACACACTTATGCTAGCTCCAAAACCTCAGCCTATAAAATATCTGTAAAGAAGAACTCCTAACAAATTCTGGACCAGTGGAAGCCACAGAACAACGGAGTGGAGAAGATTTCTGTTCCAGAGAGACCTGAAAAGAGAAAATGGGGTAAGGGAAGGGAGGGATGAAAGAAGAGAGGGCAGATTGGTGATATGGGTAATTAGAATGCTCAGTGTATTGGGGAGGGGGGAGGGGACAAATGGGGAGAAAATTTGGAACCCAAAATTTTGTGAAAATGAATGTAAAAAGTTAAATAAATTTCTTTAACAAAGTGAAAAAAAAAAGTTCCCCTCTCCCTTTATAGAATATCTCTCCTCCCATAAAGGCATTCATGAGTGGTACCCTCTCCCACCATTGAAATATGATTTCCCCCTTTCTTTCCCTGTGTTTTACCTCACTCATTCTCCCTAAAGGTTCTCTTCTTCCTGAGGGAAGATATTAATAACAGAAGGGAATATGACCTCAAGATCAACTAAAAGAGACCAGACATCTTTGAATAAATTTTTCAAGACAAGGAAAATAAATTAATTCTTGCTGGAGCAAAAGACCCTGTAGATTTCTGCATGGAATCATAGCATTATGTTCCTTAATGGTGTAAAAAAGAAATGAGAATTATGAGAACTGAATTTATGACCTGCACAGAAAAAAATGGCAGGACAGAAAAAATATGAATCCACAATGGCAATTTTCATTAAAGAAACAAAAAAAGAGAAGAACTGGGAATGAAAATACACTGGAGTGAAGGACAATCTAGAAAAAGAAAAGCAAACAGCAATAATGTTAAAAAGAAAACATGATCTACATACAAGCAAAACATATTGATCTTGAAGACAGACTGCATAAGGACAGCTTAAAGATCATAGGTCTCCTAGAAAAACACATGTCAAAAAAAACTATAATCTAGGTATAAAGATTGACACTATAAACAAATCAGTGAAGCAAAGAATAGTGTATTTATCAGATTTATGGAGAAGGGAAGAATTTTTTACTAAAGAAGAGATAGAAAGCATTATGAAGTGCAAAATGGACATTTTTGATTACATTAAACTGAAAAGTTTTTGCACAACCAAATCCAATGCAACCAAGACTTGGAGGGGTGCAGAAAACTGGGAAAGAATTTTTGCAATTAGTGTGTGTGATAAATGCTTCATTTCTAAAATATAGAGAACTGAGTCAAATGTACAAGAATACAAGTCATTCCCCAATTGATAAATGGTCAAAGGATATGAACAGGTAGTTTTCAGAGGAAGAAATTAAAGATATCTATAGTCATATGAAAAAATGCTCTAAATCACTATTGATTAGAGAGATGCAAATCAAAAGAACACTGGGGTACTACATCATACCTATAAGATTGCCTGACATGACAAAATAGCAAGATGATAAATGTTGGAGATGTGGGAGAGTTGGAACACTAATTCATTGTTGGTGGAACTGTGAGCTGATCCAACCATTCTAGAGAGAAATTTGGAACTATGCTCAAAGGGCTATAAAAATGTGCATACCCTTTGACTCAGCAATACAAATTCTAGGACTGTGTCCCTAAGAGATCATAAAAATGGGAGAGGGTCCCATACAAAAATATTTATAGCAGCACTTTTTGTAGTTGCCAAAAACTGGAAATCAAGGGGATGCCCATCAATTGGAGAATGGCTGAATAAATTATGGTATATAAATGTAATGGAATACTATTGCACTATAAGAAAGGATAAACAGGAAGACTTCAGAAAGGCCTGGATGGACTTATATGATGTGATGCTGAGTGAAAGGAGCAGAACCAGGAGAACTTTGTTGTGCACAGCAAAGACCACAGCATGCAAGAGTCTTTTCTGGTAGACTTGGAACTTCATTGCAATGCAAGGACTTAAAAAATTCCCGATGGTCTTTTAAGGCAAAATGCCTTCCAAATCCAGAGAAAGAACTATGGAATTCAATCCAGAATGTAGCAGACCATTTTCTTTTGTGTTATGTTTTGGTCTGTTATAAGATTTCTCCCATTCATTTTAATTCTTCTATACAATATGACTATGGTGAAAATGTATTTAATAGGAATGTCTGTGTAGAACCTATATAAAATTGTATGCCATCTCAGGGAGGAAGGGAGGAGATAGAGGGGAGGGAGGGGAAAAAATCTAAGTTATATGGTAGTGATTATAGAGCACTGAAAATAAATAACAAAAATAAAATGTCAAGCAAAACTATAAACAATGAGAAATCATGTAAGAAGACTGTTCAGAACTTCTGAACACTTAAAACAAAATAACAACTGAAAGAATTCACAGATCACTTACAGGAGAAAAAAACTGCAATGCTTCAAACTCCCAAAACAAGTGGCGGTTAATTTTAATTATTTCAATGACAAATAAATTCTGCAAGTGATCATGAGAAAGACTTTCAAATATAAAGGAAAGGAAAAATAAATAACATGATTCCATTCTGTTTTGATCAAAACTGCAAGAGGGAATGGAATGATGTGTTTTGAAAAACAAAATAACTGAAAATGCATGCGAAAGTAAGCCTGAGCCTAATCATTAATGCTGCAAACCTATTTGTGGGTAGTGAGGGAAAGGATCCTCAGTGAGTCCATTAAGAGATTGGGATTAGCTCTCTTTGCTGTTAGTTCATTGAGTTTTTACCTCTTAGGGTTCTTAGTGTCCTACACCATGGACAGAACTGAAATTATTCTCATGCATAACTTCTATTTTGGAGAGATTTGAGAGATAATGAAGATCATAGAAAATGTCTTGTCCTCCATCTTCTTACTCACCAATTCCACTATAGACAGATATACCAAAGAGTTAAGAGAGAGAGAGAGGAAAATATTCTACATGCATAAAAGTATTTGTGGCAATTCTTTTGTAGTGGCAAAGAATGGAAACTTTGAGAATGCCCATCAGTTAGGAAATGGCTAAACAAATTATGGTATACATATATATTAAATACTATTGTTCTTTAAAAAAAATTACAAAAGTGGTTGTTTTAGATAAACCTTGGAAGATCTGCATGAACTGATGCAAAATGAAGTGAACAGAGCTAGAACAATTTATACTACAATGATATAAAAAACAAACAAATTTGAAAAATGAGAGTTTGAAAGAACTGTGAACAATGCAATGATCTTTCCAAGTACAAATGATGAAAAATGCTATAAACCTCCTGACAGAGGAGTGATTAATTAAATATGCATAATATAGCATACATTTTTGGATATGGCCAATGTGGGAATTGATTTGTTCGACAACACATATTTGTTATAAGATTTTATTTTTCTTTGTTTTTTTCCCATTTACAGGGTATAATGGAAATAAGTATGCTAATTTAGGATGAACAACTACATTTTATAAGCCTCCAAGTTGTGACTTAGTAGTTGTTATGTAAGCTATTTTTCCATAATAAAATAAGCACTTGTGTATAATTTGACAATGATGTATGTGTCCCTCAGACTTGGTAAACTACCAATGAAGTGTGTACTATCCAGATTTGGTAAACAACTGCTAATGGGGTATGTAGGGTGGGGGAGGTCTATGTGTATTTAGGGATGTATGTGTGTCCCAAATTTGATAAACAACTGATAAACACTTCCTAATGATGTGAGCTTTGACAAACAATCAAACTTTGTTGATTATTCAATAAAAAGCATCAAGCTCTCTAAGAACAAACAACCTGATTCCTAAAGGTCCTGGTATGTTTGTCTCACACCAGTGCTCCTGACAAGATTCCCTCGTGCCCAGCTGGAGGCCATGTGCCTTCTTCCCAGGTGGCAGTCTCTATTCATCTTCATGATTTTAGAATGAAAACAAGATGCTCACATTTTCAAGTGCAGAGAACGCAGCAATTAACCCTAGTCTCATCCCAGAAGCAATCTGATGACTGGGGTCTCTGATAGGTTTTTACAATTTTGGCTAACAGTGTTTGCAAATTATGTCTAAGTACTGATTGATAATCGATCACCTGTCTGTCTGTGTTGGTCCTTCATTGTGGAAGAAGCCCATGCCATCAGAGAAATAATGACATGACTTGCACTTGACTTCTTTTTGAGTGAGGTAGGGCTGTGCAGGTCACCAGCCTCACTTCTCCAGAGTCATGTGAATCCAGTGACCAGATTAGGATGATTGGAGAAGACTCAGGATGCACTAGGAGACCCTGGCCTATTTAGCTACTCACTTAGAGTGAAGTCTCCACTTAAGGGCTCTTTTCTGGACCCTCCTGGCTTAAAAGTGATTATCAATAGTAACTGTTGCTGTTTCCCTCCCAGCCTGATGTCTGGTTTTCTTTGCCTCATTAAAGAGACCGTCTCCTGACTACTTCTCAAGCAAGCCTATTCACTAAATGGGAGTTACCTCATCCTAAGTGAGTACCTGAATAGACCTTGGCCTAAAGGGGCCAAGGTCTCCCGGAGCATCCTGTGTCATCTCCAATCAATCTGATAAATTCAGATGGCTCTGGAGGAGAAGTGAGGCTGGTGACCTGCACAGCCCTCCCTCACTCAAAGTAAAGTCAAGTGCAAGTCATATCATCATTTCCCTGATGGCATGGCCTTCTTGGGCAATGAAGGATGGACCCAACCACAGGAGTCAAGCAACACCCATTCAGTGAATAGGCCTCTTTAAGAAGAAGTCGGGGAATGACCATTCAATGAAAAAAAATAAATAAATACACCTAATCTGATAATGAAAGGAAAATAAAATTTTTAAGAAATAAATCTATGGATGCTTAGTGGGCTTATTTTTATTTCATCAGAGAGCACAGACAAATCAGAAGCATTTCATTCCATGGATTTGGTAGACTGTTAACTATAAAGTGGCCAAATATAGTAGAATATTATAGAATTGCTCAGACAGTGGGAAAAAAGTGTTAGCTCTAATTGGCTGAGAATAAAAGTAATGCTTTGTAATTACATCTATAAAACTTGAGGATTGATCACAATTCAAGATTGCCCATAAACTTCGATGACTGGACCTGGATGTGACTTTGAAGGAAAAAAAAAGATGATGAAACACTGTTAACTTCAACAGGGCAACAAGCCAGAGCTCTGATTGCCATTTACAGACACTAAGTGCCTCATTTTATTTTAAAACCTGATCAGCTCTTGCTTCATATAGAACACTGATACACAAGTATTTTCCATAAATTCACACTGCATTTGGCATTTCTCTTCCCATGTTGAAATCAGTCACGAGTGACACTGGCTCGTGAGTGCCTCCATCTTCACGTCCCAGTTTCCAATAGAAAAAGCAAGAAACGGGCAAAATGTAGCGAGCAGTCATGACGGCAAGCACAAATATTTCCCTATTCTGAAACCAAATGTGCTGCAAAGAAAACTGTAAAATGAACTTCGTGTAAAGCGTCTGACCTCCTTTCAGGGAACCACTAAAAACAACATGAAAAATGAATTGAGGAATAGTTTCCTGGGTTTTTCATACATCTCCAGTTGCTAAGGAAACTACTTCCTTAACATCAACCTCTTCAATACAACTGGTTTTCACAATACATGCTTATACATCTTTGGAAGTAAGACTGTGGAAGTCGGGGGAAAATAATGAAGAATAGAAGTCAGCACCACGCTGGTCCAAATAGCCCTAGACCACTTTTCTTACCAAGCCTTACCCTTCCCAGTCACCTGGCATATTTGCCACCTGGCAAAAACCTCCTGGACTTAAATTTGAAGCTTTAGCTAATAGGGTAAACAAAACAGCAGGAAGTCCTATTTGACATGCAGCAGTAGCTGAAAAACTGCCTCTTCACCCCTACTCTACTCCCTCTCCTGCTGTGGAAGTGGGAGGCAGCTCTTAACACAGCAGGGAGAGCAGACTCAGCCCCAATCCTGCCCCATATCTCTGGGGGAAGTTCTTATAAGTTTCTCAACACCATGGGTTTGACCTGGAGCTGTGGGTTAGCGTCAGTGAACTTAGTACAAGTGGGAAGTACACATACTTACAAATCTGATGATACCAAGTCAAACCTAGATAAAATGGTATCTCACCAACCCAACCCAAGTATGACCAGAATATATAGGGTCCAATTTTCAATGTATTCACATCAGTTTATAAGGAGAAATGGAAGAAATCAAATCAATCCATCATCTCACCAACCTCCTCACTAATACTTACCCTTTGCCCTCCACCCACTTTCCAGTTCTGGAACCATAATCTAATGAATACCGCCCTCAATACAAGAAAAGGTGTTTCAAGCACCTTCCCCCACTCCATTCACCATTACTGTAGCTTAAAGAGGCCTGTTCACTGAATGGGCACTACCTCACTCTAAGTGAGTACCTGAATAAGCCAAGGTCTCCTAGTGCATCCTGGGCCTTCTTCCAGTCATCCTGATGAATATCTGGTCACTGGACCTAGATGGCTCAGGAGGGGAAGTGAGGCTGGTGACCTTGCACAACCCTCCTTCACTCAAAACAAAGTCAAGTGCAAGTCATGTCATCATTTCTCTGATGTCATGGTCTTCTTTGAAAACGAAAGACAAACACAGCTTTCCAAACCAAAATACTCCTCCTTGGCCACTCTTGTCTCATGTGTATTGTCTCCCCCACTTAAAATATAAGTTCTTTGAAGTCAGAATCTCTCCCCATTTTTACATTTATAACCCCAGAACTTAACATAGTGCCTGGAACATAGTATGTGCTTAATAAATGCTTGTTGGTTGGGTAAGTCAATGAAAAACATTTGTTAAGTTCTTAATAAAGTAAAGTAAATTAGGAGATGGGAATATAGAGATAAAAATGAAATAGGCTATGCCATCAACAAATATGAAAGAAAAAAGAGAACAGTTAGATCAGTAATCAAATAACAAATATTTACTAAAATGGTAGACACCATAATGCTTAGATGTAAAATCTGAATTATCTGGAAAAAAATAAAATTTTCCTTCCATTTATTCCATATTTATCTCATATTACCAAATTATGCCTGTTGATTGCCTTGTTAATTTGATGCAAATTATCAACATAAGCTCCTTGAAGACAGGATCTGTTTTTTGCTTTTTCTTTCTATTTCTAGCATCTAGAACAACAGCACCTGGCATACAGTGGGTGCTTAGTGAATGCCTGATAATTGGTTGATTCAGAGATGCTGCTGCTTCCTCTCTGGGTTTCTTCCTCCAGCTTATACCTCTAACCTTAAAGGAACTTAAAAGTTAGGCTACCAAGCCAGATATCTAGGATGAATTGTGGCCTGCTTTTAGGATGCCTTGGGCAAAAAGAATATTGATTTTCTTTGAAGTAATGTGATTCTCATGGGTTTCAGACAATCTTTTTCATGCGTAGCTGTCTAGTTGGCAATTCTATGAAAGGAAATATTTTAAAATATTTATAATGAGTTAGAGGCCATCTCTCTCAGTTCTTTAAGGAGCAATGTGGATATTCCATACCTGGAGACCAGTCTCTACAGCTACAGCCTAGAAGGTGGTCTTCAGAGATGATAGGGCCATAAAATTCAGCAACTTATTGTCAACCTAGTAGTAAGCCTCTCTGAGTTTAGCTAATTTGTTGCTCCATGACTGACCTAGAATCTGTTACTGGCTCAAATTCCAAACCTTTTCAGCTTAGAAGAAGCACATGCCGGAGGTTTTGTCCCATTGGCATAGCCTCCAAGACTACAGAACTACCTACACTTCGCCCTGAGGTCTTAGAGGAGAATATTAGTAGAGAGAACATAATAAAAAAAAAATGTCACTATGCCACAAAACATCTTAGACTCTTGGGAGCTCTCCAACAATGCTAGAAATAATATGAAAAGACACTTTCAGGCCTTAGGCTAAACACTGCTTCTCCTCAGGGGTTTCCTCAGATAATCAATGCTGTTTGGGGTCCCTGGGCTCAGTAATAGCCTAAAAACTATGAACTTGTGTAATATAATCCTGACTGGATGACTTTGATTAAAGTACTTAGAGACTATAGCTTCTGTGACTGGAGAAAAAGTGAGGGTTGGGGGAGGTAATTATGAAGCCTTCTGCAAATGTTAAATAATTACTTTAATGAAACTTCCTTCTCAGCTGGGCAATAAATTTATCACAGATTTGTTTATTGTTTTGGACCATGTTATTTAGGTGGTTTTGCTTTATTTTTAACAAATGAAGACTCTAATGTGCTCCTTTATATGTGATTTTTCTATCAGGAAATGGAAAGCAGGTGGGTACCTCAAACACCCAAGTTTCTCTGTGGTCATTTTGACCAGGGGCTAAGGAACACTTAGTAAACTAAAAATTATCATTGCAGTCACATCCACGATGTTCGTATTTGAACACTTGAGACCTACTCCATCAGAATCAATAGGTCAAGAGGGTGTTACTTTATTTTAAAAAGTGAAACAGTAAAATACACAAGAAATTCACTTGAAAAATTACATTAAAAGAAGGTTATAAATCGGCCAAAGCTCAAAGAATTCTGAGTATCCTCACCTCCTGCCTTCTCTGGGCACAGTAGGGGTGAAATATGAAGTAAGTGTGGAGAAAGCAAAGATTACAGTTTCTCAGATGTGAATAGTACTTAGGGAAACCCCTTCCATGGTACGATAAGTAAAATGTGAAAGCCGTTTTCAAATTAAGAACCAGCCCTCAGAAATCATTAAGACATTCATTGTTATAGGTGGGGCCAGGGGGTAATGTTAGGAGTTATGATTTTGGGGAGGGTGCTTTATTCTTTATAAAATTGTCCTAATTAAATTAATGAAAACCTAAAGGAATGTAGGTGTTGTCAAATAGTATAAATTACAATGGTCAAATTCAAATGTCATCTCACACAGGATCACATTTCTTCCTTTAATTCTCCTTCCTTGGCCTGTCCTAAATACATAGGCTACCACATCAACCAGTTATTCTGCCCACTGTCCTTTCAGAATTGGCTGAAAAACCTTACTCTTTCGCCATAATGTTTTACCAGAAGCATTCTCTGTTTCCCCCATAGGACTAGTTGGCAATGAGTTCACTCGCACAACGCAGTTCTCTCTTTCTCAAGTCCTATGGCCTGAAGCTTTTCGTCTCCTTAAAGGCTTTCTATTTTCTAAAAGTCCCATTTATTTTCTACACACATATATACGTGTTGGCAGGGGAAGGATTTTCTTTCTGGTTTCCTTTAAGGGTGCATTTAAAATATTCACTTCAGGCGGGGCCAAAATGGACCATGGACCACAGCATCTCAAGGCTACATATGCATCCTTTTCACCTAGCATTACACTCCGTAGAGCATCCTTTGGGCTCGAGGGAAAGAAGGTGGCAGTATGTGAGAGCTGGAGAATGTTTTCATTTTCTTTTTAGTCGACGAGCCAGGCCACAGTCTGGGTTTTGTCAGCTAGAGGCAGGGTCCCATCTCTCACGTGAGAAAGGGATGCTTTGATTTTTCTTCATTTGGGATATAACTAGATCCTTGTTATTTGCCAAATACCCCCAAGGGTGTCCTACTTTCCAATATCTTCTGCCCTCTCAGTGTTCCTGTGGCTCAGTCTTGTGTTTCTTTTTGGAGAAAAGCCCCCTCCAGTAAAAGAATTGAAGGACTCAGCCATTATTTTTAAAAACTGTGCAGATCATGATGCTTTGAGATCCAGAGGTCACCTAAGTATGAATTATTATTACAAAAGGATGCCGGAAATGGAACACACTATCTGTATTTATGTCTCACAATTACTATCAATCACAATCAACCCTCAAACATTTATCAAAATGTCTACTCTGTGCCAGGTAATGGTAAGTCACATAAGGAACAGAAACAGATAATGGAGAATATGCTGAATTTGGAGTCAAAAGAGGTAGGTTCAAATCCCAGCTCTGCTATTTACTCCCTATTTGACCTTAGGCAAGTTTCTTGGTCTCAGTGGGTCTCAGGTTCCTCATCTATAAAATGAGGAGGTTAGACTTGATCTACAAAGTCTCTTCTAGTACATAACCTAGGATCCTATGATAGAAGAAAAACAGTTTGAGCCCTCAAAGAGCTCAATAATAAGTAAAAGAAAGGTGAATGCAAGATTAAAAAAAATAAAAATAAGCATATACATACTGGGGCTTTGAGGGGAGCTGGTGGTGGGGACAAATAGATAAATAGGCAGATGGACAGAGAGAGAGAGACAGAGAGAGAGAGAGAGAGAGAGAGAGAAATGTGAATGCAAAATTTTTAAAAAAGGATTCAAAATCCATACTTAAATTCAGGCTGAAGAAAAGTTCCCTTCTTTCCTCTCTGTCCCTTCTTCCTCATTCCTCTTCCCTATCCACTACCCCCCTTCCCGAGCTAGACTTACCTGCTTGATTGCGTCAAAGATACTAATAGAACATCTGACAAGTTTGTTTGAAAGCACACAAATATGTGGGGATTGGAAAAGTCTAACAATTATTCCAATCCAGTTTTTGAAAATGCTTTTATAGCAATGCAAAAATAATCAAACTATTTTCAATTATCTTAAATGGTCATAGTACTTATAAAAATTATTATAAATAATCACTATTGTGACTATTACTTCCTCACCAAGAGTATGAAACACCAACAAAAATTGTTATCATTGTGTACGTGTTTATATATGCATGCGCACACTTACACATACTCATACGTATGTATGCATACACATACTCCTTCCATGGCATCAGTAAAACAACTGCCTACTCTCTCTTGCTGGTTCTGGCTATTGACACCGCCTTTCTTCTCCTCACCCTCATTGCTTGGCCATAGCCTTATACACTGCCCTACGCTACCCTCTGGGGACTCATCTGTCCTGTGAGAGGAAAGGGTGGTCATCATGGGAAGGTACAAAGAGCCAGAGGATAGGGAGTACCGGTGGCCCCAACATGGGTTTCAATCTTGTCTCTTTTTTCTCCCTTTTCTCTCTGTGCTCAAATGTTTGAGGAAAAGCAGTGATCCAAAGCTAAGATCAGATACTTTGGAATCCCCCCAAATAAACATATTCCCAGAAATAGAATCTTGAAGCAGCCAGCGAAAGAGACTATGTTGACCTTATCCACGAATGCCAAGAACACCAGGTGTGTGAGTATTAACTGAAATCTGTAAGAACTAAGGAAATCACTTCTTTTAAATCAAGATCCGTAAAGCTTGATGACTAGTCCTAGATAGCATTTGCTTCAAGAACAAGCCAGCCTCAGGATGATGAACTATTTCCAGAATGAGAGTCACCTTCTGTCTGGGCAGTTTCCAGGACTCTGCATTATCAGTGTCAATGGTTCATGGTCACTCTGAACACCAAAGTCAGCTATTAGTTTTCCTGCTCATGTTCCATGCAAAGCTACCCCTGGGGAAATGCATGTGATTTTTTTTTTCACTTCATTCATTTTCTCTAGGAATCTTGAAGGTCACCAGCACCGCTGGCATCTTGGTTTGGTTTGGGCTTTGCATACACAAACACACAGAAACTGAAATAGGCGATTTCACTGTTTGGAGTCTTGAGAGAATAAAATACGTGTGTGTGTGTGTGTGTGTGTGTGTGTGTGTGTGTGTGTGTACAGACATATGCATATAGATATATCCCTAATGCACATGATCTTATACATTTCTTATCATGATTATTTATTAGAAAGACTATCAAGCAGAAATGAGACATTGGATATAGGGAGTCTAGGGGGAAAAGCATTAGACTGAGAGGACCCCAAATAAGGTCCTAAAAAACAACTAGGAATTCTACTTAAATTGCTTTACCTTTCCATAACTCAGTTGCACTATCTTAACAATAGCAACAACAACAAAAACAATCCAGTATTCATATTAATACCAGACATTGGTAGGAGTCCATCTGAAGGACACACACGGAGCACTGGGTGGGCACAGGGGATCTCAGAATCTAGGTCCCACATGCCATCATCAGATGCTGACCTGAGGCAAACTGCCTAAAGATTCCTCAGAACTCCGAAGGCCTCTCACTAGAGACACCTCCATCCTCCACCAGCTCCCCTCAAAGCCCCAGCATGTATGTGCTAGGAACAGGGGGAGGGAAGCTCATGAGACGCATATGTCCAGGCAACCTTGCCATCTGTGCAGCAGAGATGGCCTGTGGGGATATCCCTACATGCCTCAGACTGACCTTTGCCTATCTCATGGTGACTCAGAGAGACTTGAAGCAATAGCTACCAAACACTTTGGAGCATCGAGACTGGAGAGCATTCCAGAAACAGAAAGCATTACAGTCATCTCATTCCTGCTGTACTTGCCTGAAAATTATTAAAGCCTCCTGTTTCCTTTCGAGGTCTCAAATTTTCATGCCATGGCCACAGATACTAAGAGCTCCTGGAGCTCAGCAGGAGCAAGGCTGCAGACAAAGGGAGAGGCAGCCCAGCCACTGAGGGGAGGCTTTAGTGGCCTGGCTGTTTGGTTTTCAGTAGTGAAGTTCTCCCATCTGACCAGCAGGAGGAGGGAAACCTCACTCTCCACATTGTTCAAACTCTTCCTCCCAAAGCATCCATCATCTGTAGGCACCAGTGCCAGGGAATTAATCCCTCAAAGAAACCCTGGGCCTGAGATAAAAATCAATTCGTAGATCTCAACATTCTTTGCAAAGGCAATGGTTTTACTGTATGTATTCTGAGTCACCAATAATTTAAACGCTGCCAGAGCACTTTCCTTGTAAACATTGGGGGATTTCGATACCAACTTTGAGGGTGCAGCGTATCTTGGCACCCGGACAGAGGAAGTTACATTTCCAGGATGTGTCTGAAAATGAGTAGCAAGTGTGGCTGGTTTGAAGTTTGTCTCATCTTTCAAAAGCTGCTTCTTTTGAGAGATTCTAACCCAACCGGACTCAGTCTGAGCTCCTTTTTGGAGTAGGAAAGGGCTTTTTCAAATGCTCCCTTGAAGAAAAATGTTTTGTTTATTTTTTAAGTCTGACAAATAAAATTACATCATCCAAATTGGCAGTAGGCTTTACACAAATGCAGGAAAGAATTCATGTCTTTAGAACCACAGGGTCCAAAGCTTGGTGACAATAGGGTGGCAGCCAGAATTTAGTCATATACTGGAAGGCATTGAAAAGTTCCCAGAACATGTAAATACTTAATATAGTTATATTTTAGAAGATCTAGTTCTATTTTGGAAGAATTGATATAGCTCTATTTTTAAAAGATGTGCCTTTTTATAGAGAGCCTTTGTACTATGATTGCAGTGTTACTTTTAGGAAGTCACTGTAAACCTTAAAACACTACACATGTTGTCAATTAGAAGGGGAGGAGAGAGTGATGTATCTGAAGTCAATGAACACAGCTTCGAATCCTGATTGGGCCGTTCTACCTGAGCTCTTGGGATCCAGTGTCTGTATCCATATAACAACGGAGTTGAACTAGATGACCCCAGCTCTAAATATACAATCCTGTATGGGCAGCTAGGTGGCACAGTGAATAGACCACCAGACCTAGAATTAGGAATACTGGAATTCGAATTTGTCCCCAGACACTTCCTAGCTGTGTGATCCTGGCAAGTCCCTTTACCCTGTTAGCTTTGGTTTCCTCATCTGTCAAATACGGCAAACCACTCCATATCTGTGCCAAGAAATCCCCAAATGGGGTCACAGAGAGTCATACATGACTGACCAACAACAAAATTTTTATAAGGAATGCAATGAATCACAGATACATTTCATGAGAGATTCCTGATCCACTGTGAAGAGGGCAATACGCTCTCAGATTGGTTTATTGTTGGTTAGCGTCCCGCACTTTCCACCCTCTGAGCCAAGGGAATCCTGATGCTTCGAGGATACATGGTCCATCAGCATTGACCACCAGGTGACAAAGTGGAGCGAGCTCGAGATTGGGAGATAGAGCCACCTAAGTTCAGAACCTGCCTCAGCTCCTTACTATGTAGCTGGGTGATCTTGGCCAATCCACTTAGCCTCTCTGAGTCAGTTTCCTTATCTGTAATACAGGAATCAAAATGGGAATATAAGTAGCATCTACTTCACAGATTGTTGCGAAGACTAATGAGATAATATATACAAAGCTCTTTGCATACTTTAAAAAAGTATATAAACGCTAGCTGTTCTCTTGTTATTATTAAGCAGCACAGTCAATGACCATGCTAGAATTTCTGTACAATACAGAGCTAAATCGGCTTATACATTACCTTGGCCTCATTATCCCTGCATCTCATGAATCCTCATTACTGCCAATGTGAACAACACCACCATTAGGTAAGAACAGGGATGTTCTGGTAAATGTTTAACAACCAGCTTGGGGGTGGGGGGTGGGGGGTAATGAAAGCAGGACATCCTTAAATTTAATCAGCATCATAAACAGTCTCTTTATCATTTGCTTTCAGGAACAAAGGACAAACAGCCACCACCAGGTCTATCTAATCAACAAAACGTTGAGCTAAATTCTGATTTAGCTCATCTGTATTTGTTGATTTCCAAGGTGTGAATTCTCCAAGGTGTAAGATTTCACACTGAAAAGTTAACAATCCTCCTTCAAGCTAGTTCCAGCACACTCCTGAGTACATAAGAGACCAAAAAAACACCAAAAAACAAAAGCTCTACCACTAAAAAAAGAATAGTAAAAGGTATCGTGGGTCCCCTCAAAGAGATTCCAATCTGGTAGTGAGAGGAAGTACAGTATCACAGAAGGAGCACTGAACTAGGAACCTCATTTTAGTTCCAATACTGCCCCTAGTTACCTTGTCCACCCCATTTTACTTTCCTTGGGCCCAGTTTCTTCATCCATAAAAAAAAAAGGTTGAACTAGATGATCTTTTAAGGTGTCTGACTGTGGGACAAAATACACACCTCAATGACAGATAACAATATGATGTATATAGTACATGAAAAGCAAGTCAACCTAGACCTTCCACATTGGAAAAGTGATGTAACTTGTCCAGGGCCATGAAAAGAGACCACTGGTAAAGTTCCCATAATGCATTTGTCAAAAAATTCCATTGGGTCTAATAATTGTGAAGTGTTTTTCCTTGTAGATTTATGTATTTTCTTTAAACATTCTACCTGAATGTCTTCAAAAGGTCCCTCAGCCAAGTGAAGTGTATAGTATATGGCATTTATATTTGTCAGGCACATAAATTAAGTTTCTGGTGTAATCAGTGAAAATGCCACTAGATTCTTGGAATCATTAAAATAATGTTTTAAGTCCAGTTTGAGATTTGTTCCACCAACTGACAATTAATACAACCCAGATCACACTTGCACTAGTTAATCATGAAAGTCACTGATTGCTGTAGGACACACAGATGAAGAACTGCTTTTAATATTCTACACTAAAGATAATCCCTTTCTATGATTCTAGGAGAAAAGATAGATATAGTGATAATTCCATATAATGATACCCATTTATAATTGTGTAGGAAAGATGAAACAACATTTTTTTAAACAAATGTTCCAGAATATGGTCTTGAAAATGATCTTTCAGAGAAAAAGATAAATCTTTCCAATAGGATATGGTCTCCTTCTTCGAAAGGACTCTAAGCAAAGTCTTTGACACCCTACTTCTCCATCAGTAAAAGAAGGCACTACAGCTCTTTGTTTTTAAATTAATACCCCAGGCCAGTTATGACGAGAGTGGCTAATTTGAGATACTTTTTTTTTTTTGCAAAAACAGTCATTTGTGTGTACTGATCAACCCACTGTCTTTCAGGCCAGAGCCTCCATTTGTAAAACTCTAGGACCTTAGTTTCATTAGTTCCAGGCTCTAACCAATTGAGTTAACCCCCTGCTCCCTTGTCTCTTCTTTTGCCAATAGCAAAAAGAACCTACCCAAAGAAAAAAAAAATCTTTCTTGGGTGTATGAGATAGTCCTGCCCCAAGCAATAGTAAGGGTATCCAGAGGTCAGAGCCCTGGCTCTAACTGGGGCCTATAGCCTCCACCCCTATCCCCGAGGGCCTCCCTGAGCCAGAGTTGAATAAAGGGTGAAAAGGGCAACAGCAGCCAAAGAAAGGAAGGAAATAGGAGGCATTTTCTGTTTTACTGTGCAGCAATCATCACTTGCTATTTCTGTTTTAGAAACTTTGTCGTATTCTGTATAAATGTATTTTAAAAGTTGTGTTGAGCTGAGCTTCGATGGTCACTGAAAGCAGGTTGACACGAAATCTGTCTGTAAGTGGGCTAGAAGTAGCGCTGTAGCCAGAAGAAGGAAGAAATAAATGTGTAAATGTTTTTGTTTTTGTTTTGTGTTGCATTTTTTCAAAACCACCCATAATGAGCTCTAGCTTCAAAAGACTTCAAGCGAACCAACAGGAAACACATCTGGGGAGCATCGTGAGGCAGTGTGATCAGGTCTCTATGTAACTCCTTCTTTCTCCTTTCCTATTAAATGGAAGAAAACACAAACAAGAGAAGAGAAATATAAAATGGACCTTCTAGCAAATTAGGAAGGCAAATAAAGCTGGCTTTCTTATTAGTTCGCAATTAATCATAGTGAATAAACCTTTGTGACGGTGGCCAAGAGAACTCATTGACAGTTCAGTTCAGGAAAGGCCTGAAAGGGCTTTTATTGCCAAGCTGATGAAAACTTCCAGAGCTATGGATAAAGTCCTGATGAAAACTTCCAGAGCTATGGATAAAGTCCTGGAGCTCTCAATCTAAGAAAGGTTCAAGGTGAGTTAACCTGGTGATCGTTGGAACCAGAGTTAGATCAAGAGGTGATGGATAACCCTTGAAGATTAATGAGAAGCAAAATCATCATATCCTCATTTTACCCATGAGCCTCAGCTCAGTAATTGGCCCCAGGGTTGCAAGGCCAGCAAGTGTCACAGATAGGATTCAGACCAGCTCCTTCCTGACCCCAATCCATTATATAATGCTGTCTTTCCACCTAATAGTAATAGCTCGCAATTATATAGTTTTAGGGTTTACAAAGTGCTTTCCTCACCACAACACAACACAGTCCTGTGAGACAGGGAATAAGAATTATTATTTCCATTTTATAGATGAGAAAATTGAGGTTTAGATAAGTTAAGCCAGATTTGGACACACATCTTCTAACACTTAAACCAGCATTCCTTCCATTATACTACGCTATCTCCGTAACCAGTTAATTTCATTCCAGTTCATTTTGGCTCCTCTACTAACCCATAAGTGCCTTGAGGAAAGGGCCTCTGTCTTATACTTCTCTTATATTCCTTATAGAACCTAACATCGCGCTGAGCAGAGGGTATTTGCTCAGTGATCCCTTGTTGACATTACAGGTTGAATAGCCAGAAGTAAGAGCAAGATCAAGCTACACCATTCCAGCCCAGCCCTGAAGAGTGTTCCAGGCTTCCAACTCAAAGGAGAGATCAAAGCAGTAGGGAGTATCTTGAGATATGTCTCTGAAACATAGCAAAACAAACAAAATGAAACAAAAAAGCATCAGGTTTTTTTTTAAATAAACAGTTCATAGTAAAGGACGAGGGGAGAGTCCATGAAGGTAGTGAACCTTCACTGCTGTTTAACTTTATCCACACTTACTATTAGCGGGAGTCTGGCTCTTTGTCAGGGTTCAGGTTGGTGTGTCCTGAGCCACCTAGGATAAGTGGGGGGGGTGTCTTTGATTACACCTACACCTCGTTAGTACACTCATTCTTGGTCATCTCTTTTTCTCCTCTCTTTTTCTTCTCTCTTCTCTCTCTCTCTCTCTCTCTCTCTCTCTCTCTCTCTCTCTCTCTCTCTCTCTCCAGCCTCCCAGAGAGCAGCAGAGAATCCAGATGGATTCCCTTGCATGCCCTGGTTTGATTCCTCAAGGAGGACAGATTGGTCACATACCCATATGGCCATAGTTGAAAGCAGTGAGTTAAGCAGTAAGGTGCCCGAGGGAGAGGATGTCTTTCTGTAAAAGCAAGAACACAAGGCAGCTATGAACTTTGAAGTCCAAAAACTTGAAAATGCAATCACAGAAGATTGGAGGAAAAGTTCAGGGGAGTCACAGGACACTGCAAGGGCCTCTGTTGGGTTTTCAAGGGGACAAAAAGATGCAAAAAAGTGAATTCCTTGCAGGGCAGGGTAAGGGCGGCTTTCAAGGTACACTTCTCAGTCCATCTTCATCTCCATCCATGAAATGAAGCCCAGCTAAGGAGATAGGAATAGGAACATGAAGGGTTCATTATGTTTTGACTCCTTGCTTTTTTCACAGACGACAAATGCCCTTTCAGATTACTTTTTCTTTTGACCAGTCCCCAAAATCCTGATCTGTTTTTTCTGGACATAACACTCAGCAGTAAAAACAAATAAGAGTACATTTCCTCAGCTCCAGGAGCTAAGGATACAGATCAGTCTAAGTGCACCCTCCCCTTCAGTGACCTTTTAAATAATGACCACTTAGGGTGCAGAGGGCTAGAAATTTGGGCATTTTTTGTACTAAGTTCCTGAGAAACAGGGATCAAGAACCAGGATTTGCAACCTTGGGTAAGCAGGATAAGTAAGGTAAGTGTACCTTACCCTATTATTAAAACAAAACACCTCCCTCCCATTTCCTAGACTGACCAATGCATTTATATAATCATATAACTTTAAGATCTGATCTCTAAAGGTGTTCTATTCCATCCACCTTATTTTACAGACAGAACTGAGGCTCAGATCAGTTGTCACTTGCCTATCCAAGATGATACAATTAATTAGTGAAAGACTCATTGGGAATAAACGGTACTAGAACCCATATCTCATAAATTCCAAGCTAATGCTCATTTCACCAGAGCACAAAGTGGTCATTTCAGTTTCTTTTTATTAACTGCAAATAAACATGGAAACTTAACTATAAAAACAGAATCTGAGATGCAGAATAGTAGAAACTCCAAATCTAGGTCAATTCTAAAAATACCAGAAGATTCAGTCATTCACTCATTCATTCATTCAAAACACTTACAAAAATATAAGCCATAATCCTTGCAATCCAGAAGCTTTCAACCTAGTATGGAGATAAAGCATATACATAAGCACCACATGATATCTCAGATTCTGACAGGGCAATAAGGTGTTACCATATGTTCTAGATACTCTACCAACATACTTAGACTGGTTCCCCAGGAGGGAACTGTTACTTTGGGTTCTAGGGTACCTGGTAGATAACTACTCCTAAAATTAGACATTAGAAAAGTACAATTAACCAAGATAATATTCTTTGCAGGAAACTGTTAGAGGTCTCATTTCTAAACTATAAGAGTTATTCCAAAGTAGAAGAGAGGTAATGGACCCCAATGGCAGAATAAGGCATGAATTTTTAGACATGGCTAATGTGGAAATTAGTTTTGCTTGCCTAAATGGATGGATGAAAACAGGCAGTTTTCAAAGGAAGAAGTCCAAGTCATCAATAAGCATATGAGAAAATGCTCCAAATCACTAATCATTAGAGAAATCCAAATTGAAACAACACGAAGATTCCTCCTCACATGGGTTAGATTGGCAAAGATGATTTAAATAAAGGAAAATCACAATTGTTGGAGGGTCTATGGGAAAATATGAACACAAATGAACCATTGGTGGAACTGTGAATTTGTCCAAACATTCTGGAAAGCAATTTGAAAGTATGCTCCAAAAGTCACAAAATTGTGCATAACTTTTGACCCAGCTACACTGCTAGTAGATGTATACTCCACAGAAATCAAGGAAAGAAGAAAAGGACCCAATGGACATAAAATTTTATAGCAGCTCTTTTGTCATAGCAAAGAACTAGAACCTTAGGGCATGTCCATCAATTAGGGAGGGTCTAAAAAAACTATGGTATATGGATGTAATTGGATATTATCTCTGCTTTAAAATAAAGACAATTTCAGGGAAATCTGAGATTTATTACAAAACTAATGCAGAGGAAAATGAGCAGAACCAATAGGCTAATATATACATAACAGCATCACAAAGACAACTTTGAACAGCTTAAGAACTCTAACAAATGCAATGAGAATACATAATTCTGGAGAACTGATGATAAAGCATGCTACCCACCTCCTGATAGAGAAGAAATGGACTCAAGTTGCGGAATAACACAGCAACTCTTTTGCTTGACTATGCATGTAACAAAGGTTTTTTATATCTGGTTTTTTTTTTCCAGTGGAGGAGGGAATTATTAGATAAAAGGGAAGAGATGAAAGAGAGAAAGAGAGAGAGAGAGAGAGAGAGAGAGAGAGAGAGAGAGAGAGAGAGGAAGGGATCCAATGAGAAAGAACCCATTATTTATTGAAATAAGACATTTCACTTTGAGGGGAGCTTTAGCTTTTCCTTTCATGAAGATTAAATCACTCCTGGTATTGCTCTCTGAGATCAAGCAGAACAAATCTGATCCCTCTTCTACATTACTGTCCCTCAAATAATTGAAGGTTTTTATTACATACCCACAAGCCATCTTTCTTCAAGCTAAATATTCCTAATTTCTTCAATCAATCTTCATGTGACATAGCTGCCAGTACCTTCACCATCCTGATTTATCTTCTCTGGACATGCTCCTGTTTATCAGTGTGTTAAACATGGTATTCAGAATTGAACATGATACTCCAGATATGGTCTGACCAGAAAAGAGTAAAGAGACATTATCACCTCCTTATTCTGAACACTGTGCTTCTCAAAACAGCATTAGCTTTCGTTGTTGTTGCTTTGACGCATTGTTGACTCAGACTGAGCTTTTTAGTCAACTAAGAAGCCCAGCTCTTCTTCATATGAACTCCTCTAGGAACAAAAGGATATTATTTGGAAGTTGAAAGAAGACATGGTTAGAAGCAAATCTTTCAGGAAGATTGAAGTCATAGCAGGGGTATTTGAAGCTTTCAGGAAGGACTAGCACCTGTGTGAAGGCTTTAGAGCACTTTTCAGGTTTGCTAATTCTCCTTTGATGTCCATCAGGCACCCGACACTCCCTTGTGGTTCCAATAAGCTTGAAACCACACCCTGATAAAACTGTCTGAGCAGATGGGTTAAACCAGGTTGAAGGTAACCAATGAGCCACAGTTAATGAGTTAGGGGGACGGCTGCCCCAACCATGTAAACACTTCCCCCAGTGGAATGGGTGGATAAGAACAATTTGTTCCAAGGTCTATAAAAACTACTAAAGCAGGCACTGTGAATTGCTTAAAGCTTGGTTAGACATAAGAGATGCTAAGGTTGTCTTGCCACCGGGTTCAGTCTGGAAGAGAGACTTAGGCTGATGACTTCATACAATTGCCTCACTCAAACCCAATGCACCCATGAGTCAAGACATCATTGGTTTTCTTCAAAACAACAACAGCCAGGGATGGAGCAGTGTTAACATAATTTGTCTAAATGTTTACAGATACTTTCAAGGCGACTTTAAATTGAAAGTGGAGGGATGGGGGGAAATCATATATACATATATATATGTATGTATGTGTATATAGTATATATCTGTGTATGTATGTGTACATACACACATATATTTATCCTCTGTATGTGTGTGTGTGTGTGGACGTGCTGGATTAGATCAATGCTCAGATTCAAACAAAATCAGGCAATAAGCCACACATAGGACTGCATGTTGACTTGGAAAACCACATATTAACTTTATCTATGTTCTATTATATTTTTATTTATTCTGTTAAATATGTCCCAATTACATTTTTATCTGACTCTGTACAGAAGAGTGTTACAACTGCAATGCATCCTGCCTCATGTTTTATAACACCAGACTATATGATCCCTGAGGTCATTTCCAACACTGAGACTGAGTAATTCTGTGCTTCTGGGTGCTAACATTCAATCTAGTACTACCAGTGTTCTTGTGGAATGGCCTTCTTTACATTCACTGTGGGAAACTTGGTGACACAAGCCCAGAAAAGATCCATGCTTCGAAAATGCCTCTTTAGCATTGTCTTACCTACTACACTCCATTTGTAATCCCTTCTCCCATGGGCCATCCATCCATAGGAGATTAATGGTAGCCCAAAGAACTTCAATATAGCAAGTCTAGCCTGACCCTACAGAAAGCACAGGACCCAAAAGAGATTAGGGAATGATTACATCTGGATTGGAATCCTTTCTAAAGACGATCCTAAGGGAATGGAGCAGATAGGGATGCCTCAGACAGAGTTATCTCCTACATTCTATTTTATAGTAAAACTGACTTCTGGTTAGTTCAGTAACTATTGGGTCTCTTGAGTCTCCTGCTAGGAATCTCTATCCAGTTTACTCTCCATCTAGTTAGATGCACCAACTCTTTAGACTCTTCAAGTGATGCTGAGATAACATTGTCCGGGAGATCATCCTCTAAGACCGCCTGTAGCTCTAAATCTAGTAGCCTACGATACTATGATTTGGGGGGGTAGGAATGCCATTTCCACCAAGGGCGTCCTGCTAATGCTAATTAATGCTGGTGTTAAAAGACCTTGGTTCACATTCCTGCTCTGGACAAGTCACTTAACCTCTCAAACCCTCTCTTTTCTTATCTGTAAAATGGGGATGATATTCAAGGCAGAAGAAAAGCACTTTTCAAACTGGGCAAACTATAAATATTGAGCTTAATTGTTATAAATTGCCTCCCAAACATCCCTAAATGGCTTTCTATTCGCAGTCATCTTACACTATTCCGACTAGTGCTCTGAACTTTGGCGAGACAGAGAAATATGATTCTGTGGTATTTTTCTGACGTTATTCACACTGCTAATGAATCGCTCCCTTTGGCTGTGTAGACAACAAAGTTAAACAAACAACTTCAAGGGACCTATAAGTGAGTTATTATCTTAGTATAGACCTGGCAAAATAATTTAGATTAGCCCCAATACTATTTCCCTTATTTAGACCTGGCCTAAGGGGCATTTCCATTGGGGGATCTGAAGCTTCGGAATTCCCTCTCTTTCCTAGTCCAACAAAGCTCTAATTTATTGACCTTCAGGGCACAATACAAAACACCTGTTAACTCTGGCATTTCCTCAACCTGCACAGGGAATACTAAGAGTTTAAAAAGAAGAGAGGTCTTGCTTGTTCTGGGGGTTGGGGAGAGAAAAGACCACCCCTTGTTCTATATTTTTCTACCATGCGTATACTCAGGAGCCTATGCAACAGGCCCCTTCTTCTAAGCCAGAAAACAAATGTATTTTGCAAGTGTGTGCTAACAACACCCTTAAACATGATGCCTTACAACAAAGGTTTCTCTCACACAGTCACAGAGCTGTGGTCTAAAAAAAACCAAAAAAAAAAAAAAAAACAAGCCTGGCTCCCTTACAGTACTAACAGGTGGGGAAAATTGATTGAACAGCAAAGCTTTGTCCTTTGTATGGCAAAAGAAAAAAACTCCTGAAAGAATGTGAGAACATTCCTGTCTACCCGCCAAACAATTGTTTTTTGAGCACTCCCTAATAGCTCATGTTCACTCTGGATGAAATAGATAATGAAACCCAAACAAGTCTTGGAAGCAAGGAGGAGGAACAGGAATGTTTCCAGAGCTCCCAGACTGCACATGCTCCATCTGCCGGCTCCAGAACACCAGGGAAGCAATTGATCCATTTGGGAGATGGAGAAAGGAAAGAAGGGAAAGATGCGCTCTACTCCAAACACAGGCCTCTCTGGTTACACCTGATATTGCCACATCTTCAATTTCCTATCAGCTGCATCTGCCCTAAACTTTAAAGATTTAGACTTTGAAGAAGCTGGAACTGGAAAGAAGAGAGGGGTGGAAAAATTGCATAGGAAATGATCAGGACTGCCAATGTTGCCATTTTATCACTAACAACATCCTCTAACTTCAAAGAAAGAAAGGCAAGTCATTTGGGTTTTTTTTTGGTTTTTTATGCTTCTTATTCCCCAAAATGAGAGCCAATTTTTTTAAAAAAGGTGGGGAGGGATAAAATTTGTTTATAGAAAAAAGTAGACATGCCTGGGGTGGTTAATAAATTGAGATCCAGACTTCACAGAGGATTTGAGCCCGTGTTGCTTACAAAAGACAACACAATGCTAGTTCATTAGAGTTGTCTTTCAACCAGATGATGTTCTTAGACCTTTCAGGGACTAACCAAAAATAGTGGGCTGGGGAAAATTAAGGAGAGTGGTCATGGAAGGAAAGAAGCATTTTTTAGATGAGGTTTAAGAAGAGACAGGAAATTGGAGAGATGGACAAAAGGAGATGTAGGTCTACAATTGAAGATTCCATAAGCAAACAAATGACACTATTTATTAAACTTGTTAATTGTCTGGATCGTTTAAAATCTGAACTCTGTCAGCGTTTGAAAAAGAAAGGAAATAATTTTTTGACTTTTTTCTGTATCTAAGTATAGAAACAAAATGAAATGACGTAATCTTAAACAAAACAGACTATTGTAGGTTTCTGCATATGTTATTTTTTAAGTACAAAATAAAATCCAGCCAGATGAAAGAGATGAGGCTGCAGTGTCTCATGTTAAATCCCTAACATAGCCTGTTGGACATGGGTACAGCTCCCTTTCCGTCTGGTCAGGAGGCAGAAAGGTACTTGTTCATCAGGGATGCAGTGTTTGAGAAAGATCATTCTCAGAGTAAATGCCAGGGAAGAACACTTTATTGCGTTGTTCTTACCAAGAAGATGGAAGAGTAATGGGCATTTCTGCTTGGGTTGGTAGCTATACTGAGCTGAGTAGAGAGCTCAGGAAGTATGGAGAAAGAAACATCTAAGTAAACACCTGAGGCAATCCAAGACAGGACATAGATGGAGCCAGTATAATGAAGAGTCTTCCAGAGAGACAGGTTATAGACTTGTTCCAGATGTACTGGAAGATAAGCAGGAAAGCAAGCAACCTGGACTTGGTCCTTCACTGAAATCTCTCTCTTTGGTTAGAGAGAGTTCGTGCCTTTCCTTGTCAGAGTCATTTGAGGATTCTGTTTCTTAACTCTGCGGACATTCAACAATGAGGCTAGCAGGAGTTCTCTTATTTTATTACTCCTTGACATCTCAATTAGATGTTTTCCTGTTCCATTGTTGTCAGAATGTTAACATGGTGAGTATCAATGCTCTCTCTCCACTCTGACTACTGACCTCTCCCAACTAAAATCCCACCTCCTACAGGAAGCATACCCTGAGCCCTGTTGATTCCAGTGAAAGTTTTCTAGGAGATTCGATTCATTTTTCTCTCTTTAGTGACGAACATTTGGTACAGCTAGAAATGCCATTTGTGGCTCTTGACTAGGTAAAATGAACTGGCTCATGCAAGATTACCATCAGCCTTGGTTCAAAGTACTGTGACCATCAACCTCTAATTTAGAAGCATTAACTACGTGGTGTCCCCCAAAGTCTCACTGCCATTTTAAAATGACTTTGGGGATATCCTGTACATCAAGGCAGGACATTCCTTCTATTTCATTGCATTTTGCTGATTAAATGTGTTCAAGTCTCGAAAATTAACAATTTTGCCCTGTTTAGAAACCAGAAGGAGGCTGATGGGTACATGTAGTTCTGCTTGACCTAGTAAATCCTACCGTGAAACAGGGCAAACTATTATTTAATGACAACTCTATTCTTGACTGGATTTTGGTTCGACTCCCAATCTCTCCAGTCTTCTAAATGCTTTATTCTAGTCCTAATTCCTGTATTCTACTGATTCCTATGGATTTAACCCAGTCAGTAACTCCTTCATGAGTAAGTATTCACATGAATAGCTGACATTCCAAATTTGCTAATATGGCCTCTCCAAGAAGGCACTACACAGACAAGAGGACTGCAGACACCAAAGCATCCAAACTAGACTCTATGCAAGACTTATCTCCAACAGAGCTAGCATGGCATGGTGGATAGAGAGCTGGCCCTAGGGTTTGGGTTCAAATTCTGCTTCCTGGCCATAATGACCCTAGGCAAGTCATTTAACCTCTAGACAACTCTTTAAGAATCTTGAGTTTCAGAGAACTACATCCCTAGTTTCCTCATCCAGGAGATCTCTATACCAATGAAATAACAAGTCCAATCCCTAACCCAAGGGTGGGGAACCTTCGACCTTAAGACCACATGTGGCCTTCTAGGTCCTTAAGTGTGGCCTTTTGACTGAATCCAAATTTTGTTCTGTAAAAAAATTTGTTCTGTAAGGACCTAGAATGTCACATATGGCCTTACGGCTGCAGATCTGCAATCCAGCCCTAACCCTCCTTACACATCATCTTCCTGGGCAAATAGTTTGAGGTCACCCGTATTTTAGAACTGAGAAAATTTTATAACATCTTTCCCCAAAGGAATAATCCTAACAAAGTTCTCTAAACATCATTTAAGAGGGCCTCAGTAAGCAGTACCACAAAGACTTGGGAAACAATATAGAAAGAGTACTAGAAATTAAACCATTAAACCATCTTGAGGGGCAAAAATGAACTACAGATAGATTTTCAGACACTGCCAATGAGTTGAATTATTTTGCTTGACTATACTTACCTCTTACAAGCAAAGGTTCAGTGAGGATGAAGGGTAAGGATAAAGGCGGGGGGGAAAGTCAATAAAATATTTTTAGAGTACACAGAAAATAATTCAAATAAGATTCAGAAGGGAATAAAAAAGGGAATATCATTAGTGCTTATTAAATTTAACTTAAATTTAATACTTTAAAACAAATTGTACATTAACAGTTCAGTTTCACATAAATTCTCTTTTCTACTCATTTTTGTATACTGAAATGTTCACTTTTTCAATGATTAAGTTCATAGAAAAAAATAAAATTTAAATTTTGCAAAAAATAAAGAATACTGGTCATAAAGTCAGGAGAAGAATTCAATTCTAGGCTCTAGTAATTAATCTCTATGTATCACGGGGAAAATTTATAATTTCTCTAATTGTATTTCCTTGTCTGTAAAATATAGGTAACATATACCTGCACTAACCTATCTTACTGAGTTTTTGTGAGGAAAGTGAATGCAAATCTTTAAGTGCTATCTAAGAAAGTATTGTTGGTATTGAAGGTAGAAAGATCGGGCAGTATTTATACCAGAATTTGCCTAGAACCTCTATCAGCTTCCATAAAACTCCATAGGGTCTAAGCCAATGTAATGAAAAGCAGGGTGATCTCCTGTTCACTTGGACAGCTGCAAGATTTGATAATCCATAAATGCATGCATTCTTAGAACCCACTGACTGGAATTTATTCCAACTTCCTTCTCTGAGTGAAATAAATAATTTTGTAACAACTAAATCACAGGAATTAGTTGGGCAACTGTCAAAGACATAAAAGGGTTCTGGATTCCCCTAGTTCCCATTTGTCTAATTGCTTTTGTGGGCTCTTTGAATGAATGAATGAGCATTTGTTAAAAACTTACTGTATCAGTGAGCACTGGGGATGCAAATAAAAATGAAAGATCATTGTTGCTCTCAAACGAGCACATGTTCTAATGAAGGGAGAAAACACATGTAGGAGATTTCAGATGCAAGTAGGATGGAAAGGTTCCATGGTCCTTAGTGGCAAAGTAGATGGTAGTACATTTTCTTCTATGTCATTTCCTTTGAGAAAATCATATCAATTTCTGACATGGAGCCATTTGACAATGTGAAAGACTGCAGTATTAAGAACTTCTTTTTCCAACTTGGAACTTCTGGTTACTGAAAAGGAAAGGTTTACAGCATCTGGGAAGCCAGTTTTCAAGTCACATCTTTCCTGAGTTTGGTCCCTTGGATAATGACTATGGAGGCTGGGTAGGAAACAGAGCCAGTGATCTTTGGTAGTGTTATATGGAATCTCTTAGCCAAGTGAAGATATTAGCCAGTATAGCAAAGAGGATTTAAGGGTTGGGGAGGGAGCAAATTTCTAAGCAACAACACAGAAAAAAAATACACAGAGTCAAATGTAATTCTGAGGTCAGCACTACTAGCTTCCCCCAGAGACCTCCTCAGAGTTCCACCCAGAGCAGAGCCAGATAAGCCTTGACTCCCACCATCACGAAGGATGTGCTGAACACTGACTAGAAGAGCTCTCTCCCTAGAAATTGTATCACCAACTCACTCTTTAGGCCCCTTATTTTGTACAAGACACATGCTTTATCAAAAGAAATGGTTTTACTAAACTTTTTGAAACTGTTTTCAGTGAGTTTGACCACAGGGCAAGTCTTCTTGCACTGGCAGTTAGATAGCACAGTGGCTAGAATGGTAAGTCTGGAGTTGGAAAGACTTAAATTCAAATCGGACCTCAAATATTAATGCTGTGAATCTGGGCAAGTTACTTAACCTCTTGTCTTCCTCAATTTTCTCAGGTACAAATTGGAGATAATCCTAGCACTTATTTCCCCAGGTTGTTGAGAGTTTACAACTTGATCATATTTGTAAACCAGATTACAAATTACAGGTTATTAGCCCTGCAAGATGGTAACCATTATCATTAGTAGCAGCGGTATCACCACCACCGTCATCATCATCACCCATATGGTCAGATGATACATCCTAATACGGTTTTTATTTTTCCAAGAAAGCAGTAATGAAGCAGTGAACCTATATAAAAGTCTTTGGGACTTAGAAATTAAACCCTGGAGACCTACAGATTGTAAGGAGACAAGAAGGATGTGAAGAAATGCCAATCTTCTTGATGTGGTGTCCATGCATGGTTGTTTCTATGACCCTTGTATGAAATATTATCAAACAACTAGAAACCTCTCGTTCTCCTGGACTGTACTGGTATCATAAAATGCCAGTGTTTGGGCAGCAGGAAGGAACTTTTAACCTAAGTCCTTTTAGGACTTCTTGGTTAAAAAATTTAAAATTGGGGGGAATTGTTCATTTATCCTGTTCTAGAGTCTCTACTGAACATATAAAGGCAGTGACTGATTGACAACCTCTATGCATTTGACAGTGGAGGTGTAGAAAAATTCCAAACCCTGAAGACATCCTAGAACTAGCAGTTAAATCTAGCTGCCAATGAAGCTCTGCCCAGCAGAAGATTCAGCTGTTGTATCCCATGGAAAGGACTCTCACCCACCCTGCTAACCACAGACATCTCACCTATGATGAAATGGACCACGCACTAAAGTTATCATGAATGTGTTAATGCTGCTAGGGATAAAAACTCTTTCAAGTGAGTCTGGTGAAAGGTAGTATTCATGAAATGGTTAGACAAGCAGACATGACTTGGTTGAAACCTTACTGCTGAATTTGCTGCAGATCAAAGAGAATAAGGATTGACTGGAGTTATGATATACAGATGGAAAGAGTATGAAAAGATTGGTAAAGCACCAGGTCCATAACACCCTCACTTAGAGAACTCTCTACTGCCTATAGGAAAAAGTAGCCATGGTTATTGAAAATATTTAGCTAAACCAGGCTAAGAAGTGCCACCCTACGGTCCTTGTTCATATCTGTGGTTTGATTAGGACTTAAAGGAGAAACACCATCATATTCCCCCAAAACAACCATTCTACTCATCCAAAACCAAAAGGGGACTGTCCCAGAGGAACAGTATTTCATGCTTTGCTTGGAGGTTGGGGAAAGTTCTAGAAGCCATGAACCTCCAGATAATGGATATTTGTTTTTATGTCTTTTTTTTGGTTTGACCTCATCTTTTATTTATAGTATGGTATAAGAATATTGCTGGAATAATACTTTAACCTTCCCTCTTTTCCTCCTCCACCAAAAACACCACAATTCTAAAAGTCAAAAATCCAGAAAATTGGGTGGAGACGAATTGTCAAATCATAAAAGATAGCACACATAAAAAGTTGTGTCTGCACATTAGATGATTCCTGTACTCTAGCTTTGGCAAACCAAGGCAGAAGCAAAGACAAGAGAAAGCATTGAAATGAAGCAAAAAGTGAAGGAAACTCAAAGAAAGTCAGATAAAACTAGGAGTAAACTAAGTCCTTGATAGTTTTCTAGATGACATAATTCTCTAGTTGAGCATCCTTTTAAGGGAAATTTATATATTCCAGCCATATATCTTTATGAGGGTCACACTTTCAGATATCAGAATCCACACAAATATGAATATGTTCTCTGCCCTGAAATTTTCTTCAGCTAGAAATGTAGGTTGTTTGAGGATGTGAACAACAATCCCAGGATCCTCTAGTGGGAAACGATCTCAAAAATTATCCAATATAATCTTCACCCAAGGCATAGAATACCTTATCCCCAACAAGAGGCCAGTCAGTCTCCAGAAACAGAGAACTCATTACCTCTGGAGACAACCCTTAATTAATTCATGGAAGCTTTCCCATAGATGAACTCCAAATTTGTCTTTTCATAGCTTCTAGTTTTTCCTTCCAGAACCTAATTCTTCTTACAATATGACACAATACAATAAACAATTATTAAGTGCCTACCATGTGCCAAGCATTGCACTAAGGGCTGGGGATACAAATAAGAAAAAAAAAGATAGTTCCTTCCCTCAAGAAGCTTACGATCTAATGAGAGAAGACAACGCAAAAAAAAGAGGTGTGGGGAGGAGAGAGAAGATATCCAGCACATTATGATGGTGGTGGATTTAATCCAAAGAGAGCAACTGGTGGGAAATGAAAAATTGGTCGGTCTTCTTCCACACAACGTATTTTACAAATATTTGCCCTTAATTTTTCCCTTCTCCAGGTTAAATATGGCCTCTAAGGGTGGTCCCCAGGAGACTATGTATATTCAGGAATCAGTATTTGCTTTTGTTTATACCTCCACCCATCTATTCTTTAGCTAAAGGTATGACCCAAGGCTTTTTGTCACTTTTCCACACCAGAGGTTCTTCCTTCTTCCATTAAGAGGTGACTAAAATTTATTTTGTAATTTTCCACCATGATATAAAACTTAGCTGCATTCTGGTCTCTTAGCCTTCCCATTGTGGATGTTGGGAACTAAAGCTCTCTGGGTCTACAGTACTCTTACTGGAGCTACAGTACTCTTACTGTCATTGCTATCTATAATATTACTCATAATAAAAACACAAATTCATAGGATCATAGATTGAGAATATGAAAGAACTTTAGAAATCATCTAGTTCAATCTCTTCAGGTCTTCATGTGAAAAATGAGGAAAATGAAGCCCAGTGATTTAAAGTGACTTATCCAAGGTCAGGGGTAGCTAGGTTGCACAGTGGTTAGAACACCAGAAAAGTCAGGAAGACTCATCTTCATGAGTTTAAATCTGGCCTCAGACACTTACTAACTATGTGACCCTAGGTAAGTCACTTAACCCTGTTTGCCTCAGTTTGCTTATCTATAAAATGAGTTGGAGAAGTAAATAGCAAACCATTCTAGTAGCTTTGCCAAGAAACCCTCAGACCGGGTCCTAAGGAGTCAAAAACAAATGAAAAATTACTTAAATTCAAGATCACAGTGGCAAAGCCAATATTCGAACTCAGATTCTCTTCTTCTATCCACTATGCCTGGTGATGATGAAATAAATCTTTTATGGAAAAGACTGCAAAGCTTCTGTGACTTTTACAATGAAAAGTAGGCTGGTAAATGGAATGGATAGTTTGATTTGGGTATGAAGCTTACAGGGATGTCTAGGCAAAACCATCTGACAAGCAGTTGAAAGTAATTTCAGGGAGTTTTAATACTGGTCCCTATCATTCTTTGATAACACAGCATGAGAACAAAAACTACCAATATAGAGAAAAGTTCCTGGCAACTCAGATTGCCTTTTCCCTGAAACTGCATCATTCAAAGCATTATTTCCTTGGGGCAAGAACCTGGTCATTTTCTTTGGCCCAACTTTATTTACCATGGAATGCATGTGCATCTCCTAGCACCACATAAATATTAGATAATAATTTTGTAAACACTTTTCAATACTCCTGCAACCACTTGTGACTCCTAGCCCACTATGGAGGGGAGGGGAGGGAAGGAGATAGGGCAGGAATCTTTCGAAATGTATACAATCTCGATGAAGGACTGTTTATCCATTAAAGCACGAAGTCTATATTAGGCTATCTGAGAGAAAGGTCACTATGCCAGAGTTTCCATTTCAAAGAATCTGCTGTTATCAGTGAAGTCTCTCTGATGCAATATCATCAAAGAATAGGAAATTTTTGAAAAGACAACAATGCTATAAGAAAATGATTCCTTGGGGGCATCCTTGTGGAATGAAGCCAAAAGACATTCTGACTCATTAAAATGGTTCAAAAATATGAGTAAACTTGGGAGTCTTTAGATTGAGTTCAGATACCAGCTCTGCCCCCTAATTCCGAGGTGAATTGGGAAAGTGATTTAACCTTTCTGAACATCAATTCCCTCAACTACAAAATGAAAGGGTAGGGGAAGATGCTCTCTAGGTCCCTTCCATCTGTAATCTATGCTCCTATGACAACAGTATTTGCCAGAGAGTACTGGCAAATAGCCCAGAGCATCTAGATGGCACAGTGGTTACAGCACTGGACTTGGAATCAGGAAGACTCATTTTCTGAGTTCAAATTCAGCCTCACTCATTTACTGAGTGACCCTGGGCAAGTCACTTAACCCTGTTTATCTCAGTTTCCTCATCTGTAAAATGAGCTGGAAAAGGAAATGACAAATCACT
This sequence comes from Potorous gilbertii, assembly GCA_028658325.1. NCBI lineage: Eukaryota > Metazoa > Chordata > Mammalia > Diprotodontia > Potoroidae > Potorous > Potorous gilbertii. The sequence continues at coordinate 48,479,422 of CM053773.1, forward strand.
CCAGTATCTTTGCCAAGAAAACCCCAAAATGGGGTCATGAAGAGTCGGACATGACTGAACAACAACTGATACGATCACAGGAATGGTCTGAGCAGCAGTAACCGGGGAGAGCCCTTCTCAAAGGTTTCACATTTTAGTTTAGTTAATGTTTTTGCCTCTCAAGATCTTGGTTTCTTTTAGGTCTAAACTAACTTCTTTTAGGACCTGATACCATAAGCCTATATTCTGTATCACTAAGTTTCAAAGGAACAATGCTTCTTTCTTTAAAACTATCTAAAATATTAGATCAAACCAAATCCTCCCATGTTAAATTCTCGAACTCCATGGTATGTCGGTACCTGATTTCTTTCACCTATATAATACGATTTGTTAAATAGTCTTCCAGTTCACAGGGATTGTCTTGTGCAATAACTGAACTGATTGTAATCTGCAATGTGAATGCCATACCTTATTTTTCAAGGATGCATAAGTTGCAATGTACAAGAAGGGAAGAAAACTCATCTCTGAAAGAATTAGCTGAAGGAACCAGAGATGTTCAGCCTGGAGATAAGAGAGGTGGTGTGGTGTAATGGAGAGAATAGTCAACCTGGAGTCAGGAGTACCTAGATCTGAGTCCCTGATCAGAAGCTAATTCTCTGGGTCACTCGGACAATCTTTCTCAGCCTCCATTTCCTCATCTCTAAAATGGGGATGATAGTATCATCTACATCCCAGGATATGTTGTGAGACTCAAGATAACATATGGAAAGTACTTTGCAACCCTTAAAGTACCTCATAAATATAGACTGTTACTATGACTATCCAGGTATTTAAAGAGCTATCATGGAAAAGAGATAAAAAATAATCTACTTGACCTCACATAGCAGAACCAGCCCCAGTGAATGTGAATTATAGGATGTTAATTTGACTCTAACCACTGTGTTGGGTAGCCATAGAGTGCCAGGCTTGGAGTGAAGAAGACCTGAATTCCAATCTGGCCTCAACTACTTACTAGCTTGTGATCCTGGGTAAGTCACTTAATCCTGTTTGCCTCAGTTTCCTCATCTGTCGAATGAACTGGAGAAGGAAACAAGTCAATCCAGTATCTGTGCCAAGAAAATCCCAAATAGAATCACAAAGAGTCGGACGCAATAGAAATAACTGAACAAAAAAAAATTTAACTCAGTGTAAAGAAAAACTTCCTAAAACACTTTCAGAATAGAATGGATTGCCTTGATAGGTGCTGGGTTCCATATCATTGCTTGATTTTAACAGCTATGAAAGTTCTCTACACCAATAAAATCCAATTTTTGGTTGTGGCCAAAAAGCAAAAACAAGGCTAAATCAGAGAGCTCAGAAGTAAAAGTTATCTTAATCCAAACCCACTGAGTTCTATTTCATGAGTAACGATTAAGTACCCACTATATGTGTTCGTCCTTCGTTGCCAAAGAAGACCACGCCATCAGAGAAATAATGACATGACTTGCACTTGACTTTGTTCTGAGGGAGGGAGGGCTGTGCAGGTCACCAGCCTCACTTCTCCTCCAGAGCCATCTGAATCCAGTGACCAGATATTCATCAGGATGACTGGAGATGATCCAGAATGAGGCAATTGGGGTTAAGTGACTTGCCCAAGGTCACACAACTAGTGTGTGGTAAGACTTGAACTCAGGTCCTCCTAACTCCTGCACTGGTGCTCTATCCACTGTACCACCTAGCTGCCCAGCTAAGTACCTACTATGTGATAGCCACTGAAAATACCAGAAACACATGAAAAATGACAAGGAAATAAGTAGAATAATGGATAGAACCCTGAATGCACTTGGAATTGGAAAGCCCAGGTTCAAATCCTGCTTTATTGACAAATTAAAAAGCCCTCTGTTCAAGACTAGACTCTGATCTATTCCTCCCTTTCTCCCACCCCTCATATTCTATCAAAATATCCATTCTCTCGTCAAAGTTAATCTTGATTATATGTCATAAAGAACTTTGTGGTGTGAATGACTGAAATACCTCTAACACCCTCCCAGGAGCCTTTACAATTAATTCATATTGAATTCTGAAGTAATTTGTGTTCATGTAAAGTGGTTTCTACTGGCCTACTATATAGGTACACCAATTGTTACAAGCACTTTCTTCCTCTGGAAATGACTCTAATAAATTGTACACGCTTGAATTTACTTTCTTGTCTATATATTATATCCTCCATAGAATGTAAACTCCTTGGTATCAGGGATCCATCCTTCCTCTTTTTTCTTTCCTTCTTCCTCTCCCCAATGCCTCACACATTGTAGGTGCTTTGAAAACTTCTGTCAAATGAAGGCAGGAAAAAACCATATATTAAATCAAATTGAATGAATTGCACCCCTTAACTTTCAGCCTACACATGATCCGACCCAATCACAGTGCACTAGTCTGCTACCCTGCTGACCTTGAGTAAGTGGCAAAAGGTCTTGTTGGTTTTGTTGAATTCCATATTGGGTATTTTAGGGACATTTCATTTTCTTGACAGGGAATTTTAGCTGTTGGTTTGAATTTAATTGAGGTATTTTGTATGCACACACAGAGACCCTCAGGCAGGGGTGGATTTTTAATAAATCAAACAAATTCAGTGCTTTGTTCTCATAGAAACTTCCTCATGCCTCTTATAGGTACCTCCAAAATATAGCACATTGAGAAACATCGATGACAAACAAACTTGACAAGAGCCTTGCCTCTACGGGATGAATGTTTTGGCAAGTGACCCTCAGGCCTCCAAGTGTAAGGGTCTGGTATTACCCTGGAAATTGGATTTATAGCAAAGAAGTCCTTGGTATAGCACAAAAAGGCTGCTCAAGATTCAATCCAAACACGACTTCAGATCTGGGATCAATCCAACCTCAGGAAAGCCAGGACTTGTGCTGTGCCCCTAGTCATCTTTCTCAGGGATGAAAGGGAATCAGACTAACTTTCAAAGGGCTTAATGCCTTATATTTACTAGGGCAGAAGGAATGTGGCATAGTCATTCAACAAGCATTTATATTAAACTCTAACTATATATCCTGATGCACAGATGATATAAAGAAAGGTATAAACATGTCCTGCTCCCTAGAATCTCACATTCTAATAAGGAAGATAATGTGTAAATAAAGCAGAAAGTCCAGTGAACTTAGGTTAAGAAGATTTGGGTTTGAGTCCCAATTCTGGCATTTCCCAGCTGTGTCATTATGGGCGTGTCACTTCAACCAGGGGCCTTCAAATTTTTTGATTGGCACCCGTATCAGTAAAAAAGAAAATTATAAGCACAACACCAATACGAGCATATCTACTTATTTATAAATCACATGTGTATTACTGTGCTTATAGTATATAAAACTATTCAAAAATAGAAATTTAAGAGAGATGAGATAGATGAATATTTTGAAAATAATATTTTATTAATGATATAAATGATTAAAATATCACTAATTATTGAATTTGAGGTGAAAGAAATATCATAGAATATACTACATTATTTGTGAATGTCTTAGTATCACTTTGTGATACAATGATTCAAAAATATGTTTCTAAGTTCAGTTTATTTTATACTTGATTTTAATGTCTGTCATAGCTAAAAGAGATACTTTGAGAAGAGAAGTAGCTTCAAGTGGAAGAAGCATCGCACTATTTGTGTTTATTAAATCATACACTCTTTTTTAAATCCCATATATCAATTACACAGATTTTTGTTAAATTTGAATAGTAAAATTCCATCTTCCCTGATGACATAGATGTTACAGAGAACAAGCATGGTTTCAAAGAAAGATATAAATTAATGAGCTTCCTGTCTGCCCCCTCCCTCCAACTTCTACACAAGCATTCCTTTTCAGAGATAGTAGGTCCAGAGCTATAAAGCATTTCATATATTTTCAGGTTTTTTTTAATGTACTGAATGGTTTTGTCAACTGTTTCCCCATCTTCTTCCTTTATCTTTTTCTTGCTTTATATTTTCCTTTGAAAAAATATTTTTGTGATAAGGGATTATTCTCTGAGAGTGGAAAGGACATGAAGGGAAATTTAAGTGATGTGAGCATAAAAGATATCAATAAAAACTTTTTTTGTTCTGTTTTTAAGACAGGTGACAGGAGGACCAAGACAGAGAAGTATCAGGAAAATCCCAAGAAGAGAGAGGAGCCAGAAGGAGAAGATAACCAATAGTAGCAAATGCTTCAGAGAGTTCGAGAAGGATGAGGACCGATAAAAGGCCTTTAGATTTGGCAATTAAGAGATCATAATTAACTTTGGAAAGAGCTATTTCCATTGAGTGATTTGGTGGTGAGTCAAGATGACAGAGGATTTAGAAAGTAATGAACGGAGAAGAAATAGAGATCAGGAGCACTGACTGTGCTTGAACATGTGGCACAATAGGCTGAAAGGATGCTAAGAGCTAGTGATTTTTTTAAGAATGGGGGCATTTTTTTACCATTTTCTTTTACTTTGACCCAAGCTGCCATGTGCAGTTCTCATTAAATGGTAGTGATACAGAGAGGTATTTCTGGGTGCCTATTTATCTGTCCAAATATGAAAACAAGGTTCCCACAGGAATGATCTGAGTGTTTGTCCCTCATTCGCCGATACACAAATTTCTATGGCATAGCTTCCACTCTGCCTTTTCCTCTCCCCACTGGGGTAGCACACCGAGAGAAGCAGTCAACAGTGTGGTGACCCCAGAGGTGGAGCACCAGTTTACACACACTGAGCCTTCAGTCAAGCAAATCTGTAGGAGCCAAATATTGATATAACTAAATATGGTGACCCCAATAGCAATTTATCACAAGGAGGAAAGAAGAAATGTGGAGTATTATGGAGCTTGATATTCAGCATACAGCCATATGGCACCTAGGGAGACTCTACACTTGTACTGGTTATGTTTTAATGGGACTTTAGTTATAGCTGTGTCTTTAAACATTTACCTAAATTTATTTATTTAAGTAGTCATTAAACATTTATTAAACCTTTACTACGTGCCAGAAACTGTGCTGAGTATTAGGGATACTAAGAAAAGCAAATGACAACCTTGTTCTCATGGGATTCACAGTCTGATGGCAGAAACAACATGTGAAAAACTATGTAGGAGCAAGCTAAATACTGGAAAAATCAAAGATAATCAAAAGCTTAATCACATTATATCACATGCCATTGTCTTTTTCCATTGGTGGGTACTATTTAGAGATCATTTTATGACAGCAACCAAATACTTGAATAGAATAACGCTCTATTATCTGAATACGGTATTAAACATATACTTAATGTATGTTTTATGGCAAGATAAGCTATTGCTATGGATTTTAAAGACATAGCATATACTTTTTTCTTAGATGCTATCCTTTGTATTTTCACATAATAAACATATATTACTAATACTACTCCTCTTAGTTATCATGTATGTAGTTCTTGGAGCATTTTGCAAATATTTCATTTTATTTTCACAACAACCTTGGGGGATGGGTGTTATTACTACTGTCTTCATTTTACACATGAGGAAACTGAGGCACACAGAGGTTAAGGGATTTTCCCAGGGTCACACAACTAGTAAGTGTCTAAGGAAAGATCTGAATGCAGGCCTCCTGATTCCAGGTCTAATGCCTTATCCTCTGCACCCCTTGGCTGCCCAATGAAAATACCACTTTCAGCCTATAATTATAAAACATCTATTGATAAATCCGTTTTACCAACATCACTTCTTGGAAGACGTCTCTACCTTCATTCTACAGAGAGAGAAGATTCCTTTCCTCTCTGATTCATTAGTTCCTCCTTCCCTTTGAGGAAGTGTCAAATCCAACTATGCTCATTCCTCTCTGGATTTTACTTCTGATTCTCTAGACTTCTCCACCTTGCTCAGTACATCCCCATCCCCCCCCTCATCTCCCCTCCTGTTTTTAGCTCCTTTTTATATTTGTCTTAATATTATGGTTGTTAGTTATATTTTCATTAGATATTTATTATATATGTTATATACTTACAATATATACGTTAGATATTTATTATATATATTATATTTTATATTATATATATAATATATATTATATATATTATTATATATTCACTAGAATATCAATTGCTTGAGAGACCATCTCTTTTTGCTTGAATTTGTGTTTCCAACCTTAGTACAGTGTCTAGAAGACAGTCAGTACTTAACAAATGTTTGTTGACTGATCGTCATGGTGCTATTTAAATCAGAGAGAAATAATTCAAAGAAAGAAAATTATGATGTTGAACATTGCTACAAAAATTATCACTAAAATATTAACAAGTGGGCTACAACAACATATTAGAGAAATTATACACTATGACCAAGGTGGATTCGTAGCAAAAATGAACGGTTGGTTCATCATAATGAAAGCTATAAATATATTAATAATGTAAATAATAAAACCATAGGATGATATCCATGAATCCTAAGAAAGCTTCTGACAAAATCTAGGACTCATTTCTATTATTCATAAGAATGTTTCTTACTATTTAATATAAGAATTCTGTCTAAAAAAAATAACATAAATATTAAATAAAAATTATTATTTATGTAGGAAATATTTTCTTATTCTTCACATTTCTATTATTCACAGAAATAATAGAACTTTCTAAAATATAGTAAATCCAAAAGGAAACATTATATATAACAGAGAAAAGTTGGAAGCCTTTCCCATAAAATTAGGAGTAAATCAAAGATGCTTATTATCATTGCCACTATTTAACAAAGTACTAGAAGTATTATCATAATAAAACAAGGGGGGAAATATACATAACAATATACATAAGCAAAGAGGAAACAAAATGATTATTTTTTTCAAATGATATGATAGTGTAATTAAAGAACCCTGGAGAGTCACCTAAAATTATTTAAATAACCAGTAAAGTTGAAGGATATAAGACAAATCCACATAAACCATTAGCATTAGTGTATATTTGTATGTAATCCTATCATCCCCCTTAACTGTAGGTATACTCCAAGGTTCTGTCCTAGACCCTTTTCTCTCTCTATTCTGTCTCTCCTGGTGATTTCATCAGTTCCCATATATTTAACAATTATCTTTCTCCTGATGGCACTCAGATCTAGCTGTAGATATAACCTGTTTTGTGAATGCCAGTCTTCCATCACCAAATGCCTGTGGTACATTCTGAAATGACTGTTCCACAGGCATCTCACATTCAACATCTATAAAGCAGAACCCATCAGCTTTCCTATAGGAAAAAAAAACCATTCTTCTTCCCATCTTCCCTATTTCTGCAAAGGCCATCATCATCCTCCAAGATACCCAGGTTTGCAAATCCAGGCAATTGCCAAATCTTATAATTTCTATACCCCATGACATCTCTCATATTTGATGCCTTCTCTTTAATCATACATCATCCATACTAGTTTAGGTCCTTATCCCTCTTTCCTGAATTGTTGAAGTAGTCTCCTATTGGCTCTCCCTTTCTCAAATCTCTCCTCTCTCCAATCCATCCTTCACATGATTACCAAAGCAATTTGTTATGTCTGATCAGGTCACCCCACACACACATCTACTCAGGAAACTCCAGTGGCTCCTTTCAACCTCCAACCTCCTCAGTTTGTTATTTAAATAAATCCTTTTATAATCTGACTCTTCCCTACCTTTTCATTTTTCTTATACATTACTTTCTTCTGTGTACTCTATAATCCAATTATATGGACCTACTTTCTGTTCCTGGCACATATCACGCCATCTCCTGACTAGTCCCTTTATAATGGCTGAAACTCATGCCTGGAGTGCTCTCTGTACTCACATCCACTTCTTGAAATCCCAAGACTTCTTCAAGTCTTGGCTCAGACACCACCCTCTACATGAAGCCTTATCCTCCCAAATGCTAGTCCTTGCCTTAGAGAATTCCTTATGTTAATGTTGTATATATACAACAGTGTATGCATTCAGCCAACAGGGAGAACCTTTGAAGATTGGTTAAAACCAACCACATTATCAAAAAGTTGCTTCTTCTTGGTCTAGAATCAGTCATTGTAAACACTCACTGAAGTATGATACGCGTTCAGTGGTTTTTGTGTCTTGATAAAGTTTGTGTAAAATAAACTGTGTCCATTTACAGTCTTTTTAAAAATATATAAATGTATGCCAACATCCATTTCTTGGTAATTGGGTAAATTCAGGAATGTGTAGAAACAAAATAGCAAAAGGGCCCACCAATAATTCCAGTGAAGCATCTGTAAATGAGTTCAAATAACAAATAATGAATATAGAAGAAATGTAAATACTCAATCATTGTCTCCAAATCCTACCTCAAATATACTAGTCATGTGACCACTGCCTGGTCATTTAGCTTATCTGATCCTCAGTTTGTTCATCTGTAAAATTGAGGTAATATATATCTGATTGCTTACTATCTCAGGAAAGTGGGGAGGGAGAGAAGGAGGGATAGAATTTGGATTTCAAACTTTTAAAAAATGTTTAAAAATTATTTTAATGTGTAATTGAGGAAAAAGTAATATATTGAAAACGAAAACAAAAAAATGGAAGTTATAATGCACTAAACAAGGGTGTAAACTGTGAAGCGCTGTGTAAAGTCAACTATTATGATTTTTTCTGCCTATATAGCCTGGAGTCATTTCATCTTGATAAGCCTCAGTTTCCTTAAAAAATTCGCTGTAGAAATATTTTGCATAATCCTTGGAGTGTACAGATGAGGAAACTAAAGCCCAAAGACATTAAGTGACTCGTCCAAGATGACACAGTATTTCAATAACAAATCAAAGACTAGAATCCAGTTCTCCTAACTTCCCAGTTCAGTACTCTTTCTACTATAGCACACTGCTACTTGAATGTCATGTAGTTACAGCTAATGCCTGGGGCAGAGGGGAGATAATGGATGAGGGGAACTGAAGTTAAGAAGGTCAAGCCCTTAGAAAGATTTCCCTGATACTCTCCTGGCTACAGTGCATTTCCTTTTATCTTCATTTTAACCAATACCTCTAGTTCCATTTCTGAATTCTGTGTAATTGTATATTCAAGTCACGCAGCTGGTTGTGTGGCAAATGTATTAGCAGGAACTTCATAAGGCTGATAAAAACTGATGGGAGGGTCTGATTCTCCTAAATGACTTCAGTAACGAAATCAATTAAGATCAAAACCAGATTGCTCACAAAAGTGCATCTTCCTAGAAATAATAGTATTTCTCCCATACTTGTAGTTTTTGGCTTGGCTAAAATTTTACTTATATATTTTGACCCTTGTCTCCCCCCTGTTGTTAAACAAATAACAGCCATCTCCATGGTTCCATTGTTAAAACCAAAATCAACCAAATGGAAAAGTGTTCCTTCATATAAGAATATAAGATTATTTTGCTTTCCTGACATGAAGAACCGAGCTGATCAGTGAGCCAGTTAGAATGCAGCTGTCTAATGAGCATATAATCTATCTTATTTCTCAGTTATTAGGAAATACTTATATTTCTTTCTGTTATATCATTTTGTAAACCATAAAGTCTCAATTATCTAGCCATTATTTAACCACCCGCCAAGCTCTTTTACTATGATAGTTTGTGTTGCCTGATAAAGCAAAGTGCTTTGTAAGGGCAAAGGGCTATGTTAGCATTAGCAATTATCACGCAATCATTAAACCTCTGAGCCTGAAGAGACTTCAGAGTAGCTACTCTGCTCTCTGCATGTTAATAGTGAAGTAACTGAGGCTCAGGAAGTATAATTGCCCAAGTTCATACAACTAGTGGAAAAGCACAATATCACCTGGTTCCCCATCCTGTGTTCTTTTAATGGTGCCACTGTTATTTGGAGAGTTATATTAAGACATCTCAAGTGGACCTGTTAGAGGAAGTGAGGTGGCAAATATTGCTTATCCTCTTTTTCTCTTAGCTTTCTCTTCATCATTCTCCTTCTCACTACAGAATCATTATCTGAAGCAGTGTACCTAGGGGCTCCTTCATCTATGAACCTCAAAATAGTACCCCACTTTCTAAGTATTTCATGAGTCTGAATCTTACTTAAAACATTGCACTCATGTCTCCACCAATACTTTTATTTTTACTAGTCATTTAAAGGATAGATTGTACAAATCCAAGGTATTTAACAGAATAATAAGATTGAAATAGAATATTGCCCCCAGTAAGCCACAAGCTCACTTTCTCATAAGTAAGTGCACCTTTAATGGGAAGAGTAGACATGTATAGCAACCATGTGTGAGCCATTTAAGAGTGGGACATAGTGAGTATGTGAGGGCAGAGTGCTATATAAAGGACTGCATACACACAGAAAGCAAATGTGGTCAGCGAAAATGCAAGGAGGTGTAGTTCATGTTTCTGGCGTATCAGAGTTACTTATATTTTCTAGATGGCACATCCTGTTTGTGTTACTCCCCATTCTTCCATATTGACAGTTTTCTTCTCTTTACAGCAACCTGCTATGGGTCCATTATCCACTAGGGATGCTGTGATTAGTAAGCCTCTCTCCAACAGTGAATAGTACATTGAGTAAGCTCTTTCAGTCTCCCACTGACTCAACAATAATCTTAAAGGCCATCTACTATTCTGTCTACCATTAATTGTGGAGAATAGTGATTCGTAAGCCTTTCCCTGGTAGAGAAGGGACAGAGATCTTTCAGTCAATGGTGTCAATTCTCCTTATCCAGGCCATACCAGGAGTTAGTAGATACTAAAGCTAAGACCATGTCTGTTCTGTGAAATTCTCCTTCCTCTACTGACTTCTGACTCCTTTAATTCAATTCTTGTCTGATCAATTGTCAGAAAGTCATTTTAGTTCTTATTTTTTGTCATGGAAATATTTACCTCCAATTGGGCAAGTATTACTAGGATGCTACTTCCTCAAACAGAAAAAGAGTCAAGTGAAATGATAGTAAGGAAATTACCTTTGGGGCAACTAGGGGGTACAGTGGATATCAGAAAGATCTGAGTTCAAATCTGCCTTCAGACACTTGACACTTACTAGCTTTGTGACCCTGGGCAACTCGCTTAACCCTGTTGCCTCACAAAAAAAAAAAAAAAAGAAAGAAAGAAAAAGAAAATTACTTTTAATCTCCCCCATCATGCTTCTCTGTTCTATGCAAATCACAAGACTGGAGTTGATTAGTGAAGAAAAAAACTGGTGACTTTTGTCCCACTTCCTGCCAGCAAAAAAACAACCAAACAAACAAAAAACCAATTCTCATCCTGATTGCTTTCTGGTGCATCTACAGTAGAAATTGTAGAGAAGAAGGAGCAGATAGAATAGGCAAATGCAGAGAAACAGAAAATAGGAAATAAAGAGGTAAGTCAGATGATAAGTTCATGAAGTAGAAAAAAAATTTAGAAAGGGGGTAAAAAAAATAAAGAAATCTTTTAAGAGATACAAGTGATTTAGACCTGAAGACAAGAATACAAACTTGACATTGCTTCCAAAGCAAACAATTCATAGGACTTAATAAAGGGATGCATATGTTGTGATCATATAAATAGTCATAGTCCATATTAGGGGAATAGAAAAATTCTAACCATCAAAAACTGTGACATATATATATTGGAAATGGCAGGGCAGAAATAACATCAATATAAATTATTTGACAGTCAAATCCATCTTTCCCTTCAACTCCACTAGGAATAATAATCTACCCTCCAGAAAAAAAACCCTTCAGAATTTACAAAATGGAAGAATTCATTCTTCTACCTTTTTTTTAAACTCACAAGAGGACTTTCCTCTACAGATTCTTAAGAGTCTAATCTTCCACCCATGGGTCGGAAGATAAAATTGAATGTGATTAAATAGAGAACAATTGGAAACACATCAATCCCATTGATAAATGATATGCTATCTTTTACTTCATTTTAAAAAAAATGCTATTGTTCTCTCCTATTTTAAAGCCTAGATGAGGCATCATTTCTTCTCTTCCCTGATCACCCTCATTTTAAAGTTATTTCTTCCTGCTCAAATTTTCTTATAATAATATGTCTTGGATTGTGTTACTAACTAGATGGGAGAGCAGTTTTTCTCAGATCTATACAACTACCTCAGAAATAGAAATTATATGCCAGATATAGAGTAATTAAAGATGAATCCAAAATATAAGAGAAACAGTTTTTTAAAAATACATGAAATAGTATCATAGAACTTAAATATTGTTTGGTCGAGAGTCATGTTGACTCTTGATTACCCCATCTGAAGTTTTCTTAGCAAAGATAGTAGAGTGGTTTGGCATTACCTTGTCCAAGACCTTATATACTTATACCTATAAGTATACACCTATAAGTATATACTTCTACCTTATATACTTACGCCCAATTTAACATCACTCACTCCCTATGGAGGATGCATTCAGCTCATATAACCTCTCAGAATTATACTTCCCAGTCTGGCTGTAGGATAGCAACTAAATCCCCCACAGCAGCAACTCATCTTGGACTCCACCACTTTGTCCCACAAGAGGCAGCAAAGGAAGAACTACAAGAAAGCAGGGTAGACTAGAAGATACAGGCAAAAAGTCAGTGAAAAGTTATATATAATAGAACTAGAGTTCCTATGATGGAGTAAAAAGCAGATAGGTGGCACGGTGGATAAAGTGCCAGGACTGGAGTGAGGAAGACTCATCTTGCTGAGTTTAAATCTGACCTCAGACACTTACTAGTTGTGCGACCTTGGGCAAGCCACTTAACCCTGTTTATCTCATTTTTCTCATTTGGGAAATGGCAAATCATTCCAATATCTTTACGAAGAAAATCCCACAAGAGTTCACAAAGAGTCAGATAGGACTGAAAAATAACTGAAAGTCTGAGTGAAAGGGAACTGGAAATACAGCTGAAGTAATTTTTTCCCAGTAAATTTACTTTGGAAATGTAGGCCAATTCCCCAAAACTCTCAAAAGTCAAGAAGGCTAAGGACACCCAGCCTTGGCAGTCTGTACAGAAATAGAAGAAGGAAATGAAAAACAGGAAGCAAAATGGATATGAGGGATTGGAAATACAAGAGAAAGCCTGAAGGAATAAAAAGCCAAGGGAAAATGCTTGAGAAAAACCTAGGTAACAAACAGATAAACCAACAGAGATATTTCTCAAGACAGAAGCAATAATAAGTAAAAATTTAAAGAAAAGCCAGAACACTATAAACAAATATATAAAGTAACTCAAAGTACTATGCTCTGAAGAAAAATGAACCACAATTTCCTAGTACAAAGAAAATTCACTGGAATTCCCAGAAATCATAGGAAAACACAAATGAACTCCATGATGACTCCAAAAAGAAAGAAAACTTTTAAAAGCATATATTAAGAATGAAACTAGGTGGGAAATCAGAACTCTCAACACAGATTTTAAGGCCCAACTAGCAGGATACAGGACCTAAATGACACAATGAATAATCTCTCCAAGGAAGTAGAGCCTTTGAGTGACCAAATAAGAAATTTGTGTTACAAAAGTACCAAAATGGAAGAAAATTTGGTGAAAGAGGAAAAAAGGTACATACTTTAGAAGGATATAGAAATTCCAAATCAGGGGTGGGGAACCTGCAGGCTCAAGGCCACATATGATCTTGTGACCCTTTGACTTTCAGTCACACTCAAGGCTACAGGTCCCCTGCTCTAGTTCTAGATCTTGAAGACAAGATGTGCAATGATTACTTATTGATCTCCAAAAGGAAATGACAAATCAAAAAACCTGGACACCATACTGCAGGAAATGATACAAGAAAACTACCTAGGACTTGAATACAGACAACAAAGTGCCAATAATTCAGAATCTAAATGAAAAAAAGAAAACAAGGAAGTTTGCTACTTAGAGATTAATCTGAACTTGTTCCCAATGATTTTAAATTTACAGGTCAAACCCACGAACAACCTTTTGCTATTCAGTCACTTCAGTGGTGTCTGACTCTTCATGACCCTTTGTGGGGTTTTCTTGTCAGATAATTGAGTGCTATGACATTTCCTTCCTCAACTCATTTTATAAATATGAGGAAACTGAGGCAAATAGGATTCAGTGACATGCCCAGGTTTACACAGCTAGTAAGTGTCTGAGGTCAGGTTTGAACTCAGGAAGATGAGTCTTCCTGATTTCAGACCTAGACCTTTATCCAATGAGTCACCTCACTGCCCCCAGAGATCCACAGAGTCCCACAAGGCTATCGAAATGGTCTTCCAATTCATGCTGGCACTAGCCATTGTCATCTTGATCTTTGACTGGTACCAACAAAACATAGAACATAATATTAGCAAAATAAATAACACATTTACTATATACTGACAATATCTTGTACATATATATACTATTTTTCAAATGTATGTAGATGCTGTTGAGATTAATAAAATACAAATTCATTTAAAAGTGAGGAAAAAAATTTCTGGATCTCTCTTTGGCCCTGAACAAAATCTACTTTACACTATATTTATTTGTTTACCAATTTTATCTCCTCAACGATAGTACTTTAAAATAGCACTTTAAAATTTCTAAGCTGCTCTATACACATTAGTTCATTTGTTTCTTATAAAAATCCTGCAAGGTAAATATAGGTATTATAAGGCCCATTTTACAGATGAGTAAAAGTAGTCTCAGGAAGGATAAGTGATTTGCCCATGACTACACAGCTAAAAAATGTCAGAGGCACAATTTGAACCCAGATTCTTCCTGAAACCAAGTCCAGGTTTTTTTCTATCACTTCATATTATAGAAACTGTGTCAGTTTTTTCATCATTGTATCCCTAGAGCCTAATATTATATGTGATAAGGGCTAAATATAGATTTCTTGAATTTTTTAATTGAAATCTCCATGAGGGAAAAACTGATGTTATAATGGATTATTTTCTATTGATTGAAAATTATAGTACAAAACATTATAGTACAATTTAACAGATCTTTATTTAGCACTTAAGTCCAAAGTCTTGTGCTTTGGATTGAGAAAATACAGAGTTACGATGAATGGCTAATTACAGTAATAGTAGCTGTAATTTGAAAGATTACAAAATATCTTCATCCTCTCCAGGCTGTTCAGCTGACTCGTCTCTATAGGACTTTGTCGGCCATACCATAGAAATCTCTTCACCCTTGAAGCTGACTTCACTTCTGAACTCCTCACATTAGGAATGCCCTCCACCCTGTGGTCTCTCCTCAGATTGACTGATTTCTTTGAGAACTCCACTTTAAAGAGAATGTCCAAGGCTGCTCCTCTGATTCTCCAGAATGTCCCTATCTTGCTCCACAGTCAGTATCTTCATCTCTCTCCACGTCCTTCCAATCATTTTCAGCTTTCTTTTATGTATTGTCTTTCCCCCGCTAAAATGTAAGCTCCTTAAGGGTGAAGTCTGTCTATCTTTCTGCTTGCATTTGTACTTCTAGTGCTTCGTTCAGTACTGGGCACATAGATATGTATTGTATATGCTTAATAAATGCTTCTTGACTTGACTAAACTTGACACTTTCCATATGTAACTGGGACATGAATTGCCCTGCCTGCTTCCAGTCAGCCACATGGCGATGGATACTGGAACGACTGAGTATGATAGAGCAAGCCCTAGGTGGTTATTTGGTCCTCCTGTACTGTAAAACAGGGTCAACAGAAGGTGTTGGAGGGAGGTAAACATGTATACTGTCAGTTTAAAAGAAGACACTTTCTAGATATTCCATCCTCTTTCCAGGGTTAAAGACAAGTACTTCCTCCATAAGGAATGAGAGGACAGGGTCACCCCAGAAACATGAGAGCAGCTCCTACATAGCAACTACAAGCAGGAGGGGTAAATTAGGTAAGCTTAATCCTGGGACCCTACTTGTATTTTATACTTTGTGTTTTTTCACTAACCATAGGGAACCCTAATCATTGATTAACCATCAAGCAAAAGAACATATATATGCCTATGTCCAGTCTTAAATGCAATTTTTTGTGAGTTCAAGGGTCAGGAGATCCATTAGCCAGAGCTGAAATGTGGCAGGGTATTTTCTTCATTTCATAAGACACACCAACAGGAGGGTGAGGAGAGATAAAGGGGGAGAGAAGAGCTCAACCTTGGTCCTTACTTGCCAGAAAACACAGATTTGGAGGGAACTGAGGAGAAATGCTAATTCAGTAGCACCGTAAAATGTTTAAATTTTGATAATTTTTAAGTCTTACCATCTTTGTCAGAGCATAATAGGAATTATTACTTCTGTTTGCTTTAGGTCTTTTGTTTTAGGTGTTTTCCAACAGCCTTTTGTGTTCTGCATTTCTTTTATGTATGTATAGGAAAAAATAGCTATCCCATTTCTGATTCATATTACAGATTAAGTACCTTTCAGCTTTTCCCTTATTCCCTTAATATCAGTCAAATTTAAGCTTTAAGTAAGTGAAGTTTTATATAACCAAAGAAATATGAGAAAAGGTGCTTAACCCCCCTCAACAGCAGCCAAACCAAAACTGAACCTAGTGCTACCACAGGTCCAGAATTGAGAGGGGATCATGAAGGAGAGGGAAAGGAACAACCAACCCCTTGAGTACAACAACAACTTTAACTAGAAGTGACGTATCTTCCCATTAGATTCTTATGATAATCATTTGATGTGGGTTGTTGTTCTGCTCATTTTATAGGTAAACAAAGTGAGATTTAAGGAGGTTAAGTGATTCTCCCATAGTCACACACCTACTAAGTTCCAGAGGCTAGATGTGAACCCAGTATCTCCTAAAACCAAGTCCAGCACTTTCCTCTACTATGTGACAATCAATACCTCTAGTTTATTGCATAGTAATCATCCTAAATAGATTTCCAAATTGGAAGAAAATTCTGAAAAATCCTATACTATAAAAAGGACCGAGTTCTTCTCCTCTGAGCTTATTATCACAGATTTATAGTCATATGTATGGAAAGACTGGACAATTATCTTTTCACTTTCCCAAATGGTTGCCATATTCTGTCTAACCACAGCCTAGATGGATATTTTGATTCTTCAGAGCTACACAAAGAGGAAGATTCCAGCATTTGACTACGGGATTTCTTCAAAATCCTGACAAGCAAGAGGAGGAGGTAATGAGTGTAACTCTCTGGAAGACACAAATTCCACTCAAAAGTGGAGCTCCAGGAGACAAGGGGTAAATCCTTCTGGATTAACCAAGAGAGTAGGGTCCAATAAAAGGGTCTCCATTCTTAGCCAGCCTAAGAGGCTAATATATCAGCCACAAGGGTAACACTGAATTCCCTATGGCCTGATAGGGTGTGTACTTTCCTTGATCCCTAGTTTCCTATTGTTGAGTGACTTGGGCAGTGGGGAAAACTTGACTCATTTTCTTACACAGGATCTGTCATGTCCAATTATTTTTTGTGACAGAACAGAAACTACTTGAGATATAATTCATTATGACATGATACCAGTTATCCAATGATGTACCTCATTAGAGAAAACTGTAAAGGCATGAGCTAGAAGTGACCCATCCCTGCACACTTTCCGTCTTCACTAGTCATCTTGATCATTTTGTGGCTGTCATTCAAACCTCTTTGTTTTTAATTCTTCATCAATTCCTATAGTGACAATTTTTAGCATCAAAGTGGACAAGGAACACTAAGGTCCCCATCAGAAAAATCAGAAATATCATGAGAAAAAGGAGGGATCATGTGGATAAACCCACCTGATTCTAACAGACAATATCCTCTAAATGCTTAGGGGGTCAGCAGGAGGGAAGACAGTTGAAAAATAATTGGTAGTATGAACTGGAAGGAAATTCCTTCCCTTCTCCATATCTGACAATCAATCTAACACTAAGAATACAGCTAAGGATCTCTACAGTGAGGAACATAATATCATTTCTACACTGAGACATCCTCACTTTTTTGTTTTGTGTTTTTTCCTAAAAGGATTTACTTGATAGTAACAATAAGAACACAAAAGTCTAAAACTATAGTTATCAAAGAACAGTGCCCTGATACCTATCAAAATCAATCTCAGCATTTTGTTAACCAGTCCTTATCCAAATAAAGACATCTCCAACTGCCTCCTTAGGATCACAGATAGGACTATAGAATCCTGAATCCTTCCTCCACTCCCTGAATGTTGCTGTCAACCTTCCATTATTTTGAGCTCCTTGAGCTGTCCTGCTCTTGTCATAAGATCATAGATTTAGAACTAGAGGTCAGGAAGTCCAAGGAAACTGAGACCCAGAGAGGTTAAGTGACTTGCCCATTGTTACACAGCTGATATATGTCAGACTAGGAGCTAGGTCTTTCTAAGTCCAAACTTCTGTCCTCTATTCAATACTACCTGTCATGGAAAAGGATGGTAGAAGATTGTGAACAGTATCACCTCATTAAACATCAAGAAACAGTAGAAGAAAACAAAAAGTGTTTATAAAAAACTCAAGGAAAAATGTGATTAAGTCAGATTTTCCTGAAAACATGTATGTATGAAATCCTAAACCGATGAAAAATGGAAAAGAACTGTCAGAATTTCTCTAACAATCTCTTTATTCCATCAATGATCAATGACAATGACATTCAGATTATGCCAGGTGTGAGCCTGACTCAGAATAGCATTTTGTAAGTTCATGCTAAGACAAAATAAGGCACTCATAGGTCATGAATGGTTAATAAATGGAGGTTTACTTAGCCCTAACATAAAGAGGATATTTAATAAGTCTGGAATGGCATATAACTTGGGTAGGCACATCCCCCTCATTTCCATACAGAAACACATCTAGTCAGTAGGCCGAGGGGTGATGACTAAAGTGGTCTTGGGAAATCCATCCGATCTGAACGGCTGAAGGGCACTGACCCCACCTCAGAGGGTCTTTTTTATGCCTGCATGTGACCAGGAATCCACTTTAATAAATCCAACGAGAGGTTTCCAGGGAGCTATGTCAAGGGAAGCACATTTTGAGCGTTTCCACATCCCCTAGATCCAATCAAATCCTGGATTTTGTTGACTTTTAGGGGAAATCTAAACTGAGATCCTTTCTTACTTTAAATCTTGATCAATTAAGTGGAAATGGCACTGAAGAAAACAAAGATAGAGCAAGTAGAGTAGACCAAGTTATCCCAGAAGAAGTCTACAACAGAGGTGATAATTTTAGAATACTGAGGGTACTAAACTCTTGGAAAAAAATCCTAGACATTATGTATATTGAAAAAGGCAATCAAGAAAACAGAAATCATAATTAACCCATATTCCTTCTTTCTCATCCCTACAAAATCTTTATTTGAATAGTCCATACAGGTATGAGGAAAATCCTTAAGGAAGGAATAAAAGAAAAAGTAGGCAGGCTTTTGCAAATGATAGTCTATAGCAGACTGCATTATTATAATTGTATGTATGGCTGAGTGAAAGGGGCAGAAGAACAAGATCCCCTATGTTTAATGTTGCTTTATTTAACAAAGCAAAATGTTACCTTAAAAACTATCCTTCAACAAGGTATCTCCTGCGAGATAGTTTAGATAGAGATAGAGAGACAGACTGATAGATACTATGCCTTTAAAGTTATTAATATTATACAGGGCATAAATTTTAAGTTTGACAAAGGTGTCATGGAGAGCATCCTGAAAAAAACACATATTTCTTATAAATGATGAGATCCTATTTGTGGATAACTGTTGCTGACTGCATCAAGGCCTGAAATACTGCAGAATCCCCTAAATGAAATCCATAATCTTTCAGAAGAATTTGACCTAACTATCCACACAGGAAAAAAGCAAATGTATGAATAATGTATCCCAGCAACGATGTGCAGTTAGGTCATTCAAAGAACTGGTCCATTGCTAATTGAATGCAAATCAAACACTTATGAAATGCCTACTATGCACAAGACACTGAAATGGGTTGATGGGGAGAAAAAGATTTCAAAACAAAAAATACATATAAGATACGGACTATGAACTGTGACCAGATTTGAATTAGAAGAGAGAAAATAGATCATGTTTGAGAAAATATATAGTACTTTAATTATGTGACTGGAATAAGAATTGGGCTGGGTATATACCAAGAGAAGAGGGGTAGCCAGTAGATTAACGACTATGAGATGTTTCCTAGAGTTGAAAGACAGGTTGAGTTTCAAAAGGTTGAGATAAGGAGAAAGGGAATTGTAGACTTTGGTAATGCTGTGTTGGTGGTCATTGGTTATACCACAGAGGGAGGTGGGTATCTGATGAATGGCTACCCTTCCCCTTCTATAACTGTGTACTGCTGGAACGAACTATTCACACATCAGCACTTCTTCCACAAACCAAATTTCTAGTTGTGGTCTTGTCCCCAAACCTCTGTTTTCACCTCTCTTCTCTCCTCTCTATCTATTCCCTCCCTTGATAATCTCAGAACTATCATGGATTCAGCTCTGAGCAAATGACTTCTAAACTTTATTCTTAACTTCTCTTCTGAATTCCAGACTTCCATTTCCATCTGCTGTCCCTTAATGTTCTGATGCCTAGATTTCAAAACATCCCAAAGTGAACTCCTTTACTCCAAAATTACTCATTCTTTGGAACTTTTTGTCCCCATCAGACAACCAGAGAACTCTGTGGGAACCCTCTCGATATCAGAAGAAAATCAGGAAGACCTCCCAGCACATCAAGCGGATCTCCATGTGGCAAACTTACAGGAAGACAAGAGCTACACTAGTGGAGAAAGCATGGATGAGCTGCGACCTCTATCATCAGAGGGAACTTCCAAACTTATGAAATGGTTGATTACAGAGCTAATATCATGCAGGAATTTGAAGCTAGGTCCTTCTGATTCCAAGATCTCTGGTGTATCCATTGTTGATCATGATCACTAACATTTATGTAACACCCACCATATGCCAACCACTTTGCTAAGACTGCACAAATACTATCTCGTCTGATCCTCACAACAACCCTGGGAGATAAATGCTATTATCATTCCCTTTTTACAGATGAGGAAACTGAGGCAAACGGAGTGACTTGCTAGGGTCACACATCTAGTAAGTGTCTGAGGTCACATTTGAACTTGCCTTTTTGACTCTATGCACTATAGGGCCACCTAGATGCCATACCATGCTGATTCTCTCCTGTCTAGTAGAAACTGACATGAAATAAAACCAGATTATCTATGGAGTACATAAGGATATGGGTGAGATTGAACTTTTATTTTTCTCTTCTTCTCTCCTCCATACCCACTTATTATATTTGACCAGGTTACTCTATAGTAGAAATGTTTAGAGGAGCACTGAACTTGGAATCAGGAAGACAGGTTTAAAACATATTTTTATACTAGTTGAATGGCCTTGGGCATGTCACCAAACCTCTCTTGAACTTAATTTCTTTGTAAAATGAAGGGGTTGAACTTTGTGGTTTAATCATTTCAGTCATATCCAACTCTTCATGACTCTGTTTGGGGGTTTTTTGGCAATGATACTGGAGTAGTTTGCCATTTCCTTCTCTTGCTCCTTTTACAGATGAGGAAACCGAGATAAACAGGGGCAGATGACTTGCCCAGGGTCACACAGTCAATGTCAGAGATCACATTAGAACCCAGGAAAAGAAGTCCGGCACTCCTCTGACTGTCCCTGGAGATGAACTAGATCATCCAAATCTATGATTTTATGTTTTTTTGTCAAAACTCTAATGGCCATATGTCATAGTTCAGATAACACTCCAATGTCTAGCACAGTTCCAGGCACACAGAAATTTAATTTCTTTTTCATTGAGCTGAATTAAAATTGAATTGAATTACACTAGTTTTGGGTTGTTTTCTTTTCTTTTTAAGTCTAGCTCCCACTGATACACCCACATCAGGAAAATTGTAATGTAGTTAACACAAACTGCCTCCTCCCTCTTTTCTGACTTCTCTTGCTGAAAATAACCAGGAGAGCAGCCAACAATTGAAGCAGACACAGAGAATAAACCCCCCATTCATGCCAGGAGGTAGTTCTGCACTACAATGTTGACACAGGGGCACATTGCCAGCCCTGTGTTAGGAAGCTGATGAGCTGCGCCCAACATGAGTGGCGGTCTCAACCCTTCTGCCCCCTTCCTTCAGCAAACTCTACATGCCTATCAGCCGCAATTATTTCACTTTTTAAAAGGGACTACTTGAGGTTGACTTGGCAATTGGAAATTTTAGTCTTGTTACTAGGCTTGCAAGACAAGAGTGAAATAAAATCTAAAAGGAAGCAAGTTAATTTCCCATTTGTTACTAGATGCCAGATGTTACATCGCAACCCAGTGGAAGAAATTTGAGGCGCCCACCTTGACTAATTGCTACAACTGGGTAAGAGATGTACTAACGTGGAAAAGATTAGCCATGTAAGGAGCCTTGAATCAAAGGGCCTTTTGAGCATTTGGCTGCCATCCCTCTCTTTCTCTGAACAAAAAGACACACCATAAAATACATAGGTCTGGTTTTCATATCTTCTAAGTTTATATATTAATATACCTCTTTTCATGATCTTCAGTCCTTATATACAAACCACAACTGTTTTACACTGGAGAACGGATAGTCATGTATATTTTTTTAATGCTACATGGGAGGTGGTGGGAAGGGAAAGCCTGGGGAAATGAAGCTTAACCCATTCTTTACGGAATTCTGGTAATTAATTCTTTGCAAAAGCATGAATACAGGCATATCTTTTAATGCTACTTCTAAGGAAAAACATCATTGAAGCAGTTGTTTTCTTCTTTCCTATTCCTTAAACTATAGAGTCTTTTCATTATAAAAGTCCTCTGCCACTAATAGTATCATCTTCTCTGAGAATATGTATTCTATTCAGTATAAGGTGTTTAACAACCAGCTCATCAAGCCCTGATTGTAGCATTTGCCAACTTCCAAAGTATAAGTGCTCATACTCAGGAACCATGTCCAAGCTGTCTGTGTCACATCCCTATGTATATATATTAGGAAGTTGAATTACTTTTTGAAAGGTGTACTGAGAACCGTTGATCTCAGTGATTTATAATGGAAATGAAATGGAAAGGGGACTGAGCATTCTAACCCTTGCTCTCTACTATATGACCCTGAGCAAATTGTTCACTCTCTCTAGGATTATTTCCTCATCTATAAAATGAAAGCAATAACAAGTGACCTCTCCCTACTTCACAGTGATATTGGACCAACAAATTAAATAATAGTCGTTATTCTCTCCTTTGCCCTGGACAGTCAATGGTTCTTAGAATCAGGGAATTTCAGAGTTGAAAGGCACCTAAGAAACCATCTAATCCAATCTATACCAGAAAGAAGTATTCCTCTCTACGTGATGCCCATCTTTTAGGCTAGTGGATGTGTGTGTATATTGACAAAGGAAGATAATATAGATATAGATAATATTATATATATATATATATTATCTATCTATTATCCATATATATATGTATGGATAATATATATATTATCTTCCTTTGTCAATATCCTTCCGTCCTGCCCTGGTATCTACACCTACTTCTAAGGTCTCTGAGAACACAGTCCACGCAGTCTACTTGTAGTACAGTGAAAGGAGTCCTGGACTGTTACAGAAGAGACCAGGTTCTGTACCTAAGATATATTTCTGGCACATCCTATAAATATGAGAGAATGGCAGCGCCTTTAAGCCCCTATCTCTCAGAAGTAAGCATGGGCAGAGGTGAAAGGAGAATCTGTACCCAGAGGAACATGTAACAAATCACAGAACCCTACTGAACCCAGGCAGTTCTTCCTCTTCATGAAAAAGCCCCTCTCAGATCAGGACTCATGTACAGACAGAGTCAATTCAGTGCTGGAGAAACCTGGCCGCTGAAGAAAGAGGAATCAGACTCTTTTTCCACACTCAATGGCCGTTTACACTCCCACCTCAAACCCTTGAGGAAAAAAATCATTTCAAATTTAGGTTTGACTCCAGCCCTGCACAAAAGGAGGGGGAGAGGTGTTGAGTAGAAAGATACTCAATGTACAATGTAAAACAGGTATTGATCTTCTCTTTCTTTCCTCCACACCAAAGAATGCTTAACAAGAGACCAGCATGAGAAAACAAAGACTTAACAAGAAGCAGTAACTTGTGCCTATTTTTATACTGTCTTGAAAGGTAATATTTACATCAAAACATGGAACATTTTATAGTACTACTGAATCATCACTTTACCTTCACTCCTATTCTATTCTGTCCAAACAAATTCCTTTATTTCCCTACCTTCTGGCAAGCCAGGCCAGGGGTTGGGCTCCTCCTCCAACCAATGGTCATTCTCTCTGATGCAAAAACTCCTCCTGCTGCCAGGCAGCTCCACTTGAGGAACCCAGGACCATTGGACCTCTTAAACACACAAGGTTGTTTTCAAAATCTTTCTCAGCGTCATTATCTGTTTACCTATACTTACAAAGGAAATATAAAACTAAAACAGTAACAAGGGATCCCAGATATAGTCTTGTATTTGCCAAAGACAACACATGCTTTGACTGTCAAATGCTCTTCAAATCATCCATATTTCCAAGGTAGGGGAGAGTACTAGCCCCTCCCTAACCTACCAGGGAAAAGATCAAAGAGCCCTGATCTGCTCCTACAGATGGGAAGAGAGTGCTAAGGAAAGTATCTACTGTTTAGTGTCTACTGAGTGGGCCACTTAGTCAATCCTCCTGATACACCATTATGGTTCACCCTTTGCCACCGTCATGGAACCAAAGGACCAGTAAAGAGAATTGCTTCATCAGTCCAAAGTATTCAAGTCCTCCAATGCTAAGTCAGCATACGCTTTCTGGGATGTACTCCAATCTAACCTCCCACTATAGATACAAAGTGTAGACTTGAGCTCAATGAATCAATAACCAATATGTAGTAGATTCAAGAATCCTAGTATTCAAACTGGGATCCCACATTTGCCTATGCACTATGAAATGTAAAAGAAAAGAAGAAAGGAAGGGAGACAGGGAGGGGTGAAGGAAGGAAGGATTGGGAGAGAGCGTAAGGTATAGTCCCTTAAGCTTACAGTCTAGCCCCTATAGGGAAAGGATTTTTTTTTTTGTCTTTGTATCTCCATTGCCTCGTGCAATGCTTAACATACAGTAGATGTTTGATAAGAAATTGTTGAATGAATAATAGTTATGTATGTTAAACAAGGCAGGAATAAGCAATTTTCAAAAACAAAATGTTCCCAGTTGGCCACCCCTTTCCTTCTGGCATGCTACAGTGGTAAAAGAAAAGATTTTTTATCTGTACAACATCTGTACAAGGCACCACACTAGGCGCTGAGGATACAAATGCAAAGAATGACACAGTCTCTACTCTCAAAGAACTTCTAATGGGGAGTCAAGTGCATATGTGTGTGTGTGTGTGTATGTATACTATATATAAACAAATCTAAACAGAAGAAATATAAAGAGAAGAAATGCTAATAAATACAAATTGGAAAATGAGGACACTAGGTGGGGAGTAAGGGTGATCAAGACAAGTTCCATATAAAAGGGGGTGTTCAGGATAACATCTTGAAGAAATAGAGGGATTCAATAAGGTGGAGGTGAGAAGGGAGTGCCTTCCAAACATGATAACTATGTCTATTCTCATATACAACAACAGAGAGAGCTGAACAAGGGGTTGAACAGCTCTAGGAAGCAGTGAGCAGTCCTGCTTTCACAAACAGACATAGATTAGTGAAGTGGGATTGTGGAGCATGGTAATTGAAGGTCCTCATATCCCTGAAAATTAGCTCACACATGGCATCTTTGGCACCTATGCCAAATTTTGTTGTTTTCTTGCCCTATACCAGTATCTTCACTACCAATCCCAGGATGCTTCTATCAAAGGAGGTCAAATAAAATAACCATGGAGATTGCTGACAATTTTCTCTTAATGTTTATGAGATGAGTCAAATATTTATATTCCTAGCAGTTTGTCATGTAGCCTTCCCTGACTTCTCAAGGTCCTTTCCAAGCTCTAAAAACAAACAAATGACAAAACAATCCTATAGGGACTGGCATTTAACTCAGGAAAAATAAAAGAGAACTAATGATTCGGATCCCATTTCCAGAGCTCTGCTGACACCTTCAGTGATGCTGGTACAGATAAACTTTTTTGCAACTCAGGTGTTCCAAACAAATCCTTAGAGGGAAAAGGAATGCTGCTTCCTGTGTGATGGTAAGAAGATAATATCCTCACCTTCAATTTAACAACAAAAACACTCAGAGGCTAGAAACCAAAGAATGTGAATATCTCTATGTGGTCCCCAGAAATGTTAGGATGCTTAATATCCCTGTGCGTAGCCTGGGGTGCACAGTTTATTTTTGGATGCAAAAGCACACATCCATAGAGAACTCAACGTACTAGAAACATTCTCAATACATTAAGATTATTTTCAGAATTGCGACCCCAGTTGCTTGTAAACATGACAGAAATCAGAAAAGCACCAGACTACTGACATGCAAATGTCAGCCTGCAGGTTGTGTCTACAGGGCACAATAGGAAGCAGAAATTTGCCTGTGAAATAATCCTCTGGAAGTCTTTAAATATATGGTAATTGTCTGGGAAGGGGTAGTTAGACTCAGTGGGAGGTAGGGGGAAAAGGGAAATGGATATTTGGAATTTTTTTCTGTGATTTTAAAATACCTTCCAAGTACAGAAAAGAAAATATCTAAAGAAATGTGATTAAACAGAAAGATTATATTGACTTGCCCAGGGTAATGCATCTAGTAAGTCTTCTCAAGTCTTTCTGACTTTAAGAAATTCTCTACTGTATCTTTACTGTATTGCCATGCTTCCACATTGACTATTTCCAATGACTAAAATGACTAGGTAGTATCCCAATTTTTGCTCTATTTTCCTGTTAAAAGCCCATTCTACAAACTGAGGTACATTATGAAACAGCATCAGCTACTTCTGGAATGTCCACTTCATTAATAGATAATCTCTCTAACCAGCCTAAGGGACAGCTCTCCTTGGCTGCCATTGCCTTCCTTAGTAAGACCTCTCATTGTTCACCAGGAAAATCTAAAGTCGATTTGCTTTAAAAGATCTTTGATAACAGTGCTGGGTTGCTGTTGTTGTTTTTAAGTTATTACCATCGAAAGAGGGGGAAACATTATTACCCTTTTTTCTATAGACTTCGAACTGTTTTCCAATCTTTTTAAAGTAATGTTAAATATTCCTTTGAAAGCATTTTATTAAAAGTAGAAAGAGGCAAATAGGTATCAGTGAGGTATACAGTAAAAAGTAACTTTTTCCCAGTAGTGAAATATTGAAATCCTACTTCATATCAGAAAGATATTTCTGCTCTACTCCCAGTCATGGGAAGTCAGATTCATATTCTTAGCCGTTCTTAAGAGTTTTGTTAACCTGATGCTATCTCACAAGGCTGGAAAATACCCTAGGTAGAATGGATATGACCAAAGTGTCAAAAGAAGAAATGCTGGCAGGGATTCTAAGCCAGAAAGAGTAGATACACTGGATAAGAAATAAGATGGGTGGGCAGACCTTAGTTATCCCACCCGCTATTGTCGTTGTCCAACGTTTTGTGATCCTGTTGGGGGTTTTCTTTGCAAAGATATTAGAGCAGTTTGCCATTTCCTTCTCCAGGTCATTTTATAGGCGAGGAAATTGAGGAAAAAAGGATTGAGTAACTTGCCCAGTGTCACACAGTTAGTAAGTGTCTAAGGTCAGATTTGATTTGAATTCACGAAGCTGAGTCTCATTCCAGGTCTGGTGCTGTATCCACTGCCCCACCTAGCTGCCCTACCCTCTCTTAGATCTGACAATTATTTGTTCCAAATAGATACTATTCATTTGCAAAGTTAACAAAAATGACTTGCCTTGCATGAAACTACAATATCAAATCTGAATGCCAAATATTTAGCTGACAAAGGAAAGGTTGGCCCTCATCAGGGTTGAATGAACAAACCGGAACACTCATTTCAACATTTCAGTGATTGCTGGACAGCAACTCTGTTCAGGACCCTTTAATTAGAAAGCTAATGGGGAACTCTAATCAATTTCACACCAAGGGCCTCACCACAACTATTGGACCCATCAGCTGAGAAGAGCGGGGCAGATGTGATCAAGGCATTCTGCTCCCAGGATTTCTAATATGATATAGATATACAGTAATAGAGAGTGACACTCCTCATGCTGTGTCAGTTTAAAAATTCCAGATAGGTCTAGATATAGATGTCAGCTACTAGGACAACCAGGCTGCATTGCCCATGGACATCAGCACAGCCAGCACCTGTCTACTCAGCAGGTTGTGCGCCTTGCAGTGAAGGAATAAACAGGATCTGCTTCCCCAACTCATCTTCCCCAGGCAGTGGCCGCCAAAAAGGGTGCACCTCCTCTCAGTCTGTGTCAGCACATGGAGTTCAGTCAGGGGAGGCAACTTATAATTATGTGATGCAGATGGTCACTTCATTAGCATATATGCAGAGCAACCAGTTATAGGGTATTGAATTGTCTACCAATTTCTCTTCCTGAAACAAGCCTTCTGGCCATCAGGCAATACATTCTAAGCGAAGAATGACTTTTTCATAGCATTCTAGACACCCTGTTTTATCTAAGAAGCAAGGTGATTTGGAACAATCCTAAATGACCAAGAAGAAGGACTCTATGATGTAAAAGCCAGAAGCAGAATTTGATTGTTCCTAAATGAGGTCATCAGAGAATGTGGAACTTGTTCGCTGGAGTTGAAAGGTTTGCTAAATCCCTTTTGACTGGCATGGTCCATGTGGCTCTTCAGTGGACCTTCACATCAAGAAAAGAATCCTCCAAATAATACTGACATAAAAACTAACATGCTTCACGTAGCTACTTCTCCAGTCTCTCTACTCATATATTACTCCTGACCCAAATTGAGCTAAATGAAAGCTGCATAATAACTAAAAACTCTTCTCACAAAATCCTGGACTTAGGAGGAAATTAGGCCATTATTTCCTTCATCCTTAAAATGCCAGGCCTTTGAAGGTGGCGACTCTTTTTTTAATCTCTGTATCTCTACTATTTCACATGATACAACACAGGCGCTTACTAAATGTTCACTAAATTTAAATGAATCTAGTTCAACAGCCTCAATATATGAAAAGGAAACAAACTCAGTAGAGTGATGATTTGTCCCAATATTGCATAATTAATTTCTTTACTGTCTGAAACTAAGAGCAGGGGATGATGACTGAGATTTTGCACCATCATACCCCCCAAAATATACCCAATCTTTCATTAGGGACACTACAAATGCTCAATTGTTACAGGGTTCTGCTTTACCATCTGAGCTATGGAAGGGTATGTGCCCTAGGCAAATCTAAGCAAGCTGGCAAAACTGTGTCTGCTGTCCAAGGGCCAGCTTGCCTAAATATTGTGGGACTCATCATCAGGAGAGGGCCACAGGGAAGGGCAACCCATTAAATTCATAATCATCAGACAACAGAGGCAAGACTATGAGCAGGCAAAGTAGGCAAACACCTAGCATGAATGGGGGGATGGGGAGGACGAATCATGAGGGATGCATTTTAATATAATTCTTTCTAAATAAACATTGAATGCCAGAAAATTCTGCTTTGTGTGACACGAATATATTTAATTTGTAATAAGGCAAGTTGCATCCTAACAATGAAGGTTCAAAATCTCTGGTGGACTGTAACATACAGAAGTCACAATTTTCATTGCAAAAGGTGGTAATTTTCCATATTTTTGCCTAGAGTGGGCAAATGCATGATCCTGGCTTTGGCAGGCAATGCGTAAATAAATAGAAGGATCCACCTCCCAGATCCTGAAGAGAAAGGATGTGCTAAAAGAACAATGGAATATAAATGTTTTTTTTTTTTAAAGGCTTAGAAATCATTCAATCCGACTGCCTCATTTTACATATAAAGAAACTGATGCCAAGAGAAATTAAAAGAGTAGTCCCAGGTTACTTTGCTAGTTATGGCAAGGTTGGATCTAAAACTCACCTCTTCTGACATCTTTGTATCTTTGTCCATCTCTCTTTTGAGATGTTTAGGAGAAACTTTTCTAGAACATCAAGAGCAGATATACCCTTCATCAAGCTACAGTGATTATGAGACCCCAAGAAAGACTGAAAGATCAGAAATGAAATATGGCCATGTCTGTAGTCATTCCACCAGCAGGGTGATAGAACTATCTCATTTGGTAAAGCATACCATTCTTTATAAAGTGTGAATCAAAGTAAAATTACTAGCTATTCCTAGGCCATCAAAGCTGAAAGGTAGATTTAGATAAGCTAGAAATATCAGAGGAGAGTAACCAGGATGGAAAAGAGCTTTGATAAGATACCATATGAGAACCAGGTGAAAGAACTTGGACTGTTTAACCAGATGAAGAGAAAACTTGGGGAGCCAAGATGGCAGATTAGAGGCAACCCAGCTGAATTCTCTCAATATTCCCCTCCAAACAACTTCAATGCCTCAAATCAAATTTTGGAGTAGCATAGCCAACAAAATGTCAGGGTGAGACTTTTTTCACCTAAGAAAACTTAGGAGGTCATCAAGAAGTTTGTGATACTAGGGTGGAAGCCTGTGCAAAGTCCACACATATAGCAGCTGCTTCAGAAGTTCTCAGCCCAGAAACACTAAGATGGTCACAAACTAGCTCTGAAAACAGCAGCACAAAAAGCCTAAAGGTTGGGGTAGTACCTTCCCACTCCCATGTGAGCAGAGCACAAGATTAGCATAAAGTCCAAAATCAAGAAATGGGCTGGAAAAAATAAGCAAACAAAAAAAAATTGACTGTAAAAGCTACTATGGTGGCAGAGAAGACCAAAATATAAACTCAAAAATGTGGAAATAGCTACAATGCCTCAAAGAAAATGATAATTGGATCCAAGCCCAACAAGAATTCCTGGAAGAGTTAAAAAAAGAAACGAGTGGTAGAGGGGAAAATGGGAAAAGAAATGAGAGTGGTACAAGAAAATGACAGAAAGAGAATTAACAGAATTTGGTAAAATAGGCCTCCCAAAATACTGAATAAATTAACAAGTTAAAAATAGAATTAGCCTATTGGTTAAAAAAAGGAATAAAAATTCACTGAAGAAAAGAACTCCTTAAAAACAGAATTTCCAAATGAAAAAACAGTTACAAAATCTCACTGAATAAAATAATTTCTTAAAACTAGAATTGGGCAAGTGAAAGCTCATGACTCCATAAGACATCAAGAAACAATATAACAAAATCAAAAGAATAAAAAAAATTAGAAGAAAATGTGAATTATCTCATAAGAAAAACAACTGGCCTGGAAAATATATCAAGGAGAGATAATTTAAGAATTATTGGACAACTTGAAAGCCATGATCAATGAAAAAACCTAGACATTATATTTCAAGAAATTATCATAGAAAACCACCCTGATATCTTATATCCAGAGGGTAAAATAGAAATTGAAAGAATCCACTAGTTACCTTCTGAGAGAGATCTTAAAATGAAAACTCCAAGGAATATTATTGTCAAATTTCATAGCTCCCATGTCAAAGAGAAAATGTATCCTGTAAACAGAGAGAAACGATTTAAATATTATGGAGCCACAATCAGACTCACACAAGATTTAGTGGCTTCCATGTTAAATTTGAGGAGAGACTGGAAGATGATGTTCTGGAAGGCAAAGGAGCTACAATTACTACCAAGAATAACCTATCCAGCAAAATTGATTAAAATCTTCCAGAATGATTTAATGAACTAGAGCATCCTGATGAAAAGACTAGAGCTGAACACAAAATTTGACATTCATACAAGGTAGATATAAAAGAGTAACCAGATGGTTTCAATAAAGTTAAACTGTTTACATTCCTATATGAGAAGACAATACATGTAACTCCTAAGAACTTTATCATTATTAGGGCAATTAAAAGGAGTTCACATAGACAAAGAGCATGAATATGAGTCAATTATGCTGGAATATTCTCCAAAAAATGAAGGGATGAGAAAAAAGGATGCACTGGGAAAAGGGAGGAAAGGTAGAATGGAGAAAACTTTCTCACATAAATGAGGCACACAATCCTTTCCTTTCCCTTCCCTAGGGGAGATGAGGCGTGGTGGGCAATGTTTGAATCTCACTTTTATTGGAATTGGTTCAAAATGGGAAGAATACATATAAACACTCAGTTGTGTGTAGAAATGTAACTTATCCAACAGGAAAATAGGAGGAAAGTGGATAAAAGAAAAGGGGCAGAGGGAATAATAAAAGCCAGGACAGATTAAGGGAGACAGTAGTTAGAAGTGAAATAGACTTTTGAGGAGGGACCGAATAGAGAGAAAGGAGAAGAAACAGGAAAATGAGATGGAGGGAAATACAGTTAGTAATCATAACTGTATATGTAGGTGGGAATAAGCTCACCTATAAAATGGAGGCATACAGCAGAATGGATTAGAAACCAGAATCCAGCAATATGTTGTTTACAAAATACACACAGAGTTAAAATAAATAACTAGAGAAGAATCCAATATACTTCAACTGAACTAAAAAACACAAGGGTAGCACTCATGATCTCAGACAAAGCAAAAAGAAAGAGACCTAATTAAAAGATATAATCAGTTAAGCTGCATTTTTCTAAAAAGTGCCAGACAACAAAGTAATAGCACGTTTCTCTGATAAGGACTCATTTCTCAAACATGTATTAGATATAAAACTAAACCAAATTTATAAAAATAAGAACCATTTCCCAAATGATAAATGATCAAAGATTATAAATGGACAGTCCTCAGAAGAAGAAATCAACATTATCTATAGTAATAAAAAATGCTCTAAATCGCTATTGATTAGAGAAAGGCAAATCAAAACTACTCTGAGATATCATCTCACACCTTTCAGAAATGACAAATATTAGAGGAGATGTGGGGAAAATAGGTACACTAATGAATTATTGTTGGAGTAGTTAACTGGTTCAACTATTCTCAAGAATAATTTAGAACTAGGTCCAAAAGACTATGAAACTATGCGTGGCCTTTGACCCAGTAATATCAGTACTAGGTCTGTATTCCAAAGAGATCAAAGAAAAAGGAAAAGGATCTATATGTACAAAAATATTTATAGCAGCTGTTTTTGTGGTGGCAACAAATTGGAAATTGAGAGATGCTCATCAGTTGGGAAATGGCTGAACAAGTTGTGGCGTACGATTGTGATGGAGTGCTACTGTGCTATGGAAAAAGATAAGCATTTTGATGAGCAGGATGAGTGTGAACCCATACTCATAAAAACATGCTAAGACCTTTATGAACTAAAGTAAAATGAAGTGAGAACCAGGAGACCACTGTGCACAGCAACAGCAATGTTGTAATGAAGAGCGACTTGTTTACCCTGAGCAATACAATGATCCAAAACAACTCCAAAGGACCCATGATGAAAAAAATGCTATCCACTTCCAGAGAGAGAACTGAAGAATTCTGAGTGCAAATCAAGTATAATTTTCTCACTGTCTTTATTTTTCTGGATTTTTTAAAATATTTTTTGAAATATGGCTAATATGGAAAGATGTTTTGCATGACTTCACATGTACAATTGCCTTCTCAGTGGGTAAGGGAGGGTGTGGGAGGGAGGAAAAGAAGTTTTAAAAAGAATGTTAAAAAATAATTTTTTTTCAAAAACAACAAAAAAGAAAGTTTGTGGAGCTGGGAAGGAAGGATAAGATATGATAACAATGGCTGACCAAATACTGGAAGAGTTGCCTCCTAGAGCAGTGATTAGGTTTGTTCTGCTGGGCACCAGACGGTAGAGGCAAAACTAACGAGTGAAAGTTACAAAAATGCAAATTTAGGCACTACATAAGGAAAAACTTCCTAATACTTAAAGTTATCCAACAGTGGAACAGGCAGTCTTCAGAGATGATACCTCTCCTTCCCCTCCCCACACTTCCATGAGAGGTCTTTAAGCAAAGGTCAAGTGACCATTGGCTGAATACTTTGTAGATGGAGGTATTTTCAGGTGGTGTGAATTGGAATAGACGGTTGAGGCCTCTTCCAGCTCTGAAATTCTGAGATACCCCATGCCTATTCAGTAAGCTCTGAATTCTCCTTCCAACAGTGTTGTAAATATACAACCCCATAACTATATTGAACTCATTCTGTCACCATGGACAAATAAATCATTCTACCTTCTAGTCTCAAATCTTTCACCTACAAAATGGGATTAGAGGGACTGAAGGGAAATGCACCTTCCTCCTCTTTGTACAGAGGCGGGGACTATGGATATGAAATATTGTCTGCCTCACTGGGTATGTTGCTATGTACTCTGACTTGGTTTAGAAGTTTGTTTTTATTACAGGGAGAGACGTACGTTGCAAAATAACAAGACTAGAGAATACTAACAGGTGCAAAAAAGAAAAAGGTGACGTTAAAACTTTTCAAAGGGGAATAAGCACTAATAAATGATTGTGAGATATAGCATAGCCAACTGACCGTGTAACACCCCCTGAAGTAATACAGCTGTAATAATCTAATGCTGTACAAGACCAGGGTTTCCAATATCCCACCCAAATGCTAGCCCGGTTTTTTTAAACTTATGATTAGGTTTGTGGTAAAATCTTGACCACCTGAGGTAACTCGAAGGAAGACAATTGGTGAACTGGATCAACAAAAGAAGCTAATCTGGAGAACACAAAATTAAAAAAACTATCCAAATAAAAAAAACTATTCAATCATCCATTTTCACTTGTGTAGACACACAGACTAAGGAAGCATAGTATTGTGGAAAGAACCCTGAACTTGAAGTCAAAAATCTGGGTTCAAATCCTGATCTTATAACTTACTGCCACTTTTGGCAAGTGATTTCGTTTCGCTGGGCTTGTTTCCCCATTTGTAAAATGTAAAGGTTGAATTAGATGATCTCTAGAGTCCCTTCTAACTAATTCCTATGGTTACAATAAAATGCTTGTTTCTGGTTACTTTTTCTTTTACAACTTACATATTTTTAACTAATTTAAGAAAATGT
Source organism: Potorous gilbertii (assembly GCA_028658325.1). Classification (NCBI taxonomy): domain Eukaryota; kingdom Metazoa; phylum Chordata; class Mammalia; order Diprotodontia; family Potoroidae; genus Potorous; species Potorous gilbertii. The sequence continues at coordinate 48,514,153 of CM053773.1, forward strand.
GTCATTCTTAGAAGATGCCAACAATTTGTTTCAAGATCATAATGTCTTAAGCTTAGAGTGTAGGGTTGAGTTTCCCCCTAAAGAAATGATGAATAACATGTGCGGCTTTCAACATTTAATGGTTAATATAAAGCTCTTTCTCTATGCATCTTTTCACTAGTCAAGTCAACATCAGTGTCTTTTTAAAACCACAATAAATCTCTTTGATTGGGACTTGAGGCTGGAATCATTCAATTTGTGTTAAACTAAATTGTCTTATCTGTTTGAGTGCCAGGCAGCCCCTGGCATGTCCAGAACTTTATACCAACATGGCCTATGATGCCCATATTTGAAAGCAATGAAGAAGGACAACAGGGGAGGGGAGATATGCTTCTGTAAACCTCCTTTTCCCCTACCCCCAACTGTAGTGCTCCCAACGATGACAATGGAAAATGTGGCTTGCTTTTTGCTTCTGAAAAATAATAAGATTGTTCTTTTTATATAGTGACAGTCGGCAGCCAGATCATGGACCCATTAATTTCAAAGGCACTAAAATGGCTAAACATATGTTGCATATGAGTGATCTTAGAACCTTCCATGTGCCAGAAAAATAGAAAGAGGAAAACAATATAAATTCTGCATAATGTTTCTTTCTACTTTTTCTAGTTTGCTAATGTAGCTTTAAGTATTCCTAAAAGTGCTGAGAATTCTTGATGCCATTTCCTATAAATAATTTTATATCATATCCTTACTTCAGTATTTCAAGAACCTATTACTTTGTAAGCATGGGGACTCCCTTCACTGATAAAGATAAGAATCTCCCAGTAATCTCCTACATGGTTTTTGAGAGTTGCTGTGGTCCCTAAATTCATCAACTTTGCAGCCTACCTGATGAGGGGAATCTCTCTTTACTTAGCTAGAATGGTCCTCAGACAGCAGAAGTCATAGATCACTGGGTTAATACTTGAAGCTTCCTAACACTATAGGATCTGACCTCTGCTCATGTCCAGTTGGATAAGCCATTATCAGGAATGGATAAACAAGTTACAGTTTATCAATGTAATAGAATACTATTCTGCTGCACTCTTATCATGTGTGTGTGTGCGTTCCTCCTTCCTTGCCAAAGAAGACCATGCCATCAGAGAAATAATGACATGACTTACACTTGACTTTGTTGGGTTTTTTTTGAGTAAGGGAGGGCTGTGCAGTCCCTCCAGAGCCATCTGAATCCAGTGACCAGATATTCATCAGGATAACTGGAGATGATCCAGGATGAGGCAATTGGGGTTAAGTGACTTGCCCAAGGTCATACAGCTAGTGAGTGTCAAGTGTCTAAGGTGAGATTTGAACTCAGGTTCTTCTGACTCCTGCTCTGGTTCTCTATCCACTACACTACCTACCTGCACTCATCACATGTACAATGATCAATCAGAACTTCAGAGGAATAATGAGGAAAAATGCTCCCCACCTCCTGATAGATAGGTGAAGAACAATACAGAATGAGACAATTTTTTTTTATAATGGTCAATGTACACATTGGTTTTGATTGACTATATATTTTGGTCATTTGGTTTATTCCTTTTTTTTTTTTAAAGAAAAACTGTACAGGGAGAAAAGGAAAAGCTAACATCATTTCCACACCACGGGGCATTGAGTAACAAGTAAATTCAATCCAATCCAATCCAACAAGTATTTAGTATGTACTTGCCACATGCAAAGTATTATGCTTAACATTGGGGACAAAAGCAGGAAAAATGTCTCTACAATCCAGTGAAACTTGCCTCATTGCTGTGCCTCAAATGAGACATTCTATCTCTTGACTCCCAAAGTTTTCACTGCTTGTCCCTCGTTCCTGGAATACTTTTCCTCTTTTTCTCTGCCTCCTGGCTTCCCTGGATTGTTTCAAGTCTCAACTAAAGTCTCATCATCGTCAAGTAGCCTTTGCTGGTCTTCCTTAATTTTAGTGTCTTCCCTCTGAGAATACCTACAACTTATTCTCTCTATATTGTGTTTGTACATAGTTCTTTGCGTGTTGCCTTCCCAATTGGACTGTGAGCTCCCTGAGAGCAGACCTTGTTGTTTTTTAGGGTTCGGTTTTTTTTTTTTTTTTAGTCTTTCTTAGTATCACTAGAGTTCAACATAGTGCCTGGCCCATAACAGGTACTTAAAAATACTAATTGACTGACTGATGTTCTCCATAGTGGTTGTTCCAAATCTTCTCTCAAGTCCCCAACCTCACCCCCATCCTCTTTCAATAGATGACCTCTCTTTCTAAAGTAGGAGACTGAGGTCCCCTATTGTGAGAATTCTAATCTTTCTTACTGCACATCTAAGAATAAGATGAGCCTTCTCATTTCCAAAGCTAACTAACCCCTTCATTTGTGCCTTGGATTCCATCCCATTTTCTTCAGGAACTTTTCCTATTGAATATCACTCCCTGTTTTTCTTTTGTCTCTGTCTATCTCTGTATCTGTCTCTGTCCATCTCTCCGTCTCTGTCTCTCCCCCTCCACCCCATCTAATACTTCCTTCCCTAATTCCTACAAATATATTCAGATCTTTGGTATCATTAAAAAACTTTTCCTTGATTCTAACATCTCCTAAAGTTTTATTCTCTCTCTTTTCTTGTTCATGGTTAAATTCCTTTTTTAAAAAAAGAGTCTATATTCTCTGCTTCTACTTCATCATCCAAAGACATGTAGATTCTTATATGCAAAAAAAAAAAATTGTACAATGAAAACAGCACTTGTTCCTTAACCCCTTACAATTTGATTTCTGATCTCTCCACTCTACTGAAACTTATCCCATGGATCACCCAGAACCATCAGTTTTTAAACCTGATGACCTTTGCTCAGTTCTCATTCTCCTTGAATTTTCTGTGACATTTTGACACTGTTGACTCCTGCCACACATTCATTTTTCTTTTGCTTATATAACAATACTTTCTCTTGGTTCTTCTCCAACCAATCAGATAGTTTCTACTTAGTATTCTTCCTTGGTTCATGACCATTTTTCTGCCCTCTAAAATATAGGTGCTCACCTCCTAGACTCTCTCCTGGGACACTTTCTCTTCTCTTTCTACATTCTCTAACTGTGGTCTTGTCTACTTCCATTAGTTCAATTAACACATCTATGAACATGACTCCCAAATCTATTTTTCTACCCTTAACCTCTCCCCTAGAGAGAGATCCTGTATCACCAGCTGTCCATACCCACCTGAATGTCTCACGTAGACCCCAAACTCAGAACGTTCAAAACTAAATTCATTATTTTCCCAACAAAATCTGCCTCTTTTCCCACTTTGCCTATTTCTGTTAATGTTACCATCCTCCCAGACTAGAAACCTCAGAACTATACTTGACTCTTTAAACAATTGTCAAAACCCATTACTTCCTTAACATTATTGCATGTGCCCCTTTCTCTCTGCTCACACTATTAGCATTCTAGTTCAGGAGCTCATCATTTCCTATATGTACTATTGTACTAGCCTCCTAATTTAGCTCCTAACCTTGTCTCTCCCTTTTCTCAGCTATCCTTCACACAGCTGCTCACATTATCTTCCAAAGTCACACGTCTAACCAAGTCACTCACTTTCTCAAAATCATTCAGTGGCTTTCTAATTCCTAAAAGATAAAATTCACACTTCTTAACATGTTTCTCCATATTCTGATTTCAACACACCTTTCCACCATTGCTTCATCTAACTCTTTTGTACGTACTCAAGATTCAACCAGACTGGACAACTAGCCATTCCTTGACCTCAACATGTCATCTTGTGCCTTCACATATTCTCAAAGGTCATTTCCCATCCCTGGAATCCATTCATTTTTTTTTATATGTACCATTAAGAATCTTATGCCTTCAAGGCTCAATTAAAATAACACTAGGAGTCATTTGTAATTGTCCTGATCTTTATCTTGCCACTGGACCTAGATAGTTCAAGAGGAGAAAGTGAGGCTAGTGACTTTGCACAGCCCAGCCTCACTTAAATTCAATTCACTAGCAAGTCATGGTATCATCTTCCTGATGTCATGATCCTCTTCCAGAATGAAGGAAAAACAGCAACTACAAATAACAAATAATTCCTCCATGAAAACTTACCTGATCATCTCATCTGGCAACCTTGTCCCCTTCCTCAAATTTTCCTAGAGCATCTTATCTGGATCTATCTTCAACCTCCTAGGCACCAAAATTTGTATTTGCTCATCTGTGTACCTGTCCTGTTCACCCTCCCCTCTGTCGGCAGGAGAGAAATTCATAGGAGGTACAGTCTACATAATTCTTTCTATCCTTGCTTTCTGATGTCCTTTCTAGCTTTAAATTCTGTGAACCTCTACACCAGTGGTATCAAACTCAAATAGTATCTAGAGCCACTAAGCCTTACTTAAGTATCCCTTCTACCTGCATCTTGACTTCGAAAATCATGAATTAATATCACCTACATTCTATGGGATTTTCTTTCCCAGTGACACTTTAATCTCATTTGGGCTATACTCTAGACTATTTCAGGCCACGTGTTTGACCCTCCACTCTATAGGACTATTACCTTAATCTCTAATTCAAGTGTATTCTTTCTTTAATCCACTCTCACACTCCTCTCCTGAATTTTTAAAACCTTTTGTAATCTGGCTCAAAACTACCTTTCCAAGCTTATTGCATCTTCCACCCTTCACATACTTTTGTTCCAGCCAAACTTCATTATTTGACATCCCATCTCCCAGCCTCCAGGACTTTGAACCAGCGGCCCCACAAATCCTCTGCTCATGGGCATCTGACCTAAGAATCCCCAGTTTCCTTCAACCCTGACTTTATGTGCTGCTTCCTGCATGCGACCTAGCCTGATTTCATACAGTTGAGAGTCCTCTCCTTGCCCTAAAATTACTTTACATCTATCTTGTATTGATTTCTCTACATACCTCCTGTTTCCTCCTATAGAATATAATATCCTTTTTGAATGCCCAGTTCTTATCCTAGTGCCAATAACTTTTGAAGTCACTTAATACATGCTTATTGAATGGTAAATGAAGTTGTATCTGATGCACTGAGTCCAATATCTTGCACATAGAATAAACACTAAAAATGTGTTGCCCTTAATTTTCATTGCTTCTTGGACAACTGAGAATGGCTGAACAAATTACAGTAAGTGAATGTAAATTCATTTATACTATTATTGGGATATAAGAAATTGTAAAAGAAGATTTCAAGTATGAAGTGATAAAGAGTGAAATGAAAAGAACCAGAATAATTTATATAAGGAAAAGAACATTGTAAAGAAAAACAACTTGGAAAGATAAGAACTCTGATCAAAATAATGACCAACCGTACCTTCCAAGGACCTGGGATAAAACCGGCTACTCTTCTACTGACAAAACTGATGGATACAAGGTACAGAGACGTGCATTTCTGGACATGGTCCCTGTGTGGATTCACTTTTTTAAAGTGTTTTTCCCCCTTCTCTAGATTAATTGAAGGGAGGGAGGTGGAAGCTATGAAGGGAGGTTAGAAGGACAGTTTTGAAAGTAATAGGTAGAATTTATTTTATATATTATATATATGATATACATATATTTAATCAAGCAATGTAAAATGGAGATTCATGATTTCATATGGATCATCTTTTTTGTGTTTTACAGTGTGCATGAAAATATACACACTATTTTCTGTTTAAGATCAGAATTTTAAAATTAACATAATGAAATCATCTTCAATACTTAATCCAGAGGACTAAGGCTTAAGCTGTTGTGTTTTCTTGGTTTCTGATATACCAAAATAAAGCAGAGAAATGAGTTCACACACAGATCTGACACGTACACCACTTCCAACCACTAAGCAGGAGCAGGGAACCTGTGTCCTTCAGGTCACATGTGGCCCTTTAGGTCCTCAAGTGCAGTCTTGTAAACTTTCAAACTTGTAAAACTTGGACTCAGTCAAAAGGCTGTACTCAAAGATCATATGTGGTCTCAAGGATGCAGGTTCCCTACCATTGCACTGGGGCAAAAGTGGAGGCCTGAAAAGCTGCTCCTAGATAAATCATTGCTGCATCCTTGCTTCATATCTTTTCTATACTATTGCCAAATAAACTTCATTGTAGGACATTAGATCATTCAAGAGTCTTACTTTGCTCCATTCCCAAACATGAATCAACTGGATTGGCCTGAGATGGGCTTTGCCCTGAGTAGTCTGGTTCTTCTCAGAGGAAGAGTTGATTATATTTCAATTTAACATGAATATAAATGCCTTATGTAGTTAGAGGGACCATATTTCCTACACCAAAAATTAGGACATATTGTCTGATAAGCAACTTTTCCTTAAAAAGGAAGGAGGGATAATTTTATAGCTAATTGTCTTAGAATTTGAACTTCAAGGATGACCATAGAAACCATCTAATATAATCTTCTCTTTTTTTACTGATGGAGCAACATGGATGCATGGATGTTAAAGTCGCTTGTCCCATTTTATACAGAAACAAATGAAAAGCCAATCTACAAACCCAAGATATCTGACTCTACAACCAGGGCTCTTCCCATGACAGGATGTTGTTTCTCAGGTCATATAGCATCATGCTGTGCTCTAGAAACATCTCAATTATCAACCCTACTAGGTGCATACCTCACATATGCATACAGCATCCATATTTGTAGATAGTAAAAATGGAGGTGGGGTAGGATGGGGAAGAAAATAGGAATAAGAATTGATGAAGCACCTACTATGTGCCAGGCACTCTGCCAAGCACCTTTTACAGATATTACCTCATTTGATCCTCAAAACCATCCTGAGGATAAATGCTATTATTACCCAATTTTAGAGTTGAGGCAAACAGAGTAAGTGACTTACTCAGAAGCACACGGCTAGGAAATGATTAAGGTCAGAATTGAACTCAGATCTTCAGGATTCCATGTCCAGCACTCTTCACTGTAACAACAGCTGCTTCTATAGCCATGTCCTTCCATAAATTCATCATCCATCCATGCCCACTTATCCTGGGTTATTCTTGTTCATGTCTTTCTATAAATATAGGAATAATAGCATATAATATGTACATTTTCATAAACTAATCTCCATCTTTTCCTAGCCTGTGATGCTCCATCTTTCATATCTCTCAGGATTTGGTGACGTGGTTAATTTTTTATTTTAGTAAATTTTTACTGATTTCATTCATTCAATTATAATCTGAAATGTTGGAATTTTCAGTTGTTCATGGAGATTCACTATTTGAAAACTATCTTTGTCACAGAAAATCCAGGATTCCTCCCTCTCAAACTACATTGTATTTAACTACTCTGTATGTGCAGAGTGTCTATGTGTTTGCATTTTGTATCTATACATATATTTAACTTTGTGTTTATGCTGTATACATGTTTCATATGAATTCATTATCTCTCCCATTAGAATGTAAGCCCATAGTGACTAGGGACTGTTTCATTCTTTATACCTGTTATCACCAAAATAAAGCACATCCTACTACATAGTAGTAACATGGCACATTACATCAGTTACAGCAAATGGAGCAGTTTTGAATGCTGTGTATAAGTTCACTTACCTTGTTAATGTACTTGCCAGGGATGTACACATTGATAATGAGGTTGACACATGCATTGCCAGAGCTAACTCAGTGTTTAGGAGGCCCCGAAGGAAAGTTTGGGAGAGAACAGGTATTAGACTGACTACCAAACTGAAGGTAGACAGAGCCGTTGGGCTGATCTCATTATTGTATACTTGTGAAATATGAATAGTCTACCAGCACCATGCCAGGAAACTGGATCACTTCCATTTGAACTGTCTTAGGAAAATTCTGAGGATCACCTGGAAGGATAAGGTACCAGACACTGAGGTCCTTGCTCAAACTAAACTGCCAAGCATTCAAACTATGCTTCAAAGAGCGCAGTTCCAATGAGCTGGTCATGTTGTTCGAATGCAAAATGCAACCTTGCCAAAAAGACTACTTTATGAAGAACTCACATAGGGCAAGCAATCATATGGTGGTCAGAAGAAGCAATGCAAGGACACTCTCAAGGTCTCTCTTAATAACTTTGGAATTGATTGTGCAACATGGGCTGACACTGGCACAGGACCACTCAGCATGGTGTGCCCACTTCAGAGAAGGTGCCATGCTCTCTGAGCAAAGCAGAATTGAAACAGCTCAAAGGAAATGCAGATGCACAAATTTAGAGCATCAACCCCAAATGTTCACATGAACTATCCATGCCCAATCTGTGGTAGAGCATTCCGAGCTTGTATGGATCTGATCAGCCATAGTCAATTGAAACCTAACTTTGTCACAGTGATGTCATTTTGGCCCACTTCGAGAACGAACAACAGCCACCTGTAACATGGCATATAATAGGCGCTCAATAAATGATTATATATGGATTGAATAATTGATATTACTTCATTATATTTGGGAGAATTCACCACTGAATGCTCAGAAAAGTATTTGTAGGCCTAAGAAAATCCCTCAGTAGTTTTTAATGTGTAAATAAATTTAGACCAAGTACACATACACACACACACACACACACACACACACACACACACACACACATGCTCCATACAAGCAGACTGTGCACAGCATCTTCAATGCGGCTGGTATCCTGTGTGTAATTTGTTTGAAGGTTTTCCGTCGTTGTTACTGTTCTCGTTCATTGTTCTTGCCTTTCTTTGAATAAGTAAATTAACCAATGAGTGCCTGAGGACACACTGCACATGTTCAGGGTTTGTGGCACAGGAAGAGAAGACAGCAAGGCTGGTAATATCTACTAATAGAACTTCCCATCCCATGGGGGGTTTTCATTCCTTTCATTCTTACAATTTAAATAGCCAGGCTATCCCCCTTGCAATGGCACCAACCTTTTGTCCTTAAGAGACTTTGGTTATCAGGCCACAGTCTGTCGGTTTGAAACCATTTCCTTCCCAATTAGTTTGCAGTTGGGTGCAGAGTCATGCTGTTTTGCAGTTTCTCTACCTTCATTTGACCTTCAAGATACGTCTGCAGTACTATCTGTTCAGCACCAATATCACAATAAATGCAGACAGGCATTTGATATGTTTTCTCAAGAATGTTGCACTTTAATCCTTTGCAAAGACTGGCTGCAAAACTGTGATGTATGTTAAGATGAAGTTTTCTCCCCCTTCCTGAGACCAAAGAGAATAAGAAATTAAGAAAGTATTTATACACTTAAGGCTTTTGCAGCAACATTTTATGTCAGAGGCAAGTATGGACAGGCTAAAAATACCATTATCGGTAGATTCTGTTTCAGTAGCCCTCTACTTTGTCATGAATAAAGTCTGAGCTTTCTCCTACAGCCCACCCTTTCAGGCTGCCTTCTTTCCTGTCTTTCTATCCCCAAGCACATGCATTTAATACAAGTTGTACCAATATAAACCCTCATGAGACCACATCTTATTCCCCATGCTCTCCCCTCCACACTGGTTACAGAAATAGTATTCTACATTAATGGTGCTGAGCAAGACAGAAAAATGACTGGCCTGTATGAGGGTACTGGTTTTGTCCTGCAGGAACCCCAAGGAAATTCCAGGGAAGAAGCAGGTCACCCAATCCTAAAGTGTAACCACCTCAGGAATAGGATTCAGAATCCTTTTTAGCAGGGAGTAACAACATCTTATAATAGCTTAGAGCAGAGTAAAGAAACCCCCTAAGCTAAGCTATAATAGATGGGCCAGTTTCCTTGAATATAACTTATCGTTAAGCTCCAGAGTACAAAGAGGCAATAAAAAAGATCTTTCTTCACAGCAAAATAAACAAATAACCAAACAAACCGATTATAGACTTTTAGAACTAAAAAGTACTTGAAGATCATTTAGTTCAAACTATTTTACAGATGAGAAAACTAAAGCCTACAGCATTTAATTAGCTTACCTGAGGTCACACAGATAGTGATGGATCTGGGACTCAACCCCAAGTATCCTGATTCCAAATAGGATGATTTTGCCTCTGCGCTCTATCCAAATGTGCAAATATTCCAGTAATTCTGCGATCTCATCAATGTGAGTATTGCCTTAAACTGGGGAGACTGCAAACTATCTAAACCTACTTTTCCTATGTGACTGTTGTCCATGTCCTTCCACAAATTCACCATAGGGAAATCCACCATTAGTGTTAGGATTACCTGGAGCTCTCCTGACGTCCATTGGAAGACATGATTGATTGTCCATTGCTTATCCCTTACTCTTATCTAATGACTATCCTATCCTCTTTTTTGCTTAAATGAATGTCCTTTACATCATTGCACCAAAATAAAGGAACTTTAAGAGATTTCTGGCATGACAAGTAGTGATAGTGAAGAGGAGCTGCTCTACTCAAAAATGTTTAGTTAGCATTTTCTGTGTTTGAAGGCTCTTCTAACCATTATCGTTCTCTGCTGAGTCAAAAGAGGGAAAACACAAAGAAAAGCAGAGAAATTATAGCCTATGAAAATAGTCTCCCAAAGAGTTAAAACTAAATGACTTCAAAAAGTTAAGTACCTAAGCGACAAAAGGAACCTTAAAGGAAGGAATTATGCTAGAAAGATAGCCTGAAAATTGGTCTTGCCCTCAAGCACTTTCATCTGTCAATCATGAAATATCTGGACAAGTACCTGGAGAGCAGTGGATAGAGCCACTGGCAAATCTATGAAGTGATAAATTCCTCCACTTGAAAATCAGAGAATACCAGGAAGGTAACACTGATGATGGTCTTCAGTGGATAAGAATGCCATTCAGTTTCTATTGTTGGTAACAATCTCAAAAAGATCCTCTCCAGTCATAGAAAGAAAAGGTATGTATGTTGAAAGTACAAAGCACAGTTAATTTTTTCATGGGGGCATTCAATAAACAGTGATTAATTTCATATAATCTGATAGAAAGATTGGACCTTATCCCAAATTAGACATTATCAGTCTACAATTTTAAAACAGTGAAAGGTCTTATTATAGAATCCATTGTCTTACTATAATAGCCTCCTTGATCTTTGTTTTTATTTGCCTCTGTAGAAATTTTCATTGGGCACCTAGGTTGTGCAATGGGTAGAGCACTAGACTTTGATTAACAAACACTTGTTCAAATTCTGTCTTAGACACTTCCTAACTCTATGACCCTGGGCAAGTCACTTAATCTCTGTGGGGTCTTTCCATCTGTAAAAGGGGTTGCTGTGATGATCAGATGAGATAATATATGTGAAGTGCTTTGCGAATCTTAAAGCTCTCTAAATTTATTTATTTATTGTAAATTTCTGAATTATCTAATCCAATTCTCTCTTTTTACAGTCAAGGAAACAGATTCAGAGAGGTTAAAATGAAGTACTTGAACTCAGAACTTCTGACAGATCCAGCATTCTTTCAGCTACACCACCAAGCTGAATTAGTTAGCAAGGCAGGTCAGCAAGAGAACTCAGTAGTTGGTGGAGGAGAAGGAAAAGGTAGTATGATTTAGATGCTTTCTGTCTAGACTTTGAACTGCTAGGAGGAATTGTTTTTTCCAAGAGTGTCATTATTTAATTGCTTCTTTTTCCTTAGTTCCTACCTTCCTTTCCTGCTACTCTCCCCTCCTCCTCTCCCAACTAGGTTTAAGCACTTTATCCACTCGTCCCTGGCCATGCATGAAATACAGACATACCAAACAATAAGCACCCTGTCTCTTACAACTGTACTTATGCCAAAAGAAAAAAAAAATCCCTTTGTATCACAGCAAGATTAAAAACCTTTCCCTGGCTTTATGTGTATTCCTGTGCTTTGAGTTTGTGAATCCTTAAAGGAAAACTTGCTAGAATAGTCTGAAATGTATATAATTATGTCAATCTCTTTAGGAAGTAAAGAGAAAAAAACCTGTCACCAATGACTCCCCACTCATCCTTCTTCCCACTAAGCTAGGGTGCCTCCAAAGGAGAGGTCAAGGGAAGTTGGCAATCATAAGCAAAGCCTTCAGCATGCTCTGATTAACCCTCTGAAGCAATGTCATTATCTCTTTCCTCTCCTGCTGAGAACAGTTCCCTGGCAGTCTCATAAATAGGCCACACTGCAGTGAGACCCACTACATCCCACAGAAAGCTCTGGAGTGTGAGACTAGAGGACAGTATATAATGGCTCTGGGATTTCTTGAAAATCATCCTCATTCCCATGGGCTTGAGCTGTTGTTCAAAGTAAGTGGGGCTCACCCTTTAAATGGAAATCCATAAAGAACAAGCAGTTTGAGACTTGATACCCCAGTCAAGGAATTCAAATGTGATAATTCAAATGTGGTGACTTAGAAATTGATTAGGATGTTCAGTGGTACACAAGGGCTTGTGGGACCATAAATTTTGAGATGGAAATAAGGATGCTCTAGTAAACATTTAACAACCAGCTCCCTGAAAAGACAAGCCACATTTTTTTTAGCTTACTCTTCATTATCAATATTTTCTACATCTTTTTAAGACTAGACAGTCAACAAAACAATAAATCAAATCCTGATTTATAGGACCTGCCCATTTCTTAGGTGTAAATACTCACACTGAAATTTAACAATTGGCTCTCTGGAGCCTGTTCAAGGTGGCTGCAACCCACCTCTGGATGGAAGAAACCTTAATCCAACCTGTTCATTTTACAGGTGAGGAAACTGAAGCTAAGACATATTAACTGACTTAGACAAAATCACATTTGAACTCTGTTCCTCTGATGCTAGATCCAGCATTCTTACCATTGCATCATGAAGATCTGCCCATCTCTAATTTCAGCTTCATGTTTCTTCCCCATTATATTTTCCAGCGGCATCTACACCGGGAGATGTACTCCTTATAAAGCAGTAGAAGAACAAAAGTTTAATTAATGCACTGGAATGGCCTGAGATTCCTTCCAACTCTAGGATTCTGGTACTCTATGATTTTATGGAGAAAATGACCTCTGCGTTTTGAGGTATCAAGTTGTTCTGGCTCATGAATGTCCAAAGTCCCATGCATTCTCTGAGAGGCAATCGTTTACTGAAAGGGAATCCTGTCAAACTAGTATCCACAAAAAAATGTCCTTGTTCACACCAAGTAGTCAACCTGAGTAACTCGTCACACATCTTTCCCTCTACCCACCTCTCTTCCTAATTTTCCTGTTTCTATCAAAGGTACCACTACTTTCTGGTCACACAGGTTTGCAACTCTAGCATCATCTCCTTTCATCCCTGTCTTTTTTGATCCCTAGTATCCAGCACAATACTTAGCCTAGGGATGGGGAATGCACTTAATAGATGCCTGTTGGCTGATCTTCAGCCTTTCCTTTCAACTCACTTTTCATAGCCAATCAACCAGGTACCACATTTCTGCAATTCTACTAACACTGACCTATGTACATACACACTGTGGCTCCCCAATGGGATGCACTCTCCTTATTGTTGTTGATTTTGTCTATTCCAGCCTGCAGCATAGTCTCTAGCACGTGGTTTTGTGTTTTTTGCTGCTCATTCTAGTGTCTGATTCTTCATGACCCTGTTTGGGGTTTTCCTTGGCATAGATACTGGAGAGGTTTGTCATCTCCTTCTCCAGCCCATTTTTACAGATAAGGAAACTGAGGCAAACATGGTTAAGCAACTTGCCCAGGGTCACACAGCTAGCAGGTATCTGAGGCTGAATTTGAACTCAGGAAGATCAGCCTTCCTGACTCCAGTGCACCACTTCAATGTCCCATAGTAGTAATTTAATAAATGCTTATTGAATTGAAATCACCATCTCCCCTCCTCCATATCATTTTTCTTGAAACTGGGATTGTTAATCCTTCTGATTCCCACAAATTCAAGTGTTGCTTTTGTTTTGTGAATTATCTTTAAGTGATGCAGCATCTAAGTAGTGTAGTGGAGAGAGAACAGGGTATGGAGTCAGGAAAACCCTTGTTCAGATCCTGCCTCCAGCACTTATTAGTTGCGTAATTATGGGCAAGTCACTAACCTCAGCTTTCCTATCTGTAAAATGGGCCTTCCAGAGTTGTAAGGATCAAATGAGATCATCGTTGTAAAGCACAGAGCACTTAATAAGTGCTATGCAAATGTTAGCTATTATTATTCAACCGAAGCACTTGCTTCTATTTCCCATCATTTAAATGGCTATTTAGTAACAAGGCATAGTGATAAGTGGCTACTGGGAGTCACAAAGTCTCAGTGAATTCACCTCTCCTATCTTGGTCTCAAGGTTTTGATGCTGTTTTTGAAATGAGATGTGTGTAAAGCGCTTTACAGACCTTAAAGCACTATGTAAACAGTAGTTTCTATCAACAAGATTCTATCTGTGTTGCCAGAACGTAGACAGTCGGAGCAGCATGTCTTTGCCAAGTCGTTCTGTGAACTTCAAATCCTCAACCTCATTTCCTCTAAAATGAAAGAGTTAGAACAGATGTTCTTCCAGTTCTAGCATTTTACAAATTTATGGTTCTGTGAATGTTTGGAATGGAAGTTTTAGAACCTATCCAACGAAATTCCTAAAATGCCCTGAATAGGGCAAAAGGGGTCCCTTCCTCTCCTCATGCCCTATGGTGCCCACTGTTTTCACTCTACTTCCTGTCACCAAGGAAAGTAATTTGATAAACTAATTCCCACTAAGAGGTTAATGATTTGATGAGTGCCTCCACAGTGTCATTTCATTTTTAAAGAGGGCAACTCAACCCAAGAAATGAAGCAAAAATAATATCTCCCTAACATCTTAATTTCAGGTATTAATGATAGACTGGAGAGGACAGATATTTATAATCAGGGAATATTTCTACTCTCCACAAAATACAGCACCTGGGCCAGCAACCACCCACTCTACCTATGTGTGTGCCTGGAAATTTCCAGTTCTCCTTTTCCTGGTCAGCAAAAAAGATGGAGAAAAAGTGGGAAAATGTGTAAGCCTAGGTTATCCTCCTTCCTGCTACACAATGACTTCACCTAGTCTCGCCAAAGGAAGTCTTGTAGTAGTATGTGAGAGAGAAGGAGAAGGAGGAGGAAGAGGAAAAGAAAGAGAAGGAGGTTGTCTCCCAACCCAAGGAGCTTTGGTTCATGTGGAATACACACATACACCTACTATTTATATGCACTATACACATATACTATGTATATGTGTGTGTGTCTATATATATATATATATATATATATATATATGCACACTATGTAGATATATACTATGTGCATATATACTATGTACATAATATATAATTATATATATCATTGTATGCATATATTATTGAATAAAGTAGGTTTGATAACATATAATACACACATTTGATATAATATAATTTGATAATATATAAGATATATTATTTGATGATATATAATTTATATTTGATAATATGTAATTTGATAATAATATATATTTAATAATATATAATACACACATAAATATACACATATTTACATGTTAAAAATTAAAATATACTATTATAAAAGTAGTTTTGAACTCACAGAGCCCCTGAAAGGGTCTCAGGGACCTCCAGAAGTCCCCCCAGATCACATTTGGTGAACTGCCAAACTACACTATGCTAGTTTTACTGTACTACATCATGGTTAATACATGTATGATCTTGTCAATAGAAATATTGACAATGACTTCCTAAGAATAAGTCATCACAAATAGAAACTGTTTTACATAAAAGGTTTACACAATGGGAGGAAAATGTCTCATCAACCGACACTTGTTCAAATCACTACAAAATAGGGCACTGTGCAGTACTAATAACTAATGTTTATATAGGGCTTTAAAAGTCACATGTATTTTATCTCTGTTGATTCTCATAAACAACTTTATAAAGCAGTTATTCCATTAGATTGTAGGCTTCTCAAGGGCAGGAACTGTCTTTTGCCTTTCCCCATATGCTAAATACTGTGCCTGGCACATGGTAGGCACATCTTTTACAAATGAAGAAACTGAAGATCTGAATAGTTATATGAGTGTCTGAAAATCTGAGTGGTTAATTCATGGTGGATGATTGAAGTGGAATTTGAACCCACTAGGTCATGAGGACTCTAAGTCAGCTCAGTGGCACAGTGAATAGAAATAACACCTGTGCCTGCAGTCAGAAAAACCTGAGTTCAGATTCAAACTCAGATACATACTCGCTGGGAAAGTCACTTAACCTCTGTCTACTTCAGCTTCCTCAAGTGCAAAATGGGATTATAACAGCATCTACTTCACAGAGGTGTTGTGAGCATCAAGTGAAATAATATTTGTAAAGGGTTTAACAATTGCCTGGCACAGAGTAGGAGCTACATAAATGCTTGTTCCCTTTTCCTTCCCTTAGCACCAATTCCGTTCCTCTAAATGCACAGATTTCTTTCATGGAGTCAAGCCCAATAACAATGTAGTGTACAAAGGAGTTTGCTCTTCCATTCCCACCCTGAAATTTGCCTAAACGCCGTAAAACACTCTTTGGGGTCGCTGTGATTCCTGGTGACAACCATGTCCTGCTCTCCTGGTAACAAAAAAGGGAGTTCATACTTTTATACCACCTTGTCATTAGACTTTAATATTTATCAAATATTAATATTTATTATATCAAATATATAATAAATATATCAAATATTTGATAAAATATTTATCAAAGAGAGAAGGTTGAAGAGATTTCTACTTACTTCACAAAGTTCTACCAGCAATGTTATTATTGCCGATATCATTCTGTGATTTAATTAATGTAGAAAACTCTCATTAGAAAAATTTCCTCCATTAAATGCAAATGGGCTATTCAATTTCAGCTTAGTCTTTTTTTCCCCACTTAATAGTATTTTATTTTTCCAATTACATGGAAAGCTAGTTTTCAACATTCACTTTTATAAGAGATTGAGTTCCAAATATTTTTCTCCCTCCCTCTCCAAGATGGCAAGCAATCTGATGTAGGCTATACTTGTACAGTCATATTAAACATATTTCCACATTAGTCATGTTGTGAAAGAAAAACCAGAACAAAAGGGAAAACCATGAGAAAGAAAAAAAGAGAAAAGAGTTTGTCTCAATCTGTATTCAGGCACCATATTTCTTTCTCTGGATGTGAATAACATTTCATCATGAATCTTTTGCAATTGTCTTAGATCATTGCATTGTTGAGAAGAGCTAGGTCTATCATAGTTAATCATCACACAATGTTGGTTACTAAATACAATGTGCTCCCTTCACTCAACATCAGTTCATTTAAGTCTTTCCAGGTTTTTCTGAAATCTACCTGCGCATCATTTCTTGTAGCACAGTAGTATTCCATTACATTCATGTACATTCATATACCATATTTCGTTCCACCATTCCCCAATTGATGGGCAACCCTTCGATTTCCAATTCTTAACTGCAGCTTAGTCTTAAATCAGTTCTTACCTTTTTTATCACAAACCTCTTTGGCAACCTGGTGAATCCTATGGACCCTTCACAGAATAATGACTTTAAATGCATAAAATAAAACACACAGTATTACAAACATGATTGATAAGTCATTACACGGAACCTCCCAATCACTATGAGACCCAGCCATACCTCCCATTCTTCAGTCCACCTGCTCTACCTCTACATTAGCTGCCAACTCCTCAAATGGATACCCTTATTCTGTTGCCTCCTCCCATCCCTTTCCAATTCCTTTTTATATTTTGCCTTCCTTTTTTATTTTGTTTTCCTTTATTAGAATGCAATTTCCTTGAGAGTATGTACTCTTTTGTTTACTTCCTACTATATCCCCAGCACTTACCTATAGTGTATGTTTGTCTTTCGTTGCCGAAGAAGACCATGCCATCAGAGAAACAATGATATGACTTGCACTTGACTTTGGTTTGAGTGAGGGAGGGCTGTGCAGGTCACCAGCCTCGCTTCTCCTCCAGAGCCATTTGAATCCAGTAACCAGATATTCATCAGAATGACTGGAGATGACCCAGGAGGAGGCAACTGGGGTTAAGTGACTTGCCAAAGGTCACACAGCTATCGAGTGTCAAGGTGAGATCTGAACCAGGTCCTCCTGACTCCTGCACTGGTGCTCTATCCACTGCACCATCTAGCTGCCAGCTTGACCATAGTAAGAACTTAATAAATGTTCATTTGTTCTGTCTACAAAGAAAACCAAGTATAATGAAAGAAAGGTGTATTTTTTCCACCCAAGTTCACAGACTCTTTACATCTGTGCTCCTCAGCTCCACGGATCCCAAATTAAGAACCCCTGACTAAAAGAGATATCTGGTCCACTGCAAAGCTTAAACTTGCTAGCATTATCAGACAGCTAGTTTACAGTAGAGGCAGGATTTAATTCCCAGCCTTCCACAATACAAGGCTGACCCTCCATCCAATACACCATCTCATAATTATTCTGTTACATAAGATTGTAGAATCATAGACTGTTTGAGTTGGAAGGGACCTTGGAGATGGTCTAATCCCATACCTTCATTTTACAGATGAGGAAACTGAGGCCAAGAGAGAGGAAATCATACCCCTAAGCAGTAAGTGATAGAGTCTTGATTTAAACAGATCTGAATTCAAATCCAAAGCTCTTTCCACTACTCCACTTTTTTTCTCCCTGATTCTCTGAAACCTCATTTCCACTGGAGAACTCTTGGGAAAAGCTCCCTCCCAACTCAATTCAAGGATCTTCCATTTAGTCGGCTTCAGAGGCTAGTGTAAGAAGCTAGGTTTAACTTTGATCCCAGGAAGTGGATGTGGAGAGTGTTTGCATCATTGTATAGCTGGCCACCTGGCTAAAAACTGTATCTTGATTTCCCTGTTTATCAGCTCCCTGCCCCCATCCACTTCGAGACTAAGTACACTGTCAGTCTCACAGAGACAGATAACCCTGCTTAGGGGTTTTCCTCTCCTCTCAATTTTTCTTCTTGTTTTCTTTCCTCTCTCCAACCCCCACTCCGCTTCCTCTCTCAAGCTGTAACTCATTAGATTGAGTGAAACTTCACCAACCCCCTCTTCTGCCCGGTAGGTGGTGGCACTCTCAGTAACTTGGGTGTGGGCATAAGAATACCAGCATCCAATTTCCTTTTTCAATTCAGCCCAGCCCAGATTCCCACTGTGGAACAGAGCCCCTGGGGACATTGAAGTCAAGAGCTGAACCTGCAGTAGCTGGGTCCAATGCTGGAGGGGAGAGGAGAGAGTGTTAATGGATTTTGTCAGCAGCCCCACCACTAGGATGGTGCCGCCCCCATCTAATACCTCATTAGGAGGGCATTCAAAGAAAAACATTAGCTGACTAGGCTCTTTGAAGATGCTTTCATTCCCACAGGGGGAGCCCCCAACAGCCAAAAAAGCACCCCTCCCCTCAGATCATCACATCACAGTCTTGGTTTATTTTGGTGTATTAAAGTAACTTGTTATTCTGCTTGTATGAAATAAATGACTTTGTAGTGATTTAGCCCGCACTAAATCAATCAACAAGTATGTGTATGCATATATATAGATATATATATGTGTGTATATGTTTATATGTGTGCATGTATATGTGTGTATGTATGTGTTTATGTATGTATATATATGTGTATGTATGTCTGTTCATTCTGAAGATCAAAATGGATGGAAAGGGACCTTCTGAGTTCATTTTGTTAAATTCATAAATGGGGAAGCAGAGACATAGAAAGCTGAAGGGACTAGCCCTGGGCTAGGTGGCACCCACCCAATTCTAGGGCTTCAGACTCCAAGATCCAGCACTTTACCTCTACGTAGCATACACTGCCAGTCTTCAAAGACCTGGAATTCGGGAACTTTAAAGTAGTGTAAGACAGAGCCCCTGTTCTATCAAAGGAGATGAAACTACTAGACCCAAAACAATTAAGGGAATAAATTATGTTGGCACCAACTCTAAGCAAGACAGGAACTCAGAGAAGGGAAACCTGGTATGGACTGGAGTAATTAGAGACGATGTTATGGAAAAGGTGGAACTTGACCTGAATCTCAAAGAAAAATAAGGATATGAATGCAATCATAAACCATGAGTCCAGAGGACTGAAAATGAACCACACCACCCACCTCCTGCCATTGAGGTGATGGACTTAAAATTCAGAATAAGATATGGATTTTTGGTCATGGCCAATGTGGAAATTTGCTTTGATGGATTCTGCAAGTTTGTTATGCAAGTTTTGCTTCATTTTTTAAAATTGTTCAGTTAGGAGGAGAAGGAGGAAGGAAAAATAAAAATAAGTTAAATTTTCACAAAGAATAAGGAGAATTTGGAGGTGGGTACTACAGGTTAAGTACAGATGCAAATACAGGAGAGAGTGTTCAGGGCCACTGACAGGTAGAAAATGCAAATTGGCTAGGACAAGAATGAATAAATGGCCTGGAAGATGTATGACCTAGTAAAAACACACTACATACCTCTAGATAAAGAGTGGAGCCAAAAGACTCAGAGAACAAATTGAAGTATATTTTCTTCTCTTTTTTTTTCTTTCTTTCGGGGGGGGGGGCAGGAGGGAAGGGGAGACTTGGCTAATGAAGGAACTTGTTGCATGTCTATATATATTTGGAATGGATTTTGCTTTTCTTACCTTCTCAATTGGTAGGGGAAGAGGGGAAGAGAAAGCAAGGTGAACCAGAAAGAAAATAAAAATAAAAAGGAAAGAAAATGTATGTCCCCCCTAATGAAGTGGGCCCATCATGTAGCAAGAGACAGCTGGTCTGCCCCATCAGCAGTTCCAAAATAAGACCCGGAAAAGAAGATGCATGACTCATCGGATGGGGCTCTTATAAGGCATTTTAGGAGTATATGAACTGTGTGTGTTTGTCCTTCATTGCCAAAGAAGACCACGACATCAGAGAAATGATGACATGACTTGCACTTGACTTTGTTTTGAGTGAGGGAGGGCTGTGTAGGTCACCAGCCTCACTTCTCCTCCAGAGTCATCTGAATCCAGTGACCAGATGTTCATCAGGATGACTGGAGATGACCCAGGAGGAGGCAATTGGGGTTAAGTGACTTGCCCAAGGTCAAAAATATGTTCAAAAATAGTTGAGCATAGATCAGTACAGCAGTGCAAAGGACAATCCTGAGGGAACAGGAAAGCACAGAAATTCAGAGGATGCTACAACAATCCAGTGGGGAGAGTGGGAAGAAGTAGGAATAGTCCTACAATAGATGTAATCTCACAGTCTTCATCCCTACATATGTCTAAGACACTTCTCTTAGCAATATCCCAGCAGTGACTGGAGCTCACAAACTGTCTCTGACACAGAATGCTTCAGACACAGCTTTTTTTTTAAAAAAAAAAAGAAAATTTGTTATACTTTTGTCTCCCTCCCCAACCTACACTAGAGAAGACCACAATTTGACATAGATATATAGATATAGATATGTACATTTATATACTTAAAACCATACTATACTTAGTCCTATTTATCAGTTCTTTCTCTAGAGGTGGGTAGCATCTCCCCTCATCGGTCCTTTGTAATTGATTTGAGTGTTGGTGATACTCAAAATAACTTAGTCATTCAAACAATATTACTGTTGCTGTATACAACATTCTCTTCTGTTCAATTTCATGTAAGTCTTTGTGTGTTTTTCTTAAATTGACCTGTTTATCATTTGTCACATCACAGTAATATTCCACCACAACTATATACCACAACTTACTTAACCCTTCCTCAATGGATGAGTTCAATTTCCAATTCTCTGACAGAGCTGCTATAAATATTTTAGAACATATAGGTTCTTTTCCTTTTCCCTTGATCATCTTGGAAGGTAGACCTAGCAGCTGCTGGGTCAAAAGAGTTATAAAACTCTTTGGGTATAATTCCCAATTGTTCTCCAAAATGGTGCGATCAGTTCACAGTTCCACCAACAATGTATTAATGTCCCCGTTTTTCCACATCTCCTCTAATATTCGTGACTTTCTTCTTCTATCATTTTAGACAGTCTGATAGATGTAAGATAGCTCAACGTTGTTTTAAATTGCATTTCTCTAATCGATGATAATTTAGAGCATTTTTTATATGACTATATATAGCTTTGATTTCTTCATCAAAAAAAAACGCCTGTTTGTATCCTTTGACCATCTATCAACTGGGGAAAGATACAGCTTTTCAAAGCAGCCTTATCTCATTTTAAGAAAATAAAACAAGATTTTTGAACTCAGTTTCAGTTGTTTTGTGACAAGTACTGCATAAGGAGAACAACACTGAACTAGACTAGAAGTAAGATAATGCTCAGACCTCAGACCTTTGCTCCCCAAGAATGTCCCAGGTGACCACAGCCCTATTAATCATCTTTTTCCTATATCTAGCTCCAGGTATAAAAAATCCACTGTCATAGCGTTTCACTGAGCTCCAAATCAGAAGAGTATCACTCCTATTCTGCCTCTGCTGTCAGAGATCATTAAACTGTGAACTCCTTAGGAACAAGGATTGTCTTTTGCATTTCTTTATATACTCAGTGCTTAGCACAGTACCTAGTAGGTGCTTAATTAATGTTTGTTGGCTACTTGACTGGCCGGTTGTGTGGCTTTCAGGATTTACCCTCCCTGAATCTGTTCTGTTCCCTTATCTGCAAAATAAGATTAGACTAGATAATCTCCAATCAATCAATCCACAAGCATACATTAAACACTTAAGATAGCAGGCTGCCCTTAACCCTCAGCTCTAAAACTCCATGATAAGAGTACTCATTTAGGAAAACTAGAAAGTGGCAATTTAGGAAGAGTAGATTAAAAAATTCTGTTGATAACTTGGACAGGAAGGGTAAAGACTACAGGGAGGGAAACCATATCATAACCCTGATCAAAAACTTTCCATGGCTCCCTGTTACCTAAGTAGTAAAGAGAAGGGAGAGTCCTCTGCCTGGCACTCAAGGCCCTATACAATTTAGCTACCTTTACAATTTAACCAAACTGAACAAGTCCCTGCTGATCAAATACTCCTTTTCTTTTGTTTCTGATACTCCCTATCCCAGGCATGCTCACCCTCCCACCTCCGCTTCACTCTGAATACTTGCTTTAAAGCCCAATTGAAATGCCAACCTGCCCGACAACGACTTCCTTCCTTTTCCCCCTAACCTCCCCACCCCAATTTTCTGAAGTACTTTGTTTTGCACTTTCTAAAGCATTTATCATGTTATAATGTTTATTGTCACAAACTGTCTTTGAATCTTATTTCCTTCCTAGATTATAAGCGACATGAGAGAATATATAGTATTATGGTTAAAAAAAAAAGATACTGAATTTGCCATTAGAAAGGACTCAGGTTGGAATCCTGGTTCTGACTGTGACCTGGTTCACACTGATCATGTGATATTGAGCAAGTCACTGGATCTTTCTAACCCAGTTTTCTAGTCTATAATGTGGAGATAATGATATTTGCAACACCTACCTCACAGTGTTTTTGTGAGGAAAACAATTTGTCCCTTAGATAAATGTGAATTATTATGAGGGTGGGAAATTGGTCTAATCTAAGCATTGATCTCCCACAAATTCTAATGCAGTCCTCTGGAGACAACAGATAATTAATAAGTGTCTGTTAAAATGAAAATTAATCAGCTGTGAACCCCTCTGTCCATCAAAAATTTTTGAGCAATTAGAAGCCATAAAGAAGGGCAAATGGTAGCCCAGGAAAAGAGGCTAGTTTGTTTTTCTCCAAAACCACTAATCATGTGACTTGAAAGGAACAGGTCAAGTATTTGTCATGTAGACAGCCCTTCAAGCATCTGACAGCTATCATTCAAGCCTTGATCACTGTCTTCCAGGATTTGAAGAGCTGTCTGTTACTGAAAGGGGGAATCGCAATTGTTTTTGCTTGACCCCAGAGGCAAGAAGTACAAACAAAGAGGAGAAGATGCAGAGAAGTATATTTAGGCTCAATTTAAAGGAAAACTTCCCAACAATTAGAGCTATCCAAAAATAGAATGGGCTGCCTAATGCTGGCTGAGCTTTCCAAAGCACTCTACGTATACGTAATTTCACTTGATCCTCACCACAGTCCCATGAGTTGGTGCATATTATGATCTTTATTTTACAGATGAGGAAACTGAGACTGACCGAAGTTAAATGATTTACACAGTAAGTGTTCAGGTTGGGATTTGGATCTAGTCTTCCTGATTTCACATGCAGAACCCTCAATCCAATACCACCTATCTGCTCCTTACACATGAAGTTCTATCTCCCACCTTTGCACATTTTCACTGCCTGTCCCCCATACCTGGAATTCTTTCCATCCTCTCCTCTGACTCCTGAATTCCCTTCCCTCTTTCAAGTCCCAGCTTAAATCCCACCTTCTATAGGAAGTCTTTCCCAATCCTCTTTAAAGCTAACAGTGCCTTCCCTCTGAGTTTTCCCACACCTTCTTTTGTACATAGTTGTTTATATGGTGTCTCCACCACAAGATTGTGACCTCCTTGAGGGCAGAGAAGGTTTTTGCCTTTCTTTAGCACTTAGCACAGTGCCTGTATATAGTAGGCTCTTAATAAATGCTTATTGATTTGATTAACTTTGACTTGGATTAATGGACTGATGTGGCACTTTATAAATACAAGGCATTTTCATTTACAATATCACCTCGTAGCACCTGAGAGACATTACTTATAATCTTTATTTTACAGACGAGGAAACTGAGTGTCAGAAATTTGGTCAAGTTTCCACAACTAATAAGCAGTAAAGCCAGGGCTCAAGCCCAGGCCTTGGGACTCCAAGTCCAGGGCTTTTTTCTATCACTCCACAGTATTTATCAAGGGATACATTAAAAACTTCATCTAGTTGTTGATCAGTAGTTTCAGTCATGTCCAGACCTTTGTGACCCCATTTGGGGTTTTTTTTTGGCAAAGATACTGCAGTGTTTGCCATTTCTTTCTCCAGTTATTCTTACAGACGATGAAACTGAGGCAAACAGGGTTAAGTGACTTTCCCAAGGTCACATAGCTATAGTGTCTAAGGCTAGATTTGAACTCAGGAAGATGAGTCCAAATTCATTGCACCACCTAGCCGTCCTAAACTTCAACTGTGCAGTTTACTAGTCTTTTTAGGCAGATCCATTTATTCAGCAAGTATTTATTCAACTCCTTATGCACAGGATTGCATTAAGGGCTATGAGAAACACAGCAAAAGTTAGACATGACCCAGCCCTCCAGGAACTTACAATGTAGATGAGGTAAACGAAGGGGCATAGAAGCCCTCTAATTTTCTTTTCTCCATCTATCTGAATCCTACACTTCCTCTAGCAACCCCAGGAAGCTTCCCTTCACTAAACTAACACCTGGTGATCTCTCTTTTCATGTATGTCTTTTACTGCTTTCTGCTTGTTTTCTATGTTTTAGGCTCATTTTTCCTGGTCGAGAATTCTACTGTATCTTCTACAAAGCCTAGCTTGATGTTGGACACATAGTAGGCACACAATAAAAACCAGATTGTATTGCAGGAAACACTCAAAGAACAACAAAGAGTCACACATCATTATGTTAATATGAATGGTACACAGAGTTAGTGTTATAGGAGTTGGGGGGGAGGGGACTAATCAGATTTTACTAGAGGAAAAGATACTGTAGAATCAAAGAATGTTAGGTCTAGAAAGGACCTTAAGGATTATCTACTCATTTTTTCAATCAGCAAACATTTATTAATTACCTAATGGGTACTTATCATTATATTAAAGGATGAGGGAGCCATATTGTTTAGCTAAGACACCATCCCAAACCTCATGGAGCTAGACTAACTTGTTTGTATTGCAGATGATAACACTAAAGCCCAGAGAGATTACTACTCGACATGAGACTTGAGAAAAGGGCACAATTTGGGCAGCCTGAGAGAAAGAAAAACATAAGAGGTGGAAGGGAGAGGAGTTCTAACATTCATACCTAACATAATCTAGCACTGTGCTAAGGGCTTTACACTTATGATCTCACAAGCCCGGAAGATAGATGCTATTAGTATCCCCATTTTACAGATGAGGAAATTGAGATAAACAGAGGTTAAGTGACTCACCCAGGATCCCATAGTGAGTACCTGAGACTAGATTCGAGATTGAGTCTTCCTGACTCCAGACCTAGGGCTCTACCCACTCACTATGCCACCTAAGAGAGAAGAAAAGGAGCAAGCCTTTCTTGGGCTAGGGAATCAGCACTGTTTGCTGTTCAGGACACCATGGGAAAATGGGCTTAACTAAAGCAGAGATTTTGTACTATAAGTAAATGAAATATGAAGTTTGACTAGATAGCTTGGCACTCTGAAGGTTGGACTAAGGAAATGAATGAGTTTGATTGTTAATTAAAAAAGCCAGTGGGAGCCGCATTCATATAATTTTATTTGGCCTGTAACCGGTAGCTTCCTGCCAGGTACATATGTTCCAAGTGTGTTCTTATGAAAAGATATCAGTTGAGTGTTGAGGAGTAAGGGGCCAAACTTTCAGAATAGACCTTTCCGTCAAACATTTAGCCCCATTAACAAATTTGTTGTTGCACTGTTAGCCCCTATTTGGGACTTTTTGTTGGCAAAGATACTAGAGTGGTTTGTCATTTCCTTCTCCAACTCATTTTGCAGATGAGGAAACTGAGGCAAACAGGGTTAAGTGACTTTCCCAGGATCATGCAGCTAGTAAGCATCTGAGGTTGGATTTGAACTCAGGAAGATGAGTATTCCTGACTCCCAGCCCAGCACTCTATCCACTGTACCACCTAGCTGACCACAATTAACACATACAGACCTACATTTTAGCTTTTTTCTGCTGTCTCCAAACAGCCAGAGTTTCTCTCTCTCGCTCTCTCTCTCTTTCTCTCTCCTTCACACACACACACACACACACACACACACACACACACAATGAAGCCAAGTTATGAGAGCCACAGTTAGAGAAAATACTCTGAGACATTAACCAAATTTTTCAAAGGATGTAAAGAGCAAGTCATCCTCTCCACCCCCCTCCATCCCCTCCCCCATGTCCAGGACATTAATGGTTGGTGACATATGCCAGTAACATGGTTTGCTTAAGAACCCAGGCACACAAATCACATTATTTATTGACAGGATTTTGTTGTTGTAATGGGAAATACACCAGTAAATGACTCTTGGACAGTGGAGTTTCTCACACAGTTGCCTAGTTGCACAATAAGTTATCATTACCCTTATTTTCACCAAGAGCCAAACTAAACAAACTAGTGGTGGAAGTCAGCACAATTAACTGGGTCCTAAGCAGCATCTTAGGCAGTTAAGTGGAGTAGTAGATAGAGTACTACACCTGGAGTCAGCATGACTTATGCTCTTGAATTCAAATCCAGCCTCAGACACTTACTAGCTGTGTGACTGTGGGCAAGTCATTTAACCCCATTTGCTTCAGTTCCTTATCTGTAAAAATGAGTTGGAGAAGGAAATGGCAAAGCACTCCGGTGTATTTGCCAAGAAAATCCCAAATGGGGTCACAAAGAGTGGGACAGGGCTGAAAAACAACTGAACAACCAAAAGCAACCCCTTTCTTGTTCAGCTAAGCAATGCACTCCAGGAGGTAGGGAGTAGGTACAGAGTGCAGGAAAGGGGCAGTTGCAAACATATGCTGTGACTTTTCTCTGGCTGAAATAATTCCAGTTTGTTACCACTTTCACCCAAGAGCTTCAAAAATATTCCCTTTCCTCAAATGAATCAGGTTATACTGGTACCCAAATAAAAAATAGCACATTATTAGCATAAAATAACATTAGCATAAATAGAGAAAGAATCAGGGCATTGAGGGAGGAAAGCTCACATAAGTGGCCTGCTCATTTCAGTAGACCTCACTGGAGCTGATAAACTATGAAATTTCCATAATAATGTAGAACACAGAAAACAAACAACAATTTTATTTGACAGGGAAATTACATCCTGTTACTGGACATAAAACTCTATGGCTCAGTTCAATGGTATTTTAAAAGCATTGAACAAACAGACATAGGTTTTAATTTTTAAACACAATTGTTATGTAAATAACAAATCTGCTGCAATTGAAGTGGTCAAACAGACTGCTGGCATCATTAAGTCAGAAACTTATGGATCCTGATGCTCTCTGTGCATTACTTAGGCCTTCAAGTGGATGTTAAGGCTAGCTGACAACTACATCTGTATTAACGTCGCCATCAAGGGTTTTTAGGGCTTGTCCATTTCTGTCTTTATCATATTTAAAATAACTCATTCCTCTTTCATTGTCTCCTGCTTGTGTTTATCCTCTCTTATTTCTTCCCAGTTTTCTGTTGTCAGTTCCATTTATGCCCACTTTCTGCCTTCCATGATCTATCTCCTTTATTCTCCTTTCTCTTCATTCTTCTAACCTACACCATGCCTATGGATGGATTTTGTCACTGCTATTGTACAGTTGTGTCTGACTCTTCGTGACCCCATTTGGGGTTTTCTTGACAAAGATGCTGTAGCGATTTGCTAGTTCCTTCTCCAACTCATTCTACAGATGAGATATTGAGACAAGCAAGGTTAAGTGACTTGTCCAGGGTCACATAGCTAGGAAGTGTCTGAGGTCAGATTTGAATTCTGGAAGATGAGTCTTCCTGACTCCAGGCCCAGTGCTCTACCTACGCCATCACCTAACTGTCCATGGATGGATAGGGAGAGAGACAGAGCTGTTTCATTTCAGTGATATAAGGAATTCTTGGCTGAAGATGCTCTCTCTACCAATTTAGATTAACACTTTCTCTGGAAATTAATGAAGAGTTGCTTGGAGCATTGAGAAGTTAAATGACTTTTTCAAGATCATACATCCAAGTAAAAGTCAGGGGCAGAACTTGAACCCAGCTCCTCCAGGTTCCAGGTCCAGTTTTCTATTCACTATATCATACTAGCCATGTATAACTTGAAAACTATCTGCTTTGCACCTGATAATTTGTTTCAAAGACATCTAAAATTATTTTCCTCCAAGGGTAAGGATTTATTTTGTCCAGAAAATCTGTCCAAATAAATCTTAGATGTCCATTGAAAACATAGAAATGAGGGAAGAGTATAACTTGCCTATCCATTAAAAAACTAAGGCAATTCTACAAATATGAACTCCTTTCTATGTGTGTGGGGGAATAAGAGGAAGAAGCGACATCTCTCATAGAATGTTTAATATGAAAGAGACCTTAGAGATTATCTAGCCCACCCTCTTCCTTTAGGAAGAAGGAACCATGATTCAAATAGATTGAATGACTTTTCCAAGGTCACACAACTGGCTAGGACAAGCCAGGACTAGAACCCAGGTATCCTGATTAGGACTCTTTAGTTGTCACCATGGTCATAGAGTCATAACAAAGCAGAGGGCTATAAACACTGAGAGATTGAACTGGATGATCTCTAAGGTCACCTTCCAGCTCTGTGATTCTATAAAACCCAATCTTCCAACCTATTCACCACTTTGCCTGAGGCTAACCCTGATTGGGAGGGTTTCCTTTCATGAATATAACATGAGTTAAATCATCTGACCTACAGGTCAAAGTACTGCACTCAACCTTCTTCACAGAATTTTGAATAGTGTTCCTCCTTGTGAGGCATTAAAAAATTACAACAAATATTTATCAGTCATTACGTATGGGTAAAGGACTGTGCTAGGCACTGGGGATACAGAGTCTGCTTTCAAGGAGCTTATAATCTAATTGGAAGAAAGATGTGTACCTAAGCAATTATGTTATAATAGAAACACCATTAACACAAAGCTGAGTTCCAGGCAAAACGCCTTGAAACATGGGGGGAGGGTGAGTTTGCTTTCACTTGGAAGGTGAGGGTATAGAAGGTGAGGGAAGGAGGCAGGAATTAGACGTCATAGAGGAAGTCCAGGGAGTATGAGTTGAACCTTTAAGGAAAAGAAAGAACTCCACAGATGGAGATAGGAGTGAGTCTCTTCCAAGCATGAGAAATGTTATGAGCAAAGGCATAGAGATGGGATAAGGAGAATTCTGATAGTCTAGTTTGGGTGGAATGTGGAATATGTGAAAGGGAATACTATGAGATAAAGCTGAAAAATAAATCCAAACCAGATTGGGAATTTTTTTGAATATTTATACTTTAAATGGCAGGCCCTGAAGATTGTTGAACGGTGGAGTAAGAGCAGGGAGGATAGAAAGGGCATAAAGAGAATTTCCTTTGTTTGCTCTGGGTTAGTTTGACTGTCTATACAATTCAAAACTAGGCAGTTAGGTGGCACAATGGGCAGAGTGCTGGGCCTGAAGTCAGAAAGACTCATCCTCCTGATTTCAAATTGAGCCTCAGACACTTAACTAGTTGTGTGACCCTGGGCAAGTCATTTAACCCTGTTTACAGATACCTCAAGTTAAAATTGTGTTTCAGTGAATTGAATAATTAAAACATTCTTGGTTTCCATTATCTGAGTAACTGAGGAATGGCATACTATTTTAGAAAGAGTACTAGACACGGGTGTAGATGGTATGGGGTCGAATCCTGGTTTGGATAGTTACTACATGCATGTGAAATCCAGAGGACCTTTCCCTTTTCTGTCTCATTTTCTTCACCTGTAATTAAGGATGTTCAATTAAAAGATATCAAAAGTCCTTTTCATCTCCAAATTAGGTGTCCCAATTTCTTATTGGAAGAGAATATTGAAAGTGTTGAAGAGCAAAAAAAATTCTCCTCCAAATCCAAATAAATATTTTCTGGTTTTTACTTTACCTTATTTTATCCCTTTTCAACTTTTATATAAGATCCATATAGTTAGTGACAGAAAGAATGAAAAAGCAGTTTGACTCCTTGTGACATATATATTTATGGTTAGTAGAAATAAATGAGATTATATAGTGCTTTACAATTTCCAAAGCAATTTATATAAATTATCATATTTAATCCCCATAACAACTCTATAAGATGAATAATAGGCAAGCTGCCTTAGTTGACAGGGCAGTAAGGTGCCCTGAGGGAGAAATAGGAGGCAACATGTACCAAACAAGTCAAGCCACCACCTTGAAGATCATCTTCCCTCATACCTTTATGGAAACTGCTCAGTATTCTTGAAAACAAGAGAATTAGAAATAGCAATGTCCTTTAAATTATCATATTTCACCTTCATATTTCATCAGTTCATCCTCTGAAGTCCTTGCTAAGGGAAGAAATCACTGCAGAGAGGTAGTCAATCTTTCTCATCACCACCAGTAACTACTGCTAACCAACCACCACCACCAGGCAGCCCTGGGAGCATCCTCTAGACCAGTAGTCCTGCCTTCAGTCCAGCTCTCACAGGCATCATCTGGGGAAGCAAGTATTGTGGAGAAGGAAACAGTCATACTCACACAAGCCAGCATAGCTGAAGAAACAAGGCAGCCTGAAGAAAAGACAGTAGACAGTGTGTGCCAGGAAAGTTAAACCATCTCCACCTTGACCTCTAGTTTCCCTCAAACCCTTATGGAAAGAGAATAGGCCCCTGAAGGCAGGAGCATTGGGAAGACCAATGCTTCTAACCCCATGCCAGGGTCATCATCCTGATGACTGTGATGATACAGTCTGGCAAATGTTCCTGCTGGTACCGAAAACTTGGAAAAGAAAAGTTCTTGCCACCAATGTCCTTAACATTGTCAGATGGCTCAACATCTCAAACTTATATGATTTTATCCATGGAAATGACATTAAAGAAGATGTATCACTATCTACTTTGTTACTGTTACCTCAGGACCATGGAACCTTTCCTTCTGACCTACAACTGAAATTTTCCATATGTGGTGTCTCCCCCATTAGACTGTGAGCTCCTTAATCAAAAAAAAAGAGAAAAGTAGCCATACCAACAAAAATACTTACAGAAGCTCTTTTTGTGGTAGCAAAGAACTGGAAACTGAAGGGAAGTCCATCAATGGAGGAACAACTGAACAAGGTATGGTATATGAGTGTGACGGAATATCATTGGGCTGTAAGAAATGGGGGAAGAGAATGGTTTCAGAAAATCCTGGTAAGACTTTTATGAATGATGCAAAGTGAAAAGAGCAGAACCAGAAGAACAGTTTATATAGTAGCAGCAATATTGTAATGACAACCAACTCTAAAGACTTATTCATTCTGGTGAATAGAATGACCTATCATGATTCCAAGGAATTCATGATAAAACTAGCTATCCACCTATGGATTCAGACTGCAAATTGAAACATGTTTTCTTCTCTTTCTTTTTTTGGAATATGGATTAACTATACATATTGGTAGTGGGTTTTGGTTTTCTTGCCTTCTCCATGGGAGGTAGAATCAGAGAATTTGGAATTCAAATTTAAAAATCGATTAAAAAAAAAAAACAAAAGCATGTGAGGACTTTGAGAACAGGGACAGTTATACTTTTCTATTTGTATCCTCAGCACTTATGCTTTGAACATAAATAAGCACTTAATTGATATTTCATTCAACCATTCATAAGTTCATTGTTATCACCATTTGAAAATTAGGAAATTGAAACTCATAGGTTAAGTGATTTTGCCCAAGATAACACAGTGATAGAGGTAGGAGCTGGTACTTTAGGTCTTCTGAGCCCAAATCCAATGTTCCTTCCACTATACCATATTCCCTCACAGATGGTTGCCATCTGGATATATTCTATCTTATATAGACTGTTTTTAACATTCCTATAGGCATAATATCATTCATACTTAGATATTTAAATGAAGCTTATTTCATCAATGGGGTTACTTCTTCCTCTGGTGAAGAGCTTTACCTTCTTATCTAGTGCCTGTTCTTATTTATAAATAGTATCAATAGAAAAAGTGTTTGGAAATAGTTTAAGAGCAGTGAGGTTCTTGTCTTAGCATCTTCTGTTACTCTTCTACTACTCTAAAGAAGCAAAAAGGGATCAGGACTGAGGACCATTTTGCCTCTTTGTCCATCTTATACATCTCTGTGATCAAAACAGCAACAAACAACTTGTGGCCCTAGGTGATTATAAACACAGCTCATTGCTGGTGTCAATTAGGAGACATTCCCACCTAGGGAATGGACCTTTCAAGAGCTTGTGACCTACCAACATAGCCCTCTGCCACAGGGAAGCTTTAAAAAAATGGGGTTTTTTTGTGGGGAGAGTCAGAGGAAATATTGTTCTTAACATGTTTATGCCAGGACCCTGCTCCATCTATTCCACTGCACCCAAGTTACAAGAGGACTTACTCTATCCATGGTATAAAATATGGTATGAGAGAAACTATATATGGGACTGAATTGGTAGTTGTCATTGCTTAAATGATATAAATTGAGTTCATAGACCAGATTTGCTGCCTATTAACTGAATGACTTTAGGTAAGCCACTTAACCTCTGGACCTCATGGTTTCCTCTTTGATTAAATGAGGGAGTTGAGCTAAATAAACTCCAAGGTTGCTGTCTAAATTCTATGAAATCTATATGAAACACCTACGGCAGTAATAAGCCTTTATCTTCTTATTTGGCTGAAAATGATTTACTTTTAGAATGGATCCAACCATTAACACGTCTTAGCACAAGGTATATACATGGTTAGCAATGTGTTAAGGCACTGGTGAATAACTAGATCATAAAAACCTCATATAAGTATTGACAGAAGAGACAGAAAGACTCCTTGTTACTACCTTACATCATCAGCAAAGATAGTCAAAAATTATAGAACTCATTGTTGGCTAAGGTGTAGAAAAACAAGTAGTCTATCATGCTCTTGGTGGAGGTGTGACAATGTGATCTTTTTTGGAAAAATAATCTAAAAATAATCATGCCCCTTCACTTAGTGATCGTACTTGTGGAACCAGTACCTAAAAATATTTAAAAAGAAGGAAAAACTATTTTTACAAAATTAATCATAGTGGCTTTATAATAACAAAAGAAAAAATGAAACAACCCATATGCTCAAGTGTTGGGGAATGACTGAATAAATTATGGTATACATAAATGTAATGAGATAATATTGCATCATAAAACATAGCCAATATGAATACAAAGAAATATGAAAAGACATGCAAAGTGATGCAGAATAAAGAAATCAGAATTCAAACAGCCATATGTGTTGTAACTTCTGATTGCATAAAAAAAACAGAAAAAAGAACAAATACTCAAAAGAAAAATCATTAGAAAAAAACAAAAGTTAGAAGTGTATCATATTACTTTAATAAAATTTACATACACATTATTAAGCCAAATTGAAAGTTGGGAGTTTATGGTTTTATGAATTATCCTATTTCTTGTGTATGTGTGTGAATGGGATAGTCACTAAATGTGGCTGACAGTTGCTCCCCCTCCCACAAAAAAAAAAAAAAGAAAGAATAAATTTCCAAAGGAAGATGTAGCATGGAAAGGTTATTTGATGGGGACGGATTATCAAGAGGAAAAGCCAACTCTAAAACTAGTTTCTAGACTAGAAGTTGATGGATTTTACCAAATTTTTATACCTTTGGAGTCCACTTCTACTTTTGCTACATTGGGCATCCAATACCTACAGGTATTGGAAAAAGTTGGTGACCATAATTTTGCAAGAATTCAGCAATTATTGTGCCATATTTCAAAGTATTTGCTTGGGAGGAACTTTTCATACAAAGGCCTTTCTGAATATAGTGACAAGGTGACACGTAGCTTTGGTAAGTACAAGTGCACCTCTTTGTGTTCCTGGAAACTTTGAAATAAATCAACATGATTTATAGAACATCTATGTAGAACATAGATTAGGATTTGAAAGGACCTCAGAGATCGAGTCCAACCACTTCATTCATCATCTTCCTTGTATAACAGCCCTCATATTACTCCAAATTGACACTCAAAGGTTTGCAAATTGGGGAGGGAGATATAACTATGCCCAAGTTTTTGAGCATATCTTATAAGGTTATTCTCCTACAACAATAGCTCACGAGCCCCCACTGGTATATTTCCCATTAACAGTCAGCTATTAGCCATGACTGACTCAGAGCAAAGGCATTTACTCACATGGAAAAGTAAAAACAGTAGTTACAAAACATTAGTTCTATAAACCTGGGGACAAGCAGGGACTGTGGTAAGACTAGTCACAAACCTAAGAGTACAGTGGTAGTGAGGCAAACATGGGGAAAACACATTTGACCAAGGCTACTCACTCTTCTGGAATTATCAGGCTGAAAAAGTCCTTTCTCTCCTGTGGAATCTTTACAAAACTTCCCAACAAACACAGCATCTCTACTGGGGAAGTTGCTGAGCTGAATTCCCAGAATCTCCTCCTCTCTACAGGTCAACTCTCAGTTGCCAAGGCCAGGTCTCATCTTGAAAGATGGCCATAGCCTTCTTTCCTTTTCTCTACCAGAGGTCCCATTCCTTCAAGCTGCTTCCTGGCCTTGAGTGAGTGCTTCTCTGTTGCTGTGTGTCTCTACTGTCTTAACTATGCTTCACTTTCTAGAACTTATTCTCCAACTTCTAGATAATGTGTCTCATTCTACTACAAGATGCCATGATTGATGGCAGGGATAAAAAAGAGAAATTTATTTCCTTCTTCCCAAGAAAAAAAGATCTGGGTTCTTCACCAGTTACTGGTTATTCATCTCACCTGAACTCTTGAACTGTCTCCAGGACTTAAGCTATTTAAATTCTCCTGGAGCATGACTAATTTTCAGTTCAGCCAATCCTGGTCACCCTTATGACTCCACTGAGGAAAGATGTTCCTACTTTTTGAATGGATAGCTGATTATTAGAACAAAAACAAAAACCTTGTAACCACAGCAATACCTCATCCTCTGTGACTATATCAACCGAATCATTGAGGAGAGGGAGGTAAAGTATCAGCTTCCCACCTCCTACACCCTCTTTACCCATGTCTCTTTTCAAACCTCCTTACTTTGTCTGAAGGCACACCACTCTAGGTTCCATATCTAGAATGCACTCCCTGCTCAGTCTAGTCCTTAGAAACCTTAACATTCTTCAAGAGCTGATTTATTTGCTGACTTCTACTAGGAAAGCTTTCAAGATCTCCATAGTTATTAGTACTTCCTCTCTCCTCAAATGATTATGGATAGATCTATCTGCTTGACATGGTATGTCCACACCTCCAGTATAATGTAAACTCTTAAAGATCAGGGATTCTTTTTAGTTTTGCCTCTGTATCCCCCACAACTAGCATGATGCTTTGCCTATAGCATAGGCACTTACTAAAATGAATGTTGAATTGGATTAAACTAAGTTGGATTGCATTATCTATTTGAAGAGGCTGGATTTTTAAACTCAGATTTTAATAATAGTTCACATTTCTATTACAGATTTATGATTCACAAAGCACCTTACATTTATTATATAACATGGTCTCACAATACACTATAAGATAGTAATACAAATATTATTATATTACCCCCATTTTACAGAGGAGTTTATTGAGCTGTCCAAGGTCACATAGCTCATAGTGAGAATGTAGGTATTATGACCCTCAAGACCAATACTCTTTCTACAGAGCTCCCTTGTTTCAGGTTTATTTGCTCAATGTATGCAACCAAACTGGATAATTGCCAAATCTCTACCCACTGCTTCCTGTAGCATAAACATATCAGGGCTGTCAACGCATCATCCCTAGTGAGATTCACACACAAAGGTTTCCCTATTGGTTGCCAGTGGGTCAGTTTCCCATAGTCTCATTTTTAGTAATCTGATCAATAAGGGAAAAAAATGTTTTGGACTCGATATTTTAGTATAATTTGGAAATTCTTACTTCCTAAAGATGAAGCCAAAATGATTGAGGGGGTATGAGGTTGGGAAGGAGAGATCAAACTACCCTGGTCATCTCCTATTGACCAGTTTAATTGGTAGATTGCCAAGTCTCCATTTCACATTGTACTGCATAGACATAACCTCATAGTTTAATACAAATAGTTTCTTCCCTACTGTACTTTGTTTTTTAATTGGAAAGGGTCCCTCCCACCTTCTCTTTAGCAGTGCCTTAGCAGGATGCTTAGAAGCTGCCTCATTAAGGTTGGAGTTCTTTTATTGTTTGGCTTGTGTAAAAATAAGTAGGGGTTTTTTTTCCTTTCTATTTGGGGAGGAAGTGATTTGGGGATGGAGAGGTAGCTAGGTGGTTGAACAAAGCCAGTTGAACAGTTAATGCTTTAACCTTGCGTATAATTTATACAATAAACAAAGTCACATGCTTCTCTAATAATTTAGATGTAAGCAAATGTTGATTTATTCAGGAAGGCTACTGCCAGAAGCAAAGCCTGAAGCATTGAAATTTGAATTAAACTAGGACAGAAGCAGGCTAGTCTATAATAACATTTGTATAATTTTATTTTTGCCCTTGGCTCAGTTCATTTCCTCCTACAGTAGATGCATGAAATTGGTTCTCCAGCCACCTTTAGCTGATGTTCATTGATATCAGGGGTAGGCAGAGAAGCAAGAGAATGTAACCTTTTTAGGTTTTGTGTTTTCAATCGTAAGGCCATGAATTCCTAGGTCATTTATGATAGTGATTATCTTTTCTCTGAATTATGTTTTCAGCAAATATCTCAGCACAGCTCCATTTAACCTGCAGATACAGATCTTTTTTTTCTTTTTGCAGTGTGGGGACTCTTAGAAAATCAAGACTGTTAAATAGATGCAAATGTTATGTTGTTTTTATTCCTGTATTCAAGCCTCAAGGCATGAAATCTGAGTTCTCTTACTCTGCTTTCAGCAGTAAGCTAAAGGCCTGTATGAGATTCTTTAAATGGTGGGGAAAATAAACACCAGTCTTTAAAAGTAAAGTACCAAACCTGCCAGACACATCAGCCTAGAAGCTGTGTGTTGGGTAGAAGTTTGAGGTGTAGGTGGGGCAACTAAATCCTTCCAGGGAAAGGGACTTTTAAAACTAAGAATGCCCTTTCCAAGGCTATGAAAGATAGAAAACATTACTCAGTTTTTTTTCCCCATCTAAATCTAGTGGAACTTGGACTTTTTGTAGGATTATAGATTTAGAGCTAGAAAGGGACCTCTAGGTGAGTTCTTAACCTTTTTTGTCTCATGGACCCCTTTGGCAGTCTGGTGAAGTCATGCACCCCCTTCTCAGAATCATTTTTTTAATGCGTAACATCAAATATGGTGGGGATTGCAAAGAAAACCAGTTACATGGAAATACAATTATAAAAATATTGCTAAATGACCTTTGAAATAAATATATCCACCCATGGACCCCAGGACCTCTGATGTAATCTAACCCTTTCATTTTACAGATAAAAAAACAGAGATCCAGAGATGTTAAGTGACTTGCCCAAGATCACATGGGTGGTAAAGGGAGAAGCTAGAATAGGTTCTTGTGGTATTAAATCCAATGGTGTCTCAAAGGATCAATGCACTGCAGCCAACAGAATCCAAGATAGCAATTCATTGCCAAGACACAAACCCACACTGAATTCATCTTTATTCCTATTCAAACAATAACACACACACACACACACACACACACACACACACACACACACACACACACACGACCACCATCACCACCACCACCACAGTCAGTCGCCATCACTATTTCTTTTTTCCCTGGGGTCAAAAAGGAGAAAACTAGATATTTCTCCCCACGTCAGAAATTCAAGTATGTACACAATATCTCTTAACTCTTTGTTTTGGTCACAAGAAACAAGGCCTCCCTACCACAGGAAATCAAAGAAAATGGAGTTTATACTTTATGTGAGGTGCCTAGGCATTTTTCTTTCCAGTCACAATAGACTGGGTCAATAGTAGGCCTTGTGTTTTTGGATGCAAATATTACAGTGTCTGAATCTTGGTAACTAAATCTGCTCCCTCCTCCTCTCCCATCCCTGCTGGATTGTGCCTGGGGGCAGTTGGGTCGGCCTCTGCCAGTGAAGCTTTTCAGCAGATCCAGACCATGTTTTGACTCCATTACAAATTTCAAATAGAACAAGGGCTGGGTTTGTTGTTGTTGTTGTTGGGTTTGGGGGCTTGGGGTTTTTTTGTTGTGTTTTTTGGGTTTTTTTCTTTTGTCCTGGCTTGGAGTGGTGGCTATGAAACTTTCCCACTGCTCTAAAAAATATACAGAATAATAGATGGCAAGGCTGAGAAATAAAAGCAAGTAGTAATTCCATCAAAGGCTTCTCATCACCTCATAAACTGCACTTGCACAGCCTGAGGAGCTTATGTCACTAGGACCCGGAGATAAAATGTTTTGCCTTTGGCCCCGAGGTCATGCAATGGGGAATGCAGCTTTGAGACTCTGTCCTTTGTTTGCAAGCTGGCTGGGGAAAGGGCACTTGATCCCTAAGGAGAGAGGGAAAGCGAGAGAGAGAGAGAGAGAGGGGGGAGGGGGGGGAGAGAGGGAGGGAGAGAAGGAGGGAGAAAAGAGAGGGAGAAGGAGAGAGAGAGGAAAAGGGGAGGAAGAGGGAGAGAGAGGCTCGCAAGGCTTTGCAATGTGGAAGGCCCCTGGCCTCTCCTAGGGGCATGCTGCTAGACTCTGGAGGGCACTGTCAAACCTTCCACCCCCAAAGGGCTAGTTGTGACGATTGAAGGGCTTATTTTAGGGGCTTCCAGCATAAAAGTAAAAACTGATTGAGTTTGGATAGGATAAGAGCTAAGGCTCCAAGAAAAACCCCCAAAGGGGTGAATGGGGGGAGAGGGGGGAGAGGGGCTAGTTTTATTGTTTTGCTGTTAATTTTCTTTTTGGCATTTTTTTTTTTATTGAATCAAAGCTGGCATATGAATGAATACACCAATTAAATATTACAGGAAAATCTCCTGGGGAGATAGTTTTATTCCCCAGTTTACAGACCAATCTCCAACTCCTCTTTATTTTCCCCTAGCTCCCAACCTCCCCCACACCCACCCATCACCACTACAAACCTTAAAAAATAATAATCAAAATACAATAAATAACATCATGGTCATTCTCTGACTGATACACATATTTACCATAACTCCATATTTTGACATTTCTGACTTCCGGCTTTCCTAAAAGATTTGATGCCTCTAATGTACTTTTTAACTCCTTTTTTGAAATTTAAAATGACCTGGAAAACAGATAAACTATTACTACAAAGGTAGGTATGAAACAATGCAAATTGTCTTTCTTTTGAAAATCAACTATTAGAAAATATCTCCTCTTGAAGGAAGAATCAAATTTTTGGTTGTAAGATTATTTTTAAAAGCCAATAATAAATGAAGCATGACAACTTGTAATCCATCCCCTTAGCATCAGACTGGACTTAGATTTCTGTGATATCAAAACAATTGATGATGACTTTTTCCATTTTTGACTTACAATGTTATCGTCGTTACTATCTATAGATTGCATGTTAACCTCCTAAAATAGTTGGAGAGATCAGAAGAAGACACTGTGGTTTGTGGACAGAGAACTGAAATAAAACCGTCATAAAACACATAAAAGAAGACAAAACTACTAATAATAAGCTCTGGACAATGATCTGTCAGAACGCTTCGTGTATTTATCTTTGTTCATCACAAGCGGTTAAACTGATGATGTACCTAATATTTAGGAGGCAGCATGACGCAATGGACAGGGTATTGGTCCTGAAGTCAGGGTGACCTGCCTTCAAATCTCCCCTCTGGTACACTCTCACTTTTCCTAATCTTTAAAATGGGATCAATGCCCCTGTAATACTTACTTCATAGTTGTTGGGGGGGGGGGGTCAAATTAGAGAATGTATGCGAAGTACTTTCTAAGTTTTAAAATGTTCTATGAATGTCACTTATAATCACTGTAAGCAAAATAAAACAAACTCATGCATTGTGGTGGTATATGAGACAAGAATATTCCTCTGTCTTTTCTATTAGTCAAATACAGTTCCTTATACATAGCAAGCTCTTCATAAATCCTTTTCATTGGTTGATAATCCTGAAATACTTAAATGAAAGACAACCTATTCTGGAGTCAAGAAAATGTGCTTTTATCTATAGATTACATGAAAATCACACTGAGGGTTGAGGGGGATTGGGATCAGAGTGTGTGTGTGTGTGTGTGTGTGTGTGTGTGTGTGTGTGTGTGTGTGTCTTAGTCTGTGTCTGTGTCTGTGTGTCTGTGCGTATGTGTTAAGCCATGGTGGGGAAACAGGCAGCAACAAGGTGAAAAGAAGTTCATTGTTTCAACAAACTAAAGACTTGAGATTTAAGGAATGGAAACATTAGCACCAGATTCTAATCACAAGGCAATTACTTTTTAAAGCATTTTCTAAGCAACACACAGACCTAGGACATCCCCAGGCTAACTTGTGTATCAAGGGACAGATTTTGCCCTTGGATGTATGTTAGTGATTTATCCCTAGGGGGAACAAAAGCTCATTTCAGGGTTACCCTACCCAAGAATATACTTTAAAAAAGAAGATGCTACTTGAAAAGATGCAAATAAAAATGTATCAGATTAAAATTACCTAGAGGGCAAAAGAGATGAAAAGTGAAACTGGGCACCATCACACTAGGTCCACTCCAGTAAAACATATCCAATTCAAGGGAGCATGGAAAAAGAAATTGGTAGCCAGTCTGTTTAATGAATCCATGGCTCTATCAGGGCACTAGAATTAGATTTCAAATCTGCCTTTGTGTGTTAACAGATGTTACCCATGCAAAAGATTCCAGGAATTGATTTAAGAGCAAACACCTAAAATGTGAGTCATATGGTAAAGCACTTTTATCTTCTTATCCCAAGGAAAAATGCTTAGTGAATTTTGTGCTGATAGAATTGGCAGCCCTGAAGGGTAAAGTCCCTTATTAATCTATGTAGTTGGTACGTGTGGAGAAGCCACAGTACTTTTTTTTCTTTCCTTCTTGCTAAATCACCCTTAGAATGTGTCTTAAAATGGGAAAGTTTAACTGCAGAATCAAAGAAAAGGAAGAATCAGAGGTGGAAGGAACCTTTGAGGTCAGCTGATGGAACTCTCTCATTTTACTGATGAGGAAACTGAGGCCCGGAGGGGTTAAGTGGCTAAAGTCATATGGGTAGTAAGGAGCAGAGAAAGAATCCAAACCCAGCTCCTCTAATTTCAAATCCAACACTCTTAAGGCTTTACTACCACTATCCTTGTTTGTTTATTTTTTTTTAAATTTACTCCTTTGGGGCATTTAACTGAAGTGTCTCTTGCTCTAACTGTGGATAAAACGGAAAGATATAAGCCTCATACAAGCATAGTTAGATGGATTTGAAATTTGTTGAAAGGCAGACTGTTTCAATATTAATTTGGAAAGAAGTTCATTAGAGAATAACAAGGATCCATGCTTGACCCAACGCCATTTTACAGTTTTGTTCATGACTTGGAGAGAGGGGAAACAAAATGTTTCAGTAAGAGCTCAGTTAGGTAGTATTGAAACTTGTTGAATGGCTAGACATGGCATTTCAATATCATTTTGGAAAGAGATCTCCAGTAAAGTGTCCCAAGGATCTAAGGTAGGCCCAATGACATTTTACATTTTTGCTAATGTCTTGGACAAAGGGAAAAAATGCATGATCATCAGATTTGCAGATGCCGTAAAGCTGATAAGAATGACTAACACACTGGGATGACAGAATTAAAATTAAAAAAAAAAATTCTGATGGGCAAGATACAGATGTGGAGAATCCAACATCCCAAGAATACCACAGAAACACACAAGCTACCCATTAGTTATCTGTTGCTTTCAAAATGTGACCCCATATATGACTTTTCCTATGTAATATCTTATTGATAACATGGACAAAATATATAACTAAACAAAGTTGTCCCAATGGCACTCAAAGATGAAAAATGGAAAAGATTTGCAAAAACCAAACTGGATGATTTGGTTTTTGTTGAGTTTTTTTTTTTATATTAAATATTGTGGAACCACCACATTTGGACCCTTACATCACTATCCCTGAGATGTTGATAAAGGAAGGAGAAATGGTACTAAAGATAACAAAGAAAGGAAAAGCAGACAGATTGGATCAAATATGCAGGGTCTCAAAAATCTTAATGTAGTCTGAAGTTTCAATAGCTTAATAACTGCACTAAGATTTTTTTGGAACACCCTGTACGGAGTACTTGAAGTGAAACAACTGTGAGGCATTGTCATACCAATTATACAAGGTATCTGATGGAAAGGAAGATAATAATGATAAGAAAAAAAATCTTAAGTCTTGCTAATTTTCAAATAGTGACCTCTATCCCTACTAGCCCATCTTTATGAAATCTCTATGAGAATAATTTATACATTAACTGATGACATCCTTCATCAGAGTATTAACAAGAAATAAAGAGGCTTTTGCAAGGATATTCAACAAATAAACTACACCTTTACCATTTTATAACTGAAAAACATAGAGCATGTAAGATTCCATTACACTTGCTGTTTGCATTTGACCAATGGAATAAGAAAACACTTCCTACAGGTTATTTTTCGAGCAAGGTGATTGATTCCCATCCCTCTATCAGGATCATTTGGTATTCCTCAGAAGATGTAACAACAAAAATAATCCTGCTTAGTAACACCGATGATAAAAAGTAGGTGAGACATAAACTAAGGAGATGAATGCTCACCAGAAGTCTTCACCACCATGATGGAGATCCAGTACTCAGGTATAAAGGAAATTGTACAGCAGAAAGAGAAGATAACCTAGTCACATAATGATAAAAGGGGCTAAGAAGTGGACTGAATACTCTATTATAACCTTACAATGTCAAGAGAAAGCAAGAAAAGCCTCCAACAGGTTGGGTGGACCCCCTTTTTGGGAGAATACGGACAAGTTACATAGAAAAAACAGTTACGGATGGGTTACCATTGGTATAATTGGAGAGAATTCCCAAATCAATGAAATCACAGATCTATCTGAGTAATGTATTGGCTTATACACCTTGAGCCTTTCCATTAATATAAAGAAGGAAAGAAGGGTCATGTCTTATACTTGGATTCTAAAAATCAACTTCACA
Organism: Potorous gilbertii; assembly: GCA_028658325.1. Taxonomy (NCBI): domain Eukaryota; kingdom Metazoa; phylum Chordata; class Mammalia; order Diprotodontia; family Potoroidae; genus Potorous; species Potorous gilbertii. The sequence goes on from CM053773.1 coordinate 48,557,766, forward strand.
AGAACAAGATGGGGGAAGCAGGAATAGACAGAAATTTGTTTGTTTTTTAAAAAGATCTAGGAATTTTGACTGTAATATCAGTATGAATCCGTAGTATGCAAATGAATACAAATTTAGACTTCCTAACACATAAGACTAGGGAACTAATAGTCCTGTGGTTACTCCTCCTTTGTCAGATTATATCTGGAACACAGTGTTCAGTTCTGGGCACTGCATTTTAGGAAGGACATTAATAACCTGGAGAACATAAAGAAGAGACAGTGAATGGACTGAATATAATGCCATATGTAGATTTTTGAAGAACAAGCCTGGAGAGGAGAAGAGAGAAAGGCTATGATTGCTGTCTTCAAGTATTTAAATGTCTATCAAGTGGAAGAGAGACTAGGCTTGTTATGTTGGACCCAAAGTAGTCATAGGTGGAAGTAACAAAGGTGCTGGCAACTATAGCTTTCACAAAGTAGAAAGGACACGTTAGGAAGCAGGGGGTTCCCCATCCCTGGAAGCCTTTAAGCAAAGACTGGATAACCATTTCTTGGTTGTGTCCTAGAAGGTAGTCTTGTTCAGCTATGAAATGAGCTAAATTTCTAAGGTGTGTTTATACACATTCAGTTCTGAGGTTCTATGACTTTGTGATTCTGCACTTATAGAGAAGAGGGTAGCTGACATTATAGGCATAAGGTTGCCTTAACTAAAGCTATCAATAACGTCAATGATAGTTTATAGTTACATCCCACCATAAAATTGTAACTGCAACATCAGTCAGCCCATAGCCCTTTCTAATATTCTTCCTATAGAACTCACTCTCCCCAGTAACACCATTCTATTGATGTCACTTTCACCAACCCAATTAACAATGCTACAAAGGGTTATAAGCATCTTAAAGGAAATGAAGGGTAACCATCAAGCCCTCTCACCAGGCACAATTGATAAGCTGCAGAGAAGACTTTCAACAAGCTAAAAAGGAATTCTTTTCAATCAGTAAACTAGCCATTACAGAAGACCTACTATGCGCAAGGTACTGACCTAAGTGTTATTGGGGATCCACAGTATAAAGCTATGGGGATCTTCGCCCTTGGGGATCTTACAATCAAGTCTCCACTTTTCCTATCAATCCCAGGAGTCATCTAACATCTCTAACAATATAGGGCTAGACTCTAGTCAATATCTTAATTTCAAAAGTTAACTCTACTTGCTATTCTGTTTGAGAAGTCTTTAGTCATGGAATTAGACTTAGAACAGAAGGAGATCTTAGAAGTCCTCAAATCCAACTCCCCATTTTAGAGATGAGGAAGTTTAAACCTAGAGAAGTTGAGTAACTTGCCCAGGAAGTAAATAAATATCTATATGAATTGTACAAACTCATGAATGTTCTCCGACCTCTGAGATGATTCTAAGAGGAACTTAAAACCTAGTCTTTTGACAACAGCTTGGGTACTTACCTTTAACTTTCCTAGAATTCATTCACATGCAGGCCAGGCATGGACGTTATTGTTCAGCTGGGGGCATATTTAATTGCTGAATGCTCTGCAGATGTCTCCCGAGCTGTATAGATAAAGGCATTTAAGTTGCTGACTTAAAAAAAGGAACACACAATTCCTTTTACATAAAAAATTTCAACATTTCTTGGTGGAATTTTCAAGGATTCAAAGACACATTTCCTATATAGAGAGTATTATATGTATGAATGTATATATACATATGTGTACATCTATATAGACATATATGTATGCATATATTTGTGTATATGAATATATATTCACATATATCAACAGACAATTAAGTGCCTACTATATGCCAAGCCCTGCACTGAACATTGGAGATAGATTTTACATGTGTGTACATATGTATCCATGTGTGTGTTTATACACATAAACATGAATGTGTAAATGTATCTGTATGTAGTACTTGGTACCTACCAAACATATTTGTTTTGTTTCACTAAACTAACTTCATTATTAAATGAGTGATTTGATGCTTTATAAAAAGATCCCACATAGTTCTCTTTAAATATACAATGTGCCCTCTCTCTGGCCTGATTCGGAAATGATTCTTTTAGCTTATAAGCTTACAAGGAAGGACTTTATATTGCATATTAATTTTTAAATGTTTCTCAAACCCCTCTCAACTTTCATAAGAGACTCAGGAAAAATCAGATAAAAATGAATTATTTGTAATACAGTTTTGTTTAATGACATGGGAATTTTGTCATTCCCATTTTCCCGTGTCTCATCGGGACACCTCCATTATGGCTGCTTAGGTGTCTGACAATTTGTCAGAAAGCTAGCCATAACTTAGGCGGAAAACTGGACTCCATTAAAAAAACATTAAAAGCTGAGAGGGAGGCAACTTGATGTGGCATGGCTCCCAGCAATGAGGAAGCATGAGTGCATGCTGAAGCTTAGAAATAGAAAGTGATGTCCTCATAAAAACATGGCTCTAGGCTGGTGTGCCACTAGAAATTCTTCTGTCAGTTTAGAATATTTAGCTTTAAGGGATTTCTACTTTCAAATGTATCTTTGGATGCAAAATAGGCTGCACAGGCGGAGATAGCATTGAAGGAGGGAGAGGAGCATTTGCTCCCAATTATGCCCAGTTTATGGTAAACTGGAAAAAAATTTTTTTCAGATAGAATATTTGATAAGAAAACGTTACATGTGAGTTAGGTGAGTTGACTTACTGGTGTGAAGTCATCTGACAGCCTTCATAACTGGTACATGTTACTGATAACTGATAGAGCGAACAGTATTAAAAGCTTCAGCACTACTGGTTATCAAGGGAACCTTTCAGCCTAATTGGAAAGCTCAAAGCTTCAGGCATCCAGATTTCTTGGTTTCAGGCTCTTCTACAGCATTCCAATGCAGTATAACCAATCAATGATGTGATGTGATGCCTGTACCATCATGTGACTAGTTAGCTCCCCTGAGTTTTGTATTTGACTTGTTAAGCTGAAAAAAGAGTTGGAGTTACAAACAAAAATGAAATCCTTTGGTCCCTGACTGACAATATTTAAAATAAGCAAATAAACAAGTTTCAGGAATCAAAGAAAGGAAATTAGAAAAAAAAATCAAAAAACTCAAAGTTTAGAAAACATTCATTAATTGATATTTACATGCATAAAGTAGAAACAATTTCAGTGACAATTCTCAGGTTCCTGTTCCTCTGTGTTCTAAGTAAAGGGGTCACTCCTGCAAGCAGTTTATGCTCCACAGGCTTATGCTAGGTAACTGATTTATGAAAATATGGCAAATTCCACCAGGAAACTGTAGAATGTTCTCTTTTTGAAAGAGTGGACTATATTTTTATTACTCTCCAGCCGTAGTCTATTACAGATATCACATTAGAAACTAATATCCCAACGAGGTTAAGTATCACTCGTTTCCCGGAACATCCACCATTCGTTTCCTCCTACTCAAAAATTCTCACTGGCTCTCTATTGTCTCTAAAACAAAATGTAAAATTCTCAGTCCAGCATCTAAGTCTCTCTCAAATCTAGCCCCCAGCTCCTTTTCAACTCTACCATCATAGTACTCCCTTTTCTGCTTTCTTCGTTCTAGTAAAATTAACCGATTAGCTGGTGCCATATGTGATATTCTGCCTCACTTCTAGAATGAACATCCTCCTCACTTCCTCTTGGAATCCACTTCGCTTCTTTCAGGATCAATCAATTCAGCTTGTAACACTCTCTGGATCTTGAAATTACTTTGTATTGTTTTATATATGCTTTATATTTAGTTATCTGTGGGCTTTGTGTTTCTCTGCAGTAGTTGTCTGCCCTTGAGAGCAGGAACTCTCAGTTTGTCTTTTATCTTTATATCACCAAAACCTAACACAACATCTTATCCTTGCATTCACTTAATAAATGTCTGTTAAATAGAATGGAGTAAAATTGTCCATATCTGATAGGCCTTGCAATTTACTTTTCTACATTATCTTTCAATAAGTAGACCAGAAAACCTTCCAGTCAATCCACTAAGAGCAAAATTAGTTCCAATGCATGATGGAATGTGTTTTAAGTGTATTTCCAATGGAGTTGTGAGGTATTGATTACAATCTACCTGTTGAACAGGATGAGACCAAAACATTATATGAAACGGGAGAAAAAACACTAGTCCTGAAATCAGGAGACCTAAGTTCAAACCCTAGCTCATATGTTCACTAATTGCTTAGTGATGGACAAATCATGTCATGTCGTTGCATGCTTCCTGGTCTGTTAAATGTGCTAGTAATGTTCTCACTACCTGTCTCAAAAGTTATTGTGAGGAAAGTGCTTTGTAAATTTTAGGATCCCATGTAAATGTGAACTATTCTTATTCATCTGACCTTTGAGATTTCATACTCCTCTAATACTTGCTAGGTTTCCTTGACTAATTCCTTAAAGGGATACCTAGGTAAGTAATAAAGAAATTCTAAATAAAAAAAAAAAAAAGCTTTGTCTTTGTGTTAGTGAAGCAGCAATTTAAATCCATACTCAGCTCCTGTCTGGTTTCTCCTACTATGACCTTCACTGAGTTACTCACCTTCAATTCCCACATCTGACAAGTTTTAAACCATTGAAATCAAATGACAAATGGGCCTCCGTTATTGCATTTGGAAGGAAATCCCTCATGATCTCATTTCTTCCTGTACCTCAACCTAGAAGAAGAAGGAAAAAAAAAACCTTACTTGTCCCAGAACCACTGACTTTACTTTTCTAACTTTGGGAGAAAGAAAAAGAAAAATGGGCTCAGAAGGCTTATATAAGCTGCATCAATTGATACAGTACATTTTTTTATCCATAAGACAAGGAAAATAAAGATAGTAAAATGAAAAAATGTTATTTCAAAGTAAATTTATATTATCTGCTTGTAATTATTTTTATTCATCTGTACAGATAGGAGAAATCACAATAAATTAAAACAAAATTCTTCTTTGAAGTTTGTTTCAAATGATATTCCTGGTTCTGTCCTTAAGATAATTTGCTACCAGGCTAGGGAGATGAATTTTGAGTTTCTCTCCCTCCTAAAAAGGAAACAATTATGATACTATCAATCAGGCTGTATCAGCATACCAAAGAAGAAAACATTTGTGAAAAATTTTCAGAGAAAAACCTTAATCTTTAGTGAATATTGACACCAAAATTGTAAGATATTAACAGAGGCTACAGCAACATAATAAAAAAATTATTCACTATGACCAGCTTAGATTTAACCAAGGGATGTAAAGTTGCTTCTATATTGAGAAAACTATAAACATAACAAGCCATATAAAACAATAATAATACAAATCATATGTTTATATCAAGAGATGTGGGCAAAACTTTTGATGAAATGTGACACAGTTCTGATAATATCAATGAAAAGCACAGGAATGAATTGATTTTTACTCAATATGGTAAATAGTACCCATGTTAAACAAAAACCAGTATTCCAGGTAATGATGTTAACTAGAAGCTTTTTCTAATAAAATTAAAATTAAATCAAAGATATATATTATCGTAAGTTTATTTGATATTGTCTTAAAATGCTAACTATAGCAATAAGACAAGAAAAATAAATTGAGAGCATAAGAATAGGCAAACAGGAAATAAAAATAGATCACTTTTTATAGATAATATGATAGTTTACTTAGAAAACCCCAGGGAATCAACTAAAACAATCAAAATAATAACTTCAACCAAGTTGTAGGACATACAATAAACCCATATAAATAATTAACATTTCAGTATATTAGCTATTGTCAGCAACATAAAGATCCAAAACATAATGTCAGCATTATGTTGCTGACAATAGCTAAGTCATTCATAGCATCTCTTCTTGTTGAGTTTTATTAGTAATATACTGAAATGTTAAATGGTAAAATAAATACAATATACTGTTGATGGGTCTACAAATTAGTGTAGACCTTTGGGAAAGCAATTTAGAACAATGTCTAAAAAGTTACTAAGGTGTCATACTTTGACTCGGTAATAACCTTATTCGACCAGAGACCAAACAAAAAGGAAAAGGACCTATTTGTGTAAAAAATATTCATATATCTCTATAGTAAAAATAAATAAAAAATATTTACAGTTCTTTGTTTAATGTCAAAGATCTGTAAATTAAAAACATGCCCTTCAATTGGGGAATGATTAGACAAATTATGGTATATAAATGTAATAGAATATTATTTTGCTTTTGGAAAATGAAAAAGACAGCTTCAGAGAAACCTGAGAAGACTTGTATAAGCTAGTGCAGAGTGAAGCAAGCAGAACCAGGAGAACAATTTATTTAATAACCACATTATAAAAGCAAACAACTTTGTAAGACATAAATCTAATCCAATAACTGACCAGGATTCCTGATGACTGATGAAGAATTTCATTTTGCCTCCTTAAAGAGAGGTGATGAATTCAAGATGCAGAACGAGACATCCCATTTTGGTATACGGGCATTTGGGGAATTTGTTTTCCTTGATCATATATATTTGTTACAAGGTTGGCTTTTTTTTCCTCTTCATTCTAATAGGGTGGGGATAAGGAGGTGGAAGGAAGATAGAGAATAGTTATAAAGGTTTTTAAAAGTGAGAAGAGAACAGAAGAAAGGCAAGAAGGTATCTCAGACAAGAGATCTTTGAAAGTTACATGCTGAACCTAGAGATTTTAAAAGAAAAGTAAGCTCTATATAACAGAGTTTCATGTACAATCTTCTTACTCTATTCCATAATGAATAATTGGAAATGTTTATTATATTTTGTACTTGTTAAGTTCATAACAAAAAGGGGGAAGGGGAATACCTTGGAAAACATAGAAAAGGAAGAGTGGAAATACATAGTTCTAATCACCCAGTGACAAAATTGAAGGAGGAAAACAAGAATATTTTAAGTCACAAGTCTTAATCAATGAATTTTTTCCCCTCTGATTGCACATCTCCACTTCAAAGCGATAGTCAAAACTTCAATTTAAACTAAAATATTTTGAAGCTAACTTTTGCTTTTATCTGATTTTTCTGCTTTTATCTGATTTGTCCTTTTTAAAAATCCATTTAAAATTGACTGTGTCTCTGACTCAAAGTGTCAGAGGAGGAACAGTTAACCTTGAGGCTTCTAATGCTATTTTCTTTATACTTTATTAGTGTTTTTCTGCATGAATCCTCACCATGATATCATGAAAATAGTTTTGCCTGGTTGAGGTCACAGCTGGTGAAGTCATAATTTGGAAGAGAATGGGTAAAGAACCGCAAATCAGCCAATTATCATTTTAACCAATGCAGGACACTGCCCTTCTAAAGGGATGGATACTAACCACAGTGAATGAAAGGCATCAAAATGGAGACGAGTATATATTTTGGCAATAGGAAATTGATAGCATATGCCTGCCTTTTACTGCTAAATTAATGCACGGATACATCTCAAGCATCTCCACATGTCAAGTTTTGGGGTTTTGTCTTATTTTTTAGTTTTTTTTAGCAGAGCAAGGGGAAGGAGGGAAAGAAAGAGACAGAGACAGAGAGAGAGAGAGAGAGAGAGAGAGAGAGAGAGAGAGAGAGAATATAGCATGTGATGCTATGTGGCAATTTATGTTCAGAACTTCCTAACAACTGAAGCAGTCTAGGCATGTAATGGATTAGGTCCCTTCCAACTCTAGACATACAATCCTATAATATATAAGACAGTAGGCTTAAACACCACTCTTCAAGCAGAGTCTGAATAGAAGGATGGGCCATCTGTCAGGATTTCTGCCTTGGCGGGATGACCTCTAAGGCCTCTTCCAATTCTAAGATCCTTTGATTCTAGTATTCTAATTGGCCACTGGGGTTGGGACAGTATTACTGTATGCATCCATGCAAGACAAAATGAATGAGACTAATAGGAAGGTCCCCATAATTAGAAAGAAAACTTGATGCTAGTTATTAAGATTCAAAACTTTAGAAAGAATGAAAGAAAAATTGGACATGGGAATCTCCCTCCTTTAATTTTTGAAGTGGAGGATCATGGATACAGGCACTGTTTTCAATTGGTTTTACTTAACTGTTTTTCTTTGTTATAATGGAAGACTCACTTTGTGCTTGGTATGATATCTGGGAATGACTGTGTTATAGAAAAACAAAAGGAATCAATAGAGATGAGCAATAGATAGAAGAATAGGAAAATGTAACTGTACTATAATAGTCTTTCTGAGGCTTCACTGCCAAGCCAATATGGAGATAATCACCTAATACAGACATTTGCAAATAATGTCTTCAGAACCCAGAGAAGATCTTCCAATGAAAGGGGTCAAAGGCCCTGATTTTGGAAGTATAGTTCTTGAGAATTCTATTAAGGGAATTAAATGAGTAACTACCATATGTCCTCCATCTCCTGTGACTCATTCTCCGAACCCTCTTCTTCCTTCCTTCTCCCCAGAAAGTGTGTCTGGATGGTAGAACAGAAATCCTTAAGCCTTAAGGAGGGAATCATAGCTAGAACAGATAATATAAAATAAAATAATTTCTAAATTTTATGTTTTGCACTTAATACCAAGATCCTAGGTTGAACAAACATCATCGTGTACCATTAGTAATCAATATTACTAAACAAATAAATACCTTGCCAATAAGCATGTAATCCAAACCACTATACTTCCTTATTAAAGGATCACAAATTTAGAGCAGCAAGGTTTATCCCATTCATCTTACAGATGTTAGGCAACATAATATAGTGGAAAGAGAATTGCTGTTAAAGAACATTAGGGTTTGGATTCTAGATATGTTGAGGGAGTTAAGTTATGTAAGATTCACCCTTCTATCTCAAAACCTGTGATTCTTTAAATCCTGGAAAAGTTAAATAGTTTGTTCAAGATCACAAAGATTCAAACCTAGGTCATCTGACTGCAAATTTATTCACATTTATGAACTATGATTTATGTTCGGTCTTTAAGAATGACTCTGTGTGATCCATAAAAACCATGTTTGCTGGCCTCATTGCTTTGAATTTCTGGTGAGAAGACAGATACCCAACAAAGACCAGGAACTAAAGCAAGATTCCATACCATCTATCTCCTGGAGCCACTGAGCTCCCTCTCTTTAAGCTGAGTTGGAGAGACAGAGGGGTTACTTGGGAGACAGTGAGTATCCTGCATAGACAGACAGGAAATTGGGAGAGACTGGACTCACAGCCTAGAAGTGGAGACACAGGTTACTTTAAGAAAGGAGTATCAGAAATGTATTTTTTTGTTCATCCTGAATTTCTAGTTCAAGTAAATTGACCCCCTTTTTACCTCTAGAAGATAGTGTTTAACATTGGATAGTATCAAGGAAGAGATATGGAGGTAATTTGACGTGTTCATTGAAGAGCCTGCAAGCAGCCAGAGAACACTACATTGTAGAGAGGATCCCTTAGGAAGTATTCTCCAGAAGTTACTTGGAATTGGAAAGAACCCATACCATAGAGGTTGGTATGGACCTGGTCTAGTTTCCTGGGCTTACGGAGGAGTGATGGCATCCCCAGTGGCAGAAGGAATGAAATGTGCTAAGGTGGGGACAGGCAAGTCAAATGCACATAGAGCAAAGGCTACAAAAATGGTATGTAATGAGAGAAAGAGTCAGTTAGATGAGGGGAATGCCTAATCAGAATGAAGATGAGTGCTCTGGTATACCCAAAGAAAGAATTCTGTGAGGTGTGTTTGTTTGTGAAGACACGCTTCCCAGGGAAAGATGGAGCCTAGGAAATTGAGCCTCTATCTGTCTCCTATGGGAAGCATTGTGAAAAACAAAACAAAAAGCCTATTTGGGTCATGAATCTTGGTAATTAAAAAAATGTATAAGAAGATGTAACACATTAACAGAAACAGCACTACAACTTTGACAGTTACGAATGTTAAAGCTAAAAGAAAAAATGCTAAGGAATAAGAATTCTAATGAGGGCAACACAAAATCCTGTGATTTTAACTATCTGTGAAACCCACCCACTGGGCAGCTTTGGAGTGTAGTTGTGTTGACACCATAAACAACTACTTTGCATTTGAACTTATTTAAGCATCTTTGAGGGAGGAAGCTACAATTAAATTAGTTTTTACATAACTGGGAGGGGACGGCATTTGGAAGATACACTGGGTAACCCATTGCCCCTGACAGTTAGGTCATTGACTATGAACTTGAGAAAAGAGGGCATACTTTAAGACTAAGAGGAAAAATGGTTAATAGCAGACTGAAGGGCAAAGTGGTTGAATAGCAAGAGAACCTCAACTAAGAGACTCCATCTGGAGGCTAGTTAAGACACCATGTTAAAGTGCAGAAGGTCTGGATGCCTCTGAGCACAAAAACCAAGTATGAAAGGAGGTAAATTGGATATAGTTAAGAGAAGTGCCTGGTGCACAATCCTACACTTTAAAAACTGTAAACTTTACCTATTTCACAACTGAAAATACATTGGATTGTAGACAATTGGAAACAAAATAATTTTTTTAAAAAAGAAAAGAAGCTACATGGGAAATTAACCACCACTGCCCCTTTTCCCTCTCCGTATTTATTCTTTTCTACCATGTAATGTTAATCTAGATATATATGTTCTATTGGCAAAAGGGGTCAATTTACTTGAACTAGAAATGAAGGGTAAACAGAAAAATACACATTTTATTTTCCTTTCTTAAAGTAACATGCGTCTCCACTTGTAGGTTCTCCCAGCTATCTCTGTCTCTCCATGCTTGCACAGGGAACCAAGTCATTTGCGGGTCATTGCCTACCCTCCCAAATAATCCTTCTGTCTCTACAACTAAGCTCAAAGAGTTAGAGCTCAGCTGCTCCAGGAAATAGATAGTAGAGAATCTTGCTTTAGGGTTGGTAGAAGGTTAAAAAGAAAAAAGAAAAACCACTGGGGAGGGCCTAAGAGGAAATACTTCCTATAATTAAAACAGTAATCCTACTGGTAGTGAAAAGGATTTTCAATCACAAAGAATGGTGAAACAGCAGAGGAGATGGGAAATATCATACTTACAATATTTGTCTTAAGATGAAAATTAAGACCTTCCTACCCCAAGGGCAATTTTGACAGGAAAACAAATGTAAGAAAACATAAAATGAAGTTTTTCTACATTTTGGCATAGCAGCCAATACAGTTCTCTCACTACTATCAACAAATATTTACTGAATGCTTACTATTGTACAAGAAGTGTGTATACAAAGGCCATAAGAAGGCATGCCCTCCCAGAATTCATATTCCAGGAGAGAGCCTACACACTAAACAAATACACCAAAAACACAAGTAATATCAATATTTTGCCAACTTTGTAAGACTGTCCCCACCAAGCATTTCTCTGGTCTCTGATTTCTTTTCCCCAAGACCCACATTGACAAGGTTCAACATGGCCAGACCAACCTTCCTAAAACAATGCCACATTGTGTCATTCATGGCTTTGCTAAAAAAAATCCAAACAAAACCCTCTAATCTTCTCACTGCCAAGCAGGACAAGTCTGAATCATGGTATAGTAGAAAGGATCTTGGATTTGAAACAAGAGGATCTGAATTTGAATTCTGATTGTGCCATTTCAGATCTGCACGGCCAATGGTGGGCAAACCTTTTATCTCTCTGGGCTTCGTTTCCTTTATTAGTAGAAACGAAAGCACCAAGATTTCTTCCAGATCAAGGTCCATCATCCTTAAATCCTTAAATCCTTCCTCATTTCCTGTCCTCACCAACATTGATCTTCCACTTAATTCAATTTCCTTTTTGTCTGTAAACATACCCTTTCCTGCCTTCCTTCTCCTGTCCACCTATTCACTTCCTGTATTCCCTTCAAAACCCAGTTCGAGACCCGTGTCTTCCACAAGGACTTTCCTAATTCACCCCGCCCACAGTAAACATTTTCTTCTTTGAACTCCGGTAGCAGGCGATCTTTCAGCTCTTAATTATATAGAGCCCTTACAATCCTTTTTTATTTATTTCATGTATATTCATTCTGATTCTCCAATTAGAGCCACAATACCTGGAGGAAAAGAGTGATTTCTTTTTTTCTCTCCCACACTCAACAGCTAACAATGGGTGCTTAAGGGTGACCAAGGAAGGACTGATAGTTTAGCACTTGTTTTGAAATTCCCTTTTTGGTGGGAGGTGGAATTTCCCTTGCAAGGTTTACTAGAGACTTAAGGATTGTACTAAAGAAAGGGGAATTTCACGTGTACGACTTAACATGTGTAACCCCTGAAAAAGCTTATTTTTTTTTTAAATCTTGCTATTAGGAAGTAAAATGAGAATAACCAAAGCCAAGGTGTTATCCTTAATTAAACAGCAATTGAATAATATAAAACTAAATGGCCAAGACCAGGCTTTGGACAACAAAGGAAAGTCAAGATATATATCCTAATCCACTTTTCCCCCTATTTGAAGTCCGTTATATTCTCACTCACATAGTGAGAGTATAACCCAGCAATATAATGGATAAAGCATTGGCTTTGGAGTCTGGAAGATTTGAGTACAAGTCCTTCCTCTAACACTTAGGGCAAGCCAAATGACCTCTCTTGCCCTCAGTTTCCTTATCTGCAAAATAGGGGTGATACTAGAACCTACCTTCTACAACTATTGTGAGAATTAAATGACATGGTGTATAAAACATCTTGCAAACATTTTATGTGCTATGTAAGGGTTACTCCAACTATTATTCATACCTAGTCATCTCTCTGGTATCAATGAGTGCAAAGATTTCCCGTTGTTGGAAGTTCTTCCTTTGGAGTAGGAGAAAAGTATTTCTTCAGAGCAATTCCAAGCAACTTGGGAGCTCTCATCTCAACTACAACAGGAAAAGAGGAAAGTCACATAGCCTGGGTGTCCACTTGCTCTCCTATTCACCTCTTATGAGGTCACACTGTGAACTGTAACCTTACAATGATATCTTCTAATGATTCTGTCCTTGCCCTTGCCAGTGAGTGGTTCTCTATATAATGGAACTCCACACTACGTGTCTCAGGGATGAGCCCATAGTGACCTCCAGACCTGGAGAGAGAAAATCTGAGTTGGAGTGCAAATTGCCTTAACTAGTTTTCTGGGTTGTTTTGGAAATCAGATGCACCAGTGGATGTGAAAGCAATTTGTAAACTTACAGAGGACTTTCCACAATTTCAGTTAGGCAAACTGAAAAAAAAGAAAAAGACATGATAGAAGCAAACAGACTACATTTCTTCTGCTTCTTACAGAATCAGTCAATAAAATGAACTTGTCGAGGGACAAAAAGGAGTTGAATTTAAAAAAATTTTTTTTAAAAAAAGGAAAATGCAAAAGATAAAACCTAGCAAAGAAGTGTTTTAAACAGATACAAATAGACACTCATGGTTTCCTTTGGAGGTAAAAAGCTTCTGAAAGCTTAGGATTTCTAGAAAACAAAAGAATCTCTTCAGAATAGTAGAAACTTTCAAAGGTTCAGAAAAGCCTTTACTCCACTTAGTAACGCTTCAGAGCAGAACAGTTATTTTATTTATTTTATTTAACTCCCACATCAGAGATTCTGGTGTGTACCTGGTAGTACACATGAAATTCTTTTTAAAGTGGTGTGGGGAGTATTTGGTAAATAGCTGTGTCTATCATATTGAATTTAATTTATTTTATTAGTTATGTGCATATGCATGGTACACTTTAGAATTTCTTTGCTTTCATGTTGAATACTGAATTTGGAGATGCTTAATGAAATCTAAGGGGTATGGGGATCAAAAAAGAATCTAAGGAGTATAAGGATCATAAAAGATTGGGAACTCCTGTCCTATAGTCACAATTACCAGCCTCAGTCTACATCCCCACCCATCCCCATGATTAAAAAACATCTTTGTTTTCTCTTTTCATTTTTAATGCCACCATCCTGGTCTAGACTCTCTTCACCTTCTGCTTTGATTATTTTTAATGCAAACAGTACTTTTCCCCCAATTACATGTAAAGATGGTTTTCAACATTCATTTTTATAAGATTCTGAGTTCCAAGTTTTTCTCCCTCCCTTCCTCCTCTCCCTTCTCCCCAAGAGAGCAAGCAGTCTGATATAGGCTGTACATGAACAATCATGTTAAACATGTTTCCACATTAGTCATGTTGTGAAAGAAGAAACAGAACAAAAAGAGGGGCAGGAAACATGAAAAAAATGAAAATAGTATGTTTCAATCTGCATTCACACTCCATCAATTCTTTCTCTGAATGTGGATGGCATTCATCATGAATCTTTTAGAATTGTCTTGGATCATTGTATTGCCGAGAAGAGCTGAGTCTATCATAGTTAATCATCACACGCTTTTGCTGTTACTGTGTACAATGTTCTCCTGGTTCTGTTCACTTCACTCAGTATCAGTTCATGTAAGTCTTTCCAGGTTTATCTGAAATCTGCCTGTTCATCATATCTTAGAGCATAATAGTATTGCACTACATTCTTATACCACAGTTTGACCAGGCATTCCTCAATTGATGGACATTCCCTCAATTTTTAATTCTTTGCCACCAGAAGCAGAACTACTATATTTTGTACATATCTTTTTGGGATAAAGACCCAATGAATGGCGGTATTGCTGGATCAAATTGCTCTCCAGAACGGTTGGATCAGTTCACAACTCCTCCAGCAATGCATTAGCATCCCAATGTTCCCATATCTTCTTCAACATGTATCATTTCCCTTTTCTGTCATAAAAGCCAATCTGACAGGTTCAAGGTGGTACCTCAGAGTTGTTGTAATTTGCATTTCTCTGATTAATAATGACTTAGAGCATTTTTATATGACTATAGATAGCTTTGATTTCTTCATCTAAAACTGCTTGTTTGACCATTTATCAATTGGGAAATAACTTGTATTCTTACAAATTTGACTCAGTTCTCTATATATTTGATAAATGATCCTGCCTTGATTATTGAAAAAGGCTTTTAAGTATTCTCCTTGTCTCAAATTTCTCCTCAAGCCTACAATTCATCCTGCATGCCGTTTGCAAGATTGATTTTAACATATCACTTTTATTATGCAAGTCATCTACACAAAAACCTACATAGCGCATTATTAGAAAATAACTTATACTGGAAAGGAGGTGGACAAAATTAGGTATAGATGAAACCTGACACAAGACAGCAAGGTAAGGTCCAAATAGATACATAACTTAGATATAAAAGTTCACACCGAATGATAAGAGAAGATAAAGAAGACAATTTTGATTGCATAAAATTAAAAATGTTAAAAAAAACAAACAAGAAATGGAGAGGAATCTGCAGAAATTTCTCTGATAGAGATCTTATTTCTAAAGTATATAAGGAATTTATTCAAATTTATAAGAGCCATTCTCCAATGAATAAATAGTCAAAATATACAAGCAAGCAGTTTACAAAGGAAGAAATCCAATCTATCCATAGCCATTTGGAAAAAAAATGTCCCAAATCTCTCATTTAATAATTTACATTTAATAAATGTAAATTTAAAAAACACTGAAGTTCCAGCTCACATTCATCATATTGTCAAAAATGACAAAAACAGAAAACGACAAATGTGGAACAAGCTGCAAAGTAGGCACACCAATGCACGGTTGGCAGACCCATGACTTGGTCCAATTATTCCAGTCATGCCCCAAAAGTTACTATAATGTTCATAGGCTTTGACCCAGTGATACCCATACTAGGCCACTGTCTCAAAGGAAAAAGAAAAAGACTTATAGGTAATAAAATATTTATAAAAGTTATTCTTTTATTGGCAAAGGACTGGAAACAAAGGGAGTGACCATCATGCTATAAGAAATTATAAAAGAGATGGTGTCAGAGAAACCTGGGGAAGACTTGTAAGAATTGATGCAGGAGGAAGTGAATAGAAGCAGCAGAACAACTTGTACAAAATCAACATTGTAAAAATGAACAATTTTAAAACACCTAAAGGCGGCTAGGTGGCGCAGTGGATACAGTGCAAGGCCTACAGTCAGGAAGACTCCTCTTGCTGAGTCAAAATCTGGCCTCTAACAAGTAACTAGTTGTGTGACCCTGGGCAAGTCACCAACCTCTGTTTGCCTCGGTTTCCTCATCTGCAGAAAAAGCTTGAGAAGGAAATAGCAAATCACTCCAGTATCTCTGCCAAGAACATGCTAAATGGTATCACAGAGTGGGACATGTTTGAACACTACTTAACAACAACAAAGAATTCAGTTGATGAAATGATCAGCCGTAATTCCAGAGGACCATTAATGAAGAATGCTACCCTCCTGACAGAGAGGTGATGGGCAAATGATACAGAATTAGACACATATTTGTAGACCTGCCAATGTGGGAAATTGTTTTACTTGACTAGGCATATTTGTTACAAAGGTTTTGTTTTTCTAGGAACCTTAAGAGGTTCTTGGTGACTCATAGGGGTGCCCAGACCACACTTTGAGAACCATTGCTTTAGATCATAGTGCTGGGATCTATGAAAATCCATTGGTTAACTGATTAATTTGAATTGTATTAATAATACTTTACTATATGCCTGCAATATGCCATAACTTATATTTCCTATCTTTCCTGCAACAGCTTCCTTCCCCCACCAATAAGAAAGTATTTCTCTAACTACTTTCTGGAAGTCATAGAAGCTAGAGAGGGCAAGACCACAGTGCTGGTACTTTACCCTGTTCACAGACACTAATTCAACAAATTCCAGATCAGGATGGGACAAGAACCACCCTTTCTCATTCCATCATCCTTCCACATTCCATCATCCTTCCAGGGCAGTGAAAAGAAAGTAGGAATGTATTCACACTTAACACGAACGTCGAAAATGCCCCTAGACATTATTCTGGGACCACAATTCCACATTCATGTGGTTCTTTGTTTTGGCATGTGTGATATCTCCTATACAAGATATAAAATCTTTAGGGTACCCACTGATGAGATCTTTATTCAGGTGTTGATGATATGTTCTTGATAAGGTTTCAGTTCTTTGCCTTAGCCTAGGCCCTTCTTGTCTTGAGATCTCATTTAAGATGGACAGATTGATGATTGATTCACAGGAAGTTCATATATCTGAGCTTGGATTTGACCTTTAAAGAGCAGGGGGTCATAGAGAAGGACAAAAAAGTCAGAGACTAAAAGAAAATTCTCTTCTTAAAAGACGAGAATTTCCTGGAAAGAAGCATGGCCTTCTACTTGCCTGCCCTAGACTACCACATCCCTCCTCACCCCTCAACCACTCCCTAAAGAAGAAGAAAACAGAGATGGCAAATGGGCTGTGCAGTAGCAGGGTGACAGAGTGCTAAGGAATTCCTGGGCCAAATTCCTGAACCAAGATAGATCTAGAGCTAAGGAATAAATCTATTAATAAATAAAGCAATTAAATATATACGCATATATACTTACATATAGAAAAGATTGATGTGGGAATTTGCTTTGTAGAGCTATGTAGATATGTACTGAGGGATCAGTTTTTGTTTTGTAGATTTTTTCACTGTGGGGAGGGAGGAAAGGGACACTCAATGCAAGGGATAGATAAATTTAAAATACTTGTTTAAAAAAGAGCCAAAATAAATAAATAATAAAATAAAATATAAGAGACTCATTCCAGTCCTTTCCCCTCATTTGCACTGTATAGGTCCAGGATGGAGCTCCGTTCTCACTAGACTCTGAAGGAAGACGACCACTATACTTTCATTCTAATGCCTTCTCTCTATTGATTATCTCCAGTTTGTCTTGTCTGTAGCTTGCTCACAGGTAGTTGTTTGCTTATTGTGTCCCCTATTAGACCATGAGTTCTTTGAAAGCAAGGACCGTCTTTTACCTTTCTTTATATTGCCTGCACTAAGCACAGTGCCTAGCACATTTAATAAATGGTTTTTTGACTGACATATTGGTCAGCTAATAAACACTGAATTATAAAAGCAGCAAGGTGGCACAATGGAATAGAAGAGTGACCCTGGATTCAAATCCAGCCTCAGATACTTCATACTTGTGTAACCCGGAGCAAGTCACTTAACCTCCGTTTGCTAAAGTTTCCTCAAATGTAAAACAGGAATAACTGTAATATCTACCTCCCAGGGTTGGCATGAGGATCAGATGAGATAATCTTTGTAAAACACTTGGAAGGTGTAGTAGGCACCATAAATACCATTACTATTATGCCTCTGGTTCTATAGGATTCCCTGGAAATGAAAGAATTGTCTGGATTGTTCATGGACTCAATGGTGATTCCTTTGCTTTCTAAAAGTGAAACAAAAGTTAAATAAAGTCTGCCTGATATTATGTTAGCCTGAGTACATAGGAACTGAGTCTTTTCCCCTCTTTCGGAGGACTAAAAAATGAGCTAAATCCTGCTGTCCTTTTGGGCGCCATATGGTTTCTCCTTCCAGGAAATCCAGTCCTTGTTATTGTGTATAATTTCCCCCACTCCTAGAATTTCTCTCCAGTCTTCAACCTTCTTGTTTCTCTGTGCACCTTTGATGTTCAAACTCGTGTGCTCATCCATCTGCACTGGTTATGAATTATCATACGTCGGGGCCATGAAGGCAGCATCATGAGATTGGCTTCACGTAGCCAGGAAAGGCGAAAGAATTCCATATCTAGAAAAGGATGACATCAACAATGTCCTCCTATGGAGGAAGTGCCTAAATAAACTATGGTACAGGAATGTGATGGAATGTTATTGTGCCATAAGAAATGATGAAATGGACAATTTCATAAGAAACTTCATAATGAACTGATAAAGAGTGAAGTGAGAAGAAACTGGGAGACCCATTTATACAACAGTTATAATTATGTTTGTCCTTCATTCTCATCATCAAGATGATGACATGACTTGCAATTGACTTTGATTTGAGGGAGGGAGGGCTATACAAGGTCATCGACCACATTTTCTTCTCCTGAGCCATTTGGATCCAGTGGCTTAGTGGCCTGATATTCATCAGGATGACTGGAGATGGCCCAGGATGCAATGGGAGATCCTGCCCCTTTCAGGCTAAGATCTTATCATATTCTCACTTTGAGTGAGATACATCCATTCAATGAATAGGTTTCTTTAAGTAGTTACTCAAGGAATGGCTCCTTTAATAAAAAAAAAAAATCAAATTGGAAGGGGAACACCCTCAGGGTTCCTGGGTAAAAGAGAAACAATTACTACATTGGTAATAACATTATAGAGAAAACCAACTTTGACTTACTTTAGAACTCTAAAGTTCCAAAGGCCAAAGGCTTTGCTGTTCCAAAAGAATAAAAATGAAATATGCCTCCTGATGGAGAGGTCTTGAATTTATGATGCAAAAAGAGGCATACATTTTCAGAAATGGATAACGTGGGAATTTGCTTCATAGAGCTATGTAGATATGTATTGAGGGAGTAGTATTTGTTTTTTAGTTTTTCCACTGGGTGGGGGAGGAAGGGGCACTCAATGCTAGGGACAGATAAATTTAAAATAATTGTTTTAAAAAATGCCGAAACAAAGAGGCATACCATAATAACAAAGATACAGACCAATACCTAGACACACTTGCCACAGAATATACCCTCAGCCTCTATTCAATAAAAAATTCTGCATAGTACTTGCCAGGATAAAAAGGCAATCACAAAAGGAGAAGTAAAATAACAGAAGAATAAAGGTCCCCAAATTATATTCTGCAGAGCACTGATATTCTGAGCAATAACAACAGGCGTTCTATAGGAAAAAAATGTTAATGCTAGCAGGTTTTTCCTCATAAAATATTAAATTTGAAATTATGTATATACCAAAATACTTATGTATATTTTCAGAATGCAATTTTTCAGAATGCAAATAGACTTAATTTTCCTGTTTTACTTTAAAATGTCCCCAATCTTCTCTTATCCCAAAGGCATTTCCTACCTCCCGGATCAGTATTTATAGGTTCTGTCAATTTATTTTAAGCCCAAATTTGTTCATTGGCCAAATTAGTTTGGGAAACACTACTCTACAGAATTGTATACAACTTAGACAGTTTTGCCTTAAGAAAGAGAAGGCAGGAGTGGAAACTGTCCAAATAAATGCTACAAAGATGGTTAGTTGGTAAGTGATGATTGTACATTACTTAGAGAGAGACTAACGAAGGAAAACAAGTTAGAATTCTAGACTTTATCATCACAAGTAGCAATAATGAGGATAAATTTGTTTTTCCCCTCACGGTAGCCTGGTAAGTTAGGTAATGCCAATGTGATTATTCCCATTTCACAGATGAGGAAATTGAGTGTCTGATGGAAAAAACTTTTAGCAGCTCCTATTACCAACAAAATAAAATTGATAGTCTTTAGACTAATATTTAGCGTCCTCCGCAATATAGCTCCCACCTATCATTGCGACCCTGTGTAATGCTGCTTCTTTTCACATAATTGGCATTCCAAACAAAGCAGACTAATAATTGTTAGCTAAATTTGATACTACTCCATCTCCTACCTCCATACATTAGTATCAGCTGTATCCATCTCATCTCTACCTTCCAGAATACTCCTTTTTCTTCAAGGCTCAACTCCGGTGGCCCTACCTCCTTTAAGTCTTCCCTGATCCCTGCCTCCCGCAGCCCCATTAATAGCACTTTTTCCTTCCCAAAATTCTTCTTGCACTGGTCTTATTTTCTTATTGCTGTTTTTTTAATTTTTTATTCATTTTAAACAAATGCAAAATGAGAAAATTAAAAAAACCATTCCATGTACATGGCAGAAACATGAGAGAGGATGCAATATAAAACAACATATTTCCATTTCAAGAAAACCTATGTAATAAGTACTAAGCTACCCAGTTTTTCTGGCTTCCTTCTAGGTCTTGTGCTGGTCTTATTTTTGTACATGTTCTATTTCCCCCTTAGCACAATGTAAGTTCCTTGAGAGCAACGACTCCTCTCTATCTTTGTGTCCCTAGTACCTAACACATTACCTTGCAAATTATAGGTATTTAATAACATTGAAATGAGTTGATTTGACTGTCTTCCTCCTAAGTCCTTCCTCCATTTGAAAATTTAACTGTCTCTGTTGAGGGTAGTAGCATCATCCTCCTAATTACTCAAGCTTTCTTAAAATAGCTAGTATTTACATAATGTTCTAAGCACTTTACAACTCATCACATTTGATCCTCACAATAATCCTATGAGGGAGGTGCTATTACTCTCACCTCAGTTTTGCAAATAAGAAAACTGAGTTTTATAATGTTTAAGTAACATGCCTCTGGTCATACAGCTAGCAAGTATCTGAGGCAGGATTTGAACTCACGCCTTCCTTAGTCAGGTCTTCCTTCCTCCAAAGACCAGTGCTCTCTCAATTGTTTTTGAGTGTTACCTCTTTCTCACTCTCTCCTCAATAAGTTGTCAAATGTTATATCTTTAAAACATCACTTTCATCCAGCTGTTCTTTCCTTAGCTGTAGTTACCACCTAAATTAAGGTCTTCATCACTTATACTTGGACTCCTGTAACAGCGTCTTAATTGGATATTTTGTATCCAGTCATCCATCCTTTGTATGTCTTTATAAAACCTAAGTTGACTGAGTTCCCTACGAATCCACAGAGTCCTAGTCAAGTAACTCCTCCTTCTTCTCTCATTTGGAATTATTTATTTGTATTTAAGAATTTTAGCATTTCATTAAGAGCTTCTCTAAAAGGAGGAATTGTCTACTCAATCTGAATTTTTGTTCATGTATCCTAACTTTTCTGATCCCTTTGAAAACTGTTCTCCCAAAGCCTACTACACATGTCAAATCATCATAAATGTTGTATCTATCAATGCAACAAGAAATGCCCAGGTCAAGGAAAGAAATTGAAACTTTATCCAGAATGTATCACCAATGCCAGGACAAAGACCTCACCAGTGGAAGCAATAAGAACTTTATACCTTTTATATGAAATAGCATCAATGCCAAAACAAAAAGCCATATGAGTGGGGCAACAAGAGCCCCAAACTGTCTAGATGAATGTTAAATGCATGTCTACTTTCCTGTTAATCAACTGCCATGGAAGAATAGTGGAATCCAGAAATATAGTCTTTGTCCTATCCTAACCTGGGACTTGTGTCCCATTGAGATGTATGAATTGGGTAAAGTACAAGGACTATGTCCATGTTCAAAGCTATGTATATAGAGTATTATAAGGTGAAGATCAATTCCTTGTCCTTTCCTCAACATTTTGTGACTCTCAATAGGTGGTTAGAAAAACACATTCCCATTTGTGTGTGGGAGTAGTGAAGGGATGGCAGGGTTTGTGTGTAGGCAAAATAGGGGAAAGGGGTACATACGTGCAAGTGTATGCAAGGGACATAGAAAACACACAAAAAAATCTAGTACATTGTAGAGATGCAATACAATCTATATTGAACTTAAAACCAGCAGACATTCAAAATATGGCCCCTGCCTTCAAGAGTCTTATTCAGACAGACAAACAGAACAAGAGGAAGTCAGAAGTTAGGGAGAGTAAGGACAAAATCCATTCTTTGAAAGAGCCAACATCTGATGTTCCTTTTACTGGTACTGTGAGCTACATAGATTGTGTAGGCCCTTCTAGAAAAGGGCGAGTTAACCTTCAAATGATCCCAGATACTTTCTCCTTCTAGAGAAATAGATCTAATCTGGGGGGGGGGAGGTAGGAGAGAAATCATCTATAAGTTGAAAGATTATAGAGATCCTCAGAGAGATGGGACTGGCTAGAAAGAGATTGGTCTTCACTGTTTGTGGGCTCAAGTATAAACCTGCATTTCTTACATGTATCACAAATTCTAAAACTGAGCAATCTCTTCACTAATACTCCAGTTTCCTGCCCCAGGTCTTTTCACTGATTATCTCTTATGCCTGAAATACCCTCCCTCCTTACCTGATTTCTTAGAATGCCTTGTTTCTTTCAAAATTCTGCTCAGATGCCATCTTCTATCTAAAGCTTCTCCTGCCCCACTCAAAGTTACCTCACATTTGTTGTATATCTATTACCTGATGGAAAGTGAGCACCCTGAAAGGGACTAGTTCAGTCTCATCTTTGTATCTTCAATGCCCATCACAGTACCTGGCACATGGTAGATAACAAATGTTTATTGATTGATTTGTGGATTGCTATGTAGTTATTGAATATGCATAGTCACTTTTCTTTCCACCTTCCTTGCTTTTTAGTTTAAAATCCTTTAAATTAGGCAAGAAAGATTTTAAACAAGTACATTTTATCAATACTTTTAAAGTATTGTAAAATATAAGGCAACCCATTCCTGACCAAAGTCCAACATTCCTGTATTTTAAGCTGCTAATACACATGATCTTCTTTAATAGCTGTTCACTTCCTAAATCTGCTTTTTTTCTTCTGAAATCCTTGCCTTCAAATGGCAACAATGGTTTTTAAAAAATCACCCATGTCCCTAAGATCTTCAGTGTCCTACCCAAAGCCTTCATCACCTTCACCAGTTCTTGGTAGATTCCATCTAGTGGCATCATTTTCAAACCAGCAGACGTGTACAATAGTTACCTGGTTTGACAAAAATTAGGAAGTTCTGCTGGAGTGTGAAAGCAGTTCAAAGCATACCATTTTTACTTTATTTTTTCCTAGTTTCTTTTTTCTTTTGGTCTGTTTCTCCTTGTACAACATGACTAATATGTAATATGTTTTACATGATTGCATATATAACATATCAAACCACTTATCATCCTAGAGAATGGGGAGGTAAGGGAGAGAGGGAGAAAATTTAGAAATCAAAAAAATTTTTAAATGAATGTTAAAAATTGTCTTTACATTGAATTTGGAAAAAATAAAATACTATAAATGAAGAATTGGGAAGTTCTGTGACATCATGGGTACATGGAGCAGGAACATTGCAGACTTTCTCTCTCTCTCTCTCTCTCTCTCTCTCTCTCTCTCTCTCTCCCTCTCTCTCCCTCCTCTCATCAGTTCAGTAATTATTTATTTCAGTAATGCTCATCAAGGAATCACCAACTAACACAGCTCATTTCTTCATCTGATCCTTACTAGGTGATCTCCTTCCTGGTGGCACCAGGCATCCACCTGATCACTCTATAGAGGACAAGTACTTGCTTCCTCCTCAGACAGTAGTAAACGATATATCTGTTTCATAGTTCCAAATACATGTTCAGTGGTTTTTCTTCCTTTTCTTTCTCCTTGCAAAATTCTTCCACTCCTCAACCTCCTGTCAAAGATCAGAATTTCTCTTTCCTATCAAAGTTTTAAACTAAAAAGAAGATGGTAGAAAGAAGTGACTAGGCATATTCAACAGCTTTGTTATTAGAGCCCTCCTTGCCTTTTTTTCTTCAAGGAACATTTCAGTGTCTCTAACAATAGAGTTGAGAGCTGTTCCTTGAGCCCCTTCACCTTCTTTTCCAGGAGGAAGATCAACCTACACTTTGAGCATGCTGTCTATACCTGCTAAGAATGAGAATGAGATCCTTACGTCTCTCTTGGTTTTCTTTCTTTCTGTTTGTTTTTGTTGTTAAAGTTTTATTGACGTTTATTTCACTTTACAAACATTGACAGATTACCTCTACTCCGTGAAAGGTTTCTAGTAACAAAGTAAAATGATTACAGGGTGGAGGTGGAGGGAATAAACTTGTGCTTTCCCGGGAGAATCATAGTAGAAAACTGATTGTGAGGCCCTTCAACTTGAGCCATAGCTCTCCTTCTCACCGAGGTAGTATCTCCAAAGCAAGTGGATACTCTAGGGTCCCTTAGCTCCCTGGACACGGCTTTCTCTTGGTTCTCCTGTTACTTGTCTGACCAGTCACAGGACAATCCTGTCCTATATTCTCCTTTTCCTCCCACACACTATAAGCTGAGAGCATCTCTCTCTTGATGATCTACCAACTCCCATGAGTTCACTTATCTCCATAAAGATGACTACCAAATCTCCACTTCCTGACTACCATTTCCAAACAATGCTGCCTGCAACTGTGGCCATCATCCTCATCTTTTCTTCATCAGAACTTTCGACTCCACCCCATGGTGTCTGATAGGTGAGCTTTTTGCCTTAGGTGGCTTCGAATCAGGTCTTTATGTAGGTTCCTGGCCACCACTCTAAAGCATGCTGATGCACACGTCCTTCTCTATGCCTTCTTTATGTGCCTTTTTTATGTATTGTTTTCCCCCTACTAGAACGCAAGCTCCTTGAAGACCAAAATGAACAGAACCAAGAGAACTTTGTATACAGTAACAGTAACATTGTTTTAAGAACTTTGAGCAAATAAGTAATTTCGATATCATACATACTCAGATTAACTACAAAGGATATATGAAGCAAGAACCACTTGCACTCTCCCTAAAATCTTTCCTGAACTCTAATATCACATTATCTATTGGACATTTCCACCTGAATGTCCCATAATCATTTCATATTTAATATCGCTAAATCAGAATTCATCTTTCTAAAAAGAAAAAAGTCTGTTTCCCCTTCAAACTTCACTATTTCAGTTGAGGGCATCCAGAATCCAGAAAAGGAGGGTATCCAGAAAAAGAACTGATAGACATATGTATAGAATGATTTTACATATAATATATACATATAGATATATACATATTTATGACTAATGGTAGTTATTTATAGAGTGGAGGGGGTAGTGAGGGAAGAAAAAAGGAAAAAGGAAAAAAGAAATTACATGATTACTACATATTTAAAAGTAATAGCAAGTTGTACATAATAGATTTGAAGTTTCACATGCAATCATCTTTTTTATTATACTATGTTATGGAAAAGCTTGTTTTATTCCATAAATTAAAAATAAAATAAATAATTTTTAGAAAGAAGATGAGTTTCTTGAGGGCAGGGACTACATTAGTTGTTTGTATTTGTATCCCCAGCACTAAGCACAGTGTTAAATACATAGTAAATATTTAATGAATGCACTCTCCCTAAAATCTTTCCTGAACTCTAATATCACATTATCTATTTGACATTTCCACCTGAATGTCCCATAATCATTTCATATTTAATATCGCTAAATCAGAAATCATCTTTCTAAAAAGAAAAAAAGTCTGTTTCCCCTTCAAACTTCACTATTTCAGTTGAGAGCAACATTGTTCTTCCAGTCACCAGGTGCATAACCTAAGATTTATTCTTGACTCTTATCTCTCCCTCAGCCCTTATATTCAGTCAGTTATTAAATTTGTAGATTCTACTTCCTAAATAGCTCTTGTATCCCTCCTTTTCTCTTTACTCACACAATCTTTATCCTACTCTCTAGGCTCTAATCACCTCTTGGTAGACTACTGTAATAGTTAATAATTGTTCTCCCTACCTTTAGTGGAATCAACAAGTATTTATTCTCACCTGCTAGGTGTCAAGTACTTTGCTTAAACCCTGGGAATACAAAGAAAGGCAAAAAAAAATAACCACTGCTTTCAAGGAGTGCTCTATCTAATGGGAGAAACAACATATAAATAACTATATGATAAATTGGAGATGATCAACAGAGAGAAGTTGCTAGCATGTTAGTGATGATGATGATGATGATGATGAAGATGGTTTGTCCTTTGATCTCAAAAAGAATAACATCAAGATGATGACAAGATCCGCAGTTGACTTTGATTTGAGTGAGGCAGGGCTGTGCAAGGTCAGAACCTCACTTTCTTCTCCTGAGCCATCTGGGTTCAATGACCTGATATTCATCAGGACGGCTGGAGATGACCCAGGATGCCATGGGAGACCTTTTAGGCTAAGGTCTTATCACATTCTCACTTTGAGTGAGATCCACCTATTCAATGAATAGGCTTCTTTAAGTAGTTACTCAAGGGATGGCCCCTTTAGTAAAAAAAAAAAAAATCATATTGGGAGGGAAAGACCCTCAGGGGTTCCTGGGTAAAAGAGAAATAATTACTACAATGGCAGTAACATTATAGGAAACCAACTTTGACTTACTTTGCTGTTTCAAAAGAATAAAAACAAAATATGCCTCCTGATGGAGAGGTCTTGAATTTATGATACAAAGAGAGACATACATTTTCACAAATGGATAACATGGGAATTTGCTTCATAGAGCTATGTAGATATGTATTGAGGGATTAAACAAACAAAAAAAAAAACACTAGCTTAATGCTAGTGTTAGGGGATCCAAAAAAGAATTCCTATAGATGAAATTTTAGCCAAGACTTGAAGAAAGCCAGGTCAAGGGGAAAAGGGATAGAACTCCAAACATGGGGGACAGCTGTGAAAATTTATGGAGTTGGGAGCTTGTCTATGCAAAGGGCAGAAAGAAAACCAGAGTTACTGAATATTACAGTATATGGAGAAGGGCAAGATGTAAGAAGACTAGGAAAGTCTATGAAGGTCTTTAAAAGCCAAAGGAAGGATTTTTTAAATTTTACCTTGGGGGATGGAGTTTACTGAATTGGAGGGTAGCAGGGAGGGTTGACAAAGTCACTTTAGGAAGATCACTTTGATAGATGAGTGAATGGACTGGAGTGGAGAGGGATTTGAGGAAAGGAAACCACCCCAGAAGGCTATCACTGTAACCCAAGCTTGATGTGATAAGGGTCCTTAACCTGGACATTAACAATAGCAGAGGAGAGAAGGCAATGTATAAGCGAGAGGTTGCATGAGTAGAATCGATAGACTCTTCACTTCTCTCTTCTCCTATCCTCCTTTTGTCCTAACATTTCTTCTTTGGCTGGAGTCCTCTTCCTTTAACTTACATCTTTTTCAATTTCCCTATTCTCTTTTAGTTTCTCAAGCCTTCCTAAATTTCCTGTCCCAAATATTCAATCTTTAACTTTCTTCCTGGCTCCAAAACCCTCCAAATCCTGATCACAATTCCTTCTCATTTTTATCTCATTTCCTTCTCTTTCTCTCACTCAGCCATCTTTCACACCAGTCGTCTGTAAAATCTTTAGCTTCTTAATTATTGATAGATTTGCAAAATGCTCAGTGTTTATCACATACTTGCTATTGTTACTATAGTTGTAATAGTCAAATAAT
Organism: Potorous gilbertii; assembly: GCA_028658325.1. Classification (NCBI taxonomy): domain Eukaryota; kingdom Metazoa; phylum Chordata; class Mammalia; order Diprotodontia; family Potoroidae; genus Potorous; species Potorous gilbertii. The sequence goes on from CM053773.1 coordinate 48,585,537, forward strand.
CAATTTGATCTGTAGGAAACTATCACACAGACATTGCCCACCTTCCAGGGACTTTCACCAGGATTTCTCACAATTGACTGACTAGTGTTGCCCTAAAAAGATAGTAAACAAGCAGGACATGAGTAATGTCAACAAATGGATAAAACACAAAAGTTTGAAATGCCCCATTTGATATTTGCATGGACTCCAGGAAGATGATAAGGACTCAGCTCCAAACTGGAGCAGGAACATCATTTGTGCAGTGGTCACTGGCCTGACCTTCACACCCAACCAAACCAAAGTCAACTGCATCTCTCGAGGCAATTGAACTGGCATCCAGGAGGGCTACACAGGAATTCTAACTGAGAGAGGGCATCAATATATAAGGGAAAGTGCCTATTTTACAGTTACATGAGCAATAATTTTCCAGTGATATTTGGATGGTATTCTTAGTGTCGTACAATAAGGCTATCTTTGTTATGTTAGTAGTTATTCAATAATGACTGAGTAGAGTATTTATGGAGAGAGAGACAGAGACAGAGACAGAGAGAGAGAGAGAGAGAGAGAGAGAGACAGAGACAGAGAGAGAGAGAAGGATATATGTGTGTGTTTTGGTCCTTAATACTTACTTTAGAAATTCAAAGTTAAGGCACTCTCTACTTTTGATATTAAAAAGAACCAAGTCTTCAAAATTATTTTATTATATTACTATTAGGATGATTATACCTATAATTAAAAACTATCACTTAACTATAATCAGTCTATGGAACATAAGAAGGTATTCGATCTAATATTCTAGCCAGAATTAAACATAAACCAGGCCATTTGATGACCACTAACAGCATTTAGAGTCCAGCAAGCCAAGGATAATCAATTCTCCTGCTTCGGGGCATAAACTGATCACCTGTGGAGCTTAGAAGAGACATTTCCCCTTGTATATAAAATAGCACAATTGGCTTTGTGTGTGGAGGGCTTCCCTCTCCACCCCCCATCCCATTTGTCTGAAGTATTATGTATTGGCCATTGCCGAAGGCAAGATATCAGACTACATAGGCCAATGATCTGACTCCCTTTAGAAAAACCTTATATTCATTTGAAAATAATGAGATTAGTTTTCATTTTCATGAACAATTTCCTTTGGCTTCTTTAAAAGAAAACGGGCATCTGTACATCTGTATGTAGCAGTACATATGTATTTATGGACTGACATGAAGAAACTGGAAAAATTTCACATCTTTAAGACATTCAATTCAAAACTTTGCCTAATCTTTCTTTGATATGGTATATGTCAAATATGTGTACAAAGAGTACAAAACTTCCAACATGTACGACATTCCAGTTCATCCTATGCAAAGGCTTGAAAAAGTAATGACAAAGAGAAGGAAAGCTTTTCTTTGGAAGGTCTGGGTTTCCTGATTGTCATGAATGGCCTTCCTGGGGGAGGCAGTATCAGCACTCCCACTAGGTTTTCCTAGTCTAATTAGGAAAATATACCCAATCAAGTTTTTTTTTTCCTTTAAATTAAATGGTAGCTAATTAGGAGGTGAGGACATTTCTATAGAACTCGAATGTCTCAGTAAGATACTTTTCCCCTTATTCTCAACTAACAAGGACAAAAGGTGGGAGTTTAGAAGAGAAGAAAGATTTCAGTCGTGCTAGCAGTTGGTAGGTCTGGGGAAGGGTGAGATTTGAGTGTCCAAACAGTAATAAGAATGAATGTGCTTCAGTGTTCTGAAATCCTGGATCTTTGCCGCCTCTAGCCATGCATCTGTGGTCCTAGATCTTTCCTCCGTTTGCCCTGGACTCTGAGGGAAGGGCAATTCACACTTGTTCTGGTAAAGCACTGGAGTATTTATTATGCTGGGCAGTAACAGAGAAAACAGATAGTTTCTGCAGTGTCGTGTTACCTTCCTTCCTCTATCCTACTCTCTCCCTGCTTTCCTTCAAAAAAGAACAGGAGTGGGAGGGAGAGGAGGAGGGGAGGGAGAGCCTATAGCGGTGGGATATAGAAAGAATCAGGCTTACCACTGACAATTACTGGACCTTCCTTCAGGGTAGACCCACTCATTTCCTGCTCACTCACAGGACAGAGGGGCCCTATATTGGGGTTTCCAAAGACAGATGCAACTTGTCCAATGTGTCTGATTTGTGGTTATGACTAACCCACAAATGAGTACATGGTAAGTTAGATTTGCCCAGAGAAATAGGGTCATGCCTACCTGACATTAAATGAACTAACAGAGTCTGTCAATTCAGTTAAAAAAAATCAATTCTATAGGAATAAAAATCAATCAAACCGGGTGTTTGATGACCTATGGATTTTTTTAATGTTTTATTTAATTAACTCCACTTTTAATTGATTGTCTTGGCACAATTTGAGTTACTACCTAAATAGGAATTTAGAACTTCTGAAATTATTTTAAATTGCTGGTAACCTAAAGAGCTTATGGGAAGGACTCTTAGAATAGTGGAACAAACACTGAAATTGGAATCTAAAGGCTTACATTTGAGTCCCAATTCTGTCACTGACTAGCTTTGTGACTTCAGACAAGTCACTATACCTCCTCTCTAGGCATCTCTTCACTTGTACAATAGAATGGATGATCTCAAAGGTTTCTTTCAGTTCTAAGGTTCTGTTTCTGTAATATCTAACATGCTTTCTTGGAAAAAGTCTGATTTTCATGTTGAGAGATCAAGAGAAGAGTAGTATCAACAGGAAAATGGTGAAAGAATTGATAGGGGAGAATAGGAAGTCACTCTATGGGCTACAGAATAGGTCTTGGTAATGAGGAAAATGAAAAGGAGGAAAGGAACAGGAGTGGTGGTGCTAACACTGGAGTTAGTTAAATATAACAGAACAAAGAAAACAATGGATTATAAGACTATGTATAAATAATCTCAAAGCTGAAAAATGTAAAAACAGATAAGATAATTATCTTACTCCCTACACCCTTTCTTCTTCCCCCAAGCTTTGTAAAGCAAAATAATACTCATTTCTCCCAAAGAGTAATACCCACGCAGCTTTTTGTTGTTTTTCAGTCATTTCAGCCATGTCCAACTCTTCATGACCTCATCTGGGATTTTCTTGGCAAAGACACTAGAATGGTTTGCCATTTCCTTCTCCAATTCATTTTACAGATGAGAAAACCGAGGCAGACAGGTCCCAGAGTCCCAGAGTCAGTGTCTAAGGGCACATATGAACTCAGGAAGATGAAGTCTTCCTGACTCCAGACCCAACACTTTATTCATTGCACCACGTAGCTGTCTTCCCTTATACCTTCCTCCCCTCCACGTACTCTACCATCCATGATGCTGTTTCTCACAAAGGATATTCCATCTCCTGACTTAGGTCATTTTCACTGACTGTACCACCCTGCCTGAAATCCTCTCCCTCCTTTCTCTCTCTCTTCAAGCTTTTCTGGCTTCATTCAAGATTTAACTCAATTCCCACTTTCTCCAAGAGGCCTTTCCTAGCTCCTCACCTCTGTCCTCTGAAATTACCTCCCATATTTCCTGTGTGTATCTTATCTATACATTTTTATTTGTATGTTGTCTCCCTGAGTAGTTTGTGAGCTCCTTGAGGACAAGAACTGCTTTTGCCTTTCTTTGTATCCCTAGCATTTTGACACAGTGACTAGCACATGGTAGGCACATAATGTTTGTTCTCTTGCCTTAAGTTGGACAAAAGCCTCTCACACTGCTTTGAAAATAGCAGATGCCCCATAAATCTAACCTCTCCTAAATGCCAAACTGAGTCAAGTTAAGAAGTTGAGGTTGTGGCCAAAAAAAATAATGTGAGTCATTTAAATGATATACTCTCTCAGTATTGTAGTCTATTATCTCCAAATATTTAGGGCAAAACCAAAAAGTATGACTTATTTGCCTACATAAATCTAAATATCCCAAAGTTCATAAATTTCCAGGTGCTTCAGCTGGTTCTTTATCTCACAAATCTCCACCACACCTCTCTACACTTTGCCCAACAAAGGTCTTGATGGATCACATGGATGTGATGGTTTCCTTTGATTCACAGCTACAGTTCTTCAAGAGCAATCCTTGCCAGGTGAAACTTCTTTGCCATATGTTATGTAGACCACCCCCGTTAAGAGGCGAATCCAAGGAGCTGAATGCCCTGTTTTTGTTATATTGTGCTGTTTGTCCCATACTTTTAATTTGTAAAGAGAATCCCCAAAATGACACCAACCTAAACCTAACCTGGAAGGGAAACTAACAAATATTAATTAAGCACCTCCTATGTACATGGCACTGTGCTAGGAACTTGCTCATTGAATACTCTTTGCTGCATATAGATAAAACAACTTTTAAATTTATTAATTGTTTTGTTTGTTTTTGGGGTTGGTTTTTTTTTTAGAACAAAACTTGAATCCTCTGGACCTACAATCCAATTCAATCCAATCCATTACCACTTTAAGTTTTGTTCACTGAGGAAAAAGAAGTTTAGGAAGATTGATATTGATACAAAACTAGGGATTACAGAGCTGAGTACATGATCTACTTATCAAAAGCTTTCAGAAGGGGAAAACAGTAAGTCACTCTCATGATCACAGAGCTCTTGCCTTGCTAAGGACATCAACAGATAGAAGGGTAATAGACAAGCAGGCTTTGTTTTCTCAGCAGGAGATGCTATACATTGGTACAATGGATATCTGTTTTATTTTTTTTTTAAATTAAGATATCCATTATCTACAGAGCAACCTCAGAGGGACAGACTGTGGATTTGAGTTTAGAATTTTATGTCTGACTCCAACAGCCAGATGGTCTTTTACACAATGAAAGTTCACTACAATTATTTGTAATTGTTTTCTTATCACTATTATTGCCACTGTTATTAATAACAATATTAATGTGGAAGCAACGAAAGCACTCATGTTTCATACCCTCCATGTCTCCCTGCTCTTCCCACTTCTTCTTCTTTTCCATTGCACCATTTAGCTAATCAAAATTGAACTCGTGAAAAATCGTTAGACCAGATTTTAAAACTTATTTTCTTTTTGGTTAACTCTAAAGACAATACATTGAAGTTTAAATTTGTCTAATGAACATATTATCTTTGTTCCCTGCAGGGTGTTTATTTGTGGGCACCTACTGTTGTCAGAAAGGGAATTTTTTTCTTCTAAATGTGTCATTAAAATAGCAAATTTTGTTATTCATTCAGAGAAATTTCTTGTGTATTTTTCAAGAGAGAAGTAGGGATAGACTTTTAAATTTGAAATATGACATCCATATCTTTTGGATTTTTTTAAGTTGCTAATATGCTTTAGGGGTACTCTTTATGGTTAGCAAAGCTGAGAGGTTCCGACCCCCAAAGGATGCAGGAAAAGATAACTTACATAAATGTATATGGTGCCCTGAAGGGGCCTCAATTGTATTATAGGGTTTCTCTTGAACAGCATTGGTTCAGGCAGTGGGACAGTGAAGCAAAACTAAGTGGTTCTTTAGCGGATGAGCTGTGAATGAGACACATTACACGACAAATAGAAGTACCTTTCGATGCCAACTGGTTGGATGCAAAGCACTGAGATATGAAATAGTACAAAGCAGCTAATGAAATGTTTATCTTATTTAAAAAGTATCCTTAAAATATCCACTGCAAAATCCTAAAATGGAATGATCCAACTGTGTAAATAGAGCCATCTGAAAAACCTTGGATCTTAAGCCTTGGAAAGAAAAGACAGGCATAGGTTATGTGAAATAAATAAGAGTAGGTTAATTGAATGACTCCTTTTTTAGAATTTTGAACCACTCCTTTTTACATTTCCTTATACTTTTTTTCTTCTTTTTCTATTTACTTTGTGGTTTCCAAAACAACCTTTCATTCTATTGTTGGATGTCCTAAAAGGAAGGAGAAGATTCACAATGGAGCTGGAGCCAAGACTCTCCAGTGAGACAACAATCACACAGCTTAATTAATTGTTTTACATGTGAAGCACTCTTGTCAAAAGCTACAAATCTCAAAGGAACAGAAAAAGATGCTCTCTGTTAAGATCTCAAAATTCCTATGATTTCTAATGAAATTAGATTCAGTTTATTGTCATAAGAAAAGATGCTTGCCACAGAAAGTTCAACTAGATGGATGCTCTTAGATATACAAATCTTTTTTTATGAAATCAACAATGCACTATAACACTTTCCTAGATGCAGTCTCTACTCATGTAGCAAAACTCCCTTTTGATTATTTGTTCAAAATATGACTATATGGTAAACACATGGCACTTTACATCTTTTTAATCAAAGAATCTCAGAGTTGGAAGGGATACCTAAGGTTTCAATCTAGTCTAACCCATACTCAACAACAACCCCTGTCTTACTAGTTTCCCCCAACAAATGTTCATTTAGCTTTGACTTGAAGGCTTTCAGTGAGGGAGAACCCACTGTCTCCCACTATAGCCTATTTCATTCTTAAGTGACTCTATTTGCTAGGGATTTTTACCTGAACCCAGAGGGCCCTTTGAAAGCTTAGAGGCAGTTATAATGACCCCTTCCCCTTCTTCAAAAGTCTTGTCTTTTCTATCTTCAGTTTCTTCAACAGATACTCATATAGCATGATCTCAACCACTCTTGCTTTCCAGCTTGCTCTCCACCAAACCACGCCCATCACTAATCTCAACCCCTGGCTCAAAACTCAGCTCCAAAAAGCCCAGCCTCCTCCTCGTTGCTGTCTATCATGCAATACTGTACATTACTGTTATTTGCCTTTGTATTTTATCTCCTGCTAGATACTCCTGGTTGTACCTACAACAGCAGCGCTTAGGTCCAGAAACTCTTAACAAGCATTTGCCAAAAGAATAAAGGTGAATGAGGGTGCTCCATCCTACTCTAAGAAGGTATTCAGTCCGTACTGCCAGGTCCTAGCATCTTTCCTCGCCTTCAGGGAAAGTCTAGGTATCCAACTACATGAATAGATAGATAGATTGATGGATTACTGAATGGATGGACAAGAAGAAACAGATAAATAGATGGATATAAAAATGGATGGATGAATAGATAGCTATAGATAGATAGATAGATAGGTAGATGGATAGATAGATTCCTATTTAACCTTTTTAGATTTTCTTGTTTCTCTCTTTTAAAAAAGGGCCTTTAGTTGTGGTCCAAGAGATACAATTGTTAGATGATATTCATTTAATGTCTGTTGTCTTTTTTTTTATTTGAAATTATCATATTTATAAAAGTTGTATAACTTTCTGGAAAAGTTTGAAAGGATGGTAAGATTAATTCAGTAAGAGCCACACAAGGGTTACATTGTTTACAATCGGAATTATTATTGTCAAAAGTCCTGCCCCCAGCAGATAGACACTTTCAAACTAGGATCATTAGCCTTGCCTTTTCAAAAAGTAGTGATATTGTAACCTGTTAGCATTGACAATAATCTAGAAAACTAGTGTGGTTTCTCAGAGGCTAATTATAAACAGGTGAAAGTCTGAGTAAAAATTCAGGAATCAAGTAGCACATTTTTGAGCTCATTAATGTTCTTATTCAAGTACAGGGAAAGAAAGGTTCACATTCCACTGCATTATGCAGGGCCTCAAGTAAGCTGATAAAAACCAGGTGATTTGCCTGCAAAAGACTTAAAAAGTAAAAATAAAGTAACTCAGTTTGACTTTCTGTTTTGTTGTGTCTCACAAGTTAAAATTATCTCCAAGTTCATAGATATTGTGGTTGAACTTCCTAGATTCCATTAACATAAAAATATTTATAGGAGAACTCTTTAGCAACCAAAAAAAAAAAAAGGGGGAAACAAAGTGGGTATCCATTGACTGGGGAATGTCTGAACAAGTTGTGGTATATGACTGCCATAAGAAACCACAAAGATGAGTAACTTAGAGAAGTATGGGAAGACTTAGATGAGCTGATGCAGAGCAAAGAAACCACAACAGGAGAACAGATTCCTGTGCATCTGATTTCTGCAGGCATTCCTCAGTATTGTAAATTGCAGAACTAATATCCTGGTGTAAGTTCACCATAGGTGAATTAAAGTGATATAAATAAAAGCAGCACAAAATTACAAGTCTGATCTTGGTTCCAGAAAACTGATGATGAAACATATATTTCACTCCTCTCAGAGAGGTGGTAGGGACAGCTGGATAGCTGTCAGTCCTAAACTGTTTTCTTTTGTTATGAGAGAGACAAAGAGAGACAGAAGAAGAAGGAGAGAGAGTAAAACAAAAAGAAAAATCAATTTAAAAAAAACTTTAAAAAGGAAATATCTGTAGTTCAATGACCAGAAAGAGTTAATTGACTTAGTAAATAAGCATGCAGCTGTGAATGGAGAAGGTTAAACCAAAGCAATGGGGCTTTTCTTTTCTTCAATAGAAAGTGAAATGGAATCTTTAACTTGGATCTGAGCATCCCAATCCCACAGTGGAGGGCTTCTCAATTTCACATTTCATCTCCAGAGGTTAATGTACATATCATCTAACATTGCCACCAGTAATATACTGCAGGGTTATCCTGAGACAAAATGTTGATATTCAGCGTAAACTTGTGATTTGAAGCCTCAGTGATAACAGTGCTACCAAATGAGCTGTCTTATAGCTCGCATTGCAGCTGAGTCTCTGCTCTTTTTAAAGAACATCTCTTTAGTTTCTCTTCCAGAATCATAACCATTTTAAATTTCTGTTCATTTTCATTGTATTTGGTTCTAAATACTCTAAAAATGTCTTTCATGCCTTCAAAAATCAGTTCTTGGTTTTATTTTCATTATGATCTTAAAAGATTAAAAGCTATCTGTTTCCTTCCTGAAGTTTTCCTTTCTCAGTCTTTCACATTGCTAATGAATGCCTGGCTGTTGGCACATTAGTTCATTTATTTATTAGAAAAGGAATGCTGAACTATATTTCACATACATGATCTGTGGGTTCCTTCAGTGATGAGAGACAGGACCAGGGAAGAGAGAGAAGGACAAGAGCCCAAGAAAACACTAGATTGTCATACACAGGTATTTCTTGGATCACATCCATAAATGAGCTTTTTAAGCTTTTTGCAATATGAAAAAAATTTATGCTGATGCAAGTTTTAATTTTTGGAATTGCTAGTAGATGGGCTATGGTATTCCTCCCAGTCTTAAGGATGCCATACTTTGAAGCAGCATTAATAAACCATCCATTTCCTAATTTTAAATAAATTACATTATCTTTTTATTTGAATGGCTTAAAGTTCATCTCTATAGCACTGTATTTAGCAAAATCCAAGCATTTAAAAACCATACTTTTCACAATTGTACTCTAGTGCAGGCCAGCTTTGCCCTCTACAATCCCATATACCTAAACTTATGGTCCCACTGAAACAAGAGAGATCCAAGATGATTATTTCAATAACATCAGGACTTATCCTGCAGCCTATTTGCCACTGGGAATCCCATCAAATCAGTCACACACTGATAAATAAAAATGATTCTTTTTAAAAAGAGGGAGATCACTTTAAAGTGATGTTCTTTTACAAGAAAATGAGAGCATTGTTTATACAAGGTATGGCAAAAAAGTAATGCTAATATTTGTAGAGTATGTCTGCATGTGCTTATATTAAACAAACCTCTCAGAACATATATAGCCAAATGAGTATTATTTCCTTCAAAGTCCACATGCTGGGAGGCTATACTCTTCTCAGATTGTGATAAATTACATTTAAGAACTTCTCTTCTGGCAATTCCTTCAAGGACTACTAATAAATAAGAAGAGAAAATTTCTGTCTTTACTACTTAAGTAGAAACTGGCAGCTAGGTGACCCAGTAGATAGAGCCCTGGGTCTGGAGTCAGGAAGACCTACCTGAGTTAAGATCCAAGCCTCAGACTTCTTTGACCCTGGACAAATCACTTAACCTCTGCCTCAGTTTCATCATCTGTAAAATGGGGGTATTAATAGTATCCACCTTCCAGGGTAGTTGTGATAACCAAATGAATTATAAAGTGCCTGGCATATAGTAGATGCTTAATAAATGCATGCTTTCTTTATAATCATGCCTCGTTTTTCTTTTGAGCAATAACAGGTGTCTACCAAATTGAACCCCAACCTTATTCACAGAAATTGGTTCTGAATAATTTTTTATTGTTTATAAAAATTAAATTGTCGAGGTATGAATAGCCACTACCACTAAAGAGTAGAGTTTTATTTCGGGGGGAAGGATGTGTGTGTGTGTGTGTGTGTGTGTGTGTGTGTGTGTGTGTTTAAGCAGAATGGTCTGAAGACAAGTGTTTTTGTCATCATTGAGAAAGGCTATAGCTTTCGACAGGGCTTTTGTTTTTTTAAGAAAGTTCAAACACTTATTTGGATATAAAGTAAAAATTCTGCGTGGTTAGTTTTAAAATGTCACATTACTATATTAGTCATATCTTCTATTTATATGGCTAACGTATTTTATTATTCCAAATGGAAACGAAAATTTACCCTTGATTTGAGGTGGTCCTTCTTGGATATTTTTCTCCTTATACATTTTTATACATTCTATATCTTATCTATCAGTGATGGGAAAGGTCAAGCTTTAATTAAACCTAAACTCAGAATTTATGGACTTATTCTATTGCAGATCAAGCCACAGAGTTTGGCTCTCTGTAGGTGTGTGTGTTTGAATGTATTTGTCTGTATGTATGTGCATGTGGGCAGACAGTGTGTGTAAATAGTAGTAGGCTATGGCCTGGGCTTCTGAGTATGTGTCTATGTCTACTTATATACATATCCACATACATATACATTTTCTCAGTATGTGTGTATACGTATATGCATACATATGTTGTTATTGCTTAGAGGGTCACTCATTCCAACTCTTCATGGACCATACTGTCCATGGGATTTTCTTGGCAAAGATAATGGAGTGTTTTGCCATTTTCTTCATCAGTGGATTAAGTCACATGGTTATGTGACTTGCCCAGGGTCACAGCGTCTGAGGCTGGATTTAACCTCCAGTCTTCCTGACTCCAGAACCATCGCTCTGTTCACTGGGCCACCTAGCTGCCTCCTATGCATATGTATACCCATGCATATATATGTATGTGTATGCATACACACATGTATATGCTTACATGTATGCACAGGCCATAACATACTTGTTGTATGTGTGTGCGTATTTATGTTGGATATCATCCTTTTCTTAATTATAAAACTGTAGATACTTTTCAACTCAGAAGGCTATGTCATAGTCTTCCTGTTAAATAATAAAGACTCCTCCAAACCCCCATTCCCCTGCCTTTGATAATCAGGCCAAGGTATTAGCCAGTCTGATTGACTATATTTTTAAGCAGTAAGATCAGACCTTCCTTTTTTTGTTGGTATTATAGCAGTTGCTTGCCTTGAGGTGAAAGGATAATTTTTAAAAAAATATTCCAAGCTGCCAATTGCAGGTATTTGCTGGACATGTCTGATTTTATTTAGGATTTTATTGAACATCTCTGGCCTTACAGTCTGGTCTTTTTCATGAGAAATGTCAGCAAAGTCTTTGAATTAATGGACTGTGAAGTGCTCAGAAACATACCATTTCAAAAAGTATCCTGCAAGGATGTGACACTAATGGGAGATGACCCATGAGTTTATAACTGAATACCCCATCCTAACTACAAAGAAATTAAGACAACAACAGCCCAAGCACAGTCATTTTGAACAAAGACTTGTCAAAGAAAGGGAAGTGAAAATTAGTAGAAGAGGTAAGAATTGAAGTAGCATTAATCCATCAAAACATGTTCAAATTACCAAGTCCCTTTAGCTTACTATCCCGGAAGACTGAGCTTTTCCATCAAACAATCCAAGTATAAGAGAACTCTTCCCTATAGATGAGACATTGAGTAGGAAAAGGGAAAGGAAAGAGAAAAGGAGGTGCAGTTAGTCTGGGAACATTTATTACATGAACCTGAATGGTAGATGCTTGAATGTGCTTCCATGGATTTTGTTTTCTTTTAATTTGCTATTTTGGAAAAAAAAAAAAAAAGCAGTGTAACTCCTTCAATCTTTTTACAATTCTGCATGGTTGAACATTTGAAATGAGTTTGTGTATCACCCTGAGGCACTGATTGAGACTTGATTGGGGCAAAGCAGACTCCATGTGCTTATTTTTATACACGTCATTTGGGAAGTTATATAGCCAAGGGAAGAGAAAATGTGTTGCTCTATTGCCAAATTATCACATATCCTTTGATCCAAGGAGGAGGTGATGTTAATCAACAAGTTGCCCGACCTTAGTGCAATGGCAATTTCAGGTCAACTCGGGAAAGTGAAGAGGAAGATCTAAATACAAATAAAAAGAAACAACTCACAATCTTTGTAATTATCGTCATCTGCTGCTTTTCCCTCTTTTGGCAAAGAAACACTCCATCCATTTGCAGAAATCGCCTGCGGAAACGTTACATCAAAACTAATCACAACGATTAAAATCAGCTTTTCTGTGCAAGAGGAGAGTAAAAAGCAAGTTGGAGGCTGGAATGAGACTGGTTTTCCACCCCCCAAAAAAAAAATCTCAAAAAAAAATCCCTATATCTATATATGTCTATTTATAAATACATATATGTACAGCTTTATTTTTGAGGGAGATCAATTTTCTGCCGGTGTGATCAGTTAATTTGATTTAAGTTTTATTTTGGAGATTGATTTAGACTGGAGGTAGAGGCATGAGCTAATTGTATCCTGATCCTTGCCTTGAGGGGTTTCAAAGCCCTGGAGCAACTCTTCTCTGTATTTTGTTCTGTCTACCTTAGCCAAGCTATTGCATTTCTCTCTGGTGTAGCGAGCTGAGCAGATCGCTGGGAGAGAAATCGGAAGGGGGGAGAGGAAAGGAAGGGGACTTGGAAAGAGACTTTGTGCTTCAATGTTTCAGGTAAGATCTGACGGTTTGGGTTTGTTATTATTTGCTAAGGAGGGTATGGCTGGGACTTTGGGCGCAACTCGCTTTTACGCATGTGCCAGGCATGGGAGAGAGCGCTCCACACTCTCGCACACACAGAGCCAGCCACCGTGGGGTTGGCAAATTCCTCTCCGATGAGCGGCGGCTGCCACTTCCTCCAGTTCTTTTTTTTTCTCTCTTTCCTTTCCTTTCCTGCCCTTTCCTTTCCTTCCCTTTCTTTCTTCCTTCCTTCCTTCCTTCCCCTCCTCCCTCCACCAAACATTGGAGAAGCCAGCTGGAGGAGAAGGGGGGGGAAGGAGTGCGCGGCGGCGGGCCGGACTGCCCCGGCGAGCGTGGGTTGCCATGCCCCTCCGGATCCCGGTGCTGCCCGGGAGCTGGCGGTGGCTGCTCTGGGAACCCTGTCTGTGCCAAGCGGCCGCGGCTCCTCCTGGAAGCGCACTTCCCCCACCCCCCAACCCGAACCTAAACCCCAGCCGTGCTTTCGCTCCACCAGCCCCCCATCACCCCTTCTCTTCTCCTCTCCCCTCCCCGTCCGTCCCTCCGGAACACCCCCTGCCAAGCGCACGGAGATGGCCCATCGGGCGGCCGAAGCTGCCCCCGGGGGCCCGCACCGCCCCCCGCCAGCAGGCGCGCCCTGGGGGCCCCCGGGCCCGAGTCCGCCTGGCTTGTGCGGGGCGCTGCTCCCCAGCCTCTGCCGTTCTCCCCAGTGCCCCCGAAAGCTCCGTGAAAGGCGCCATTGTGGCTCTGGTGCAGATGCTGCCCCGGGGCGATTTTCTTTTTCTTTCTTTTTTTTCCCTTTTTTTTCCGCAAGAGGGACCAGGTCTCCCTTTTGTGTGCAGCCGGCTGCGTGTGGTTTCCTCTCCCCCCGGCAGTGCGGGTCCAGTCCCCTGCGTATCCACCCCCTGGGTCGACCTGCAAAGCCCCCTTGCTTCCAACCTCTGACTGTGCTACACCGTCCCCCCCACACACACCACCTTTTTTGGGGGCAAACGTTTCATTTATTTTTTAAAAGCTCTCATTTCTCTTCCTCCCCCCTTCCCTCCCTTCCGCGATAAAGGGCACGGCACATGCTCTGGATTAGAAGTCTCCTTGGGGGGCGGGGACTGGCTGCGGGGGTGGGGGCCGGAGGAGGAGGAGGAGGAGGAGGGAGGTGAGCGCTGCAGGTAATGGCTGTGGCTTTGCTGCGCTCGCCTCTCCCCCGCGGTGCCTGCAGCGCCCAAGCCCGGAGCCCGCATCCTTCCCTCCCTCCTGTCTGCCAAGGTTCCCTTAAAGGGACCGAGCTTCCTCTCCGGTTTGCACCCACGGCCTGGGGCGGAGGGGGCGGCGGGGGTTGGGGGGGGGGGGCGGGTTAGGTGCGCTTTGGCTCCGATCCCACCCCTTCCCCTACGGGGGTAGAGACTATTCCCCCCCCCCAACTTTCATTGAAGTGGGCTGTGTGCGCTTCCTTTCCCTTCACCCCCAGCCCCCGCGGGAACTGAAATAAGGACTCCGCGTCTAGTCTGAAAAGACAACACCAGAAAACGGGGTTTTTTATTGGAAGGTCAGGTTAAAAGTGAAATCAATCCTTTAAAAAAATTTTTTTTTGGATATTCAGATAGTTTCTAGTATGGATTCCCATACCTTGATCCGCGGTGGTAGATGGAAAGTAACGTGTCTACTGATGCACACACACCCCCCCCCCCCCACTCCACCCAACCCACTACTTCTCACTGTTCACATTACACCCGCTAGCCAGGTCCTGACTATTACGCATCTGCCTTTGTGCTTTCTGACAATTGCACCGTAGTTGAAGCGGTCTTCTGTTATCAAAATATCTTTCAACGTGACTGCTCCGGAGGCAGGATGGGCGAGAGCCAACTAAGTTACCAAAGTTGTTGCTTTGTGAGTCCGGGAGCAGCTCGCAGGAACTGTCCAATATCCCTGTGGCTTTGACTTCCTCTCTAAAAGGTGCAAAACAGTGGGCAAAAGTAATTTGGTACAAATACTGCATTATCTCTTAGATAACAGAACTGGCTGCTTTCGAGTAAATCCTTGACTTTGGGTCTGCGCGTCTCTGTGTGTGTCTGTCTGTCCCTGGTTGGGAAGGGTGGGGGTGGAGGAGAGACATAACAGTTTAACATACTCATTCTTTAAGAAATGTTCGCCTTCTGTTTTCAATCAGCTAAGCTGGCAGCTAGAGATACAAGTTTATTTGAGAATACCCTCTGGGTACTAAGCAGGCTTGGATTGTTTTAGCAAATTAAAAATGAGCAAAATGCTTTTACCTTCTCAGCAGTAGACTCCTTAAGAGACCTCCTGTTTTGTGTGTGTGTGTGTGTGTGTGTGTGTGTGTGTGTGTGTGTGTGTGTGTGTGTGTGTGTGTGTTAAAAAGAAAAACATTCTCTGTGTACCTCAAATGTGTTTTTAATGTGGAAGACGAGAAAACAGGATTTTTAAGACTGAAACTAATTCTCAAAAAATGTAATGACATCTGATCTCCAAACCAAGGATGTACCTAGTGTTTTTAGAATTTGTGGAACCTAACAACTAGGCCATTATTGTCCATTACAATAAGATCACTTTATCTATTAAATTAAGGAGCAACCAGCATGATTAATTTATTGCTATTATTTGTATACCATTTGGTGAAATAAAAGTGCTTGGGATGCAAGACTGTACACTGACTTTAGCAATTTGGTTGATGCTTCCTACTGCTCCTTGAAAAAAATATGTTAGCAGTTACTATAAGGAGAGTAGGACTGAAGTTTGCATAATTACTAGGTGAAGGTGACCACATGGAATTTTTAAACTTTGAATCATAAAATAAGTTCGATGTTTCCTTTATAAAAAGCATCTGATGCTACCTGGGCAAAATGGCATCAACATAATAAAGACATTTCTAGGTTAATTTAGTGTGTGATATTTTGTAAAATTTACCATCAGAATGTTGAGAATGACTGCAGTGATTCTGGTATATTAATTATGCTTGGAGCTTAGCACACACATACACACACACACACAGCTTTAGCATATACACACTAGAGGTCTCTCTTCTAACTGAAACATACTAGTGTGCTTATAATTCTTCCTTCAGTGTTTGAATACTAGATTTGTACAATTCTGTTTGGATCTATCTTGACAGAGTGACAATTTAATGTCTCCTTTCATATTCTCTGATTTTTGGAAGGTTTTTTTTTTTATTCAGTATACAGCATTTATTTTCTAGACTGGATTACATCCTTATTAGGAAAATGACTGCAAGAAGACTAACCCTTGATAATGATTTTTTTAAAAGGGAATCTAAGTTGAAAAGCATACCATACAATTTGTAAATATTATTTGGCCCTAAAATTGTTCAACCTGTGCACTTGGTTTTCAAAAAGAAGAACCATCAAAGTTAGTGGAAGATGTGTTGTGATGGGGAAACTGAAAATTCATGTCCACAAAGCTCTGACTAAATGTGATCTCTTTCAAAAGTGATCACTTGCCCTGGCATTTCTCTGAAAATGTTATGATTTTCGTTTGAATTATACTTCAAACTACTGCCCTTGAAACATTTTTTGTTATGATAAATCAACTTCCCAAGTCTTTATATTATTTTAGGTTGTGATTTTTGAACTATACTTTTGAACTTTTATGAACAATAACATCTTTATAGGAGCTTTTATAAGCTCAGTGACAATATTTGCTATAGTCATGTAGAACTGAAAGTGGGAAACAATTAAATTTTAGTGTCTTGGATTCAGAGCTAGAAAGAGCTTTAAAAAGCATGAAGGTTCAGCTCTTTAGATGGACCTCCAGAGATCAAAAAAGGTGAAGCGATTTGTCCAAAGTTCCACAGCTACTAAGTAGAAAAGCAAATCTAAACCCAGGTCTTCTACCTCTAGCTCCAATACTCTTGAACTTAAATAATGAATTCATACATGATTGTTGATGAGATTAGACTGAAGAAATGTTATGCAGAAAATGTAATTTAGAATGAAATAGTCTTTCATCACAAGCCACATATAATATGATATGTTAAGTTAGAGAACTTAGAAAGTTACCTATAGATTACTAGGCAACATTTCAGATAGGCTAGATTCAATAAAAGTTATGGGTTAGATTTACATCCCAAGTGGTTCTTTTCAAAACTAAGGCACCTAGCATAGTAGTAACATATAGGATATGAGTTGTACATAATCTCTTTATTTTGTTAATTAGAGAGTCCATAAAATTTGTTCCCCTATTTTCTTTTACTGTACTCGAGTGTAAGACTTATTCTCTGCTAAATTAGGATTTGTGATGATATGGATAACATCCTGACTAGTTGGATATAATTGAAATTACTATTCCTTTATACTTCTTTCTCTTATCTTTCTGTAAATATACATTGTTAGTATAATTTTTCTATCACTCTTCCCTCTTTCATCATACAGTTTTAATCTAGACTTCACTCTTCTAATACTATTCCAGTCTGGTATGATTTCAAGCACTTGTTTTTGACACTAACAAAACTGTGTTTTGGGAAATTATATATACCATGATCCAAAATGAAATACAAAAGCTTTTACTGATTTGGATAATGAGTAATCCTTTAATTGAGGAAAAAATCCTTCAGATAGGTGTAGCACCTCTTCTTACATTCCCCAACTTGTATTCCAACTCCTGGATTGGTTCCTCAGAGGACACCTACCACTCACAGGTTCTAGGGTATCTTGTGAGTCTACATTCCAAACACTATGGCTCACAAGCCCGAATTAACAGGTTTCCTATTAACAATCAGTCAGTAGACACATTTTAGTTGATAGCAAATACTTACTAATGTGCCACAGAAGGAAAAAGAAAAGAAAATAAACCTAGGCTGTGCTCTCCCGCTAATACACATAACATCTAAAGGAAGAATGGGTGAAAACTTAGACTATAATTGTTGTGGGGCACACCAGTAGGAAACACCCATAGCCAGGGCAACTCACTTCAAGACCTGAAGGAAGTTGAATTCCTTTCATTCCTTGTGGAGTCCTTATGCTTCTCCCTTCTACTTGGCAGGCTGCTCACCTAGGTTAGGCATCTGGATGGTAAGTGGCTAAAGTGTTAGAGTTATAATCAAGAAGACCTGAGTCCAAATCCTACCTCAGCCTTTATGAGTTGTGTGATCCTGGGAAAGTTACTTAACTTCTTTCAGACTTGGTTTTCTCATAGGTAAATGTGAAAATCAAGTGAATTAATATAAGCAAAGCACTGTGGAAACCTTAGAACACTGTATAAATATTACCTGTTATTATTGCCAGGGCTAGTTTTTCTTTAGTCTGTAGTCACCTCTCTCTTTTTCGTGCTAACGGTGCTACTTCTTTCCTCTTCGCATAAGATTATCTCTTTTTTATTTTCCATATCCACCTGGAGAGTATATATTTCTGCTTAGTAATGAGTAGAGTATCTCCTACTGGTCAAATAACTTGACTTCAAAGCACCATAGCCAAATAGGGAAGGGGAAAGAGAGAATTCCCTTCTCTTCCATCTCTCTGAGAGAATCAAATATTTGATATCCTCTCAGAGTCTCAGTTCTTGCTTAACTGATGCCTTGTTCCTGAACTGACTTTTTTAAGGACTGTCATGGTTAATCTCTAAGTTACTAGCCAATCCCCTTTTTCAATTCAAGGAAACTTTCTTCTCACTATGTAAAATAATAGAGTATCATAGATGCATCTTTATATTTAGTTTAACATCTCATTGTCTGCCCTTTATTTTCTTTGATTATGTCCTAAGTTTCTTTGGCAGGTTGGTCAGAGATGAATTCTCTTAATGCCAGTGCCATAAAGGCCTGATTAGTTAAGATATGACTTCTCTCCCTTTCTTTTTTCTATTATAGAAAATCATAAGCTCATAGGACCATAGATCCAAATCTGAAAGGAATTAATTTTATTTATAAGGAAACTGAGATTGGCTCTAGGTCTCCTTTAACCCACTAAAACATGTTGCTCCCATCTAAATCTAACTTTCCAAATTTCTAGGAAAAACATAATCTAATTGTCATTGCTCTCTATTTCACCATTCGGCTTCTTACAGTCTGGCTTCTGACTCTACCATTTAACTTAAATTGCTCTCCTCAAGGTTATCAATAATCTCTAAATGACCATTCCTCAGTTCTCATCCTATTTTTCCTCCCTCCAGCTTTTTGCACCTCCCCCTGGGAACCCTTTCTTTTTTATTATTTATTTATTTTTAGTTTTCAATATTCATTTCCACAAGATTTTGAGTTCCAAATTTTCTCCCCGTCTCACCCCTCCCTCCCACCCCAAGATTCTGATTACCCATTCCCCCAATCTGCCCTCCCTTCTATCATCCCCACTTCTTATTGTCTTCCCTCTTACTTTCTTGTAGGGCAGGACAATGGGAACCCTCTTCATTTCTACAGTCTACTTCCAAAGTAACTTCCAGAAGTATTTCATTTTGGTCCTACTCTCCCCAATCCCTGTTCCTCAATCCATGACTAGAATGAAATTCCCTTAGATCTCTCTAAATTTCGCCTTTTTGAATAGTGATGTTTAGCCTCAAAGAAGAGAAGACTTCAACTATTTACAAGTCTATCCTGTGGAAGAGGGAATAATTTGTTTTGTTCGGTCCGAGAAGGCTATGAGTAAAAGTCACCAAGAGACAACTTTATGCTTGAAATAAAGGGAAACTTTGTAAGAAACAGAGTTTTTCAAAGGCTGCCTCAGTTGGAAGGTAATAACAGGTTCCCCTCAGTGGATGACCACTTATGTATGTTTTAATGTGATGCTTTTTCAGATACAAATTGGACTAAATGGCCTCTGAGGTCCCAATGCAACTTGGAAAATATTATGATTTTATTATCTTGCTTATTCTTGTGTAACCACTTCTAAGTGTCATCCCCTATCCACTACCCAAAGGTTTTTGCCAAAGCTGGGTCCTGGTCTTTCTTCTTTTCTCTCTCATCTCTCTCATCAGCTTCAATTCCACTTCACCATCTGCCGGCTGAACATCTCCAATTGGATATCCCTTCACCAGGTGAAACTCAACCTAGCCAAACAGAACACATTATCTCACAAAACCTTTTTCTCCAAACTTCCCTGTTTCTGTTGAAAGAACCAAAATCCTTTCAGCCACTAAAGTTCACAACCTAAGAGTCATCCTTAATTTATCCTTACCCTTTCCCTTTCCCCCTTTCCCATTCCAAAGCAGCTGCCAAGTCTTGTTAATCTTACCTCCACATTTCTCATATCCACTCTTAGGACCACTAACCTAGTTCAGGTTCTCAACATTTCTTTCTTGGACTATTGCAGTAGCTTCCCTGCTTATTTCCAATTATTTCTGTTTGCAATTCTCCCACAGTTACCAAATTAATATTCCTAAAATACAGATCTGATCAAATTATTCCCTATTAAAAACTCTTCATTGGCTCCCTGTTGCCTCTGAGATTAAATGCAAATCCTTTAGCCTGACATTTAAATTCTTTCATAACCTGACTCCTATTTATCTTTCCAGACTTATTTCATATTATTCCCTTTCATACATTCTGTATCCACTACCCTGAGCTTCCAGCTATTTCCCTTTATACAGCCTGTTCCCTAACCTTCACCCCTTGGAATCCCTAGTTTCCTTCAAGAGTCAGATCCTACCTAAAGCCTTTCTGTATTTACTCAGTTGTTACTGCTTTCTCCCTTGCATTTTACTTATCTATTTGCATTTTATTGTCTTTCCCACTGGAATCAAAGCTCCTTGAAGGCAAGTACGTTTTTCCGTTTTTGTATTTTCAACATAGATGGTGCATAATAAATACTTATTTATTTGAAATAAAGAAGATCACTTTCATTAATCTGTGCTTAAAAATGATTTATATCAGAATCTTTATTTTCTATTTACTAAACAAAAATTGACTTATTATCAGTATGCAAATATACACGGACATTTATGATACATATCAACTGCCCATTAACTCTCTGAAGAATAATAATAGCTCATTTATACAAACCCTGCGTAATGTTGCCCTAACCAACGTTATTTTGCCATGTCATTTTTAATTCATTATAATCATACTTTGTTGCAGAGTCACAAAAGACCCTAGTAACATCTAGCAAAACCCATTTATGGCATTTCTTCAATCACTGGCCCATTATTATGCCAAAGATGGTGTTTTCCAAGAATCACTGAATGACAAAAGACAGAGGATGTATCAATATACAACAGCATGGACTATCAGCAACAAACAAGTCCCCATGCTACATAAATAAAACCCAAATATCCTGGAGAAATCATTCGGCAAACCATCCTCTAACTAGACCATCATCTCAGACTGAACTGTTGCCCACAATCACCCAGACATACATAGCATTGATCTCTAAAACTTTGAGAACAACCTTTTTAATAGATATTGCCATCCTAGATGCTCATGGTCTTCCAGTTATATGGAACAAAAGGCTGCAAAATACCAAGATGTAGTAGAGAAAAGCAAAACCATGTGAGATCAGAAGCAGGTTTATCTCCTCCTTGTCCTATCAAGTTTTAGTTGACTTTGAGGAGCAAATCATTTAAATTCCCTGAACCTTGGTTTCCTCATCTATTACATGGGTAGACCAATACTCATAGTGCTTCTAAAAGGGGACCTTCGAGATCATCTAATAGAATCTATTCTTTTACAGATGAGGAAACAGAGACCTAGATAGTTAAATGACTTTCCAAAAGTCACATAGGTAGTTAAGCAGCAGAGAGAGGATTTTAAAAAGCCAAGTCCTTAGACTGCAAATCAAAGACTTCTTCCACTATATCACACTTAAAATACTTTATAGACTTATAAACAGGAATGCTATGTGGCACAGTGGATAGAATGCCAGGTCCAGAGTGAGGAAAACTCCTCTTTCTGAGTTCAAATTCAACCTCAGACACTTAATATGTATGACCCTGGGCAAGTTGCTAAACCGTATTTGCCTCAGTTTCCTCATCTGTAAAATGAGCTGGAGAAGGAAATGGCAAAACTAGTCCAATATCTCTGCCAAGAAAACCCCAAATGGGTTCATAAAGACTTGTACTTGACAGAAAAAGTACTGAACAACCAAAAAAATAAAACAAATTTTAAGTCTTACTTAAATATTAAATATTATTGTTATTCTTGCCCTTAGGGAAAAAAAATCAATTCCCAACAACATACTCTGTTATGTTGAGTAAAATTTGGGTATGTTTTTCATTCGTTGAAAACTGACTTCAGAAGTTACTGCATATATAGACTGTCACTGAAAAGAAAAGTTATGAATTGAAGAAAATATTAAATGTATTCTAAACATATGTTAAAGCAAGGGATAACCTACCTGAAAATCTTTCCTGCATGTCTACTGCTGTTATTGGGCATGAGGTAGCCTGTAGGAATTTACATCATTAAAATCTGGGTTCAAATCCTGCCTCAGACACATTAGCTGTGTAACTGCAATCTAATAACTTAATTTCTCTCAGTTTTAGTTTAGTCCTCTGATAATGGACATCCTTGTTTCACCCCTGATCTTATTGGAAATGCATCTAGCTTATCCCCATTGCATATAATGCTTGCTGAAGGTTTTAGGTAGATACTGCTTATTATTTTATGGAAAGTTCCTATTCCTATGTTCTCCAGTGTTTTTAATAGGAATGGGTGTTGTATTTTGTCGAAAGCTTTTTCTGCATCTATTGAGATCATCATGTGATTTTTGTTAGTTTTGTTGTTGATATGATCAATAATGCTAATAGTTTTTCTAATATTGAACTAGCTTAGTCCTCTGTAAAATGAGATTTTATACTTACTTTCCAGAGTTGTTGTGAGGATCACAAGGCATAATATGTATACAATATATCGCCAAGCTTAAATTATGGGTTACTGTTATCATTTTTGTCGCACTTTGCTTGCTGGAAATGAGATGGTGATAAGAAAAAAATATATTGTCAAAGAAAAAAACTCATATTTTCTACCTTGTACTATTTTTTAAAATTTCATTATTTCAATGTGTATCAGAACAGTAGCATAACAGCTCATAAAGAATTTGCATTTTAAGTCAGCAATTATTTCCTTTGTCATAAGGTTCCAAGTTCAGGAGAAAGAATTCTTTATTCAGATTGTTTATAGTTTTGTTTTGTTTTTTTAATCAGGCTGACTGTTTGGGAACATGTCACATTAGGTCTGTAGTAGACCAGGGAGCACCCCAGGCCTTTAATCCTTTTCTCCTAAGTGGACACCAAATTTAACCTTTCCCAACCCTTTACTTTATGGAAACCCATCTCGTCCTTGGTCAGAAATGAAAACTGTGCTTAGTAGTC
Organism: Potorous gilbertii; assembly: GCA_028658325.1. NCBI lineage: Eukaryota > Metazoa > Chordata > Mammalia > Diprotodontia > Potoroidae > Potorous > Potorous gilbertii. The sequence continues at coordinate 48,608,617 of CM053773.1, forward strand.
TCATGTTTGCAAGAGCTTTTGGCTACTTAGCATGGAAAACAGCCAGTGTTATTCCAAACAAATACTTCTCCGTATTTCTCCCCACAAAGGAAAATATTCAGCTGTTTCTATAGGCTACATAGAAGCTTAATCAAACAAATCTTATATCCATTCTGTCCAGCAGATGGCAGTGGTACCCATTCACAAGCCCGGTCTTGAATAGCCTCAGGTATTTCACAGACTGTCTAGTCTCAAGTCGTTGTCCCCCACCCACTGTGGAAGATGCCAGCAGAACTTTCTCATTCTCCCCCCATTCCTTAGCCCCAGAAGCAGAGACCAGTCTGGTACAACCAAAAAGACCCCAGAGTTAATCACTGACCATACTACTGTTGCCCTTGCAACACAGGCAGTTGCTGCATTCTGCACATGCCTCTTGGGTTCCAAAATCAGTTGTAATGAGAGCAGCTATTTATTTTGTTCTGGATTTGGACAGGCTAATGGAAGACACTATTAAATATCCATCATTCCCTAATGTTCAATTTAGTCCCCTTGGAGACTGCATCTCAGGACCACAGAATTTTGGTTAAAAGTGAACTTAGATGTCATTTAGTGAAATTTCTTTTTACACATGAGGAAACTGAGACTCAGAGAAATTAAGGGACTCGCTCAGAGTCACACAGATAGTAAGTAGGTGGCGGATATGAGATTAGAACCCAAGTGCTTTGCCAAGTCCGTGTCTTCCCTCTGTACTCCAGTGCCTCCTAGACCTTGAAGAGGACCTTGATGTCATTTAGCTATATCCCTATGCTAGTAGCAATGATGATTCTTCTTCTTTTATGCAGTTAGGTGTTAATATGAGCTGACTATTTTCTTTTTATTTTAAAAAATGTTTTTGATCTTTCGATTTTATTTCACTTTCATTTTGGAATCTTTCTCTTTTTTCCCCTCCTTATCCCTTGCAATAAATATTTTTAAAAGAAAGAAAAAGCAGTTCAGTAAAAATCAACCAACATCTCAACTGTGTCTGACCATATATGTAATATTCCAAGCCCATAGGCCCCCACCTCTGCAAAGAAGAGAATGAGATACATTTTTTCAACTCTTTTCCAGGCTGACTTTTTCCCTTATAATTGCATAGCATTCCATTTCACTTTTTTGTTCTTTCTGTTTACATTATTGTGGTCCTTGTGTATATAATTTTTTATTCTGCATATTATACTATGAATAATTTTATATAAGTCTTCCCATGCTTCTCTGGTTACTTCAGATTCATTTGTCATAGCATATACCATTATATATGGAATATATTCCAATATATTCATATTCTACAACTTGATTTGGCATTCCCCATCAATAATTACCTACTTTGTTTCCAGTTTTTTGCTATCACAAAAAGTGTTGCCATGAATATTTTAGTGTATATGTGCTTGCTCTTTGTGTCTGACCACCTTGGGGTATATGCCTAGCAATGAGATCTCTGGATTATGTTGGTCACTTTGAAAGCATAGTTCCAAATTGCTTTCCAGAATCATTGAACTAATTCGAAACTCTGCCAAAATTGTCTACCTTTCAGAAGCCCCTGGACTAGATTATTTTCAGATGCATTTGAAGTAGTGAAGGACCCAGTATATGCCAGGCATTGTCCTAATCGTTGGGGATACTGTTAATAAAAAGATAGTCCCTGACCTCAAAGAGGTTACCATCTAAATGGGAGGAAAGAGAGTAAACAAAAGGAGGCAGGAAAGCAGAGGGACAGAAGAGGGTGCCCAGTTTAGGAGCATCTTATTACTTGGAATTGAAATCAAACAGAGCAGTGGTGCAAAGTGGAGAAAGTTCTTCTCTTGTGAGCCCTTTATTCCTCTCATGAAATAAATTCATAGAGTATACACACACAAAAACTATAGGTCATTGTGTCCCTAAATACTTCTTTTCATCTGAGTATCTATTGAGCATTGACTATGTACCCAGAATTTTGCTAGGCAACCACTTTGGAGGTACCAAAAGTAGTATGGTTCTACCTTCTAGGAATTCATACTTATTCCCTACATGGATATTTCAAGGACCTCTGTCTGCCTCCATAAAATATGGACTAGGATGCTCCATCCAACCATAAAAATCATAAACCCTCTATGCCTTAGTAAGTCATCTTCCTGAGTTGCTGTGGTTAAAAAAAAATTGTCTTCCAGAGATGAGCCTCTCCAAAGTTAGCAGACTCAGCCCTCAGATAACAAACACAGAGAATCTACCTCTGGGCCCCACACTCATTACTTTTCCATTTTAGTATAACCTCCCAGAGATTGTGCTCTGATAGCATAGCCGATGAGAACTTGGGGTTATTTGTATATCCTAGTATAATGCTTCACTAGACCGAACACAATTGCACAAGACAGGTGGGCGTGGGGGTTACAGAATATAAGATTAAAGCATAATGAAGTACTAAAGTGTAAGGTTCAGATTTACAAGTGCTCTAGGAGTGCAGAGACAAGAGTGATCAATGTGGACTGGGTATAAAGAGGCTCTCCTGTAATTGTATGTCATAGAGGAATCAATTTAAAATTCATTACCATTTTAAATTTCCATCAGGTGCCCTTTTATATTTACAGCCTCACAAATCATTTTCAAAAAGCATTAGGTCAGTCTGCAAAGATTTGCATTGGTACCACTCATGTTTACCAATGATATTTCCCCCACATACTAATCTTCCCCTCTTCCCTTTACTGCAGGGGTAGGAAGTATTAGTATTAACCCTTACTGAGTAAATGGCCCTCCCTATCACACAGGGGGAATAATTTTGTGCATGTTTGCTTCGCCCATCTATGCCTGTGGGATGGTTAGCTGTTACACAGCCTCACAGACAGGTCAGAATGGGACCTCGAAGATCAGCTGGTCCTGGGGTTCCTAATCTTTTTTGTGTGACAGAACCCATTGACAGACTGGTAAAGTCTGGGGGCCCCTTCTCAGAATAATGTTTTAAAATGCATAAAATAAAATATGTAGGCTTACAAAGTTAGCCAATTCTATTGAAATACCACTTTCAAAATTATTCTTTTTAAAAAACAAGTTCATAAACCCTCCAGTGTAGGCCAATATCTTCATTTTACAGATGAGGAAAATAATATCTACATGATGAGACTTGCCCAAGGTCCCACAGACAGTAAGTGGAAAAAGCAGAATTTGAACTCGAATCCAGTGGTTTTTTTTTTTAAACTATACTTAAAGCTACAAAGCAAGGGAAATTTATCTTTGGTTTCCCATTTGTTTCAGTATTTATCTCTCCTTTTGGAGAATCTTGATCAGAAATACTAGGTCAAATGTGAATGTGTATTATGTTCTGACGTTGCTATATAGGTTAGGGATCCTTGTCCCCATTTTCCATAATGTATCCTAACTAAAGCTGATAGCTTAAATGATGATTAACAACTAGAAAGCCTTTTAGAACCTGGATGAAGTTGAAAAGAGTAATAATCAATTTGGACAACGCAATGAAGTCCAGTCCAAAACAACTAAGTATATCTTTCTTAAACAAGACCCAAATAAGTCTGAAAAAAACTAATAAAAGTTAATGGAATTTAAATTCTAAAACTAAACCAACAAGATTTGAAATACAGGTAATTTCATTTTACTGAAAAAGCCAGGGAAACAAACAGAACTTAAGTTCTGCCACCATATCAGAGAGCAGCCCTATCACTGTCAAATAAAAAAATTAAGAATAATTACAATATTCTGCAATTTGGGCTCAAGACCAACCAGAAAACATTTCATTTAATGTATCATTAATCTGTAGTAGAATTAGCAATTCTAACTTGGAGTGAATTGTTCGGACTGGTAGAGTTCCCCAGTCCTCTGACGTGACTCTCTTCTCTAAGATTATAGGAATCTTGAAAAAAAAGAAACAACAATAATATGTTATAATACAGGATGGAGTTAACATTCCAGGTTTATTTTGTTCCTTCCTGTACTGCTCTCCTCCAGAACTGAAAAAAATTCCTTGCTCTGATCAATATTTTGACCTTGAATTTCAATAGAGAAGGTACTGTTTTCAGGTGGGTTGGTATGTCAATCACTTCTGGGTCTGGAGAGACAATGATGTGGAGAAGAGTTCAATTTAGTGATTATGTTTACTCCATTTCAAAAAGAGGCTTTAGATTTAGTTCTTCCCTTTTTCCTAAAAAAAGAAAAAGTCTGGAAAGAATTTTAAACTGGAAGAATATTATTTCTTCATGTTTCTAGAGAAAATAAGGTTTTTTTTTCTTTTACATACGCATCCACAATTCTCTCCTTTTTGTTTCTGTACAATTTGAAGTTTATTCAATTTTTTTTCAATCCATATCCCCTTTGTATTCATTCTGAACTCTCAATTTTGTAGCAGCAGGGCACATTATTCTAGTTATTCCAAAGAATGTAATTCTGTGTTTTGCTTTTCTGAAGGCAGAGAAGCACTAAGTTAATCAAGACTACTCTTGATGCTACAACAGTATACCAAGTGGCATAATAGGTTTGGGACATGGCCTTGAATTGAAGTATTAAAAAAAACAGTGCTGAAGATAGACAGGATCTAAGTTTCAAATATACTTGAGTATCTAGCTAGGTGCTAGCCTTTTAATTTTCTAAACTGTGGCCAGACAGTTCTGCAGATCAATAGTGCTGATGGGCAAAAAGGTAGACCAATTTAAAGGCAATTTGAGTTCTATTCCACAGGTCCTCTGGTAGATAGCCAATAAGTTATTAAGTGCATACTGTGTATCAGGTACTGTGCTAAATGCTGGGGATACAAAAAAGAAGCAAATCACAGTCCCTGTCTTCAAGGAGTTTACAATCTTATGGATTATGATAAGAATCCATAGTACAATTCATAAGTGGATTCTTCTCACAGAGTTACATTCTCATCTGCTGGGTGTACTTGCTATTAGGGGGTGTTGAGATCCCACATATCAGAATGAACTACTTATGCAAAATTCCCAGTGTCCCTACTACTTTCCTAGGGCCATAGCTGTGAAATGTGTTCTGTGAATGGCTGCATCCCCAACCTGAGAATGTGTAGGCATAATGCCACAGCTCTCAGTCAGAAGAGATTCTTGATTCCTTGAATGTCTGGCCCACATGGATGAGTGAGGTCACTATAAGCGGTCCATAGCTTCCAGAAAATCTGGACCTCATAGCATTGATCTGCCTCATTGGAGCATCTCAACATATTAGACAATCTCACTGATTAGTGAGGAAAGATGAGTTCTCATGTGGTTGCCTAGCGCAGAAATAATATGGAACACTCCTCATATCACCTACAGCTGATTTGATAGACTCATGTAATAAGGAAAGTGTCTCATTCAGTTGTACTATCTAGTAATAACTTTCTAGGTCTTTATGTGCATTCCAGACAGAAACTGTATTGTTGACTTTATCCCAAATCATCCATTTGAAATTGGCTTACCTTTCCTAGGCAGTAAGGACACTCAACTGCTAGTCAGACCTAATCAAGTTGTGTTTATGGGGCAGCAATAAGTATAAAGGAAAGGATCTGGATGTTCAAAGATCATTTTAAAATCCCTAGTATAGAATTTAACCATCTATTTTCTTTCCCATCTTCAAATCCTATAATAAGATAGTCTTGTCATTATATTCTTGGATCTTATATGTGTGTTTGTCCTTCGTTGCCGAAGAAGATCATGCCATCAGAGAAATAATGACATGACTTGCACTTGACTTTGTTTTGAGTGAGGGAGGGCCATGCAGGCCACCAGCCTCATTTCTCCTCCAGAACCATCTGAATCCAGTGACTAGATATTCATCAGGATGACTGGAGATGACCCAGGATGAGGCAATTGGGGTTAAGTGATTTGCCCAAAGTCACACAGCTAGTGAGTGTCAAGTGTTGAGGTGAGATTGGAACTCAGGTCCTCCTGACTCCTGCACTGGTGCTCTATCCACTGCACCACCTAGTTGCCCCTATTCTTTGATCACAAGTGGGAAGAATCATGGTTAAATTAGATTACCTTACAAAATATATTGACATTATAAAGAACAGTATGGTCAGTGAGATTAACAATTTGTATATAAAACATTGAAGAAATCAGTATCCTGATCTGCATATTTAACATAACATATCTTTTTTTCTCTCTTTATATGTAATATTTTCTTTTTCCCAGTTACATGTGAAAACAATTTTTTTAACATTTTTTTTAAGTTTTGAGTTCTAAATTCTATCCCTTACTTCTTCCCTCTCCTATCGTTGAGACTGGAAGCAATCCAATATAGATTATACATGTGCAAAGATGCAAAACATTTCCATATTAGTCATTTTATACAAGACTGAATAAAAGAAAAAGAATGAAAGAAAATGTAAAATGGCATGCTTGAGTCTGTATTCAAACAGTATGAGTTTTTCCTCTGGTGACAGATAGTGTGCTTCCTCATTAATTAGTCATTTGGGATTGTCTTGGATCACTATTGTTAAGACTAGCTAAGTCATTCATAGTTCTCCATCATACAATATTGCTGTTACTGCGTACAATCATTCTCCTGGTTTTGTTCACTTCACTTTGCATCAGTTCATGTAAGTCTTTGCAGGTTTTTCTGAATCATCCTGCTTTTCATTTCTTTTAGCACAATAACATTCCATCACAATCATTTACCACAGCTTGTTTAGCCATTCTCCAATTGATAGGCATCCCTTCAATTTCTAATTCTTAGCCACCATGAAAAAGAACTGCTATAAACATTTTTGTACAAAGAGGTTCTTTTCCCTTTTAAAAAAAAAGTCTTCGGGATATAGAACTGCAGTGGTATTGCCAGATCAAAGGGTATTCACAGCTTGATAACCCTTTGGGCAACAGGTACCTTCTTAAAGAATACATTTTTGGCCACTGGGATAGGAAGTATCAGTTGAAGGTACATAATAGTAATTGTAACTGATTGTTCCACATAATACATTTCAGATTCCCAATTAAACCTTTCATAATTCTTTCCAGAAAGGCATTCATCAGGAATTAATATACAGTCTTTTTGCTCTGAAGTAGTGCATCTTCTCTGGACAGGGGAAAGATTACTAATATAGTCACCCTGGACTTTTTCCTCCAGTTCTACAGAAGTAAAGTTTCATCTAGAGTGGAATACATGGGCTCAGTTTTGAAGACTTTGAAAGTCAGAGCTTTTAGTGTTACCAATTATCTGGTTACAAGTCTTTTGGAGTTGATTTTAACAGGAGGGTAAATGTCAAGTCATCTTAAAAACATATGTAACACAGTAACACAAACACATTCGTTAGTATAGAATTTAGATAGAATTAACTTTATGAGAACAGAAGAAAAAGACCCATCATGAATACAATTCTCTTTGTCTTAATTTGTTCTGTCATTTCAGTCACATCTGATTCTTTGTGAACCCATTTGGGGTTTTCTTGGCAAAGATACTGGAGTGGTTTGTCATTTCCTGCAGTGAGGAATTTGAGGCAAACATGGTTAAGTGACTTGCCCAGGGTCACACAGCTAAGCAATATCTGAGGTCGAATTTGAACTCAGGAAAAATGCATCTTCCTGACTCCAGGCCCAAGCGCTCTATCCACTGTGCCATCCAGCTTCATTATATGACACTTAAAGTATGCAGAATATCTGATCCTCACATCTACCCTGTGAAGTAGATGCCATTATCATCTACATTTCACAAAGAAGGAAACTGAGACTGAGAGCAATTAAGTAACTTTATTACAGTCACATAGTAACTAAGTGACACGATTGGAATTCAGATCTCATTAGCTTTAAATTCAGCACTCTATAACCGTTGGCTGCTTCGTTTCCCAGTGCTTTGTGCTTGGTGGATGAAGTCCATATTGTTAAACTAATGAAGTCAAATTTTCAACAACAATTTTTTTTTACTTCTGCAACAGCACCAATGAACATCAACTCCCCTTTACTCAAGTACATTATGGTGACTACTATCTTAAGCAAAAATGACCTGGTTGTTCTGAAGCTGGAAAAGAAGATAAAGTCATAATTGTTCTGCCTGAGGGGTGAAAAAAGGCTACACATTTTAGCATTGTCATCAGCCTAAAGTTCCTTTTTCTAAATTGCTAAGCTATTCCCAAGATGACCTTGAATTGTATTTCTGAAAACCATCTCTGCATAGGCTTTCTGAATTCCACAAAACAAAGATGCTAAAGTTTATTCATGGCCTTAATTGTCCATTTGACTTTTTTTTTAACCCTCTAGAACCCACTCTTGCAAACCTGTTAGCATTCATTCAGGGAAAGGTCATCACAGTATTTTCAATTTTGGAATATTGTCTCTTGTCACTGAGATGGACAATTGCCTGACCCTTATGTCTATATCCACTTCATAAATACTTGTTTATATAAGTATTTCTAAATCTGTAGTACTGTTGACCAAAAGCAAAATGACTTTTTGGCAAAATATATGCTATTTGAATACTTTAAAAGAGTCATTAACTGGAGGAAGACTGTCTTTGTAGCAAAAATCTCTAATTAGCAGTGGTCCTAATTTATAAGTCATTGTAGTGCCTGGTTAAGGAGGATCTAGTCCTTCCACGTGTATTGTCTCACCTATTTGAATATGAGTTCTTTGAGAGAAAGGATTCTTGTTAAGTGAGAACTTAGTTCTTTTCTAGTTTCCCCGGTAATTAGCACAGTGCTTTGCATTGTAAATGCTTAATAAATGCTTCATTCATTCATTCATTCATTCCTGATTCTGCAAATAAGTTGGATCATTCCAAAATCAGCAGCATTTCTTTAAAATAAACCCCTAAAATCACCAAAAAAATTACAAACTTCACACCAATATAAAACAATTTCATAGACTTAAACATAAATGGAAAATTTATCGCCAGTCGTATAATGCATCTCTAAATTGTCTATATGGAAAAGCTACATCGATAAGTTTTTGCATTACATTCTTGGGGTGTATGGGTTGTTCAAGGAAGCCTAGTACTTTTGGTACGAGGACTTGCCAAGCACTTTTCAGGACTACTCATCCATTTTTGGTGGCTATCAGGCATTTACCTCTTACCTGTGACTCCAAAAAGCTGTAGCATGAACCGTAGCCACACATCGTAAACCTTCTGACAGATGAGCTAAACCAGGTTGAGGGTAACCGAGGGGTCTCAAATCCTTCAGTAAGGTTAGGGAGTGTCTAATCCAAGCAAATGAACACTTTCCTCGACAGAATGGGTGGATAAGAATGATTTGTGCCAACCACCACGAAGAGAGTTGAAGCAGGTACTGTGCAGCCTTTAGGACTTGTTCAGGCTCACCAAAGTTACCCAATGCATCCCAGGCCAGGGATTCACTTTTGTCTTGTCACTGAACTTTTTGAGAATTCTGGAAGAGAAATTGAGGCTGATGTCTGTGCAACTCTGCCTTAAATCCAATCCACACAGGAGTCAGCATATCACTTGGTGATGTCATTGATCCTCTTTGAAAACAAAGGACAAACAACAAATTACATTCAAAAGCTAGGATAGCATAGTTCTCACTTTTACTCTCAGAGCTACAAAGGTGCGGCAGTTGCTGAGTTGCCATGGAGAGCACAGAACAACCATGTTATGAATAATAATGGTCCCAATTAATTTATCAAATACAACATAAATCCAGATTTTAAAATTGCTCAATTTTAACCCTTGCTCACTCCAGCCACTTTTCCCAGATCCACCAAAGATACCAGAAATTAATGTGAAATTAAGCTTGGAAATGAATTGCAAAGACTAACTACAACTCCCAAAGTAGAGCTTCACAGCTTTACAGGCATGGCAGTATCACTATTCTTATATGTAAAGTCTAAAAAAACCTTCCACTGACATTTTGCAAGATCCTGGACTTCTTTTTTTTCTCTTCCTAAAGTAGCCCTTGAAGGAGATTCGGCTAGCTGGGAAAATGAGGATCTTGAATGGTGGTGGTGGTGGTGGTTATAACCGTGGTAGCTATTATAGGCACTGTACAATGTAGTTTACAAATATTATCTCATTTGAGTCTCATACCAACCTTTTGAGGTAGGTGCTATTATTTCCATCTTCCGATTGAGGAAACTGAGGCAAATAGAGGTTACGTAATTTGCCTAAGATCATACGACTAATAAGTGTCTATGATATTTGAACTCAGATCTTCCTGACTCAGCCAGGCCCAAGTTCTCTATCCATTGTACCATCTAGCTGCTTTATATGGTTCTGCTTAAGTGAAAAATCACAAGTTCCATTTCCCTGCTGTTGGGGGAATCAGCAATTAAGACATTGGGGGAGGAGGGAGAGTGACTAGTAAGTTAATAACACTGTTTGCAGAGTTGCGTTTTCAGAATTTTTTACTTTTTTTTGGTGGGGGGAGAGAAGACAATTAGGGTTAAGTGACTTACTCAGGGTCACATAGCTAGTAAGTGTCTGAGATCATATTTGAATTTAGGGCCTCTTGACTCTAGGGCCAGTGCTCTATCCACTGTACCACTTAGCTACCCCAGTCTTTTTACTTTTAAGAGCTCCTTATACACTTGTCATTGTTTTTTAAATTGAATTTCAGGTCTACATTGTGTCAGTGTAAATGACATCTAATTCCTTTTTTAATTCTCTCCTTTAAAAAAAACTGAATGATTAACCCAGACTGAGTTTTGAAAATCATAGAACTATATTTCTCTTTTTTAAATTATTGACTCGTTTGGTATTGTACTTTCTTTTTAATACCATTAATTTCTTAACCTCATACTTCTTTGGTTTTAAACCATTTTTAGGTTGTTTTGAGATATATGTGTGTATATATATTTTACTCCATTAAATCTTTTGCAAATTAGCATAATTTTTATGCATCTCAAATTCATTGCAAGTTTAGCCTTTGGGTGATGAGAGCTAAAACTTCCAAGTTTACAGTTTCTCATTTTGACGTGTAAAACACTTTCAATTCCATTTTTTACTAAAAAAAAAAAAAAAAAAAACCTTGCAAATGCATGCCATATTCTATTTCTATTTAAGGCACTTTGCTTCTATTTTACCTAGGCAAACAAATTCGATCAAGTATTTAAAACTTTTCTGTGGTCAAGCAAACCAAACTCCAAAAATGAAAATTTGCCATTTTGCAAATTCATTCTTTGATTTAAAACAACTCACCCTTTTTTTTCCCCACAAGCTAAATCTTAGCTTCACACTTAAGGCTTTTTTCTCTGCTTTTGAATTCATTGGAAGGAAAACTTCTTAGCTGACTTTAATTCTGTTTATGGACTAAATAACTTTTTTCTGAACAGATATCAATACAAGATAAATACAATACATGAAACACAAGAACAAACATTTCTATTTCTAGCAACATTAATTCATTCACACAATGAAAAGTTCATAGAGCACACTTAACTTAGATTGAACAAGACTCATTTTTTTAAAAATTCAGCCAAATACTTTTGTCCAAGAATATAAATGCTTTATTTTTCTAGCAGATGAGACAGAAATGTTAGGTTTTTTCAGAAACTAAGACATTTTAAAATGCTCTCTTCTCTAGTATGAGATTCCTCCAAATCTTCCAAGTTGGGTTCTCATTACAGACCTTATCTGAAGAGTGGAGGATCTATTCTCAAAGTTCACTGACCAACAGAAGCCTGTGTCCAGCTCTACCACCATAGCAGGGAACTGGGTCTTTTTTCCCTGGGAACAAAGGCATCTCTAACCTTGTTTTCCATTGCTGAGGGTCTGCTGATCTTGAGGTCAGCCACTATCAGACAGGGGAGTCTGTTGACCAATTTTGGTCAAGTACATCAAAATTACCAGAAGGAGCTCTGGAGATTATAAACCTAGGCTGGGGAAAGAGGAAGGATCTTTGTGATCTCATGGTCACACATCCCTTTTACTACAGAGGATCTACTGATTTTTAAGAATCAGTCACTCCTTTAGACTTTTCTATCTCTTGGTGGTGGTGGCGATAGTGGTGGAAGATCAATGACATCACAATATTGGAGTCAGGGTACAGTGTGTTCCACTGTGATTGATCAGTCCAGGATGAGTTTGGAAGGCTTTACCTCAGGCACAAGTGTCTCTGCAGAGTGAACAGAGTGATTGATTCTAAAACAAACCACAAAAAAAGTGAAAATGTCAAACATTCCTTTTATCCGGTTGAGACATGGCTCCGGACAGAGCCATGGAATTCATGGAGTTCCCAGAGCTGCCTAGGAACTAGCCCTTTGAGTGAATGAGTGTTGGTAGTAGGAATCAGGCTCCTGCTCACACACAGAGAAGGACCACTAGTCTCAGGCTATCTGCTGTCCGATCTAGGAAGAAGCAAAGAAAAGCTTACCTGTCATTAGACTCATGGTCTTCCTCACTATCAGAGACTCTGGCAGAATCAACCAGTGGTCTAGTGTTATCTGAAACTTAGTGATATTGTTACTCCATCTTATAGTTAAAGAAACTGAGTCAGACAGAAGTTAAGTAACTTGCCCAAGGTCACACAGCCAGTACTTTGAGAATGGACTTGATCCTAGGTCTTCCCGGCTGTTAATGTTTTTATAGAGCTTATTATGCACCAGACACTGTGCTTTACAACTATCATCTCATTCGCTTCTCGCAACAATCTTGGAAGGTAGGTATTATTGTCTCCATTTTACAGGTGAGGAAACTAAGGCAAACAGGTTGGGTGACTTAGCCAGGGTCACACAACGACTTAGATATATGAGACCAGATTTAAACTCTTCTGACTAGGACGTAAGATGAGGTTTATCGTGTACCACAGAAGTATCAAACACAACACATAGTATAAAGAGAATCAGATTCAAATATAATTAGGAAATGTTTTACAAAATAAAAATACAACAGAGCATAGATAATGTTAATAAGTGGTTTTCTAAGTCATTGTGCAGCCAGCAGGGATCCTTGTGTCTGGTTTAGCGACCTGCATTTCTACTTGATTTTGTCAGCACTGATATATGACATATAATGCAAGATAGGATGATCACCAAAATGGACAGACATACACAAATACTTTTTACTGCCTCTGACACACTTGAACTTTGAAATAGTCAGATACCATGAGCCAAATCGTAAGACAGCAAGGCTGGGACAGCTCTCTGTCTCCACCTCCCACCCCTAGAAAATTTCCTATCAGGTTTAAAAGCTCCCTCCCTTCTATTTAGTTTGTCCATGGAAGCTTTTCTTTTTCTTTTCTTCTTCTTTTTTTTTTTGGAAGCATATATTTAATCCATGCAAGTCTTTCAATGAGAAGTGGTCCTATGGATTTTTGCTAGCTTTTATTAAGCATTAGTATCCTAGTAAACAGCACCATTAGGTTGTTGAAGAAAAAAATGTGAATTCTGTAGTCTGTGATTTAGGCATAATTCTGTCAGAAAACTATTGTATTTCATTTACCATTAATCTACATCCAAGACATTTCTAGCTTGAATAGGAGAGAGAAATGTCCGATCTAGCATAGCCATCCTCCCCTACCCCCAACCCATGTCCTCTAACATGACTGTGCCCCAAGATTTGAGGCAACATTTATAGGTATCTTGAACAAGGAAAAGATGGTAATATGCTAAAATACAGTGTGAAGTTAACATTTCACAAGTACTCATTAACTCCCTGGACCACTCAAGGGTTCCGGCCTATCAGCAATATCTTAATCTTGAATTTTAAAAGAAAAGACACTGTCCTCAGGTGGGTCACTGTGTCAATCACTTTATGGAGTGGGGAGGTGATGATTTTTAGCTTGATAAGAGTTGAATTGGTTATGTCACCCTTACTCCATTTCAAAAAATGGTCTTGGCTTGAGTTCTTCCCTCTTCCCTAAAGGGAATAGTCTGGAAAGGGTATTAGGCTGGATAAATATTACTTCTTAATATTTCTAGAGAAACTAAAAAGGAAATTTTTAAAAATAGGTTTCCACAGCAAAGAACAAAAGCTAGAATAGAAATTCCCCAGACAACTTCCATAAGAAAGAAAAGTGGCCGCCCTCCCTATCCCAGATGCTTTTAAAAAGATAAGCAGAAATCAGGAAGAAAGTGGATGACATTTCTAAGTGACAGTACTTGACAATCCAGGGTTTCTCTCCATAAATTCACATATTCTGCTCAGGAACTCTTAAGTTGCTAAGATTCTGAAGATGATATTTTGATATTCTAGAATTTGAAAACCATTTCAACAAATAACTCCCTCCCCCATCAAGTAACCTGGTACCATTATGGGTGTCGTGGACATCCACAGCTTCTTCCTATAGAACTTCACTGATGCTCCACTCCCCTGTAGCATCATTCTTTAGATCAGAGGTGGGGAAACTGTGGCCTCGAGGTCACATGTGACTCTCTAGGTCCTCAAGTATGGCCCTTTGAAGGGTCACACTTGAGGACCTAGAGGGCTACATGTGCTTGTGAAGTTTGGATTCAGTCAAAGGGCCACACTTGAGGACTTAGGTGGCCATATGTGGTCTCGAGGGTGCAGGTTCTCCACCTCTGTGACTTTCCCTAAGCCCTTCTCTCTCATAAAAACTGACCTGACCTTAGCCCTATCCCTTTAGGATTTAAACTAGATGATAGCTAGCTAATCTGATCTATGATATTATAATTCACCTAATGCATTTTAACTGGTGCCTTCTGCAATCACTATATCTTAATTCAAAGTAGTGACTCAGTAAAAATTTCAAGCATTGAAGTAGGTTTAAAATATTTTGGGAAGAAAAAAAACTTTTCATATCCCTCAGATCATACCATATAAGTGATGAATTATTCTTCCTAATTCTTTTTGGTAGCCATGAAGCCTTAGAAGAAACATGGAGTAAGACTGGATTAAGGCTAGTAGTAAACATATATTAATCAAACAAATATTAATTGCTTCCTACGTGCCAGGAACTATACTAAGTACTAAAAATACAGAGAAGGACAAAAACAGTACCTGATGTCAGGGAGCTTAAATTCTAATGGAGGGGACAGATTGCAAGTAACTGAGGACTCATTTAAAAAATATTCTAATTAAATTTTATTTTCAGATCTGTGTCCTCTCTCACTTACCTTCTACTCTCCTCCCAATTGAGAAATCAAGAAAAACAAAATCTCTTGTTACAAACATGTTTAGTCCAGCAAAATAAATTCCCACATTGTCCATGTTCCCCCCTTCAAAAAAATAAAAGCCTCATATTGCACTCTGAATCACGTTTCTATCTGGAATGGGTAGCATATTTCATCTTAAATCCTCTAGAATTATGGTTGTTCATAATGTTAACCAGTCTTTCAAAGTTATTTGTTTACAGTTAACTGTTAATTATTCACCTGGTTCTGCTCACTTCATTCTGGATCATTTCATACAAGTCTTCCCATGTTTCTCAGAAATCCTATCCTAAGGATTTTCTTTTGTTGTGGGACAAATAAGAAATTTTGTTGGTGGTCATTTAATCAATAGTTTGTTCACAAGGTCATAGATTTAGAAATAGAAGCTATACAATTTAGTGTATAACTAAAAGACATCAGAACTTCTATCAGTTACATAAATAACTACCCCTGATTCTAAGCAGTTGATGATAAAATATACCCCCCTCATCTGTATAGGAAGGTGGTAAACTACAGTTGAAGAACAAGGAATAATCTGTCATACATGGTCAATGTGCTTAGCTGTACTTAATTGTTGCAAGAGAATATTCTGTTGTGAGAATGGTATTTTTTAATGACAGTATTTATTTTAAAAGACAATAAAATACTAAAAATATATTTGTCTGGATAGAGGCTTGTAAATCTACTCAAGAGTTCAATCGACTTTAAAAGGGCTACGCAGAAATTGGAGGGTATGGAGAACATTACCTACTTCAATTGATAAGTTAGATGCCAGAGAAAGTAACACGTATAACACAGAAAAAAAAACAAGTATGGAGATACTCAGTAGTTCATAAGAGACAGTACCCAGAAAGAAGAACATAAATGATGTGTGGTCTTAGATGCCTATACACAGATGTGTTTGTACAGAGTGTGAATTGGAAATATTAATATTGTTTTTGTCCAGACCTATGGTAGCTAGGTGGTATAGTGGACAGAGCACCAAGTCTGGGAATTAGGAAAACCTGAGGTCAAATAGTTTCAGCTCTGAGATGTCACTGGTCCTCTTCAAAAACAAAAGATGAACAACAAACAACAACAGACACTTGCTAGCTGTGTGACCCTAGGCAAGTCATTTAATCTCTATTTGCCTCAGTTTCTTTATCAGTAAAGTGAGGGTCATCACGGCACCCACCTTCTAAAGTTGTAGTTGATCAAATGAAACTTGTAAAAGAGCTTAGCATAGAGTTTGGCACATAGGAAGCACTATATAAATGTCAGCTATCATAATTACTACTATGCATTGGCAAAAGGAACTCCCCCGTGTGGGAAGTCCCTCCACCAATACAGATCTGTAAATTACAATCTTAGAGAATGACTTTTGGTGTTGAGAAGTGGGATGGCCACACAGTCAGTAGTTACCAAAAGCAAGACTTGATTCCAGTGAATTATAATTATCTAGTTAGCTGCTGGAAGTCTTTATTTAAAAAATAAAAACAGAGCCATTGAGAAATTTTTGACTTGTTTTCCTAATAAATTCATTCTTAAGAATGTGGAAGAAATTTTTCTGGTAGACTTAGCCCTTCACAGCAAGGGAAGGACCTAAAAATTTCCCAATGGACTTGAAGCAAAATGCCATCCATATCCAGAGAAAGAACTATGGAATGGGATTGCAGAATGAAGCAGACTATTTTCTCTTGTGTTATGTTTTGCTTAGTTTCTCCCATTGGTTTAATTCTTCTATGCAACATGTATAATGTGGTTAATGAGAATGTGTGTGTAGAACCAATATAAGATTGCACACCATGTCAGGGAGGGTGGGAGGAGAGAAGGAGGGGGTGGAATCTAAGATATATGGAAAGTGATTGTAGAAAACTGAAAACAAATTAATTACTTTTTTTAAAAAAGAATGTGGAGGAAGACAACAAAGGCAACTGGCCTTGAGTTTGACTAATAAGGAATAACTGGCTGCTTAAATAGAAATAAAAGGACAAATTAGCCTTAGTCTGAAAACTGATCCAGGCCTTGGGAAAGTGAACTTCAGAATTCAGAGAAAGGGTAAGAAAGTTCTCATGGTTTAATATTCTCTAGGGCAGATCAGCGCAAGGGAATGGGGATGATTTGATGGCACAAACAGAAATATTCTTATGAGGGAGATAATAGGGAACTAGTTGCCTAAAAGGGGCAGCTAGGTGGCACTATGGATAGAGTACCTGGTTAAGACCTAAATTCTAATCTAGCCTCAAACACTCACTAGCATTGTGACCCAAGACAAGTCACTGAATCCTGTTTGCCTCAGTTTCCTCATCTGTAAAATGAGCTGGAGAGGGAAATGGCAAACCTCTCTAGTATCTTTGCCAAGAAAATCCCAGATGGGCTCACAAAGAATTGGACATGGCTGAAATGACTGAACAACAACAAAAGTTGCCTAAAATCATCCATCAACTTGGACTTTTAAAAGGAGTGGAAAGAAAAGAAGTTTGTTGATAAATATGCAAGAGTGGCATTGTCCCCTATGTTTAGAATGAGCTGAGGCTGGCAGGAGACAATAAGGACAACAGAAAAGAATGTTTTAGTTACATCAATGCTAAAGGGAGATCACAGAAAGGTTCATGCATCTCTTTGGGGTAGATGCATCTCCTATTTTATTCTTATTTTCTCTCCCAAGGAGAATGATCCTCAGACTAAGAAAAACGAAACAAAATTGTTTCACAAGGAATTAAAACTCAAATGAGGAGATGGTAAGGGAACTCCTAGTAATTCCTAATGAAATCAAGTCATCAGACTATAAACAGTAGTCTTCTAGGATACTGCAAAAACTATCACCTATTATTGCTAAAGCTCTCTCAAAATACTGGAGAAAAATACAGGTAGGAGTGTCATCACAGAACTGCAGATGGACAGAGATGGTCTCAATTTTTCTCAAAGGGAAATAGTAAGAACAAAAGTTCCCACTTACACAGAATTATTAAGAGACATAAAGTGCTTTCCATTCACCCCTGGAGGTTAGGTTGAAGAAATAGTATCCCCATTTGGTGAATGAGGATACTGAAACAGAGAGATTAAGATTCATTCATAGTCAAATAGCTAGAAAATATCTGGGAGTTTAGGGTAGGTAGGTGGTAGAGTGGATAGAGCACCAGGTCTGGAGTTAGGAAGACTCCTCTTCCTGAGTTCAAATCTGGCCTGAGACACTTAGGAGCTGTGTGACCCTGGGTAAGATACTGAACTCTGTCTCAGTTTCCCCATCAGTAAAATGAACTGGAGAAGGAAATGGCAAACCACTCCCATAACTTTGCCAAGAAAACACCAAATGGAATCACCAAGAGTCAGATGGGACTGTGCAATAAAATGAGAGATGACATTTTCAAGTGTAGGCCAGTGATCTTGACCGTAATTACTGGTGAAATTCTGGTATGATTTATGAGCCTCCCCAGAGTCCTTCTCCAGGCCCTCATTATGATGTGGAGGTGATCTTTGGTTCCTGATGCCAATGCCAGAAGAGCACAAGCTCCAACAGGCTCTACCGTGCCTGAAAGTCTTGGAATGGAATGGAATAAACATAAACCCACAATGTGCCAGACACTCTGCCAAGCACTTTTTAAAAATTTAACAGATGTCTCATTTGGTCCTTACAACAACGCTCAGAGGTAGGGGAGGTAGTCGCTATTATATCCCTATTTTTACAGTGGAAGAAATTAAAGCAAACAAGGGTTAAGTAACTTGTTCAGTGAGTAGGTGTTTAAGGTCAAATTTGAATTCAGATCTTCCTTACTCTAGGCCCCATGCTTTATCCAGCAGGCCACCAGTGGCCTCTAGTCTTTAAGTATGGCCCTATTAATAGACTGCATCTGGTGGCCAAGGATCAGCTTAACTAATTACAAAGGTTGACCACATGATAATGACTTTTTTTTTTTTTTACGATAACAACACATAGAACAAAGAAAAACATTAAATGACCTTCAGTCCTATAGAGGTCATGTCAGCAGTAATGGTGGTAGAATAGTGGGAAAAGAAATAATGAGAAATAAAAATCAGTTTCAAGACCACCAATAATCTTAAATTTGATGGGTAATAATATAAATGTGAGATCTCTATCGAATGATCAAGTGGACATATTACTAGAGGAGCTACACATATCAGCCCTGGTTTTTTGGTATCCTTTAACCCAGATCAAAGAAGTAGAAAGTAGAAGGATACTCCTTGAAGAGGGAAAGAAAAAAGTTGGATGCAGGTTTTATTTTATGGACAGAGGCTTACAAGAAACATTCTGTGGGACATTTGGTAATCATATATTTCAGTACAAATGAAAATATTTTCAAAGGCCACCACAAAAATAATTGCAGCTTGTGCACCAACACCAATTGCTGAGGACATCAATAGAGAAATTTGAATAACTTGCTAAAACCACTAAATCAAATCTGATGCTTGATTTATTTGAATACAAAGACAGGGAAAGAAGATGTGAAGAAATACATGGGAAAGCATGAGCTAGGAGAAAGAAAACAGAGAGAGCTGTCATGGATTATGTAAGAGTCTCATGACTATATACTTCTTTCTTCAAGAAAATAACTGGGAGGTCCTGGACATGATAAATGCCAAATAACACCTTAGTGAATGAAACTGACTATATTTTAACAGATAAATACTTGTTATTGATGTGGGAGTTATCCCTGAGTCAGCTCTCTTTGTGCAGTCAGACCACAGGCTCTTCAGAACTAAAACAAAAATATGAAAAAATCAAGAAGGAATAACAATGAGAAAAATATATGGTGTAGAGTTTTAGATTTAAACCTGAATTATCTAAACAAGTAATTGACAATGAAAGATAGGAAATGGACAGCAGAAATGACACCAATACTGACTATAATAAGTTTATCCAGAAGTGAAATCCATACAAATTAATTGCTACAACAAAAGAGCCCGGAAAGTACTTGGTTAGCAAACATTTGGCACTTGCCAAATGAACAGAGATGGCTGCCAAAGGCAACATCAGTTTAGAATAGAAACTCATCTTTAAAATCTTACAAAGAAGGATGATAGACTATTATGGGCAGTATGATCTCATAAAGCAAAGAGAAACAGCAGAGAATACAACCAGTTTAAAGAAAGCTTAGCAAAATATCCAATTAAACAAAATCATCCCAAGGGCATTTAAGGATAAAAATGAAAGGCTTTCAAAAGAAGAAAAATGGGAAAAAAAAACTTACAAAAGTCATTTCAACAAACTTTTCTCCATCAAGGACAATTGAACCACCACACTTGGACCTTAACATCACAGTCCCTGAGGGGCATGCACTAAAGAAAACAAAAATGAAAAAAGCAGCAGGATTAAATCAAGTTTATATAAAGTAACTGTGCTGGAGGCACAATATAACTGTGAGAGCATTGAGGGGCCAATATGCAAGATATCTGAATTGGGGAGTGGGAATCTCGAACTTTATTAATTTGAAGAAAAAGGAAACAAAGAGAACATCAGTAACTACCAACACATGTGCCTACTCTCATATCTATACAAAGTCTTTATGAGAACTATCCATACATTATCCGAAAGTATCCTTGATGAGGAGATTGACCAGGAGCAAGCAAAGTTTTTGTAAACAATATTCAACAATGGACTATATCTTTACCAGCTTATAATCAATTGAAAAATGTAAAGAATATAAAATCCCATTGTGCTTTTAGTTTGTTAATTATAAAGAAGCATTTAACTTAGTAGAAAAAGATGCTGCCTTAGAGGCTCTTTAACAAAGTGAAGTGTCCCCCCTCCCTACATAAATATCATTCAGGATTTCCTGAAATATCTAGTAAAAGAAATTAATTTGTATATTGACTTTCTAATAATAAAAAAAATCAGGAGAGGCATAAAATAGGGAGATAGATGCTTGCCAAAAGCATTCACCACTGTGATAGAGGCAACATGGTTCTGGGTCCAGGTCTGGGAGGAATTCCTCTGGATGGTGAAATCCTCCAGATGTTCCTGTTTGTGGATGACCTTTTGTTGATTATATTAATTTCCAAGACATTGGAGAGCCTCTTGGAAGAGTTCTGAAATCACTCAAAAGAATTGACTTGCCCATTCATACAGGAATGGCCAAATGAATGAAGAATGTCTAATAGATCCTCTATAGACATAGACTTGGCCCAATAGTGTACATATGGGACAGAGGATAAAGATGTACAGTGAGTGAGGTCAAGAGCTGTCCATATTCTCCCAAAAGTTCACCATAGAAGATCCACCCTATGTGCTGGAGACCTTCATTTTCTCCTGAAATGTCAAAGGTAGCCGTGGAGCATGTTGGCTGTCCATCTATCATCTCTTACTCTTTCCAGTGATCAGACGATCTTCTCTTTATTCTTTCTCATTCCTCATCAGAATTCCTCATTGATTCCACATTGCTGCTTTCTCACAGCCCCCATGCACCTATGGCCCTCTATGTGATTCTTACATTTAGGTCTTCAGAGGCAGCTGTGTTCCATATCTCATTACCATTTAACAACACCAGTAACATGTTAGTCTTGAAAAGGTTTGCTTTCATGGGAAGCTTGGGGTCAGTAAAAGCGATTTGCAGTTTCCTGAAAATAATCCAACCAATTCCCATTTGCCTTTTCTACTCTTGGCCTGTTCACTTGTAGAGACAAATTATGTTTAGCATAGAGAAGAGCGTGCATAGTAGGGGACATGATAGCCATGTTCATGAATTTGAAGATCTGTCATTTGGAAGAAGGAAAGACTTACCTTATTTGTCCAGAGGAGAGAACTAGGACCAGTGGATGGAAGTTGCATTTGCAGAGATGAATTTTAAAGCAGTTCTAAAATCTAAATAGCTGCCTCGGAAGATAATCACTTCCCTGGTGATTTCAGGTCTTTAAGTGCAGGTTGCTTGACCATTTATGAGTCTTGTAGAGAGGATTCTTGTTCAAGTATGGGTTGGACTATATGTCCTCTGTGGTCCCTTCCAATTCTGAAATTCTGTGATCGTGTGAATCAGAGCTATCCAAAAACTGGGAAGGAGTTCCCCTTCCCAGTATGCCTTCAAATGCAGGCTGGATTACCTCTGCTGCCAGAGGTTGCAGCAAGGAGATTCATTTAGGTTAAGACTAGACTAGATAACCTCCGAGCCAAATAACAGCTCTGACATTCTAGATTCCATAATTCTTTTATTACTGAAGTGGTTAAGTGCTTGGGAGCTGTCATTCAGTTCAAACAGCTCTAAGTTCTTTTCAACAGATGCTAATAAGTCAGTTTTGCATATATTTACATAACAATGTGTGGCAATAATTGTTCCCTGTTTCTTCAAAGTTCCCTCCACATTTTTCCCAAGAATATGAGGTCAATTCTTAGTTATGCAAGAAGTAACTTAGAACATAGACTTTTACAGATGGCAGGCACATTAGAGACCATCTAGTTTAGTCTCGATTTTTTTAATCACTGAGGAAAGTAGGACTCCGAGGGATAAAATCAGCTACTCCAGGTCACCTAGTTTGATAGTGATTGGCAGAGCCATTGCAAGATCCAGGTCTTCTCTCTGCAAATCCTTTCCTTTATGTGCTGATGATTTTTAGACAATTTCCCTGCAACTCTTTTCTTGGTTCTTATTTCTGCCTTTTGGCTATTTCCATACTTTCCCATACTTCTTCCAGAAAGTGGAGAAGTAAAGGGAGAAAAAATAAATCAATTCTTTAAAAAAAAAATTACAAAAAAAAATTATTCAGCGAGAAATTAGCTCTCGACCTTTCACCTTGATGGAGGGAAACAATGGCAGGTAATCCCAAATCATTTATTTGAATTTGTAATTTGTTCTTGATGTTTTTTGCAGAAGATCTGTCCATTCTAATTATTAGGTTAATATTAAAATGAGTTTATATTCAGAAGACACAATAGTTAGTTACTACCAGGGAGGAATGATCCTAACTGGGTTTAAAATGTGAGAGTGAGTCCAGTCTGGGATTCAAGATTTTCTGCAGATAATCTTCAAAGTAGATAGATAATCCACATATAATCAATCAAGATGGATTCAATGACTAAAATTAGTCTGGGGTTTATGCTTTTGTTTCAACTATCTATACTATTTTTTATTACTTATTGCTATGATAAATTTGGATTATGCTTTATCTCAGTCATCTATCAACCATAGTTGTTTATCTGGGGCAAATTTTGTTTTCTATTGCATGGATAGTATCTGATTTATTTTAATCCTTGTTTTGTTTCATTTAACAAGTATGTATTAAATTACTACTGTGTGCAGAACATTGAGCTAGCTACAAGGAAAAACAAAAATTATACAAATACATGATTCAAGATTTTAGGAAGCTTGCTGTCTAACAGAAACTTAATAGAACATTAATAACTATTTTAATTAATTTCAACTTTGTTAACATCTTAACTCTGTTGAAACCTATACTTAATCATCTTTTCTATACCAGTGTACAGAGTATTCCCAAGAGCAAGAAATGGGGCAAAGGAGTGAAGGTATAGTAAGATAAGAAATTGGACAGTTGCCAGCTCTTTCTTTAACTTGAATTTTCACAGCAGGCCATCATTTTGTCTGAAGGAAATTCCTATATCAGATATACCTATGTTCAAATACACACACACACACACACACACACACACACACACACACACATAGACCAAAAAAAGTCTAAATCCCAGTATAAATGGTTTTTGCATTATCCACCATTTTGGATTATCTGCCCTTATAATTCCTTCTATTTGTACATATAATCACGAATTGACTCTAACTTTATTTCATTTAATTAATTTATTGAGCACTGTGTTCAATGCTCTGTAGGTTCTTATTCAAAGATGAATAGCATGGCCTCTAATCTCTAGAAGCGCATAATCTACATTCTTTTCAAACTATACTTACTACTTATCCATGAAAAAAGAAAAAAGCATTTTTTAAAAGAGAGGAGAGGCATTTTTCCAAAAATCTAAGGATGTAGATGTTGAGGTTTTTTAATTTCTTCATTCAGTGTTCTTAAACTCTTCTGTTTCACAAGTGAATTAACTCAGTTTGCATCCCAAATCTCAGAGTTGAGAAGGATTACAAAACCATCTACTCCAACCCACACCTGAAGAAGAATTTCCTGTTCAGTGTTGCTAATACCTGTTCTTCCAATCCTGTAAAAACCTGAAGTGAGGGGAAATAGCCACCTCCCCAGACAAGCTATTTCTTTTTAGATAGTTCTAATTGTTAGAAGTTTTTCCTTACATCAACTCTTAATCTTCCTTTTGTATTCACCATCTATTGCTTTTGATAATTGAATCAGTTTGTTCATCTTAACATCCAAAGATCTTTCTGTAGAGGGCTTTCCTTATGACTACTGAACAGATATTCTATTTAAGTCATTATAGAGAAAGAATGTTATCAACTTGCTATGTTTTTCTCTGCCACCACTATGGTTTTTTTCATTAGTTTTCCATTAAAAATGTAGTGTTCTGAGTTGAAGTGAAAAGAAAGTTGTTTAGGTGGTTGATTATTAATACAAATAGGTTAAGACCCTCTGTGAATTTCTCTTAGCATTTCTTATCTGGGACAGATAAGTGATGCAATGGATAGAGTGCCGGGCTTGGAGCAAGGAAGAACTAGATTCTAGAACTAGCATTGATACAATGCTAGATACAAAGGTTCTGGGTACCTAAGATATGATCAAGTCCAGTCTCTTCATTTTGCAGATGAGGAAACTGAGGACTTGTTAAGAATCACAGTTAGTATCTGAGACTGAATTTAAGCTCAGGTCATCTTGATGCCTCACCTAGCACTCTGTCCAGAGAAGTGTGTCTAGCTGCCTCAGACATGGAGAACAGAAGAGCTAAGACAGCCAGAGAGAAACCAGTGAGATACATGAAAACTAATTCCCTATAGGGGAAATCCTTATGGGTCCATAGTCCCATGGTATTTCCAAGAAACTAGCTCACCTTCCAGTAAATCATCTATCCTGAGAAAAGGGAAGAACTACATGATCCCAAAGATAGCCAAGAACAGAGGCAATATAGCATGAGCTATACAGACTCTGCAAGTTCAGGAAAAAGGGATTTATTCTTTATAAGTCCCGATCTAAGACACAAAGTTAATGCAGTATCCTATAGAGAGAAATGTAACGTTCCCACGGGTGTTAGGAATCATTGTAGGGAAGGGATACTTGATCTCTAGCAATCCTGAAAGCTTTTCCTTTGTAGGAGGCCTTCAAACCTAGTACTCTAATTCTGGAGATTATATAGGTCCCTGGGAAAAGTGGTGCTCACCAGCTCATCAGAGAGAGAGAGAACAAGAGTTGTTTAGACTGTTTATGAGCTCTGGCATGAGTCCTTTGCTTTTTCTGTATTTTTCTCTAAAGCAACATAAAATAAGACCTATCCTATATTTATTATATTTTAGTTTAAGTGCCTTGCATGAGAGCTAAGGGCAAGTTCCTTCCATTGTAGTGACCTAGACATGAACCAAATTCTAACGTTGACCCTGGGTTGGAAGGTAATGACTTGAGATGGGAATACTATCAGAATCTATGAAAATGATGGCTAGGGTGAACACATATTGGTCATCAAATATCTGTGTACTAGAGCTAAAAGGTAGCTCCTTGTTTGAAAATAGTCACATTAGGATAAATAAAATAAGATTCTGCTTTATAGAGCAGGTCGCTGCATCTGTCTGTGTCCATCCTTCATTTTCTAAGAAAACCATGATATCAGAAAAATGATGACATGACTTGCACTTGACTTTGTTTTGAGTGAGGGAGGACTGTGCAAGGTCACCAACCTCACTTTCTCCTCCTGAGCCATCTGGGTCCAGTGACCAGATATTCATCAGGATGACTGAAGATAGCCCAGGATGCAATGGGAGACCTTGGCCTTTTTAGATTGGCATTTTGAGGCACTCACTTAGAGGGAAGTAATGCCCCTTGAGTGAATAGGCCTCTTGAAAAGTAGTCATGGAATGACCCTTTTAATGAGCAAAAGAAAAAATACCTAAATCAACAGAAACTGTTACTAGTGATAATCACTGTAAGCCAGTCATTAAGTGGAGTTTGGGCAGGAACCTACTGTTGACTAGCCCATGGGCTTCAGAGTGTACTGGGTTTAAGGTTTTGAGAATGAAAAGGAAGGAAGGAAGGAAGGAAGGAAGGAAGGAAGGAAGGAAGGAAGGATATCTAGCCAGTAAACTCCAAAGGAAGAGGAGAGGGAGACAGAAGGGAGAGGATGAACTGGGTCCCCACTCAGGCAGCTGCAGCTCTGTCTACTCACAGGTTGTGTTCGTCCTTTATTTTCAAAGACGATGACATCAGAGAAATGATGACATGACTTGTTGTGCTACCCGCCTTGTACTTCCAGAGTGGTACTGACTGAAAGCATAAACCATGAAAGAGAATCAAGGAGAGTTTTTATGAACTTGCCAAAGAGATCATTTTTACAAATCCTTTAAAATAGAATCCAGTCTATATAAATTCTGAATTTAAATTCTAGGCCACAGGTTATATTTACATGACAGCTGTCTACACTACCACTCTTCTGTCCTTTCCCTTGTTGAAACAAGTAACCATATTTATTGTTTTATCAACTAAGAAAACGAGTTCTTCCCTGCTTAAGGACTCAATCACATAAACACACACCAAACAAAATAAATGCTTTGGGAAATGAAGAGGAAGCAATGCCTTTTCAGTATTGTCCATTAAGAGATAGATAAATATAGAGGACTGGGCTTTTCTTCGAAGTAGTTTGGGTGGAGGAGCAGAAATGTATCTTAGACTTTCTTATTTCCTTCCATTACTGGACTGAATTCCTCCCTAGCCTCTGTTGTGAAGGAAAGGCTCTGGTGCTTCATCTATCCTCCCCACGCCAACTTCAGAATCTTGATCATTTTACCACAATTATATAGATGGAAACTGAAGTTCAAAGTTAAGTGAACGATTTGCTTGGACACGAGCTAATGACTGTCTCAAGTGGGATTTGAACCTATGTCTTCCTAATTCCAAGTCCAATGCTCTATCTACAGCACATTGCCTTGTAGACCAGTGATGTCAAATTCAAATAGAAACAGGAACCACTAAACCTTTCATAAGGAAATAGTCAGATGTTGATTGTTTTAAAATATAACATTATCTGAGTTGTATTGTATATTTATTTTGTTAAATATTTCTAATTAAATTCTAACATGGTACAGGCTACATTCAGAAGCATTGTGGCATACAGGTTGAGTTTTTGACACCCCTGTCATAGACCATATAAAACTACCCAAAATGCTGTCATAGCTACATTTTAAAAGTCAAGAAAATGCTACTAATTTTCTTCTGAATAGAGGCAAGAAACATATTATTCTTGCATAAAACCACAACTTCAAATCCATGACCCTCTGACCCTACGTACACCAAGTGCTAGTGTTTCCTAAACTTTTAGAGGTTGAGTAACCCTTCTGGCCTTCTCATGATAAAAATTTCACTTGTGTCATCCATTAAGTAAGAAAATGTGTGATGACAAAAAGCTACTACAAATTCAGTAATTTTTTTTTTAGCAAATTTCTGTTTTATTTATCATAACAGCATCTGTGCACATTTAAAAAAGAGTAATATGTATATTGAAAGATATTATTTATTCAGTTCATTCCCTGGTACATATGTGCCTTTGTGGACCCTTTATATAACTGTTGCCTCAAGGTTAGGAAGCTTCGCTTTGGGTAGTTCCAGTCAGCACCTCTCCAAAAACATCTAAAATTGATGGAAAATATCCCAAGAAAGATAGTTGATACAAACTAAGGAATGGAGGGGGTTTTGTATTAACATATTTTTAAAGGATATTTCCATCTGGAAAGGTGATGATTGGGATGGAGATATTATCAGAATCTATAAGATTGATGGATATGCTAAAACTAAAAAGCACACTATAGTCTGAAAATGGTCACATTAGGACAAATGAAATGAAATTTCAGAGCAGGTGACAAACCTAGGAAAATTATAACTCCACCTCTACTCCCAGAATGGTATAAACCAAAGATGTAAAGGAGGTTCAAGAAGAGTTTTGATAAATTTATGCATGATAGATCTAGAATAAATTATTCAAGGAAACTAGGAATGCTTGAGGAGTACAGAATTTTAAAGGGATGTCAAAGGAAACAGTTATGACCTGCTATAAATTATGACACAGTGGATAGAATCCTGGCTCAGGACTTGTAGGACTTAGATTCTAATCCTCCCTCCGGTCTTTATTATCTGTGTGACTTTGAATAAGTCATTTCACCTAGAGCAGCCAGCTGGTATGGGAAATGGAGTATAGGGTCTGGAGTCAGGAAGATCTCAGTTTAAATCCTGTGTGATCCTGGGCAAGTCACTTAATCTCTCTATGCCTCTATTTCATCATCTGTAAAATGGGGATGATAGTAGCACTTAGGTGGCTCAATAGATAGAATACAGGGCCTGGAGGTAGAAAGTTCAAATCTGGCCACTTACTAGTGGTATGACCTTGGGTAACTCACTTAACCCTGTTTGCCTCAGTTTCCTCATTAGTTGGAGAATGCAATGGCAAAGCATTCCAGTATCTTTGCTGAGAAAACCCAAAATGGGAGTCACAAAGAGTCAGACATGACTGAGAAATGACTGAACGCCGACAGCACCTACCTCACAGAGCTGTCATGAGGATTGATGGGGAACCACATGTGGCCCCAAGGCCATGGACTCACCACCCTTACCTTAAAGCATTACAGAAATCTATCGTTGTTATGATTATGTTAGCTTCCTAGATCTTAGTGTCCTCATCTATAAAATGAGGGGTTTGGAATAGATGAGATCCTTCTAACTCTAGCATTAGAATCCCATGGTTCCCTGTCATTATCAGATACAGGATGTCAAGATGAACACATATGGCGTTAGTAAATGCTCTTCTGTTCCAATACCCATTCCTGCAAAAGGACTTAGGTCTGTATCCCCCTGGCCATCCTAGAGCAACATGCCTAAACATTCCCATGGGAAGCACCCTGAATCTCTTCAGCATGGGTTCTCCACAGCCTCAGAGTCTGCAGAGGTCTGCTTCTAAGTTCTTGAAGTTAGCAGAGTTGAGTGCTGCCACACTAGGTGGGTTGACCCCATAATAGAAGTTTTAGCACATTCATCTTCTTGAGCACATGCACACACACACACACACACACACACACACCTCCTCCTCACCACAAACCTCCGCAGCCACCCCCAGCAATCTGGAAGGTCCTTGGCTGATGGGGAGAACATTATTAGATATTCTTGATCCTCAGTGTGAGAAATAT
This sequence comes from Potorous gilbertii, assembly GCA_028658325.1. NCBI lineage: Eukaryota > Metazoa > Chordata > Mammalia > Diprotodontia > Potoroidae > Potorous > Potorous gilbertii. Next base: position 48,637,829 of record CM053773.1, read on the forward strand.
AATTTTCACACGTAGCCAGAGTTAAAACTGTATAGTTTTCTGTACTTTCCCATGGAAAATCTGGGCTGGTGTTCAAAACGAGAGAGTCAGGCCCCTAATTAGTGACAAACCAAAAGGGAGAAGGTGGGAAGGAGCAAAGAAGGAAAGGACAAAAGGATTAAAAAACTTGTGAGTTTTCAAGTACATTCAGTAAAAAAAATAAAATAAAATTAAGTATTTTGAGAAAGTGATTTTGGTAACTCTGAAAATGCTAAGTTCCAAACTTCTGTAGTGAATGTCCTGTAGATCCAGGCTGCATGCATCAGGGCCTTGTGGATGCACTGGATGTCAGCCCCTCATTAGTCTTCCTAAGCAGTTGTCTGTCTTCTAGCAGTAGAAGAAATACATTGATTCTTTCCCACGGGCTGTAACGCAGATGGAGAAGACTGTCAATGTCACTGTCAGTGAAGGGGGCAAACGAGTGGAGCTACAGTTAAGAAGTGTCTTCCTTTGGACAAACAAGTAGAGGTGGGAGGCAGCGCTGATGACCATCCAGTGTTGGGGAGGTGTTGGGAGGAGCAGCAAGATGCAGTACAGTTTGACTGTGGGTACAGTCCTACTGGGAGAGGAAGTGGCCTGTGACCAAAGAACCTCACGTTTGTCCTCCAAGGGGACTGAGAGAGAAGACAGGCCTGAGGAGATGTACATTTCAGGTAGGGAACCCATGGGATAGTGGCCAAGAAGTGATTCTTCTGCATGGCAGTACAGGTAAATGGAGAGCCATACCAGGCATAAGGATGGCAGTCAGCCTAACAACAAACAGATATTAAATGCTTCCTATGTGTCAGGTACAGTGCTAAGCACTAAGCAGATAAAAAAAAAACCCACCCATAGTCTCTGCTCCTGTGAATGTACATTCAGATGATGAAGAAGAGGGACAATACATCCTAGATAGTCCTAACTAGATTTATACAAGATATATTAAGAATATATTTTTAAAATCTGAAATATATTAAGAAAATCTGAATATTAAATACTAAGATATTTATATTATATATTAGGAAAATATATTAAGAAAATCTGAAAGGGGAAGACCTCAATAGCTAGAGGGGGACCAGGAAAGGCCTCCTACAGCAGGTGGGAATTGAGCTGAATCTTGAAGGCAACTACAAGGTGGAGGTGAGGGGGCAGAGCTTTGCAGACTTTGGGAACAGCTGGCAAAGCCACAAAGACAAGATGGACCATCTTCTTTGAGAAATAACAGGAAGGTCAGAGTCACAGGATCGTAGAGCAGTTGGAAAGGAGTGAGGAGTAAAGAGACTGGAAGGGGAGGTAGGGGATGGGAAGAGTAAAAAGGGCTGACATCCAAATCCAGATAGAGGATTTTATGTTTGACCTTGGAGATAATAGTTACTGGAGTTCCCTAGGTAGAAGGATAATCTGGTCAGACCAGTGCATTAGAAAAATCATGGCCACAACTGAACGCCAAATGGTCTAGTGTAGGGAGAGACTTGAGGTAAGGAGACCACCAGGAAGGCTAGTGAGGTCATGAAGACATACAAAGCATGGGAAACAGCCAGTACAAAATCACAGGGAAGGAAATGGAGTGTCATAGTGGAAGAACTGTACCAGCATGACTGGATTGGGGAGTATATGGAGGGGGAGTAAAGTGTAAGAAGGCTGCAAAGTTAGGAAAGGACCAAGTTATAAAGAGGTTTAAAGGCCAAACAGAAGAGTTCATATTTGACCCTGAGTCAGGGAGACCAGTTAAAATGCTATTGTACTAGTTCAGACAAGAGATGATAAAGGCCTGAACTGGGACTGGATGAGTGGGAGAAAGGGACATGTCCAAGAGATGTTATGAAAGAAGAAATGACAAAATTTAGCAATACAGTGCATGTATGGAGTGAATGAGAGTGAAGAGTTAAGGTAATGGACTAGGTGCCTGGGAGGATGGTGATGTCCTTTACAGTAAGAGAAAAGTCAAGAGAGAGAAGGGTTTGGTGGGAAAGATAATTAGACATGTTGAATTTGAGATACCTATGGAACATCCAATTTGAGATGTACAAGAGGCTACTGAAGATGTGTGATTATAGCTCAGCAGAATGAGTCTAGCTGTATAATTGATCTGGGAATCTCTGCATACACATGATTGACCCCATAGGAGATGATGAAATCACAAGATGAGATTATATAGAGGGAGAAGAGAAAAGAGCCAAGGGCAGATCACTGGGGAATACTCAGAGTTAAAGGGCATGACATGGATGAAGAACCAGCAAAGGAGACTGAGGAACATTCAAACAGATAGGAGAAGAATCAGGAGAGAGCAATGACATGGAGATGTGGAGAAAAGAAAGTGACCAATAGTGTCAAAGGAAGATCAGGGCTAAGGAAAGGCCATTAGATTAACATTTCAAAAGATTAGTTACCTTTGGAGAGGGCAGTTTTCAGATGAATGATAAAATAGAACCAGATTACAGAAGATTTAGAAGAAAATGAGAAGAAGAAATGGAGGCAGCATTTGAAGATGACTTTATCATGGAGATTTTTTTTTAATGTTTTTTTCCCCAGTTACATGTAAAGATAATTTTTAACATTCACTTTGAAAAAATTTTGAGTTCCAAATTTTCTCTCTCCCTCACTGAGATGGTAAGTACTTTGATATAGGTTCAATCATGAACATTTAATATGTTTAATCATACAAAATATATTACCATGTTAGTCATATTGTAAAAGAAAATACAGACCCAAAGGAAAACACACACACACAAACACACACATGCACAATATGGAAGGTGAAAAATAGTATGTTCCATTCTTCATTCAAACTCTATCAGCTCTTTCTCTGGAAGTAGATAGCATTTTTTGTTACAAGTCCTTTCTTTAAAAAAAAATTATTTATTTCTAGTTTTCAACATGCACTTCCATAATATTTTGAGTTTCAAATTTTCTCCCCCTCCCTCTTCTCCAACCCTACAGATTGGTGTGCAATCTGTAGAGACTCTACTTATACATTCGTATTAGATATGTTTTCATATTAGTGATAATGTAAAGAAGAATTAGAAATAATAGTAGGAACCACAAGAGAGAAGGAACAAAATAAAGCAACAAAAGAAAAGGAGAACAGATAGTATGCTTCCATCTGAATTCAGACTCCAAAGTTCTTTCTCTGAATATAGACAGCATTTTCCGTTGTGAGTCTTTGGGAGTTGTCTAAGATCCTTGCATTGCTGAGAAGAACTAAGTCTATCAAAGTCAGTCATCACACAACGTGTTTGTTACTGTGTACAATGTTTTCCTGGTTCTGCTCATTTCACTCAGCATCAATTTATATAAGTCTTCCCAGGTTTTTCTGAAGTCCACGTTTCATCATTTCTTATTGCATAATAGTATTCCATTACATTCATATACGACAGTTTGTTCAGCCATTCCCCAGTTGATAGACATCCCCTCAATTTCCAATTCCTTGCCACCACAAAAAGAGTTGCTATAAATATTTTTGTACATGTGGGTTCTTTTCCTATTTTTATGATCTCTCTGGGATACAGACCTAGAAGTGGTATTGCTGAGTCAATGCACAGTTTTACAGCCCTTTGGACATAATTCCAAATTGTCCTAAGAGTCTTTTCTTACAGAGTTTAACCATGAAAAGGAAGAAAGTATGATAATTAAAAGGAAAGCATCCTATGAGGGGTTTTTTAAGGAAAGAGGAGACAGTTATATTTGTAGGCATCAGGGAAAGAGCTAGTAAGTGAGGAGAGATTGAAGAGAAAGGGTAGAAATTAAATAGTAGAAGCAGTATTTTGAAGAAGACAAGAGGAAATGGGGTCAGGAGTAATGTGGAGGGGTTGGCTTTGGTGAGAAGAGCTACCTCTTCATCAGAGACTGGAATAAAAGAAATTAAATAGAAGATTATGTCAAGGGAAGCTGAGATAAAGAAAGTTGAGAGCAAGAAAATGGAGCTCACGGCAAATGGTCTTGATTTGATTTTATTGATAAAGTATGAGATTAGATACTTAAATAAAAGGATGAGGGAGAATGTGCTGTGGGAGATTATTTATGTATGTAGGAATGTATGTATGTATGTAGGTACATAGCAGGAGGTTTGCCTTGCTACAGTGAGAGCCCAGTGGAGATTAGAAAACATAAATTTACTATGATCCAGACAGCACTATCAAATGACTTCCTGAGCCTCATTCATCAGTATATGAGTTCAAGTCAAGGTATATCAGATTATAGTATCCTGTCATTTATTTTAAGTGGAGTGGGGTGATTGATTAACCCTTCCTTATAGAAAAATAAGTTTGAAAATAGAAAGGCATATGAAGAGATTGAATGATAAAAGATTATGGTCAGATAAAGAAATTTAGAAATTCTTGAATGTGAAAGTCAATAGTAGCAGTGATAAAATGTAGGGTAGGACCATTCCAGTGTGTAGCTGAGGGAGAATAGAGGAGAAGAAAGTCACAGAAGGTGAATAGATTGAGGAAATGGGAGATTAGGATATTTGAGGAAAATTTCCTGACAATTACAGCTATCTAAACATAGAATCCTAATCTAAACACAGAATTACAGCTATTTAAATATAGAAACTGTAGCAGGCGATAATTAGTTTCCTATTATTGGAAGTCTTCAAGCAGAAATTAGATCCTCTTACCAAGCAACCAACCGACCAGCAAGGATTTTTTAAGTGACTTCTCTATGCCAGGTACTGGTGATACAAAGATAAAAATGGAATAGTCCCTGCCCTCAAGGAGTCCATATTCTTTATTAGATGACAATAGAACCTACGTGTGTATGTATGCATTTGTGAGCAAGTACACATATGTGTAGGAAGGAGGGTAATGTGAAAAAAATGTAAAGTTAGGTGGAAGCTAGGTTATAAAAGGCTTTAATATCAAATGGGAGTTCATATTTAATCCAAATGTAGAATGGAATTTGTAAAGGTTCTTTTCTTTTCTCCTCCAAATTTATTTATTTATTTGTTTTCAATTTTCAACGATTGTTTACCTAAGTTTTAAATTTTCTCCCTCTGCCGCCCCCTCCCTCCCAGCACTACACATACATTCTTATTAACCACATTTTCACATTAATCATGTTGCACAGAAGAATTAAAACGAATGAAAGCATGAGTAAAACTAAAAAAACCAAACATAACAAAAGAGAAAATAGTCTGCTTCTTTCTGCATTCCAACTCCATAGTTCTTTCTGTGGATGTGGATGGCATTTTGCATCGAGAGTCCTTTGGAAATGTTTTAGGTTCTTGTGTTGCTGTGAAGGACTAAGTCTATCAAAATCAGTCCTCACACACTGTGGCTATAACTGTGTATAATATTTTCCTGGTTCTGCTCACTCCACTCAGCATCAGTTGATATAAGTCTATCCAAGTATTTCTAAAGTCTGCCTGTTCATCATTTCTAATAGCACAATAGTATTTCATTACATTCTAATGCAACAACTTGCTCAGTCATTCCCCAATTAATGGGCATTCCCTCGATTTCCAGTTCTTGGCCATTACAAAAAGAGCTGCTATAAATGTTTTTGTACATGTGGGTGTTTTTCACATTTTTATGATCTCTTTTTTGGGATACAATCCTAGAATTGGTATTGCTAGGTCAAAGGGTATGCTCATTTTTGTAGCCCTTTGGGCATAGTTCCAAATTGCCCTCCAGAATGACTGTATCAGTTCACAGTTCCACCAACAATGAATTAGTGTTCCAACTCTCCCACATAGTCTCCAGCATTTATCATTTTCCTTTTTTGTCATGTTAGCCAATCTGATAGGTATGATGTAGTACCTCAGAGATGTTTTGATTTGCATCTCTCTAATCTAATGATTTAGAGCATTTTTTCATCAGACTATTAAGAGCTTTAATTTCTTCATCTGAAAACTACCTATGCATATCCTTTGACCATTTATCAATTGGTCAATGACTTGTATTCTGGTGAGTTTGACTCAGTTCTCTATATATTTTAGAAATGAGATCTTTATTACAGACACTAGTTGCAAAAATTCTTTCCCAGTTTTCTGCTTACCTCTTACTCTTGGTTGCACTGGCTTTGTATAAAAACTTTTCAATTTAATGTAATCAAAATTACCCATTTTGCATTTCATAATGTTCTCTATCTCTTCTTTGGTCATAAATTCCTCCATTCTCCATAAATCTGACAAATAAACCATTCCTTGCTCCCCTAATTTGTTTATAGTATAGTTTATACCTAGATTGTATACCCATTTGGACTTTATTCTGGTATACAGTGTCAGGCATTGGTCTATGCCCAGTTTCTGCCATGCTGTTTTCCCTGCAGTTTTTCTCAGTGAGTTCTTATCCCAGAAGCTGAGATCCCTGGGTTTTCTAAAGTTTCTTGACTAGGAGAATGATATAGCCAGAACTGTCCTTTAAGAATATCACTTTGCAGCCCTATGAAAGCTGACCACCTGCCTAAGATACATTTATTCCTTCCACATTGCAGCTTTCTCCATAATGGTTTTGATATATATATATACGTATATATATATATATATATATATATATATATATATATATATATATATATATAGATATATATATATATATATATATATATCACAAGTCAGCATAAGAAATTAAATGGGAATTTGGGGGGAGTCTTACAGATGCTGCAGGTGACATGTGAAGTCCAGCAGATAATGTAGAGTCTATGACCAAATATTTAACCAAATTTTACAATAAGGTACTCTATAATCCCCTTATAAAAGAAAAAATTCAGACATCTTCTCTGACACAAAGGAAAGACAAAAAAAATTTACACAGATTTTCCAGATCGTAGGGGCACTGTTCCCTTACCCCTGATAATGTGGGAGAGATAACTGTACAGCAAGGATTCATCCTTGGGTAGTACATGACCTCTGAGGTCCCTTTCAGTTCAGATTCTATGAAACTGCCATGCCACGAATGAGTCGTTCTTTGATAATTCAATTCCTTGATCTCTTAATCAACTTAAGTTATGATTGCATAAATCAGCTCTTCACTAATCCAGTGGCCAAGATTATGGATTTGTGCATGCTTAATAGTCACAGAGTAGGCTAGGAGCTGTCAATTAGCACAATGCCACTTCATCTACTAGAAAAAAGTGCATGTCTTACTGATGTTGTATCAGCTACTATCTTTGTATGCACTGATGGGACACAACAGTTCCTGATAATCTGAGAGCTTCCTGAACTGCATAAAGACACTATAATAATAATAGGCAGCATTTATATGATGCCTTAAGGTTTGCTAAGCAATTCACATGTTAACTCGTCCAATCACCACAATAAGCCTTGAAAGTAGATGCAGCTGTTGCCTTCATTTTACAGATGAGAAAACTAAAGCACACAAAGGCTAAATGGCTTCTTTCAACTAGGGTTTGAAGAAGGATTTGAACTCAAATCTTCTTAACTCTAACTCTTGTGGTCCAGTCACTGTGCCACCTAATTTTATAATGTCAAGGAACCTTTTCTTACTTACTCATTATATTTTTATATCAAATGCATTTACCCTGAATGCAGAAAAAAATCCACATATTTTATATGGCTTTGAAAAATCACAGAATATAGATTTAGAGTGGGGATAGACTCTAGAAGTCATCTAGTCCAAATCCTTCATTTTACAGATAAGGAAACAGAGGCTGAAAAAAGAAAAGTAACTTGCTCAAGGTCTCACAGATCATGAGCATCTTAGCTGGTGTTTGAATCCAGGTCCTTTGACTCCAAATCCAGCAATCTTTCTATTTTACTAGTCTTCAAAAGCTCTTTAAGAACTATGATCCATAGTTGAAAACATCTGTACTAACCAAATTATAATTCAATCCCAGGTTTAAGTTCAATTGTGATGATTATAGCATACAGTCTAGAGTTATGGTTGAGAGGGCAGTTTAATTAGAAGCCCCTTTCTTCAGGCACTTATAACTCCACCTCCCTTTCGTCCCTCCTCTCCAAAATTCTTTGGCATGAAATTTCTAATGCCTTCCCTCAGCCTAAAGGTAAATTTCATTTTAGAAAGTGGAGTGAGATTCCATTTAGACTATTTTTAAAATTCTAGAAAAAGGGCAGAAAGGGGAATTTCACCACTTAAGAAAATTACTTGGGACACTTTTTTTTTTTTTTTTGCTAAATGCAAACTGCTTCCTTTGAAAACTTTCAGCTTGCCCTTCTTAGATGCCTTTGGCATAACTGAAGAAATTTGGTTGAGATGAAATGAAGTTACATTGAAAAGAGAGCAGCGTAAGGAAGAGGAGACAGTAAGTGTAGACTGTACTTTTTAAAGTTTAGCAATAAAGGGAAGGAGAGCTATAGTGTAATTACTTGGAGGAATGACAGGGTCAAAAGAAGGATTCTTAGGCACAATGGAAGGAACCAACAGAAAGTGAAAGATTGAAAATGAGATAAAGAAAGTATACTTTGACAAGGTCCTAGGGTTGCTGCCACATCGTTGTTATTTAATAAATCATTACACTAGGGAAGAATGTTTTAAATGGAAGGGCAATAAAAGTTACATTGGTTTATTCCAGACTATACTATCTCACTGTTGTTTGTCCTTCCTTCTCAGAGAGGACCAGTGATATCAAGAGGGTGATGTCTTGACTTGCAAGTGAATTGGGTTTAAGTGAGGCAGGGCTATACAAAGTCACCAGCCCCACTCTCTCCTCCAGGATCATTGGAGAAAGACAACTAGAATGGCCCAGGGTGCAGTGGAAGACCTTGTCCTTTTTTCACTATCATGCTAAGACAGTGTGGAAACACTGTGTATTCCCACAATACAACACTGCACAATACAATACTCTCATATTCTAAAACAGTAAGTATTGTGATCCTACCATGTCTTCAGCAGTGCATTAGGAACTCTCCAATGCTTCCATGCATCTCACTGACAGGAGTAGATCATAACCCATCCATACCCTCTCATTTTAGGTGACTTTTCTATAAAACAATTATAGGGAGATATGACAAAATAAAACACAGATCTCTGTTCTATTTACCTTTTGAACTAAATAGGGAGAGAAAACTAATGCACATGAAAAAAGTCAATGATTAAAGAATAATATAAGAGAGCTGTGCATTACTTGGTGTGAGATTCAATGTGGGAAGGAACAAAGGAGAATGAGAATCATGGCAGCACCAGGAATGGAGTATCTGTCTTGGGTTTCTTCTATTGTCATCTTCGAGTCAATTCTATCTATTAATGACATGTGTAGATGTACATATATATATTCAATTAACAAAAATTATTTTTCTCTTTCTCCTACTTTCCTTCATCCCTTGACAAAGTAAGAAGGAAAAAAAAGGAAAATCTTTATCAGGAATGTACATAGTCAAAAAAACAAATAAACAAATTCTTGAATTGGCCAAAAATATGTCTCATTCTGCATTTTGAGTTTGTCACCTCTGAGAGGAGGTGGGTAGCATGCTCCATCGTTGGTCCTCCGTAATCATGACTGGCCATTACAAATTCAATCCAATTTAACAAATCTCTGCTAAGTACCTTTAAGCAGCTCTATTAAGCATTTATTTCTCTAAGGTACTGGGGTATAGAGACACGTTCACAGAGGTTGTCTGGCTCAGGATTTGTAATATGGTCAAGTGATTGCCTAGTCCAACTCCTATCTGAACAAGAATCACCTTCCTACTATATCCAAAGAAGGTGGTCATGCATTCTCTACTTGAAACCCTCTAAGGAGAGGAGAATCTATTTTCTCCCAAGGTAGTTTATTTCACTTTGGGATAATTCTCATTGTTAGGGAGTTTTCCCCTCATATTGGGCCAAAATTTGCTTCTTTGCAACTCCCATCTGTTGCTTTCAGTTTATTTCCTTCTCTGTGAAAACATGGAGGATAATGTTTAGACTACAAAATATTCAATCCATTCCAATTCAGTAAATGTTTCTTAAACACCTGAAATATGCTAGGCACTGTGCTAAATAAGCACTGAAGATACAATTAATAAAAAGAGAGTCACTACCCTCAAGAAGCTTACAATCTAATGGGGGTAGACAACACACAAAAGAGGGCAAGGAATCCAGGGGTATTTTATTCTGAGGAGTTAAAACCAGGAAGAGCTGTAAATGCCAAGCAGAAGGAGTCCCAAAACTTTACCTTCTGCTGCCTATAAAGGAAGGCATTGGGAGGACTTTGGTACTCCACTCTCCAGTCAGAAGGGAGAGGGAGCTGAGTAAGGTAGTATTAATCAAGGCTCGAGTCAGTAGGTTGGTGATGAAGTTAGAGTTGAAGAGCTTTAACCTGGGAGGGGTTCTTGTTCAGAGGAGTTGAAACCTAGCAGAGCAGCGTACAGATTATTGTGAGGAAACTACTTTGTAAATTTGAAAGATGTATTTTGTTAATCTTAACATGTTTGCTGCTGTGATGGGATCATGGGTTATCCTAAGCCATATCCACAATTTCTGTTGAATCTTTCTATTATATCTGGTACAGCATGGTATATAGTAAGTGTACTTAGCAAATGTTGTTGACTGATAAAATTATTGTTGTAGTTGTATCTGACTCTTTATGACCCTATCTGAGATTTTCTTGGCTAAGATACTAGTAATTTGCCACTACCTTCTCCAGTTCATTTTACAGATGAGGAAATCGAGGCAAGCAGGATTAAGTAACTTGCCCAAGGTCACCCAACTAGATTTGAACTCAAGTCTTCCTAAGTTCAGGGCCAGCAGGGCCACCTCACTGATTAAATTATATATGAGAAAATTGCTCCAGAAGATAATGAATAGCTAATGAGTCAACACTGAGTTCATTTCAAACACAACGGACTATTATGTTTTATTATGATGAATAGCCAAACTAAGGTATGTCTGTTTTTTGTGGTGATGATGAAGATGATGACGGTGGTGGTGGTGATGATGATGATGAAAGGTTAGTGGATAAAGTATTGACCTTGGGGTCAGGAAGACGTGGGTCCAAATCTTACCTCTGAAATTTTCTAACTCTGTGATCCTAGTTAAGTTATTTAACCCTTATAAGCCTCAGTCAATTTCCTAGGCTTTTATCTAATAAATAGTAAAGAACCATGCCTTCGTCAGCTCCCTAGGAATTGTCTACTCAGTTATAAAAGGATGAATGGTGATAGAGAGATTTCAAAGGTGATAGATCTGGGAGGGACCTCAGAGGTCATCTTGTCCAAAACTCTCATTTTACCATTTAGGAAATCATGATTTGGGTAGATTAAGTGACTTGCCCAAAGTTATACAGGTAATCAAATCTGAACACAATTCCTCTGTTGCTACCATGGAATTCCCATGGTAACACATAGACACTTGACTTAAGGAGGCAGACACGTTAGAACATTTTGTTGCAAAATATCTAAACGTTTTTTGGCTCTTTTTATTCATTTGAATGAAATACAGCTCCTTCCTTGTCATTCTACTATAACACATGTAGGTTGTCGGGGAGGGGGGTGTCCTTTATATACCATATGCTTTATTTTGTAGACTATCCCAGAAACAAAAATGTCAAAACTTTGCCCCAAGTTTCTAATAACAAGATGTTAAGGTATGAGATATCAATGAGGACTTGAGAAGGCAAGTAGTATAATAAAACTCTGACCTTGGAGCTAGAGAACCTGGGTTCAAATCCTACATCTTTTGCTTACATTTCATGTGAGACCTTGGGTAAGTGACCTAATATCCCTGGGTCTCTGCTTCTTCACCTATAAAACAAGGGGGGTGCATTGGATGGGCTCTCAGGCCTCTTCTAATTCTGAACCTATGATCAATGGCCTGTAAAATGAGGGATTTGGCCTAGATGACTTCTAAGGTCCCTTCCTACTCTAAATCATGATCCTGTGAGGGCTACCCGTTGGTCAGGGGAAGCTTCATAGAGGAGATTAAGCCTTGAAGGAAAGGTAGGATTTGAATAGTCAGAGAGAAAAAAGAAAGAGGTAGTAGGCACTGGTAATCAAGAGATCAAATCTGCAAAAACAGGAATGAGCGTGGCATATTTATTAGATATTGAGCAGAGTGGCATTATTGGAGTAGAGGAAGTATGTTGAGGGAAATAAGATTAAATAAATAAGATGGTAACCAGGTAACCGTCTTAAACCAGAGAAGAGCTTTAGACTTGATGCATTGGGAAGAAAGGATTAACTGAAAGTGAGTAGGGTAGTCACTTAATGAAAGCAGGGTTTAGGAAAATAATCTGGCAGCCACTGACAGGGTGAATTGAAGCAGGATGGCATGTATATAGTCAGGGAGATTTTGTCAGGATTCTAGGTTTGAAGTAACAAAGGCAAGCACTAGAGGGCAAATAGAAAAAAAGAGTAAAAGTGACTGTAAAAAATCATTAGGAAATAATGACTTTGGATGTGGTGGAAGAATTAGAGGAATAAGTCAAAGATGGCTGAAAGGTTTTGAATGTGAGTGGAAGAAAGAATGGTTTTTACCATTGATAGACCTAGAGAATTTAGGAGAAGTGAGGTTCTGTGGCACCTTCTTACATAATGTTAAGTATGCCAGACACTTCTATGAGGATTCGTAAATATTTGGCAGATGAATGAAAGTAAATGGGCTGGTTTATGGGGGGTGGGGGAAGGGGAGATAAGTTTCATTTAAATGAGATGCTCAGTTTTAAACAGAATATCCAAATGAAAATATCTGTTCAGCAGTTGGAGATATGGGCTTGGAGCTCAGGTGAGAAGAGAGGAACAGAAATACAGAGCCGTACAGAGGATTTTAGAGTTGGAAAGGACTAGAGAGATCTTGAATCCAACCCCTTCCTTTTAGAAATGATGCAGCTGGAGCCCAGGGAAGTGAAATGACTTGGCCAATGTCATAAAACTAGTGAGAAAAAGAATCAGGACTAGAAACCAATCCTCTCAGTTTCCAGTCCAGTGTTCTTTGTACAGTTCCAGACTCACTCTTAACAGCCCATATTCAGCAGAGAAAAGATAGCTGTCATGAAGATGGATGGCAAGAACTCCACTAAAACCCTATCCAAGTAGATTTCCTCATTTTGCTCTGATCCTATGATAGAACTGAACTCAGCAAAGGCTGTATACCATAACATCTGAATATTTTCAACATTTTCTACATTTATGAAGCATTTGTTGGAATGTGTGATAATTCAGTTAAGATTCGGCTTCCCTTTCACCATTTGTCTGTCTGTCTGTCTGTCTCTCTGTCTCTCACACATACATACACACATATATATGCACAATCACTCACTCAGAAACTTCTTGTTAACCAGATATATTCCTAAAGATAATTAATACTTTGGTTTCCAGTGAAGCTCTGCTCTGCCCCCTTGTGCATTTACATATTAGTGCATATACCTTGGGCAAAAAGGGTAAAAACAAAATGCCACTCTGCCCCACCTCCCCATACCTACCCTCCCCTTTTCTCCTTATTGCTGAGATTACACAGCCAAGTTACAGGCAGAGTTTTCCTTTGTGAATAGGATTTTTTAAATTTAGCTTTGTAAAATGAATGGTATCTTTCTCATATGTGGAAGAGGTATGATATGTACATACAACATGTTTGCAAAATACCCTATGTACATATATATGCACATGCATATCCATACACATGCATATACATGCATCTAGATGGTACAGTGGATAGAGCATAGAACCTGGAGTCAGGAAGACCTGAGTTCTAATCGAACTTCAGATACTTATTAGCTGTGTCACCCTAGGCAAGTCATTTAACTTAGCTTCAGTATCCTCATCTGTAAAATGGGAATAATAACAGTGCCTACCTCACAGGGTTGTTATGATATTAAATGAGATAATATTTATAATGTACTTTACATATCTTCCTCCCCACCCCCAGATACACACAAGAGTAGTCTTTCATAGGATGCTAGAATTTAAGCTGCTACAAGCTGTCTAATCTAAATTTCTTGTTTTACAGATGAAATTGAGGGAATTAAATGTCATTACTTTAAAAAAGACAGTTTTGAATTTATTTCAAATTTCAATTCAATCTTCCTACCTCCAAAACATGTTCTGTACAGGAACAAACATGAGATTCCTCACTATTTAACACTTCTGCTCAGTAAACTCCTGTGGCTCCCTGTTACCTCTAAGATCAAAAGCTAACTTCTCTGTTAGGCCGTTAAAGTCCTTCATAACCTGGCTCCAATCTGGTTTTCCAGGTTTATTATGCAATACATTTGTTTGCACTATCATCTAGCCAGCTAAAGGAAGCTAGGTGTCAAGGTGGCTAGAAAGCCACGTCTGGAGGAGTGAAGGCGTGAGTTCCAATCCAGTCTCAGATACTTAGGGACAAGTTAACGTCTGTTTGCTTCAGTTTCCTCATCTCTAAAATAAGGATAATGATAGCACCTACTTCACAGACTTTTTGTGGGGATCAAATGAAATAATTATTTGTAAAGTGCTTAATACAGTGCCTAGCATGATAGCTGCTAAGTAAATGCTTATTCCCTTTCCTATTACACCCTTCCCAAATCCCTACCCCCACTCCCACCGTGGTCATTCAACCTTTGCTTGAAGGCAACTGATTCCACTTTGGGGGGAAGCTAGTTTTCAAAAGTTTCCTCTTATTCAGGCTTCAATTTATCCCTTTGATATTTTCGCCTACTGCTTCTAGTTCTGCCAATGGAACCAAAGAAAACACATCTAATCTCTCTGACACAAAGTCTTTCAGGTACTTGAAGAGAGGGCATTCCGTCTAAACCCCTGCACTATTACCACCCTCAATCCAGACCTCAGTGTTCTTTTCCAGGTTAAACATCCTCAAGTTCTTCACTCCATCCTTATATGGCATGAGCTGGAAAAAGGACCTTCACCACTCTGACTGCTTTGTCCTGGACACGCTTAAACTAATTAATGTCCTTTATAAACTGTGGTACCTGAAATTGAACACAATATTCCACATGCTTTGATCAGGGCAGAGTATAGCACTACCATCATCTCTTTATTCCTAGACACAAAATATTTCAAGTTAACATGAGGAAAGAGCCTGAAGTTTCCAATCTCCCCCATCTCTGGTTATATGTCACCCCTTTATTTACTAAAAAGATAATCTAGCTAGCTAATACTGAAGGAAGCCCTGCATAATCCTGTCCCTCCCTTTCCCGTTCATTGCTATCTCAGATTTTAAAAAATAAATTTTAAAATTTGCTGATCATTTTGTCTTTGTTTCCTTTATTTCCAAGCATATCTCTCGTTACACCTTAACCCAGTGAGTCATCTGTTGAAATAAAAACAAGCGAAAAGAAAATAGAGGGGAGAAAACAGTTCAGCAAAACTAATCAATCCTGTGGGACAATATATGCCATATTTGTACCCAGAGCTGCCCATCTATGTCAAGAAGAGAGAGATACATTTTCTCAACTCTTCTCTAGGTCCAACTTTGGTCATTATAAATACACAGAAGTAACATTTGATTTCGTTTTTCATTCTGTTTAGAATGGATGGATGGATGAGTAGACAGGTGATAGATAATGACTACAACGTATATTATTGTTTATAACTGTATATATAGCTAGCACTGTGTAATATATATACATATTTTATATGTATTATAAGTGTACATACATAGAGATTATTTTCTAGGTCTCGCTGAGCTCACTATGCATCAGCTCATGAGTTTTTTCTGAGTTTTTTATATTCATCAATTCTTATAGCATAGTATTATTCCACTTCATCCAAATACTCCAATTTGTTTAGCCATTCTCCAATTGCTAGATACCTATTTTTATTCCAAAAAAGTGCTAATATTTATTACGCTTATATTTATTATTAATATTTTAGCATTTTGCTATCTTTGGCCTCCTTGTGGTATATGTATATGAGCATTTTAGTCACATTTTTGCATAATTCCCACTTTCCAGAATGGTTAGAGTCCTTCAGAGTTTGACCAATCGTGTGCCCATACCCTCCCACAATCCTTTCCACATTTACTATTTTCATTTTTCTTATCTTTGCCAATTTTCTGGGTGTGAGATAAAACCTCACAGTTGTTTTCACTTTTTTTCCTCATTAGTGATTTGGGGCATTCTTTCATATGGTTGTTCATAATTTGCTCTTCCTCTTTGAAAACCATTTGTTCATATTCTTTGACTACTTATACGTTGGGGAATGGTTCTTAGACTTATAAAACTATGTCTCTCTTGGTGTAACCTAAGATTGTATTACCTTTAGGAGTTGGATGGTATGCTATAAATTTACTGAGCGTGCAGTCCCAAGATCTTTTTCAGATTACTGCTGTGTAACTATGCCTTCTCCATCTTATCCATGGGGACCTAATTTCTTAACCCCAAGTATAAGATTTTACATTTACCCTTATTAAATTTCTTCTTATTCCATTCAGCCCAGTTTTCTAGTCTGCCAAGATGTGGGGTCATCCTGCATTTGTCGTCTAGCTTATTAGCTAACCCTCCTAGCTTTGTATCATCTGCCAATTTAATAACTATCCCATCTGTTTCTTTATCCAAGTAATTCATAAAAATATTAAGCAGAACAGCGCCAATGAGAGATCCCTGCAGGACTCTACTGAAGACTTCTTTCTAAATTGACATTAAAAAATTAGCGACTGACTACTTTTCCAGTCTGGTCATTCAATTAACTTTGAATCTGTATAATTATATATTGTCTAGTCCACATCTTTCTATTTTTTCTACAAGAGTAAAGTGAGATATGTTATTATAATCTAGCTATATTTGCAACAGTTCCCTGATCTATGTTTATTAACTGTATCAAAAGTAGAAATGAAATATTGTGGCATGATCTATTCTTGCTGAAATCATTTGACTCTTGGTGATCTTTTCTGATTGTTCATTAACCGTCTCTTTAATAACACATTCTAGAATATTGCCAGGAAGAAAGTATATTTAATTATCTGTTCTCCAGGGCCACTATTGTTTGTTACACATACTATGGATTCAGCTGTCCTTCAGTGTTAGTTTTATTCGTATCATTGTGGTCGATGTGTATTTTGTTCTGATGGTTCCATTTATGTTACTCTGCATCAACTCATGCAAGTCTTACCATTTTTCTCTGAATTCCCCATATTCTTAATTCCTTATTGTCTAATAATATTCCATTCAGAGGAAATGTAGTACAGTGGAAAGAATTGTAGAGTCATTAAATCTGAGTTCAATTCCCAGCCCTGCAACATACCACCTGTATGACCTTGGGTAAGTCACTTAACCTCTTTCAGGTTTAGTTTCTTCATCTATACGACGAGGGAGTTGGACTAGATGACATCTGCGATCTCTTCCAGTCTTAGATTTTTAATCCTATGACCACATATGTAACAACATGTTCAGCCTCTCTCCAATCAATGTGGCATGCACTTAGATTCCAGACTTTTTATTACCACAAAAAGTAGAAATAATTAGTTTATCCCCTGATAGCTCCTTTCTGATATAAATATGTTAAGAGAAAACTTTGTTAGCTTCCTAATGAAGGCTCCTTTTAGGACTATATCCTTTACTGCCTCCTAGGTTACAGGTATTTTCACTTTCGTGTTTTATTGTCTTTTGATAAGTTGTACTTGATAAATACAGGTTCACTCCTTCATTCAGAAAAATATTTATTAAGCACCTTCTAAAAACTTGTGTCTCTTAGCACCTGAGGTGAATCTATTGAGAAATGTTGTTGTTGAGCAGTTAGATGATGCACTGAACAGAGTGCCAGGTCTGAAGTCAGGAAGATTTGACCTCAAATCTGGCCTCAGGCATTGAGTAGCTGTGTGATCCTGGGCAAGTCATTTCATCCTGTTGACCTCAGTTTCCTCATCTGTAAAATGAGCTGAAGTGGCAAACCACTCCATTATCTTTGCCAAGAAAACCCCAAATGGGGTCATAAAGAGTTGAACATGACTGAAAGGACTGAACAAGAATGTGTCTTGCTTAGTAACTGAGGTAAGTCTATTGAGAAGTATTAGACATGTTCATTTACATTTTAAATTCATAGTTCAATTGTGGAGGCAAGTCCTATATGCCATGAAACAATAAGCAAGATATTACATGTGCTGTTAAATCCTCATTTCATTGCATTGTTTGCTGAGATCATGGTTTACTGATATAAAATGCTAAATTCTAAAGTACAGCTAAATTATAGGCACTGTCAGAGAATAAAATAGAATGCTTATTTTTAAAAGTTAGGGTGGGATGAAGAAGAATCAGAGTATATAGAGTTTGGGTTTCTAGTTAAGAAAGCACTGATTAGAAAGCAGGGTAACTTTTAGGAAAAGATATGATTACCCTGGAGTAAATGGGGCTTTGCCCATGGGCACCTAGAGGGACTTGCTTCCTCCTCATGGTGACCACTTTCCTTACATTTCCCTTACATTTCCTTTTTTTTCTGTTCAGTCATTTTCCATGGTGTCTGACTCTCCATGACCCTATATGGGATTTTTTGGGGGGGAAGATACTGTCTTTTGTCATTTCCTTTTCTAGCTTATTTTATAGATGAGGCAGCTGTGGCAAACAGATTAAGTGACTTGCCCAGGGTCACATAGCTGGGCAATATCTGAGATTTGAACTCAGGAAGAGGAATCTTCCTATCCAGGCAGCATCCACTTCATCACCTTGCTGCCCCACATTTCTTCTCCTTGCCTATGATTCTGAGTGAGACAGTTGCTACCCCCGGAGTCCCATTAGGGTAACAGCCCTCTCCCGGGTCCAGTCTCCCGTCTAACTCCCACTACTAGACTGCCCCACTCCCATTGCAACTGCATTCCTGATTGAACTGTCCTTTCTACCATTCATCCCACACTTTGTCCCTGCTCAATTGCTTTTGCCCCAGGTGAAAAAATGTTTACTTATAGCTCTACTTTTTTTAAGTTTAGTAGTATTTTATTTTTTCCCCAGTAAGGTATCAAGAAAATTTTAGCATTCATTTTTACCACATTTTGAGTTCCAAATTTTTCTCCCTCCCTCCCTCACCTTTTATAGTTCTACTTATAGTGATTGAGTATAAACTATTGATTATTCCTTCCAGATTTAGATATAGGTTCCCATCCTGAAAAGAAAACTGAAGACAAAACACCTATTTAAGTTTTGTGAAAAGAAACAGGCAACAGAAAGTTATCCTACATATCAGTTTTCTAAATGTGAGACAGTTTCGCAAGGGAGAAATAGAAGTGTTAGTCACTTTCACTGTAAGTGTTTGAAGTGTTTGGTTGAAAGGCAGTAACTGAATATGTATCCCACCACAGTTCTCTTCAAGGCAGTTAATCCAATAGACTTACAAGATTTATTCACACAAAAACTTTTACCCCATAATGTCCATTCCCCAGCTGTGCCATTGTGACTGCAGTATCAAAAGAACTAAAGAAAGGCTCCCAGCACATTAGATTGTCCCCCTTTTGAAGACTGAGGACATGGATAAAGTTTCACAAAATAAGGGAGCATGAATTAGTTGTGACCAGGATTGTGAATGAGATTGTAGAGCTATCAAAAAAAAAAACATCGAAATAATTTTGAAGTAAAGGAAAAGGTTCTTATTTGCTCATTCTGGCTCTTCTGACATATTTCGAAAGGCGGGCTGCTACCTGGAACCTTGGTAGATCTCTTCCTGAAACCCAATTGAAGAAGGGCACATCGAGAAATTCCAGATACTGTACATATTCCTCAGTACTAGTTGACAGCTGACATTCCTCAGAGTTAGCATAACTAGCTCTGTGCATTATTCAAATGCCTCTTCTTTGACCATGTGCATAAATAATGCTTGAGACCAAATGTATTTTTGAACAATATTTTCAAATTTGCTAAGCCTGGAGAGACAATGACCTTGAAAAATTATCCTAGAAGCTACAACGCCAAATGCATTGACCCAATCACTAGAAAGAGCTAAATTAAACAGACTCATTCTTCTCCATGATCAGGGTCAGGATACACAGCCTGCAAACAGCAAGGTAAGGTAGTTGCCATACCTCAGGACCTCTGACTAGAAGAGTTTATAGGGATGACAAGCCTCTATTACCATTTCCTCTCACACACACCCTTCTCCCTTTGCTTAGTTGGGCAGTAAGGCGGTACAGTAGATAGACCACTGGACTTGGAGTCAAGATAGGCCTGGGTTCAAGTCTGGCTTCTGATACTTAACAGCTGTGTGACCTTAGGAAAGTCACTGAAGCTGTTTGCCTCAGTTGCTTCATCTGTAAAGTGGAGAAAATAATAGCACCAACTCCCAGGAGTGAGGACCAAGTGAGATAATAATTGAAGGAATTTCACACAGTTCTTGTCACATAGTAAATACTATATAAATGTTAGCTACGATTATTAAATGCCAAAGAATAGATTTTAACGTCAAAAACCTTACTACATACAGATTCCTATTCCTTTTGAAATTGCCTACATATTTTGCTGCTCTGCTTTTTATTCTTTATTATAAGGGATAGAACAACGGGAAGGAAAGGTAGAAGGGAAAGTTGATTTAAAAATAAATAAATAAATCAGAAATAAAAGAGGTTTAAAAAACAAAGGAAAAAGAAAATGCTTCCCTAGCTGGCAATGATGAGTGTTTTCCTTATTAATTCATTGTAGGGGGAAGGGAATAAGTATTTTTATATTTATGTGCTAAACACTTCTATCTCATTTGATCCTGACATTAAGCCTATAAGGGAGGTACTGTTGTTATCCCTGTTTTACAGTGAGGAAACTGAGGCAAACAGAGGTTAAATGACTTCCCCAGGATTATACAGAAGAGGCAAACTCAGATGTTCCTGACCCCAGGTCTAGTGTTCTATCCATTGCACCATCTAACCACTTCATGATATGGGAACTGAAGGAAGGATGGACATAGTAGAAGAAAGATACCTGGATTTGTAGTCAGAGGGCTTGGATTTGAGTACTCACTCTGGTGCTGACCACTCACCCATATGAACATCATTTCAATCAAGCCAAAAATTGACAAACATTATTAAATGCCTCTGGTGTACCAGGCATTGTGTTCTATGCCCTAGGAATACAAAAACAGAAATAAAACAGTCCCTCACCTCAAGGAGCTTCCTTCCTATTGAGGGAAACAATATGTAACATATAAATACGTAGTTTGTGTATAATACTGTCAATCCCTTGGAATCTCTGGACCCTACCCTGTTCTAACAGTTTCTAACCACCCCTGTTCTGGATAGAGATAATCACAAGAACACTTCTGCAGTTCGGCTGCTCTGTGCATCCCAAGTATTTGTCCTTCTATTTCCCATGGCCATACTCTATAAGAATCCCCTTCCCCTCTTTGTCCCCCAGCATCCCTGTCTGAAAAAGACAGCATGTTGTCTTGAATCACAATTTCTTGGCCATGAATAAATGCCTCACTTTATCTACTGATCGCCTAATTGGTCTGAGTTTTTCCAGGTCTGACAATTTGTACATATTAATACACACATACACACACACACACGCCAAACATAGAGTGATTTGGGGAGAAGAGAGGCATTTGTAGCTAGGGCCGTCAGGAGAGGCCCTGTTGGACTGAACTTTGAAGGAAATGGGAGATTCTAAGAGTAGGACATGAGGAAAGGGTTCATTCCAGGTTCAGGAGACATTGTGTGCAAACTCACAGAGAAGGAATCTGGAATGTTGGATTAAGAAATAGAAGATGATTTTGGCTGAACCAATGAATATATGAAGGAGAGTAATGTGTAATTATACATTATCATTCCAATCTAAAACCTTTGAGTGACATTTCAGTTTGTTGTGATCCAATACAATCCTCATCTGTCTTCTTGTTGCTTGTTTTCTCAGGTAGATCAGAGTGGAAAATATTTCCCTTGCTATTTCCATACTCAGGTAGGCACAATGTCCAGACTTCTGCTATACCAGTCATGCTGTTCACTTGGCTGATTTGTGTATTTAATTGTACACATATACTTAGAGATTTCCTCAAGATATAAAAAGCTAGATATGGCCTTAAAAATTTGTACTGCCTAATGTGTTTACTATTTTAAGAGAAAATAATAAGTAAATTGGGTGTAAGAGTTCTTGCTTAATTTGAGCAAGTAGGTGGCACAATGGATAAAGCACTGTTCCTGGAGTTCAAATCCAACCTCCAGCACTTACTAGCTGTGTGAACCCTCAACAAGTCACTTGTCCTCTGTTTGCCCACGTGTTCTCATCTGTAAAATGGAGATAACAGAGCACCTACTTTACAGGGTTGTTATGAGAATCAAAGGAGATCATAATGGTAAAGCTCTTAGCACGGTGCCTAGCACATAGTAGGTGCTATATAAATGTTAGCTATTATTAGTTACATATATACGCAATTTTTATCAGACTCCTGGTTCCTTCCTAAATGGTCTTCATGAAAATTAATATGACTGCCCAGCTGGAGAAAAAAACTATCAGTCATAATGTTTTGTAGTTGTACCAAATACTTTCACATACTCACTTAAATCTCATTATCATCCTGTGAAAGAGCTAATGCAAGAATTTGTGTTGTCATTTTACAGATGGGGAAACTGAGTCTCAGTTCAAATGACTAGTTCGCCCTATTAGTAAATGTGGGACTCAGGACTTGGACCCAAGTCTTCCTAGTTCTAAGTCCAGAGATCATTTTACTATGCATTCTTGTTAGGGTGCCAGAATCCTTTCCATTGTTGGAAATTGCACTATATTTTGCACCATAGTTATGTGGGTTGTGATGCTTCCATTTATAGTAATCCAAGTGTGTACAAAGTGTATTTGTTTATCTCTCCTCTCTGGCTTCACCTGATGGGCTTGGATCATGTCTGCTTATTATTGTACATTCTTACTTATCTCTATCTTTCATCTCCTATCTCCCTTCCAAAGGTTCCTTACACACAATAGAAATTCAATTAATGTTCTTTGTTAATGATGTCACTCAATTTCAGGCTTCAACTTTGGGGGAGGGAAGAAGTGATTTTTTTAAATTGAGTAATACCTATCATAAATCAGAGAATTTTTTTAAAGAAAGGACATAGCTTATTCT
The DNA here is from genome assembly GCA_028658325.1 of Potorous gilbertii. Taxonomy (NCBI): domain Eukaryota; kingdom Metazoa; phylum Chordata; class Mammalia; order Diprotodontia; family Potoroidae; genus Potorous; species Potorous gilbertii. The sequence goes on from CM053773.1 coordinate 48,660,702, forward strand.
TTAGTTCTGTCTTTAGCCAAACTGAACCTGTTTTTCTGTGCATGAAGCACATATGTTTATACTTGTCTCCTCTTTACCTAGTAGGGATAGCATCAAGATATATGAAATAATCATACAAGACACCTGGAATTTTATTTTCCAAGGTAATAAATACAGACATGAGACAGAACAAAGTCAACAAATTTGGACAAAACAAAGAACTGTGGGTCAAACCCACATCCAGACTTTATAAGACTGTGGGTAAATACTCAGGGAATTTTTTTTCCCCTCCAATCACCTTGATCAAGCATGTGGAACTAGAAGTAGGCAGACTGAGACCAATCTGGTTGGCCAAAGAGTAGTTATTTTTTTAAAGAAACCCTAGAGTGACCTATCATCAATCTAAGTCATAGTGTCTCTCAGCCTCTCAGCTTCCTCTTCTATAAAATGGGAATAGTCATAGCACTGACCTTCCAGGATTATCATGATGGTCGAAAGAGAAAATATTGTTAAGAGCTTTGCAAATATTGAAAGTTCTATGGTAATGCTAACTTATTAAGTTAATATAACCACTTGTTGGTTTTCATAGAGGGATTCTGGTGAAAAGTTCAGTTGAAATAGGTAACCTTTGAGTTCCCTTCCAAGGTTCCCTTCTGATGTTCTCTGATTCAATGACATTAAACAAGTATATATTTATTTTTAATTAATTAATTAATTTTTCAACATTTATTTTATTTACATTTTATATTCCAACATTCACTTTTATAAGATTTTGAGTTTTAAATTTTCTCCCCCTTCTTCCCCACCCCTCCCCAAGACAGCATGCAATCTGATATAGACTATACATGCACAATCATATTAAACATATTTCTACATTAGTCACATTGAAAAGAAGAATCGGAACCAAAGGGAAACACCACCAGAAGGAAAAAAAAAGAGAAAACAGTAGGACAAGCATATATTTATTAAGTATCTGTAGACACAGTAAACTTACCAAGCCGTAGGGAAATGCAAAGATCAGTCATGGTTCCTACCTTCAATGTAATCCCCCCAAAAATGTGATTTGTTCTTTAACTAGAAAAAATAATAATTGATGATACCACTTCAAAGTTTGCATAGTACTTTGTATATAGCTCATTCTGTGATAAATACATCAGAGAATTGCAAAGCCAGGATTCTGTGAAGTCCAAGGGGTCACATTCTTTCCTGATAGGTAACCAACTAAACCACTAAGAGGTTAAATCACTTATCCAAGGATGTTCTTTGAGACACTAGAAGCGGTAGCATATTTGCTGTACTGAAAAAAAAAATTTTAATTCAGGACATCTTTGAAAATACATAACATTACCATTTTAGAAGCAGTCACTTCACGTACACATCTTCTCTGTTTAATGTTTTATTGCCATTGTTTTGGAGTCTTTGAAATTTAAATGAAATATCCAAACAGGAAGGCAGTTGATTTTATCCTTATAAAGTCATGTTAATTCTGATGGTAGATGCTATGGAAAAACATTCCTGTGCATTAAAAATCCAGAAGGATTGGAGCCCATCCCTGTTCTCCATTTTGGAACTCAAAGGCAAGCTTTCAATCCCATCCTAATGTAAGTAATTAAAATCATCTAAAAGGGAAAGGGAGAACACGAAGCCCAACCAGTTAATGTTTCAAATGGCAAATTCTGACCAGAATTTTAAAGGGTGAGGAAATTTACAGGTTGATCTTTTGTTCCGCATTACCTCTAGACCTGGTGGTGCATCACCCGGTAATATAGCCCCATTAACCTCCTGAGGGCTGGACTCTGTGCATAATCAGAGACCATGCTGCCTGAACATCATTCATTTAATTTGCACAGCATGGAGATATACCATCCTCAAGATGCAGGAGTTGATTTTATTTTTAAATCACTATACATTGGAGAATTAGGCCATGATGCAGCGGTGCCAGGAACTTCAGATGTTTAATTTTGTTTTAATACCATCTTACATATTTAATGCTTGGAGACTCTTATTAGAGTGCATCATCCCCAGTGCAGTGACTGTTACAGTGGGGTATTTAACTCTATTGTAGAGGCCCTGGATGTACAATTAGCTGTCACTTTAGAAATTAATCTTTAGCAATCCAGAGAGGGCTAGTGAATTGAGCATAGGTCTGAGCTAAGAGGTCCCCAATGAGAATCCCAGGTCTGACATTTCCTCCTGGGGCTCTGGACAAGCCTCTTATTCCTCATTTTGTCCTTGACTTTCTATAGAACAAACCCCTTAACTCACACATCCCTATCTGGCTACTGTTAGGAATAACTAATTGAAGTTTACAACCTATCTTGTCAAAGAAAGGAATTAAAATTATTAGTACTGTCCTCCTGTTGTTGACTGATGTTAAAACTGCCATTTCCTGAGCATACAAATTTCAGATGAAATCAGAGCTTGTCCACATGTAGTAGATGTCTTGGGAATGTCCTTCTTTTAAAAACAAATGCAGTATCTTGGATTCAATACAAAATAATGAGTCAGCTCTGTGACTGTGAAGATAAGGGACACTCATTCACTGTACATTCATCTTATAAATAATAGGCGGGAAAAGTGCGTGAGGAAGGGATGCCAAAGCGAGAGGGTCTACTTGGTCTATAGCTCTGCCAGATTTCTCACCAAAGAACCTCCTATAGTTGGAGGTATCTAAGGAACTACAGTTAGGAATTTTTGTGGCCTGAGTAAAAGTCACAGAGAACACCCAGGACAAGTTTATGAAACATGCCCTCACTTGAGAGGGTGCTGGGATACCATCTCAGAGGAAGGGAAGCAGAGACCCCCAGCAGGGATCAGGATGGACTTACACAGGATACAACAGCTAGTAGTAGCTTCCTGTTTTAACCAATTATTCTTGCTAAGCAGGTGCTGAACTGCTGAAAGTTCACAAACGCTGCATCCACCCCTAAATTTACTGCAAAATAAGGGCTTACAGTTGTGGGTGTGAATGAATGAATGAAAGAGTAAAGGAATGAATAAGCCCTGATGTGCAAAGCACTGTACTGAGTACATTGATACAAATTGAAATACAAATTCTTATGAAGCCCACCTTCTAATGGGAGAGAGAATGTGTGTGTGCATACATGTGCACACACACGCACATGCATGTATAGAAAGTTTCAGCTGCGTCAGATGGAAAGATCTCATGGTCTTGAGCATTCCACAGCAAACAGTGGTTGATACATCTTCTCTACCATCATTTTTCAGTGATAAGGCCACACTTTTGATGGAGAACCATTGGTCAGTGCCAAAGACTTTGATGTCCAGAATTTTCTATTCTGCGTCTTCAGTGGCTGTGGCTACAGCTGGTCAGTAGTTGGAGGCAGTGGTCAAGATGGTGGTGCCAGCTTGACTCATATCACACATACTGCCTCCTGTCCCAGCCTCAGGGTGCCTTGCTGCTTAAGATAGGCTGGCTTGCCTGCCCAGTAGATAGATTGCTACTTTGTTAGCAATGTGTAGGATAACCTGGAATGAGAAGAGATAAGGCTGCTGCTGCAGTAGTCCAGGTGAGAGACAATGAGTTCCTGGACTAAAATGTTAGCTGTTTAAGTAGAGAAAAGGGAATGTCAGACCTGGGATTCTCACTCGGGACCTCTTGGCTCAGACTAATTCGCTAGTCCTCTGGATTGCTAAAGATTAATTTCTAACGTGACAGCTAATTGTACATGCAGGGCCTCTACAATAGAGTTAAATCTCTCTCTCAGAGAGATGTTGGGGAGGCAAAATGGGGCAGAGAACTGACAACCAAGAGCTCCCCAGGGAGACTCCCAGGTCTTTTGAAAATCCTAGTTCTTTGAAAAGTGCTTTGATATATGGAGAAGGAAGAATTTAGAGTCAGAGATAATGTTGAAGTTGTGAATCTGGCATTTTAGGAATTGGGGATAGCCAGTGCCAAAGGAGATAGAGGGTTGGGTATGATAAACAGAAAAAAAGGCTGGTTTGCTGGCTCACTGAGGAGGGAGACTGATGGACAAGGAGGCTGGAAAGATAGTTTGGGGTCAGGCTGTGGAGTTCTTTAAGGTTAAGCAGAAACATTCATATTAGCCATAAGGGGCCTCTGGGTTTTACTTGGTAGGCAAGTGACAGGGTCAGATTTACACTTCAGGAAAATCCCTTGGACAGAAACAATGTATAGGATGGACAGGAACAGGAAGAGGCTTGAGTCAGGGAGGTCAACTAAGAAGTCATTGCAGTAACCTAGGTAAGAAGTGAGAATGGTTTAAACCAGGGGTGGGGAATCTGCGTCCTCCAGGGCATGGATGGCCTTCTAGGTCCTTGAGTGTGGTCTTTTGACTGAGTCCAAGTTCTACAGTACAAATCCTTTTATTAAGAGGATTTGTTCTGTGAAGTTTAGATTCAGTAGAAGGTTGTACTGGAGGACCTAGAGGACCATGTGTTGTGGCCTCGGGGACACAGGTTCCCCACCCCTACCCTAAACTAAGGTGAACTAAGAAGAGGCACTGATATGTCAGTCAGTTAATATTATGGTCAACTATTAAAGCTTTGAGGCAGGAATCTGTGAATTATAGAATATATGGAATATAAGTAATGGATATTTTCATTGTATTATAACTAACATGTATATGTAATATTTTAAGACTTAAGTAGGTAGTCCATAGTACAAGTTTTATTATTCATCTTTTCCAGATAAGGAAACTGAGGCTCAGAGAGGTTAGTTAACTTAGCCATGATTGTACAGCTAATAATTTCAAAAGTTGGGATTTGAGCCTGTTTCCTAGCCTAAGCTCAGCATTCCTTCTATTATACCACTGTAAACAGAAAAAGGAAGATCCATCAGTCAAACATTTTTAAGCACCTACTATGTGCCAGGCACTATGCTAAGCATTGGGGATACAAACAGGACCAAAAAAAAAAAAGTCCCTGCCTTCAAGGAGCTTAATGGTCTAACCAAAGAGACAATATGCAAACAAAACTATACACAGAAAATTACATATGGGATAAATAGGAGATAATTAACAAAAGGAAGGCACTGGAGTTTGGGAAGACTTCCTTTTGAAAGTGGTATTTTAAAGGAAGACAGGTGAAGACAGCTGGTGGAGCTGAGGAAGGAAAACATTCCAGGCATAGGGAAAGTCAGAGAAAATGCCTGGAGCCTAGAGATTGGAGTATTTGATTTGTGGAGGAGCCAGGAGGCTAGCGTCGCCAGGTGAAAAAGTAAAGTGTAAGAAGATCGCAAAGGTAGAGGAGAGCTAGGTTACGAGGAGCTCTGAATGCCAAACAGAGGCTCCATGGGATGAATGTATTAAGAATTGTTCCACAGATCAATTCCCAGAACATTACCTGGAATAATCAAGACAGCGAATGTTTTACTCTGCTTTGGCTAAGAGAGGGGTGGGAAAAACGAACATTTATTAAGCACCTACTATGTACTAGGCACTTTATAAGTATCTCATTTATCTTCACAACAACTCTGTGAAGCAAGTGCTATAATTATTGCCATTTTACAGAAAACGCTACAAGGGCAGACGAAAGTTAAGTGATTCGGCCAGGTTCACACAGTGAATAAGAATCTGCAGCTGGATTTGAATTCAGGTCCTTCTGAGGAGGGGACCAAATTATGACTATTGAATTAAGGAAAGCAAGGAGACAGCCCTTACCTAGAATAAGTGAGAGAAAAGATTGGGAAAGAGAACGTAGAATTAAGGGAAAACTAGATTAAGAAATATAGATTCAAATAGTTGTTAATACTTAGATTATACTTAGTCCAGCTCCGGAAATGAAGACTTGGAAAAGCAGAGACTTGCCAAGGCCACATAGAGAATTTGTGTCAAAAAGAGATTAGAACTAGGGCAGTTAGGTGGTGCAGTGGATAGAGCACCAGTCCTGGGGTTAGGAGGACCTGAGTTCAAATTAGATGCTTACTGTGTGACCCTGAACAAGTCACTTAACTCCAACTGCTTAAAAAAAAAAAAAGGAAGGAAAAAAAGAAATTCTATCTCCCCAGTGCTCAGAAGGGTGCTGTATTAAGTTGCTACCTTTTAACTTCAATTATTCTTTTATGGTGAAGTTTTTAAAAGTAATACCTACAAGACCAAATAGGAGATGATTGATCAAAAGGAAGCTTGTTCACACAGAAGGACTGGAAAACAACTTAGAGCATTTTAAAGCTTTTGGGTATATTTGTGCGTCACCATACATACAAAAATACTAATAAAAAACCTGAGAATAAAGGAGATCATATATGAAGAGCTATTTTCACCTCTTTGGAGGCAAGAGACTGTGATAAGTATAAAATATTCTATCACCATTATCAGCTGGTATTTGTGAAGGATGGAGCATGGCTTGAAATGGTACTCCTAACAAAACTGAACACAGTTCCAGCTTCTGAGAGCTGTCAGCATTGATGCACAGACATATGCAGGGGGGATATGTGAATACACATATAGCTAGAATGATAGAAAACATAACCGTAGGAAGGCATGAAAAAAAAAGACTGTAAAAGAGAACTTCAGAAATAGCAACAGAACACAGTTTTGCAAGTAATATTCCACCTTCTTGCCAATAAACCTATGACTGAAAAAAACTTAGTCATCCTTCCTTGTTTATAAATTTAAATATATACATATATGTGTAGATTTTTGTCTATACATATGTAGCATACATATATGTGTATATAAATACATGTGTATATTAGATATAGGTAGATATATTTATATATAGATACTATATATATATGTATATATCATTTTTATATATCCTATATCATAAATATGTGTACATGTCTGCATATATTTTATATATGCAAGATATGTTTGGTACACATTGCATGGATATATGTATGCATATATATGTTTTATGTATATATATCATAGATAAATCAGAACTATGTCTACATATGTGCATCTTATGTACATGTCATAGATATATGTATATATTTTCTACATATATATACTTCATAAATGTGCATATGTATTATATATTTGTTGCTCAGTCACGTCCAACTCTTCATCACCCCATGGATCATAGCACACCAGATCTTTCTGTCCTCCACTATCTCCCAAAGTCTGTTTCTCCCAAAGTATTCATTGCTTCCAGGACATTATCTATCCATCTCATCCTTGTAGTTCTCTTCTCCTTTTACCTGCAATCTTTCCTAACATCAGGATCTTTTCCAGTGAGTCCTGTCTTCTCATTATGTGGCCAAAGTATTTAAACTTCAACTTTCATATTTGTCCATCCAATGAATAGTCTGAATTTTTTTCTTTAGGTATTGACTAGTGTGATTTCTTTGCTGCAAGAGACTTTCAAAAGTCTTCTCTAGCACCACAATTCAAAAGCATCCATTCTGCAGCACTCAGCCTTCCTTATAGTCCAGCTCTCACAGCCATACATTGCTATTGGAGAAAATCATAGCTTTGACTTTGTGAACCTTTGCTGGCAAGATGGTGTCTCTGCTTTTTAGTATGCTGCCAGATTTGCATGGTTTTACTTCCAAGTAGCAACCATTTTTTAATTTCATGGCTTCAGTTGCCGTCTATAGTGATCTATGAACTCAAGAATGTAAAATCTGACATTGCCTCCTTTTTTTTCCCTCCGTTTTCCAGGAAGTGATGGGACCAATTGCCATGATCTTGATTTTTTTTTTAATGCTTTTACACTCTCCTCTTTCATTCTTATCAAAAGACTTCTTAATTTCTGCCATCAAAGTGGTATTATCTGCATATCTGATTGTTGATATTTCTCCTAGCAACCTTAATTCCAGCTTTTGGTTCTTCCAGTCTGGCATTTCACATGATGTGCTCTGCATATAAACCAAATAAGGTGACAATATATACCCTTGTCATACTCCTTTTCCAATCTTAAACCAGTCAGTTGTTCCATGTTTGATTCTAACTGTTGCTTCTTGACCTACATACAGGTTCCTAAAGAGACAAGTAAGATGATCTGTGTTCCCGTCTCTTTGAGGGCTTGCCCTCACATTTTGTTGTGACACACACAGTCATAGGCTTTAGTGTAGTCAATGAAGCAGAAGTAGATATTTTCTGGACCTCCTTTGCTCTGTCCATAATCCAGCAAATTTTGGTAATTTGGCCTCTGGTTCCTCTGCCTCTTCAAAAACCAGCCTGCTTTTCTGAGTAATTGTTAGTTCACAAATTGCTAAAGCCTAGCTTGCAAAATCTTAAGCATAACCTTGCTGGTATGTGAAATGAATGCAATTGTTCAGCAATCTGAACACTCTTTGGAATTGCCCTTCTTTAGGACTGGCAAATAAATTGATCTTTTCCAATCCAGTGGCCACTGTTGAGTTTTCAGAATTTGCTGGCATATTGAATGCAGCATTTCGACAGAATTATCTTCTAGGATTTTAAGTAGCTCAGCTGGAATTCCATCATCTCTACTAGTCATATTGTTAGCAATGCTTCTGAAGGTCCACTTGACTTGTTTCTCCAGGATATCTGGCTCTAGATCAGTAACCGTATCATCGTGGTTATCAATAACGTTAAAATCTTTCTCCTATAGTTTTTTTGTGTCTTCTTGCCACTTTAACCTGTTATATCTCTGTTAAGTCCCTACCATTTTTGTCTTTTGTCATTCCCATTTTGCATGAAACATTCCTTTGATATCTCTAATTTTCTTGAAGCGATTTCTTCTATTTCCCATTCTATGATTTTCTTCTATTTCTTTGCATCACTTATTGAAGAAAATCTTTCCTTGCTATTTTCAGTAATTCTGCATTCCGTTGGGTGTATCTTTCCCTTTCCTTTTTCGTCCTTCCTTAGCTATTTGTAAAGCCTCCTGAGACAACTTTTGTGCTTTCTGGCACTTCTTTTTCTTTGGGACATTTTTTGTTGCTACCTCCTGCACAATATTGTGAACCTCTGCCTCTCTCTCTTTAGGCACTCTATCTACCAGCTCTAATCCCTTAACTCTATTCATCAGCTCCACTTTGTATTCATAAGGAATGTTATTAGGTCATAACTGCACGGTCTGCTGATTTTTCCCTCCTTCTTCAATCCAAGTCTAAATTTTGCAATAGGAAGCTCATGGTCTGAGCCACCCTCAGCTCCAAATCTTATTTTAAATGACTACATGTACATGTGTATGATATACTACATATGCAGAATTGCCTCTTCTGTTCTTTCTATTTTAAAAATGTTTTAAAAGGGGGTATTTGGCAGTTTCAAAGGACTGTAGCTTCTCAAAGAATGTCATTATTCCAGCATCATGAGCTGAGATTGGAAGCATACTACGCTGATAACATGAACCATGGGCCTCTACTACATAGTAGATATGTTAGCTTATGTTGGTTTGCTAGCAATATTTTCTGCATATCCAAAGGCTCACTATATTTGAAAGTTTGGGAAGATTTTTGAATTTCACAAGACTTATTTACTCGGAAAAAAGATCATAAGAATGCAAGTGAGGATGGGGAGACAAGAAATAGTAGTCATTGAAGACTCCAGTTATCCAGACATCTGCTCAAGCTTTCTACCCTCTCATTCTCTCTCTGCCCAAAGTAGAATCACTAATAATTTCTTAATTTGCTTTAGGGATAATTTCATCCTCTATAAAGGGGGAGAACCCACAAAGAGGAATTCCATCCTGGATCTGATTCTCATTAACAGAGAAGAATTTGTTGCTAGTGTGGGAATGATTCACTCCCCTGGGAGGAAGTGCTTACTTGCTCCTAGGGTTTATGATAGAGGAGAAGAGATCTGGACAGATCTAACAGGACTCCTAGATGCCGAGAAAGCAGATTTCATGTTGTCAAAGGAAAGAGAGGGGAGGGTAAGACCAGAAAGAAAGGGAAGAGTTCAAGCAGAAAATGCTAGCCCTTCTGGGTCATGTGAACAACAAGCTAGGAGAAGGGGGAGAGACAAAGTCCTTTCTCCAATTTCCATGACCTCTCAAACCTTCCCACAATAAGAATTATGGGCAAAAAAACTCTAGAGACTTCAGTAAGGGGGAAAAAATGGAAAACCTGAAGAGATCAATGTGGATGCACAGGGAGCTCATCAACCAAGATGAGATATTAGGTTTTAAAAGAAAACGTACAGAGTGAAAACAAGACCAGGGAAAAGAAAAGTTGTCTTTTTCTGTGTCTGTGTGTGTATATATAAATATATATACACATATCTGTATGGCTATCTATCTAGATATATCCCCTTTTAAAATATCTATATATAAACAAAGATATCTCTCTCCCTATCTCTCTCTCTGTCTCTCTCTCCCTCCCTCTCTCTTTGTCTCTCTCTCTACCTCTCTCTGTCTCTGTCTCTCCCTCTCTCTCTTTCTCTCTGTCTTTCTCTCTCCCTCTCTCTCTTTCTCTCTCTCTGTCTCCCTCTCCCTCTCTCTCTCTGTATTTGTCTCTTCCTCTGTCTCTTTCTCGCTCTCTGTATTTGTCTTTCTCTCTCTCTTTCTCTCTGTCTCTCTGTCTGTCTCTCTCTCTGTCTCTCTGTCTGTCTCTCTCTCTTTCTCTCTGTCTGTCTCTGTCTCTCTCCCTCCCTCTCTCTCTCTTTCTCTCTCTCTGTCTCTCTCTCTATGTGCATGTCTCTGTCTCCCTCTTTCTCTCTCTCTGTCTCTCTCTCTTTCTCTCTGCCTATGTCTCTCTCTCTGTCTCTCTCTCCCTCTTTCTCTCTGTCTCTCTCTTTCTCTCTCTCTCTGTCTCTCTCTCTCCATGTGTGTGTGTGTCTCTCTCTCCCTTTCTCTCTCTGTCTCTCTCCCTCTCTTTGTCTCTGTCTCTGTCTTTCTCTCTGTCTGTTTCTGTGTCTCTCTTTCTCTCTCTCTCTATGTGTGTGTGTGTGTCTCTCTCTGTCTCCCTCTTCCTCTCTCTCCCTCTCTCTCTCCCTCTCTCTCTGTCTCTCTCTCCCTCCCTCTCTCTCTGTCTCTCCCTCCCTCTCTCTCTGTCTCTCTCCTTCTCTCTCTGTGTCTCTCTCTTTCTCTTTCTGTCTCTCTCTCTCTGTCTTTCTTTCCCATTTTTCATGCTTTTCTTGCATCTCTCTCATTTCTCTTCCCAATTTTTCCTCCACCTGTCTAACTTGATTTTCAAAATCCTTTTTGAGCTCTTCCATGGCCTGAGCCCATTGGATATCTATTTCAGATGTTTGGGATACAGAGGCCTTGACTTCTATGTCTTTACCTGATGGTAAGCATTGTTTTTCCTCATCGGAAAGGAAAGGAGGAAACATCTGTTCACCAAGAAAGTAAACTTCTATGGTCTTATTTTTTTTCCCTTTTCTGGGCATTTTCCCTGTCAGTTATTTGACTTCTGAGATTCTTCTCCACCCCTGCCCAGATTCACCCAGCTAATGCTTGGGGTCTGAGATTCAAATACTGCTCCCCAGCCTCAGGGCTTTCAGCGGCAGGCCTGGCTGCTATTCAATGTGAGCTTAAGTTCTGGTGCTCAGATCGGGGCAGGGTCGCCTCCCTGGCTCAGTTCCTTCAGGGGGTTTATGCAAAGACCTTCAGTAATGGACCCAAGGTCCTGCCTGCTCCAGGAGCCTCTGGCCGCCACTGCTTCTTGAGGGGACCTGAGTTATGGAGACACCCCGTTCCCCTCTCAGCCAGCCCAGAAGTCTCTCTCACTGACTTGTGCACCTGTGAGTGGAGGGACCTTCACGGCTGCCAGAGATTCCGTCCCTGAAGCCTGCTCGGATCTGCTCCTCTTGGTGCCGTGCGATCAGGGAAGGGCTGGGCTATGCTCTGGTCCGGTGCATGACAGACCTTTGGGATCAGTTTTTCAGGGCTCTCTGGAACAGAAATCTCCTTCATTCCATTGCTGCACAGCTTCCACTGCTCCAGAATTTGTTGGAAGTTCTTTTTACAGGAAATCCATGGGCTGTGGGTTCAGAGCTAGCATATGTGAATCTTTCTACTCTGCCATCTTGGCTCCTCTCTGTCTCTCTTTCTCTCTGCCTGTCTCTCTCTCTCTCTCTCTCTCTCTCTCTCTCTCTCTCTCTCCCTCTCTCCCTCTCTCTCCCTCTCACCTGAGCTTTGGCATTCCTGGTGCTACTTTTGTAAAACTTTGTTAGGATCTTTTAGATAGATAGATATTTTTAAAGGGGAATAAATAAATATTGATATAGGTATATGTATGTGTTTCAATATACATATATACACATTTGTCCATATGCATATATTCTCTTCCCTGACCTTGCTTCTATGTAAATAGATGTAGATATGCATAGACATTCATATCTATCTATAGATATCTATGTATACATATTGTATCTACACATATATAAATGTGTATGTTCATGAAAACATGCATGTCTGCATGCATATATACATATAAATGCATGTGTATAAATGTGCATATCTACATGTAGAAATACCTATATTCATATGTGTATCTACATATGTGTGTACATGTAAATATGTACACATATAGGTAGAGATCTATATTGATAGATACGAATATCTATCTGCATCTACGTCTAGCTCTCTGTTGATATAAAAGATCATGGCAAGGTCTTGTAAAAGTAGCATGTAGATATGAATGAATATCTGTATAGCTAGCAATATACAAATATCTATATTGTTAGATATGTGGATAGATAGCTATAAAGCTAGATATAGATATTTATATGCATGTGTATATCTAGCCATATATCTATATCGATCTATACATAAACACCTCTGTGTATGTGCATGTGTGTTTATGATCATGACAAGGTTGTCTTGTAAAAATAACATCAAGGATGCTCTAGATCATCTGGTCAGAATGAACTAGAGCTAAAGGGAAGCTAGAGATATCAGAAGATATGTTGGGATTTTTTTAGCTGTCTTGGGAGAAAAGGGGGTCTCAAAAAAGGACTGGTGGAACCTTTGTTTGAGGTGGAGAGGTGAATGATACATGACAAGAGAGAGAAAGCAGAGCTATTCATTTCTTATTTTGTTAGAATAGTCTTTGTGCTAGAAGTGACTGAACAAAAATGAGTAATGGAATTGACCCAGTAGTAAGAGAGCTCATGGCTACCCTTTCACCTGGCCCAGAAAACCTGCATTCTCAGGTACCAATAGTAACAGCAGGCATGATTATTAAGCCAATGTCAGACATATTTTTAAAATTCAGAAAAAACAGGAGAGTTTATGAGAAGTTTGGAAAAGAGAACAGAATCTGAAAACTATAAGTCTATGACCTTTACTTTCATTCCTAGGAAAATTCTAGAATGGATCATTAAAGATATTATTGATGAACAATTAGAAAAGGAAATGATTATCAGAAAGAGCCAGGACAAGAAGAATATGTTGTGCCACCCTAACCTCATTTCCTTTTTTTTTTAGATTTATTTATTTTTAGTTTACAACATTCAGTTCCACAAGCTCTTGAGATCCAAATTATCTCCTCCTCCCTCCCCAAGATGGCATGCAATCTGATATAGGCTCTACATGTACATTCACATTAAACATATTTTCACATTAGCCATGTTGAAAAGAAGAATTATAGCCAATGAAATGAACCATAAGCAAGAAGAAATAAAACAAAAAAGAGAAATCAAATAGTATATACTTAGATCTTCATTCAGACTCCATAATGTTCTGAATGTGGATAGCATTTTCCATCATGAGCCTTTTGGAGTTGTCTTGGCATCTTGCATTGCTGAAAAGAGTCAAGTCTATCAAAGTTAAGTCATCTCACAATGTGGCTGTGGTTATGTACAATGTTCTCCTGGTTCTGCTCCCCTTACTCAGCAACAGTTCATATAAGTCTTTCCAGATTTTTTGAAGTCTGCCTGCTCATCATTTCTCATAGCAGAATAGTATTCTATTACATTCACATACCACAACTAGTTCTGCCATTCCCCAGTTGATGGCTATCATTTCCTTTTTTGATAGGATTACTAAACAAGCAGGTGAAAGGAATGCTGTAGATATCACTTCCCTAGATAAAGTATCTCATACAAGTCTCATGGAGAATATGACGAGATATAGATTAGATGACAATAAAATTAGATGGATAGCGGACTGTTTGGATGGCCAGACACAAACAGTAAATGTTAATGACTTAACTGTCAATGTGGTTCCAGTGAAGGGCCAGAGATCCTTGCTTAGCCCAACGTGTTTTAACATTTTTACTAATGATTTGGATAAAGACACAGATGGAAAACTATCATATCTTCAGTTGGATAGGATAGCTAAAACACTACATGATAGATTGGTAATTCTAAAGGAGCTTGACAAGTGAAAGCATTGGCCTGAATCAGAGAAGTAAAAATTTATTAGATTTAAATATAAAGCCTCACACTTGGGTACAGAAAAATTAGCTTCACATGAACAATATGGGAGAGACATGACTAGAGAGATTCACATGTTATCTTCTCCCCTCGATTCTCTCCTCCTCTTTTATATAGTTGTCTACTTGTGCACCCTGATTATGAGATAATTTTACCTAATTCTCCTTTCCCTTCCTCCCTAGTGCATTCTTCTTCCTCTTTCTTTTCATTTTTTTTTTTTTACTATCCCCAAGATATAATAGAACTTCTCCGAGGTCTTGTTTAATTGGACTTTCTCTATGAATCCTGATGATAAGGTTCAAAGGGACACGTATACCATCTCCCCTTACTTGAATGTAAGTAATTTGCCCTTGTTTAGACATTTATCATTGTTCATTCATGCTTACCTTTTAATGTTTCTTTTCACTTCTATGAAGCTCTGGTCTTTTTTTTTTTATCAAGAACTTGGAAGTCCTCTATTTCATTAAAAATACATTTTCCCCCTTTACAGTATGCTGTTTTTCTATGTAAGCTATTATTGACCATTAGCTCATACCCTTTGCCTTCTGGAATATTACATTCCAAGTTCTCTTCTCCTTTATAGTAGTGACTGCTAAATCATGTATGATTCTGACTATGGCTCCTTGGTATTTGAATTCTTTCTCTCTGGCTGTTTGCAGTATTTTTCTTTGACCTGGAAGCTCTGGATTTTGACTATGATATTCCAATGAGTTTTTAGTTAGGGGTTTCTTTCAGTCTATTTCCACTTTGCCCTCTGGTTCTAAGAGCTCTGGGCAGTTACCAGAGAGAGTTCTTGAAATAGGATGCCCAGGCTTTGGTTTTGTTCATGGCATTCAGATAGACAAATGAGTCTTAATTTTTTTTCTTCTTGACCTGTTTTCCAGGTCAGTTGTTTTTGTTATAAGATAGCTTACATTTTATTCTATTTTTTCAGCTTTTTAAACTTTGTTTTAATATTTTTTTTCTGCCTTGTAAAGTCAATGACTTCTATTCAAATCATTCTAATTTTCAGGGAATTTGTTGCTAGGGCAAAGTTATATACCTTTAGTGCCAAGCTGTTAATTCCCTTTCCATTTCTTTTATAGTTTTCATTTCTTTTCCAATTTTCCTCTCGAATTCTTAATTTATAACAAATACTTCTAAACTTTTTTAAATTAACTTTTGCTTTATCTCTTCCAGGAATTCTAGCTGAGTTTGTGCCTAAGCTGAATTTTTCTCTGAGACATGGCCTGTAGATGTTTTAGTCATTTCTTCTTCTGGATTTGTGTCTTGAGTGTTCCTACTATCATAATTTATTATTGTGGGGTTCTTTTATTTGCCCATTTTTTCCAGCTGACTTCCGAACTTCAGACTTGATATTGGAGCTAGACTTTGTCATACATCTAGAGGGAAGGTCTGGGCTATCTTGTTGCTGCTTTCTTAGAGTATTGAGCATTGTGTTATTCTGAGCTCTTTGGTACAGGTTAGTTACTTGTAAGCTTTTAGTGCTTTCAGAATAGACTGATCCAGGACAAAGTCCGTGACCCCTCTCCCCATGTATGACTAGTTCCTGACTGGGGTTAGGGTCTGAACAAGAGCAGAATACTGCTAGATTCAACCTATCAGTCAGCTGAAACATTCTGTTGGTTCAGAATGGCAAAACTATAGATTCCTCTTTGATCTGAGATTCCAGTCATTGGTCTGAAAGCTGGAATCAATGTGTTTGCTCATAGAGTCTGAGTCACGCCAGTGCTGTTGCTGGCTTCTGAGCTTACTCCTTTCACAACCCAGGACCTCCCTAAAGGGAAGGTCACTTCCCTGGGCAGATCCCCTTCTCAGCCCACCTTGGATCTATGACCTGACCTGGATAGACAGTGCAAAGCTACCAGTTAACACCTGTCCCCATCCCCATGACCAGGTATGGGTCTGGTGATGCATGCGATGGGACCTAGTGCATAGCCTTTAATGGAGATTAGAATAGTCTACACACAGTGTGCTTCTGTCCCAATCCTGTTCCTAATGTCCACATATTCCCTATTTGTCTCCCTGTGCTGACCTGGGCTAGCAAAGGATTCACTGTAACCTCCTCTGGATTTCTCCATCAGGATTTTGTCTTGTGTATTTTCTAGACCTGTTTGGAGAAGTTGGTGGAAAGGAGCTCATGGCACTGCTTCCCCTCCACCATCTTAGCTCTGCCTTCCGCCCTGAACTTTCATTGTCAGAGCTCATCTGAGTGCCACAATTTAAGAAGGAAATTGATAAGCTAGAGAATATTTAGAGGAGAGCAGCTGGGATAGGTTCACAGAATACAGAGAATAAAACTTGAGGTTGGTTAGTGTTTACTTCTCGGTGTATTTGCAAGGAAGTTTGGTTTTTGTCTTTATACCCTATGTGCCTAGACACTGTGCAAGCAACTTAACCATTTCTCAACAGGCATTTATTAAGTGCTTATTCTGTGCTCAGAATAATAAACACTCATTGAACTAAATAAAATATTCCTTGATAGACGTAATAAGAGATATAACTTAGTTCAGTGATCATTTGATTATTAATATCTAATGAGATATATATACAGTTAGCTGTATGTTCTACAAAGGCATTCACCTCTATCATAGAGAACATCCTTCAAAGAGTCCAGATGGAATCAGAATTCCCTAGAGAATATGAGATCCTCCACATAAGAAGTGCCAAGAGCATGGTATTTTCCCATGATATGATCCTGTTTTATCTCTGGGAGGACAAGCACTATACCTGTCATCCCTACTGCAGTAGAGGCTGACTCTAGTAGATCACTTGAGGTTGGCTGAGGTGCCATGGGTTAAGTCCATCTAGGGCTCCTCACCAATATAGTGAGCCCCCTGGAAGTGGGGCTCCCTAAGGAAGGGCAAACCAAAACTAGCCCTGTCAGTTTCTAGCCCCAGTGAGTATTGGAATAAAGCACCTGAGTGGTTGCTGCACTTCCAGCCTGGGAGAGACAGGAGAAAGAACTGGGGTAGTGGAGTGAGATTTGAAGAGCCTCCACTTGCCAAGTAGGGACTATGTCCAACTTCACCAAAGTGAGTAAAGCAATCTTTCATTGCAAATTTTGCTCTAGTATCTTCATTGTAGAGAGACACTGGGCCCCCCTTAGCATGGAAATAGCATATCATTTACATGCCTTTGTTTTGCTTTCATTCAGCAGTCCCTGCAAGGATATAGACATGGCACAGCCAACCAGTCCCAGTGAGGATGAGATGTGGCTGCCTTTGTCCCCTCTCCTCAGTGCATTGTTGTTTGAGTTCCCCAGAAGGTATGTCTTCTATGCCACTCTAGCCACAGGTCGATGGAAAGAATTCTTGGTCAGGGTGGTGCCAAGACTGGATTGGTTTCTGTTCTTTTATATTCTTTTTCTGGTGGGGGATGAGCTGGTATCTTTTCTTCTCCACCCCTTATTTGCTTCTTTAAAAAGAAAAAGATTTTGTTGATGCCTTTTTCATTTTTTTTAATAGCACTATCACTTCCTGCTAACTCTCTACCTACACTCTACCCCACAAATATACAGAATACTCTCTTGTAATAAGCAAGTGTAGTCAATCAACAAATCAAGGTATTGGCTACATATGTCCCATTCTGCACCTGGAGCCCACCATCTCTCTGCTGAGAAGCAAGACACATGCTTTCCCCATGATTGGTCGTTACATTGTCAGAGTTGTTAAGTATTTCAGTTTGATTTCCTTTATATTGTTGGGTTCCTCATGCAAATTGTTCTACTGGTTCTGTTTACTTGATTCTGCATCAGTTCATTTAAGTCTTCCCAAGGTGCAGGGTATGGTTCGGGGTTTTGTTTTGTTTTTTTTGTATCCTTAGTCATCATTTTTTAATTTTTTTCCTTATTTTTAATTTATGAAGTAAAACAAGCATTTCCATAACATCGTATAATAAGAAAAAGATGATTGTACTTGAAACTGCAAAGCTACTGCTTTTAAATATATATTAAAGTTATCGTGTAAATTTATTTTTTCTTCCCTTTCTCCCCCACTTCTCCTTAGAAATGTCTAACATTAGACACAAATACACATATATATGTAAAAATATTCTCTACGTACTTTTATTTATCAGTTCTTTCTCTGGATGCAAATGGCATTTTCCTTTGTATGTCCTTAGTAGTTAACTTACATATTTATAATAGTCAAAATGACTTACTTGCTCAAAACTGTCCTTAAAACAATATGTTGTTACTGTCTACAACATTCTCTTGATTCTTTTATTTTGCTCTTTATTATTTTGTGCACATTTTCCTAAGATCATCAAGCTCATCATGTCTTATAGCACAGTAGTATACCATCAAAATCTTATTTGAATTGATTACTACGATTTGTTTAGTCATTCCCCAGTTGACAGACATCCCCACAATTTTCAGTCCTTTGCCCCCACAAATCATTTTTTAATAATTCAATGAGACTGTACAATATTTATATATCATAGTTTATTGAGCTGTTACCTAATCAATGGGCACACATTTTGTTTATAGTTTTTTTTTAATACCATAAAAAGTGCTGCTATAAATATTCCCTCCATCTTTGACCTCCTTGCAGGGTATGCCTAGTAATGATATCCCTGGACCAGATTTTAGCAGTTTGGAAATTAATAATCACATTTATGTAGACTTTTAAGCTTTGCTAAGCACCTTACCCTATGTTATCTCAATGGTTCCTTACAACAACCCAAGGAGGTAGATGCTACTACTATCTTTATTTTATGGAAGAAGAAATTGGAACTGAGAGAGAGTAAGTGATTTGTCCAGTATCAAATAGCTAAGGGAATGTTTGAGGTCAGGATTCAAACTCAGATCTTACAATTTTACACTTGTGAGTTCAATGCTCTTTTCACTACACTGTCTATTACAAATTGTTCTCCAGAAGGATGGGATCAGTTCACAGGTCCCTAAACAATGTACCTGTCCTTGTCTATGAATTATCAATATTAGGTGCCTGACCTTATCTATTATCTTAGAGTTTCCTGATGGATTGAAATGGTGAAAGTGGGGCCAGCAAAGCCTTTGACTGACTTGATAGGCTATCCCATGCTTATCTGGTGTTGCACTCCTATACAGCTCATACACCTATATGGCCTCCATTGGGTCCTTTATCTCACACTCACACATAGAACAATGACCTTTATAAAGTTCAGGACCATGAAAGGAATGAAAAAGGATTAATACATATTTCACTCACTGCTGTCTATGACCTTCTTTGCTTGTGGTCTCTTATGCCAGAGTGGCTTCTTCTTACAGTTAAGCAACATAAACTACAAATTCAAGACTGATTGACCAGTCATCCAGAGGTCCTCCAGTATGTCCCCTAATACAAATGCAATCTTGTACAATAGCCATTTACTGACATCCAGACAGTTACTTTTCCATATAGGTAGAAAGGATATGCCAAAGTGAAAATAGATTTCCATTTCTGTATTACTGTCTCAAACATTTACTAGGTGTGTGATACTGGATCAGTTACTTAATCTCTCTTAGCCTTAGTTTCCTCACCTGTAAAGTGAAAATAGATTTCCATTTCTGATATACAGTATATGATGCCCCATCTCTCTACCTTTGCTCAGGCTTTCTCTCTATGCCAGGGACACACCCTGTCCTCATCTCCTCCTCTTGGAATTCCAAGTTTCCTTCAAAGCTTAGACCAAGTTTCACCTCCTCCATGGGTTCTTCCCTGGCTCTATCAGCTGCTAGAGTTTTCTTCTACCTTAGAATCACCTTGCATTTACCTTGTATTTTTTTATTGAGGACTGACCTGTGACCTCATTGGTATAAGCAACTCCCATGGAGAAAAACAGTGTGCCAACACAGGTCAGTAACTGTTCTTCAACTAATCCTCTTGAAGAATTTGCCTGGCTGGGTCAGGAGCTAAACCGTAACCCAAGTCTTCCTTATTGCAAGGTCAGCTAAGCCATTATGACATGTTTTCCCTCTTATTTTGATTCTCTTGTGAGGTGAAACTGCCCAAAAGCATCAGCCTTACATCAGTATGTGCCTCACTTTTTTCCAGTCCATGTCCAAGTCAACATATCATTCTCAGCTTGTCCTTGGTCCTCTTGGAGAATGAAGGACAAACAACTGCAATGCCAGTTACCCTTCTTATTTTGTTTATGTTATACAATTATATATATATATATGTGTGTGTGTGTATATATATATATACATATATATATATATACATATATATATATGTATATATATATATGCTGTTTCCCCTGAAAGGTGTAAACTCTGTAAGGGCAAGGACAAAAGCTGCTTTATATCCACACACCTAGCACACTTATACAAAGGAGACCCTTCAGAAAAATCTATGCATGGATTGATCTATTGTCTGGAAGAGCTTTGACTAACTTTCCTTTAGATGTGCAAACCTGCTTATTATAGGAACACTATAATAATATATAATAAATAATATAATAATAATGTTGGTGCTAATCATCTATGAGTATAGATAGAAGAGGTATTATTTAAAATATGTCATTTAAAACACTTACTTGGAAAGCTTTGTTGTATAATGAGTAGGGCACTGAATTTGGAGTCAGGAAAACCTGAGTTTAAATCCTGCCTTTAATACTTGTTAGCCATGTGACCCTAGGCATATCACAACTTCTCTGGGCCTCCATTTCCTTGTCTGTAATAATAAGGAGGTAGAAACTCACTGGCCTCTCAGGTTCCTTCTAACTCTAAATCTATAATCCCATAATCCTATGAAATTGAAAGATACTCAACATTTTATAACTCTCACTCCCTTAGGCAGTTCATTCATTTCTGATGCTTCAACTATGACCTATATAAAGACAATTCCTAAATATTTGTGTATTTCTCTAATTCTATTTCTCCTTCCCCCACTGGGCATCTCCTTCTGTCTTCAAGGTACCCGCACTTGAATGTTCTCTTAATGCCTAAAACTGAGTGTGAAATTTGAGTTTATCCTTAATCCTTTTCTCTTATCAAATTAGTGACACTTGTAATCTCCAAGGATCAAAATTCTGGTATCATTCTTGGGCCCCCTCTTTCCTTTGTCCCCCCCCATTCAATACATCCCCCTATCCTGTCCATCCGTTGTCTGATTCCTCTCTGCTTCCATGGCTATAACTTTCATCCAGTCCTGATTGAAAACAGCTTCATGCTAAGCCTTCTTTCAGTCAGTCTTCACCCTTTCCTATTTATGGACTGCAGGATCTTTTAATGAAAAGAATACATGAGGAAGCCTGTCTCTGCTGCTTGATAGCTGTGTGACTTTGGGCAAGTCATTTAACCTTTCCGGTAATCATCTGAATGATTTCTAAGAAGCCTTCTGGCTCGATAATCTCTGAAAGACTAATACTCTAAATTAAAGAACATTCCAAACCCTACAAAAGCTTTCTGCTGCTTCTTCTACTGCCCTTAAAAAATTGAAAGATCCTATAATTTAAGGAAAAGGTAGAGTGGAGAAAGCAGCAATTACAATTGTGTAGCCCCTTGGAAACAATACAGAAGATATGCCTGATACGTTAGATATTACTGCCTGTATGGGTGGTCCAGAAAAACTTCTCCCACCTCCGTGACTTTGCACTGACTATCAGTCCCCCAGACCTGGAATGCACTCTCTCCTCACCTCCTCTACGTAGAATCCCTACTTGTCTTTGAACCTACCTAAGGCATTTCCTGATTCCTCCAGCTGCTAGAACCTCCTCCCTTCCAATTACCTTGTATTTATTTTGTGTATGTTTTGCATAAGTTTGTATGTGTACTTGTCCCTCGAAATAGAACGTTCCCTTGAGGGCAAGGACTCATTTTTATCTTTGTATTGGAAGCAGGGTACCTACCTCATAGTTGACCTTTATTGATTGATACTCCAAATAATTACAACTGATATTTCTGTCATGCTTTAAGAACTGCAAAGAAAAAAGCCTTTCATTGGATCCTTACAACACTGTGAGGTTTGTTTCCCTGTCAGGCATTATTTCACTGATTTTACATCTGAGGAGACTGAGGGTCAGAGAGATTGAGTGCTTAGGATCACATCACTAGCAAGCATCAGAGGTTGGATGCAAGCCCTAGTTGTTGTGGTTTCTTCTTGTTCCTATCCTCCTCCTCCTCCCCCTCCTTTCCCTTCTTTGGTTTTTGGAGGCAATGGGGTTGTCACTTGCCCAAGGTCATACAGCTTGTGTCTGGGGTGGGATTTGAATTCAGATCCTCCTGACTCCAAGGCTGGCACTGTATCCACTGTGACTGCCAGGTTCAGCACTCTCATTAAATCATACTGTTCTCAAATCCTTGTACCAACTGGCTCCTTCAGTTCTATGATCACACTTCCATTACTTTCCATTTCATACACTCTTGCCTAGCCTATAAAAACTGCCCCATTTATTCTGTATTTATTCTGTCCCTGGAATTCTCTTTGCCTCATATGACCATCCATGTGTACCCCTTTACCCTTGCAGCTAGGTGGTCCTGGACAAGTCAATTAACATTGCTTACCTCAGTTTCCTCATCTGTAAAATGAGCTGGAGAAGAAAATGTCAAATCACTGCTGGGCCTGGAGTACCAGAGACGTGAGGTCAAAATCAGCCTTAGACACTGAGTGGCCAAATTAACTAATCTCTGCCTCAGTTTCTTCAGCTGTAAAATGGGGACAATAAAAACACCTATCTCAGGGTTGTGGTGAGAATCAAATGAAATAATTGTAAAGCACTTAACACAGAGGAGTCATCTGACTCTTATCCCCATTTGGAGTTTTCTTACAAAGTTAGTGATTTGCCATTTCCTTCTCCAATTCATTTCATAAATGAGGAAACTCAGGTAGACAAGGTTAAATGACTTGCCCAGGGTCACACAGCTAATGTCTGAGGCCAGATTTGAACTCAGGAAGATAAATCTTCCTAACTTCAAGACCTAGTACTCTATCCACTGTGCCACCTAACTACCCACGTAGCCCATAGTAGGTGCTTAATAAATGTTTATTTCCTCCCTTGCCTTCTAAACATTTTACTCACCTGTGACATGATTATGTTTGTATGGCTCCAATGATCCTTAGATTCTACAGCATTCTTATTAATTGTATTATTTGTTTACAAGTGCCATCCTCTTCATAAAAATAGCTCACATATATGGAGGACTTTACTGATACAAAATACGTCCACATACGGCTCATTGCAAGGGCATTTGAATTATCCACTCTCATTAGATTTTAGATGGAAGATCTATAAGATTGTTAGATTAGAGATCAGAATCAATATCATGTGGTAGAAAGACCTTTGCAATCTCAGTCAGAAGACTTGGGTTTAAATACTGCTTTAGCTATTACTGTCAGGAAATCAGGATATTGCAGGCTTGGGAGAGAGAGAAACACACAAGTGCAGCCATTTGTATGGGAAGAGAGCGATTGATTGATTACAATTTGCTGTTAAGAATTTAAGGCCAATAGAAAATAGGCATCATGCTGTTGTGTGATGAAACTAAACTGATGGCTTTCAGGGCCGGCCTTAGAGTTTGTTTTTTAGAAGGTTGCTGTGGGCTAAGAGAAGAGCTAGGGTTCGGGGAATCAGGTCTTGGTGGGAATCTGGCCAAGATTTGCCTAAGGGTAGAAAAGTTGCCCCAGGGCAGGAAATATAAAGGGCCTGTACTCTTCTAAGTAACCTGGTTATCCGACAGAGGGAAACCTGTTATCTGGTGGATCCCATAGAGATTAAAGGCAAGTTAGTGCTGTAGTAGATTGCCACACTTGGAATGGGGAAGATCAGAGTCCAAATCCTGCCTCAGACACTTAACTAGCTGGATAACCCTGGGCAAACTCCCTCAGCTCCAGTTTCCCCTTCTACAAAATGAAGATGATAGTATTGATCTCCCAGGATGACTTTCAAATGATATATATAAAGTCCTTTGCAAACCTTAAAGCTCTCAATAAATGCTATCTATTGAATTAAGCCTATAGCTTTCCCCACTGATAGGAGTAGCCCCTCTGGGCTCAGGAGGAGAAAGTGAGACTGGTGACTTTGCACAGCCCTCCCTCACTCAAAACAAAGTCAAGTGCAAGTCATGTCATCATTTCTCTGATGTCATGGTCCTCTTTGAAAACGAAGGACAAACCCAGCAACTACAGTGCGGACAGAAAGAGCACAGGCTGCCAGGCATCCCAGGCCCAGCACGTACACTTTCCCCCCACCTCAAACTTTCTTTCAGGATATTGGGTAGAAGGAGCAGATTTAAAGTATGGTAGGCCATAGTATGAGCCAAGGATGGGGTATTTCAGGGGCTCCCAGGTCTCCCCAGTCTGGGGGATAGGGATAGTACACCCTTGGGTTTACACCCAATTTCAGCTCCCTTTCCAAAAGCATAGATCTCTTTTCAGGGACACCCCCTCACTCTCACCCAGGTCCACCTTCACTCTCATTCTTGGATGCTAAGTATGAACAAACAGCTAACTACGCAGCATGTGGTTACTCCAGTACTACAAGAGTTCTTCGAGTTCATTGATGTCTTTATTATCTTTAGTTCATCCGTGCCTGCTTATCAGGCCTCATTCTCTTTCATCCTCTCCCATAAATCTGACCCTGGGGGCCTATCTAACATGCTGAAGGCCATGAATTGCCAGTGAACCATATGGGCTATGGGTCAGTCATTCCTCATGTAAGACACCCATCTTTGCTTCCAGTCCTGCCTTTCTCCGGTGAAAGATAAAAGAAGAGATTTGTTTTAAATATCAGTTATTTAAGGAATTTAAGTGAAAGTGAAAGCTAGTCAAAGTCCTCCTAGAGGGCTTGCCTCCTCAGGCAATTTATTCACTCTTGCCGTTTCAGCTAGGACCTATATTGAGATGGCTCCTAAATAATTATATCTTTGTCTGATTGTATCTCTTCCTCCCATTTGAACATGTCCTACTGTCTTTAGGGCACCTTCACGTAGATGTCTTGACATCTTCCTCCTCTCAAAAAAAATCTTCCTCCTCTTAAAACAATTTTTTTAAAGAAAATTTTTTTAAAGAAAAATTTAAAGAAAAGAAAAAGGAGAATAAATTCAGCAAAACCAATCAATATATCCAAAAAAATAGGCAACATTGTATGCAATGTTCTATATCTCTGCACTCCCCACCCTCCAAGGAATAAAGGTGGAAGGACTTGTCTTCTCATCTCTTTTCTTTGGGGCTAAGCATGTTCTTTATATTATCATAATATTCAGTTGTGATTGTTTTGTAGTTTTTTTTTTATTTGTGTCGTTCTAATCATTATATATGTCCT
The DNA here is from genome assembly GCA_028658325.1 of Potorous gilbertii. Taxonomy (NCBI): domain Eukaryota; kingdom Metazoa; phylum Chordata; class Mammalia; order Diprotodontia; family Potoroidae; genus Potorous; species Potorous gilbertii. Next base: position 48,686,129 of record CM053773.1, read on the forward strand.
CCTGGCTCTGCTTTCTTCGTCACTTGAGCTAAGTCTTCCCATGCTCCTCTGTAGTCATCTCACTCATCGTTTCTTACAAGGTAATATTCCATTGCATTAATATCTCATAATCTGTTTCTCTGTATTCATCTTATTCACTGTTTCTTCCCTCCCCACCTAGTCCAGAACATCTTATTAAGTTATAATAGCTAACATTTATATAGGCTTGCAAAGCACCTTACATATATCTCATTTTATTCTTTTTTTTTTATTTTTAAATAAATTTATTTAACTTTTTACATTCATTTTCACAAGATTTTGGGTTCCAAAATTTTCTCCCCATTTGTC